>OY720235.1:10640932-11265932 GCA_963082625.1 Pasiphila rectangulata | reverse complement strand
AACCCTAGTTTGGCAAGTTCCAGGAAGTCCATTCCTATCTAGGTGGGAAAATCATGGTGTGGGCAGGTATTTGCATTGGTGCGCGTACCGATCTCATTTGGACAAGAGGCACTATGAACGCGATAAAATACCGCAATAAGATTGTGGAACCTGTCATTATCCCACACAGAGTGCAAATGGGTCCGGAATTTCGATGTATGCACGACAATGCCCGAGAGGACACTGCGGAACTGGTGACATATTTTATCCCAGTATTCTTACGGCAACTAAAGCTAGGCGGGTATGGCTAGTTATAAATATATTGATTAGGCAAAAAACCCATGTTCACCCTCCATGTTTCTGGATGTATACAACGTTTTGGAACCTCATTAGTGGCTATTTAAATTAAATGTTAACACAGTTTGCTGAAATGCCAGAGCAAACATAATGCTAATGACAATCATTAAATCTCCATGAGTCATTTAGATCAACATTTTCAACATGATCAATATAATATTAATGAACACACATGCCCATCACAGAAATCCCACTAATCGAACGAGTGAGCGAAATGGACAAAGTTCTTACTGGCAACTAGGCGTTTTGGCTGAATGTTTGCATGTATATCGATAGTTAACAGCCAAAAGGGGTTAAGCGACATTTTTTATAGTCAAAAATGGATTACCGCCATTTTCTAAAGTTTACAGGAAAGAATCGTATTTTTTTCTGTGTTTTTTGATCTGGGTATCATGGCTCTACGATAGATTTTTTAAGCATAAATAAAAAACAGTTTTTTGACCTTATTTTTGATACGTGACAAAGTTTTCAAAATATTTTATTACTTTCGTAGTTAGATGTAAGAAGTTTTTGGAAATTAAGACGTAATTGGCGCTTTCTCGATTATTTTGTCAACTGGACGTTAAGTTTACACGTATTTGAACTAAAATTGTTTTTGTTGTAATACACACTTGTCCTATGTTGCCAATCCGATAAAAAATGTCGTTTACAAACAATTTAGATAACATTTCCAAGACATTTGGCGCTTGACCTTATTTTCCCTACCTTCGTTATTAATGTTAAATTTGATCTCAGACTATTTAAGAAAAAAAATATTTTTAATCTTTTAAGTAAGATATCTAAAAACTTGCGTTTTATTTCTTAGACTCTATGTGTTTATCATAGTATTTATAGGTTATATTTATACTGTTTCCACATTTTCAAAATTGCTATATCTTTTTTTTGATAATAGTGAACTTATTACAATTTCCTTGTCTGTATTTTGAATCCCAAAACCACTTATAATATATTTCCCTTACTTCATGAAATAGTATTTAACAGTTACGTTATTTTTCCTTTACTTATATAACATATTAGCAGTATTGGTATGGGTATAAAATTAAGGCGTACAGTGACTCTGAGGAAGCTGTCACTTATGACATTCTTCCTGTACGAAAAAAAGGTGTTTTGGGGTTAAGCGACTGTAAATCGTGTTAAATAGGTGATAGCTGTTAATTTGATAATACTATTTTGTAGAATAATAGTTACAATAATAAAATATCATAATAATATTGTGAAAGTGACATGGCTGCATTTTCAAGCTTCAGGAAGCAGTTACTGATTTTTAAACTTATTTTCTTCGCTCATTAAAAAAAATTAAACTGTATGCATTGAGTTTTCCGTTGGTTGCGAGACTATTTTTGTAAAGACATTGCATGACAGAGAAAATAACACTTTCTCTATGATTGTGAGCGTTGTTTTTAATAAATTACCTACTTTTTATTCTGGTCCAAATCGTCCGAAGCGGGCGGCTGTTATAAGCTCGTGAGAAAAATTATATACATTTTTTAAATTAAAAACCATGGTTATATGATAGTAACTAGCTTAAAAAAGTCAACATCAAATCGTTTATTGCACTTATGTTGTAAATACAAGTTTTAGGGAGGTTAAAAGCTTCAGATCCCTGTTAGGGCACTGTAATATTGCACATACATATATGTATACGAGTATCTATAAACGTACGTGCGCACAATAATAATATACCTGTAGTGCAATAAACAATGTCATGATCCTCATAAAATTAACATTGTAGGTACTTCAACTGGCGCAGTGTGCAGAGTTCACGACTTGTTACCTAATTATCTTTACCTTTGTGCAATATCCAAGTTTCGCTTCGTTGTAAGTATTTAATTAAAAATCATACACATTAATCTACTCCATGTTATTTGCATGATTTCCTGGTCGCTTATCAGTATCTCTACCAAAGACTTTCCTTTAAACTTCACTGAAAAGTTTCCAGTTAAAAGTTATACAAAACGCATTTTATACGATCTATGTTTATAGCTGGTACAGTTTTAAATACACAGACTCAGAGGAGAACAAGTTCCTTGTTGTACTACGGAACCATAAAAAACGTATATCGTACCGACAGAAAAACCGAAAATCGGTTTTTCTGTCTGTCTGCCCGTCGGTCTGTTTGTCCGTCTGTCTGCGGCTTTGCGAAGAGACTATTCCATTGACATATAAAATAATGACGCGGAGACAACGCTACAAAAATGTTGCAAAAATAATAAATTGGCTGTTCACGTAAAGTGAGAATAAACTTTTTTTTCTTGATTTTCTTGATTTTCTTATTGTGTGGGGCATCGTCGAATAAGTATTTTAAAACCATTTAGGGGCTACGAAGTGATTTTTTGATTTAGGGTTTCATTTGCAAAAAATATTAAGGTTTCAAACTTTTTTCAAGATATATCCAATCCACCAATTGCAATGGACACCCACGTCTGTCAAAACTGCAGTCGCGCAGTGAGGTCAACGATAGGACTGTTTAGTCATTTAAAATAAAACCGGCCAAGAGCAAGTCGGATTCGCCCACCGAGGGTTCCGTGCAATCATACAATAAAATACATGATAAAGGCGGTTTATATTTATTGGTGAACCTTAACAGCGCCATCTTCTGTCTGAACGGAATTTATGTAGATTTATTTACACTTTCGATGATTTCTAAAAACTATACAAATCAGAGAGTTCTCTATACATTTTCTGTAATCTTTACATACATTTCTATAAGCAATTAAAGTTTTAAAGGTTTATCTCCGCTCCGTTTTTGTAAATAAATCATAAACTATATGGCTTGAAGCAAAACAAAAAACTGTTTATTAATGTGACCAAGTAACTTCACAAAAAATTTCAACAATTAAACAAACTGTGCAAATTAGAGAGTTCGCTATAATTTTCCTAAAATCTTTACACACCCTTCTATTAGCTATAATTTCAGGGGTTTATCTCTGCAAACTTCGGAGATGAGGGAGGAACACTATTTTTTCAACATTTTTGTAAGTAACTCGAAAACGATAGGGCTTAAAGGAGAACTAAAAACTGTTTATTAATGTGCAAAATAATCAACACATTCGTTCGGTTGTAATCGTCTCATGCACAGACAGACAGACAGCGCTATGCATATTAGGGGGCTTCGCCCCCTAACAAACAAACAAACAATCAAATACTTCCTTTTTATAAAAATTAGTGTAGATGTAGATTACGATGGGTAAACGTTTCTCATTGTATTTGCAACCTTAATACCTTTCTTATAATATATACTCGAATATCCCCATATGACCTAGTAACTTCACACATTTTTGACATATTTGAGACCCCCTTTCCGCCCCTCTTGCAATCATAATAAGAATATTTTTCAACATTTTTGTATTCCATATTAGTGAAAAAGCGTTGTCTTATATTATTTCAAATTTAAAGCAGATAGTATCAGTAGTTCTCGAGATATCCATTTGTGATGGACAGACAGACAAAGTGATAACATAAGGTTTCCTAGTCTTTTTTAAACTTTCGCGATCACGACACATTACACACACATTCGCGATTACGACACACTATAAATAGCGCGATAAATACCCGGTTAAATATGTGTTAATAATAAGGTATCCTTTTTAAAATTTTGGTCCAGAACCCTAAAAATGTAATACTCAAACGACAGATATTATTACCTGAATCGTCAATAGTAATAGACGAAAAGGCGATGATGGTGATGATGGTCTTATACATATACGATTGACGTCGAACGTTCATGTTGCCCAAAAGAGGTTATTATGCTAGAAATCGTCGATAAAATCCATGGAATGATTATTGGACGATCGGTAAATGAAAGTGCCTGAGTTGGCTTATCTCAATAGAGAGCATCTTGACAGCGCCATCTCTTGTCTGATAGCGGAACTCATGTAGATTTTTTACAATTAAAAAAAAAACTGCCAATTAAAAAGTTCGTTATAATTTTCCTGTAATATTTACTCCAATTAGGGATAAAAGTCTCAGGGCATCTCTGCATCATCATTTCAGCCGTAAAACATCCAATAACTAAACACAGGATCTCCAGGGCTAGTTGCCATACTCACCACGCTCGGCAGGCGGGTTGGGCGAGCCCACAACGGGATGTTGATACACGTAAAGGAGCTGCTGCCCATCTTCCGGAGCCATCACTTGGCAGATTTTTACTGTATCAACGGGCAAGAGAGGAGATGCAAATTTCGACTGCCGGCACCCTACGGTTTAAATTAGTAGGTATATCAAACATGAATGCTTTCTTCAGCCTGAAATCGCAATATGTCACAAAAACATTTTATGCTAGTAACATAGTTGCATACGTTTATGGCCTTCTTATAGCTTTATGAGTGACCCAAAGCTTATGATTTTTATATTGTTGGGCCTCCGTCTTATATGAATAAACTTGAATGGCATAACTGACAGTTTAGAGGAGCTTCATAACTATATTGAACCTTGAAGTAGACTTTAAATAATTCACAAACTCTATGATACGTAGACTTTGTTAATGAATTGCTACAATTTGATACCTTCTAAAACTATTGGAATTCTACTTTAAAATGTAAAAACCAAATGTACACGCACTTTGGTGGAGTCGCCCTTCAACTATACGGCTTTTGCAACTCTAACATAAACATAAATGCTACGGCATAGAAGCTTTCGTAGAGCAGTGTACGTTCCTACGAGAGTTGTTACATTGCAATGAAGGATACAGTATCATTGTTCACTAGTTTATTTGAACTTGCGAGTATTGGATGTGTTCTAAATAGTAACGGTACTACACGCGTTATCCTACTATATCTATTCCTTTAGTAGTAATAGTAAGCTTCTTTGTCGATCTCTGTTTTATCATGAAAGTTTACGGGTCTCTTTTGCGTTAATTAAGGATCAACGATTTCCTATTTATATACTGAAGAACTTAGCCGCGGGTTGGTTCATGATGTATTTCTTCATCGGTAAAGTACGTGATGGAAAGGACTGGGTATCAATATAAACGTCGAATATATGACTCACCTTCGGTTTGCCGACGATATCGTGATCATAGCAAAGTCGATAGAAGAACTATGCACGATGCTCGAAGGACTCAATCGATTTTCTTAACGGGTGGGCCTTTAAATGAACATGGACAAGACGGTTATGTCGAATTTCCGTTGTATCTACCCCTGTTATGGTTGAGAACACGAATCTTGAAGTTGTCGAAGCGAATGTATACCTAGGACAAACAGTCCAATTAGGTAGGTTCAACTTCGAGAAGGAGGTCAATCGCCGAATCCAAATCGGATGGGCAGCGTTTGGGAAACTTCGCAACGTCTTTTTGTCCAATACCTCTATACTCGTACCTCAGTGCCTAAAGACGAAAGTTTTCCTCAGTGCCTAAAGACGAAAGTTTTCAATCAGTGTGATGGATGACATATGAAACCAAAACTGACTTCACTGCTGGCATAATAAATAATAATATAATATAATATTTTATTTCAGACAAGAATAGTAAATACATTATTGTTAATTACTAATTCTATGGTCCATAGATGGCCTATGAATATTATAATTATATAATTATATATATGTATATATATATATTTATATATATATATATATATATATATACACATGGTTGGGCACACGTTTAATCGCGGAATGAAGCCGGAACTTCACCCCTTTCGGCCAGAACTCAGGGCTCATGATGGTCCCATGACGCTCCGTGGGGACTCTCACCATGAATGAACTAAAGCGGGATTATGGCTAGAGTCCAGCTTCTCGATCCACAACTCCACCTCTACGGTCTTAACATTGAAGTGCACGCGGGGCACATTGATCTTCATAGTGGGTTCCTCCGCTCGGAAGTGCTGCTTGCAGGATCGGGCGGTGGCACACTAGTTCCGGCTAGAGGGCTTCCGTTTCTTTCTTATTACCTCGGTAAAGCCCTCTGCGTCACATGGATCCTTCCGTAGAGCCTTAATGGTCGCAGCGCTGCGAATAGGTTCACAGCTCTGCTTCTTTCCTTTGTTTGAGGGGCTGCAGGGTTGCTGGCCGCTGCAGAAACGTAGTCACGTTGTCGGGGAGCCAGCGTGATCGGTGTCGGCTTCTCTGAAGAAGGAGTAAAGCAGGTGGCGGAGCAAGGGCATGCGTTCGGTGTGATTGCGTTGGCGATTGGCAACTGCGCTGAGTCGACGAATTCCGATTCGACACTCGACACTAAAACATTGTACTTTGCACCTCCATATAGGTTGACATTATTAGAGGCGGTTGACCTACTCACCAAATTAATGTCACGTAATGACACTAACTCAGAACGCAGTCCGGCGATGGTATTGTTGCCCCTAAATTAGCCTGCACTTCGGCCAGATTTGTCTTAAGGAACGTAATGTCCTTTAACAGTCTGGTGACGTCGACGTGGTCGAATCCGGTGGGAGCTTATGCAGCTCCTTGGCGACGAAATCCGGCACACCATCTGGTTCAGTCTCAGTCATATCCTGAAGACTTCGTTCTCCTCCATCCTTCTGCGCATCCCTTCTGCGGCGTCCCGCAGAAGGGATGCCGTCGCATCTGGGCAGTTTTGCCGAGCGTTTCCTTGAAAGACCAGCGCCTTCCCTCTGCAAATCTCCTTGAAATTCGACTTGCTGATCTAGACGACGCTCAGCTCGTCCAAGGTGTCGATGGCATTCCAGCCGTAAAAAGTCCACTACTGAACAGGCCTCCCTCATGGATCTCCATGAGGGGTAGTTGCCATACTCACCTCATTTTATTTATTTATTTATTATTTATCTATTATAACCCAGACATGAATAGGCCGACAGCTTGCGCCAAAGCGCCCAAATATGTCGATGCAAAATTACAGTACTCTTCGTAAAGCCGAAGACAGACGAAGCGAAATTATTAGGGTTCCTTGCTGTAATACGGAACCATAAAAAAGCCCCAGTATGACCCTTAACGGAAGCCGACTGACACAGTACTCATCTGACAGGCACATTAGTAAGGTAGTACCAGGGTAAGTGCCTCGCCACCACGACCTAAATTTATTTTATCTTGACACGTCTGAATACGAATTCCCGTCCCTTCCGACACCCATATCACATGGACCATCAATACTCACAATAGTCATGTTTTCTTTACTAATGTCGCATTCGTAATGCGCGACGACATTAAAAGCCCATAAATACACAATCGCCCTCTATAAATGTCGCGGAGTTTCGTAGTTTGTCGTGTAAATAGAGCGGAGTGCACAATGTTGCTTTTTTATTACGCCCGTTGCAGGTTCATTAACTTTCTGTAGGTAAATGTGAAAAGTTTGTTGCTACTTTATACGTTTGCATTCACAACTGTGCGGGCTGCTTGGAGTTATCTCCATATTTTCATTATTATTTTAAACGGTAACGGTAAATTTCAAAAAGATAGCATCAGTAGTTCTCGAGATATTCATTTGTGACGGACAGACAGACAAGGTGATAACATAAGGGTTCCTTTTTGCCATTTTGATCCAGGACCCTAAAAATTTAACACCCAAACGACAGGTTTTATTACCTGAACCTTCGTAGTAAGACGAAAAGCCGATAATGACGATGATGATGATCCTATACTAATATAATTGACGCCAAACGTTCAGGTTGCCCAAAAGAGGTTAATATGCCAGAAATCGTCGATAAAATCCATGGAATGATATTGGAAGATCGGTAGATGAAAGGGCGTGAGTTGGCTAAGGCTTAGCCATCTCAATAGAGCGGGTACACAATATTTTACATGAATATTTGGATATGCGATATCGGTTTTGATTTTGCGTCCAAAAGTGGATCTTGGCCATCGATACAAGACTTCCCTGGTTTCTCTGTTTAAGCAGCCAGCTACGAGTAGCACTATCGAGCTATAATTAGATTGTTAAGGTAATTCTACCTACATAATTCCACTTACAAAAACCCAATTGACATATCTCTTCTAGTCTTACTTCAAGAGTTTTATAAAAATTCAATTTCCCGGCTTGGGTATGACTACTCAAGGCTTGGGGTGATTTTATCGCGTTTAATCCCGGATTCACTACTTGCCTCCGCTGATTAAATGGTATTAACGCAGAGAAAATTACTTTTATATTTACGTGGGATATATTTATGAGTGTTGCTAGCTAATTTTAATTCTGGTTGGGGTAGATCTACACTGAAGGCCCGCGTGTGTCGTGCATTGTCCCTCGTGACACTACCCCGTCACTAGCCAGCCTAACCCCTTAAGATACGAGAAAAGGACTTGAAGACCATGCTACCAGCATTCCATGAGCATCCCGCTCATGGAATGCTGGTAGCGGCTCCTTGATAAAGAAAAAAATAGATTGGTTTGTATTGTAATTAGGCCAGTTGCGTGTCGGGCCATGCGCTATATAGGGTTCCGTAATTATCAAAGACCTGTGTTGTTACAAGTTGGCGTTTGTTTTATTTCAATTGCATCATTCATTCTTTCGGCCGAAAAACGTCCACTACTGAACACAGGCCTCCCTCATGGATCTCCATGTGGGGCAGTTGCCATACTCACCACGCTTGGCAGGCGGGTTGGCGAGCGCAGTACGGAATTTTGATACACGGATAGACACTGCTGCCTATCTTCCGGAGGTATCCCATAACAGGCTCTTACTGCATCACATAACAATTTTAATATCTCTGTTCAAATGTTGGTTGATAAAAAGTTCTGTCAGGTTATTTGAGATGGTCATCAGTACATATCTCATAGTGTATTGATTTTTTTTTAATAAGTTTATATAGTTAAGTTACATACAAGTTAGCTAAAAAGCAATTTTGACTCATAAAAATACTCTCTAATTAAAATATATAGTTGTAAACAATCGGTCAGTAAATATCATCTCAGTTTAAAATTATGAAATAATAGGAAGCTTAGGTACATACTGCTTGGTAGGCAATATTCATTATTTTCTAACACTTTTTCACCACATTATGACCAATGATAACCCACAATGCTTCGAATGACCGTCTGCTTCTTCTTTATTTTTCCGCGAACACCGGGTAAGTTCATAAACTCCCTTGGTATTTCTTAGGAAAATCCTATATTGGTAAAGGTTTTCTTTAATTTGTTTCACAACGCTAACAATAGCGCATAGGACTAGCAAGCTGAAGTGGCAGTAGGCTGGCCATATCTGTCGAAGAACCGATAACCATTGGGGTAAACGAGTTCTTGAGTGGATACCACGGCCTGGTAAGCGTAGTGTAGCACACCCACTAGGTAGATGGGGTGATGACTTGCGGACGGTCGCTGATAGACACTGGATGCGGCATGCTGAAGACAGGGCAAAATGTCGCAGATCTGGGGAGGCCTATGTCCAGCAGTGGACTTATATAGGCCGATAATGATGATAAAATACTTACAAACTTCTGATTAAGCGGACCCGGTTTCATTGAAAGTGTGATTAATTTCACGTCATTGGCACCAGGTTATCGACGGTTTAATTACCTGTACGGTATGGTTGATTATTATCATTATCATCATCATATCAGCCGTAGGCAGTCTACTGCTGGACATAGGCCTCCTTCATTGATCTACTGCGATTGGAAGCTGCCTGCATTCACCGCAATAAATAGTGATACCACCTTTAAAATATCATATCTGTATTCATATTATATAGCGGGAATGTTCACGTACTTGTTATTGTTGGTGGAGGCACCAACTGTTTCGACCCTTATCGAGGGCCTTCGTCAGGGTGAACTCGGCTCGCGACCTGCCACCTCCGCGACCCTGACGAAGGCCCTCGATAAGGGTCGAAACAGTTGGTGTCTCCACCAACAATAACAAGTACGTGAACATTCCCGCTATTTAATATGAATGTAATAACTTAATAAGTCACGAAAGTTACTAGAGGTATAGTAAGATCATATCTGTAATTGAAAACCAATACATATTTATAATCACATAACTTCTAAGCACGTAGTGTGTTTATAAGTTATCAATAGGTTTTAATCAATCAGGCAGACCTTGTATTACTTGAGAATTAATTAATACCTACCTTTCTATCAAAGGCTATTGTGTTAAACTATTATCCGTGTTAATCCAGACAAGATGTCATGTACTGCCTAACAATCTGGTCGACAGGTCGATTCATGTCGAAGGTACAAAGACGTCCTATCTACACCTCTAGTAAGGAGATATACATCTTATCGGTTAGGCATAGAATACTTGGTATACTTCAGCATAATTAGAAGGTGACATGTGTCTATCTATAAGTCATTGAAGGGAGGTGTCGTTATGCTGTTGATTAAAATTATGCTACGGGCCAAGGTTTAAGAACAAAACGTTTGAGGCTATGGTTACTTACAACTGTAAAGCGTGTAACGTATGGCAAAAAATATTGCCTCTGTTAATGTAAATGTTATTGACAGTGTTGATGTCAATTTTCACACACTCGTGTTAAACAGACAGCACAAAGTAATTAGTTACCTCAAATTTGGATGTTGAAATTTGCTATCTCCATTATTTCGAGTACTTTCTTTCCAGGTGGCATTGAAAAATTCCACCCCGTTAATATTCAATACAAAGTTATACTTAGTTTCTGTAATCTGTGGTTATACTATCTAAAAACCGGACTAGGTTCAAACCCGCACCTTTTCCGTCTCTGCCGGCTATTTAACCAACTACGCCGCGGAGGTCGATCGTAATCTTGGTAAATTACTGTAACTATACTAATTTATGTGACTACCAAGACTACAAAAGCTATACCATCAAGAAGCCGGACCGAGATTAGTCGAACGATGGGCCTGGTAATGGCAGCTATCCAATAGATTGATATCAGAACACAGTTGTATCCGCCGCTAAGTTATAAACAATATGTATGTACCTGCCATTGAAAATACTATTATACGCTAAAATCACAAAGCTTAGTGAATAAACAATTGAAAACCGAAAAACGGCAATTGTTAAAAAAACCTTTCACTTTTATAGATTGTAAATGATATATACAGCGCCAGAAATTTTATTTTATCTGTACTTTATTTAGCGCATTTGACAAGAACCCGCATAAGGTCATATTTATCGCGTGTCTAACGCGGTAAATATTATATGACAAATACCCGTTTATTTTTAACCCAACCGAAGTTCTGACAGGAATAAACCTAACGTGGACGCGGAAAGACAGGTGTGTTCCTCTACCGCAATAGTTCGTATACTTCATTTTGTAACAAGAAGAAAAACCTACCTTAGGATCGGAAGTTGGGTACGCACTACTTGGTTTTTTTTCCTCTTTACGTTTGAGTCGCCAAGTAAATGTTTTAGCAACTTAGAGTGCAGCAACAGGCCAATACATAGTAAGGCGTTAAGCTCTTCGTAAAAGATATTAAGTCTTGGACCTTCGATTTCCCATTTTTCGTTAGGTTCTCTGTGTAGTAGTCTTTGCGCATACGTTGCTGCACATGCTATTTATATATATACATATATATATGTATATATAGATCAGTATGGCCCATGTATCCTGAGCATTATAGCTGCTTCTTGCACTTGTTAGCACATGCTATATAATATATATAGATCAGTATGGCCCATGTATACTGAGCATTATAGCTGCTTCTTGTACTTTTTATTCAGTTTGAGTTACATAATACATAGCTGTAGTCTTGCGTAAACACTCCCAGTTTGTTTTTGATCCAGGATTGAGTACCACTAAACGTCGTTCTGATATTGTTGCAAACAATATCAGAACGACGTTTAGTGGTACTCATAGAAACGCGTAGAACTTTACTGTTCTAGCTTTTAGACACTTCTTATACTTAAGTAGTTATTTTTACAATAAGGTAAAACGTATACTTAAAATTAATGCTCTCCTCTTCTCTCTACAAATGTAGAGTTACTATCTCATCTTGGCTCCAGTCTCTTACATATCAAGAGTCTTAAGACCTTTTAATATCATTCAAATAACCATGGTCCTTTTCTCATCGACGTTTTCGACTTTTCTCAGTGACGAGTTAGACCAATATGGATGATCACATGGTAGTCATTTGCGCATGGGTCGAATTGACAGCAGATCGAGAAGCATGGAGAGATGGGAAGGTTTGCCTAGCAGTGGGACACTTACGGTTAATTGAAATCGGAAAATAAACATGATTTATTTAATTACAATCATTCTAATAATCATTTATTTGGACAAACGCGGCCAAATAGGCATGCAAATACATATGTACAACATAAATTAGGCTTTAGAAATATAACCCTCCTTCCGGCAGTCAGGAAATAAATCGTAGCGCTCAGTACAAACCTAACCACATACATAATTTAATCACAAGTAAAAATGCTTACCGCCCAACGAAGTGGGCAACGGGTCAGCTAGTACTTTATATAACTAGCTATCCCGGTGAACTTTGTACCGTCTCAGAATCAAATCAACCTAATACTTAGAACTTTGAAACTTCTACTACTCTACAACTACCCTACAACTACTGGAAAACTACTCGACCACTACTCTACAACTACTCTACAACTACCCTACAAATAACTCTACAACTACTACCACTACTCTTCACCTACTCAACAACTACCATTCAACTACTCAGCAACTACCATTCAACTTCTCTAGAACTACTCTGCTACTACTCTACTTGTACTCCACAAATACTAACTATTACAATACTTCCACTACTACTCTACAACTACTAAATCGTAAACTACTAATTTTTAAAGCTTAATATCGATATTAAAAAATAAGAGTTGGTGGTAGAAGGGTAAAAATTAGGGTTGTATGTATTTTACTAACAAATCATAAATTAATTTAAATTAAAAAAAACATGAAAACAAAATTGGGTGAACCACCTTTTCAGACCTATTGAATGAACACATATAATTTCGATTGGCGAAGGTGAGTTGAACGAAAGTAAATAAATATCTAGCTACGTCATTGCCGAGGTGTGCCAGTAAAATGTGTGTGTGTGTGTTTGTGTGTAATTTTTTTCTTCTCGTCTCCCGTTGCCCGTGGGTGGATTAAGAATCTGTCTAGACATACCTCTGGAAAATAGGCAATAGGATATTCGAAAAAATCAATTAAGTTTTTTTATACCACTAAATGACGATTCAAGCCGAAGGCCCACCTGAATTAAGCGGTAACCCCTTCCTATTACAACTGTTATCATCACCTTTTAAACCTGAAAACAGCAATGTGGATATTACTGATTGGCGGCAGAAATAAGTTGTATTACTACCTGGATGAATTCTTCACAAAAGGTTTCTACTACTTCAATTTTTTTCGTGATTATTTTTCTTCTAGGTCTTTAAACTCTACAACATAATATTGAAACATGTCTCTGAACAAAATAATAACAAAACAAAAGGCCAGCGGTCGCGTGATCCGTTATCACGATGCCAAAGTACCAAAATCCTTTTAATTAAAAGTTTCCCAACAATAAAATGAAGGCCGGTAGGTACAGTGTTATTTATTATGTTACATGCCAGCACGCCTTATTTGTGTTTTCATTTTGTTGACAATACGAACAGTCAAGTTATGTGAACGCATAGCTATCACACTTGGTTCGTTATTAAGTTTTGTTTGCACTGTAAACTGTTGTTTCCAAATTAGTCTTAAAATACCATGACTTTAAGTGCCACTTTGCAGTATCTTTGAATGGAAATGTAAGCTACCTGCTACAATATAAGCGGCGTTAAATCACACGATCTTGGAGGCCAATTCACGGGTCTGAATCATGAAACTATGCGGTTACCAAACGGTTCAATAAATCAATTGTGGCACGAGCTGTGTGTCATGTCGCGCCGTTTTTTTGAAACCACAGCTCCTGCACATCATGGTTGTTCAATTGATGAACAAAATAGTCACTAATCATCGCTTTATAACGGTCACCATTGACTGTAACATTCTCGCCAGTATTGTTTTTAAAGAAGTACGGACCAATGATTCCACCAGCCCATAAAGCATACCAAACAGTCAGTTTTTCTGGATGTAACGGTGTTTCAACATACACTTGAGGATTATCTTCACTCCAAATACAGCAGTTTTGTTTATTGACGTATCCATTTAACCAAAAGTGAGCTTCATCGCTAAACAAAATTCGCTTATAAAAATCGGGATCAACGGCAATCATGTTTTGGGCCTATTCATCGAATCTGCGCCTTGCTGGATGATCGTGTGGCTTTCATTCTTGCACTAGTTGGATTTTGTAAGCATGCAAACCAAGATCTTTGTGCAAAATCTTCCTTATAGTGGATGGACACATATCCAATTCCTGAGCACGATGGCGGATAGACTGATTCGGGTCTTCCTCTACGCTACGCTCTACAGCAGCAATTACTTCTTCTGTACGCACTGTACGACGTCTTTGTGGATGCGAAATATTATTTAAAGTTAACGTGGTGCGAAAACGTTCCATAGTTAATTGAATTAATTTCTCTGATGGACGATTATGTTGACCGTCAAATAGGCGTAGTGCCCGACACGTATTTCGAACTGAACCATGGTTTTCAAAATAAATTTGCACAATTTGGAAGCGTTTTTTAGGCGTCAGTCTATTCATGTTGAAATGTTAAACCAAACTAAATGTAAATTACTTGACAGCTGACAAAATGGCCTCTAAAATATACCCTTTATATTAGGGGTTAAAGTATGAAATTGCCGATTTATACAAATCGGTATCTTTATTTTTTTAATTTAAAATATTTATTTAATCAACTTAACTACCATTATTATCTTTACATTGCTACCATCTAATAGGAAGGTCATTTATGCCTTTGCGATAGAACTCTGGTGATCTAGATTCGACAAACTGTGTGAAATCATTTTGCACTGCCTCCTGAGAATAAAACTTTTTAACACGTAGAAAATGGTCCAAATCACGAAAAAAATGGTAGTCCGTTGGAGCAAGGTCTGGCGAATACGGAGAGTGACGAATGGTTTCCAATTGCATTTCCTTTAGAGTTAAAACGGTTTCTCGTGCTCTATGAGGTCTCGCAATATCATGGAGCATCAATGGTGAAGATGGATTCTGATGGATGATGAGTCGGAGCTGTTTCACTGCTAGTTTTGCTATCATTGTTCATATGTTTTTATTAGGTTTCCGGACCAAAATGGTAAAAAGGAACCCTTATAGAATCACTATCGTCTGTCTGTCTGTCACAAATGGATATCTTGAGAACTACTGATGACTTTAAACGACGAAATTTGAAAGACTTGAACGACTTGAAATTTGAAATGGTTAAAGATAGCACTTTTTTACTAATATAGCATATATGAAAATGCTAATAAATATTCTTATTGTGATTGCAAAGGGGCGGATAGGGTATATCTAGGATAGATCTCAAAATTTTTAAGTGGACCTTAATATAGACTTCGTTGTTTCGATAAGAAATGTGAGGTAGTATGTATACTACCTCACATATCTTATTCAACTATTTATTGTAATAAACCTATAAGGTTTTTTTTAATACAACAAACAAAAATTGGGCCTACAAGTACATATATTTTCTGATAAAATCTCACAAAATCAAAAAACTTTTATTGCAGTAATAATAAGAGCTTTCGTGAGACTATATTGACCTGCGAAAGCCACGCATTAAATTTATAAAAAATAGGTACAGACAGGAAAATGTGCAAATTCTCGTTTAGTCGCCAAGACATACGTTATGCTTGGCCACTGAAGCAAGTAAGTGACAAACGGCGTTTTTCAGTAGGTCTCAGATGCATTTTACGATTGCGAAATCGATTCCCGCGGCGGACAAATGTTACTAAATCTTCTGCTGATTTCTCCTGGTTTGGTTGTATTCTATTTACGATAGATAATTCTGGACAAATCACACAACACCATCTAGCCCCAAGCTAAGCAGAGCTTGTGTTATGGGTACTAGATGACTGATATACTTAATACATTATACTACATAGATAGATATTTTTATTATATATAGAAAAACACCCAGAACACCCTGAACAAATATCTGCAGATCGTACAGACATTAGTCCCGAGGCGGGAATCGAACCCGCAACCCCTTGCAGCGCAGGCGGACCTTCGCCCGCTGCGCCACAGAGCTCGTCGCACGATGTATGGCGGCTGTTTCAATAACGTAGAGGAAAGAAAAAATACGGAATACCATTCTGTTTTTGTAAATCAAACTTTTTATTCGTAATTATAATCAGTTATATATCCGTGGTTAATTTAGTAACAGTCTTGTGCTATATTTTTTAGGTATCAGATTTTCTTTAAAACAAAATCAACATAATCAGTATCGAATTATGACACAGGTACCCAAATATGGTACACTACAATGCTATCTGTAGGAATGTCGGTCCAGTATACAAAGGCGAAATAAGATCTATTTGCAAAAATCACAAACTTAAGTATCAAATTCTTCACCAGCGTCACCACCATCGTGCATGAGGCATTTGATTCATGTTTCTTCTTAAGTATTTAAAAAAATCCTCTAAAAAAATTTTCCTCGCAGATAAAAGACAACAGTCTTATCGTAGGCAAAGCATTTGCTTTGTCTGATAAGCTGAATGTCTTCGCGAGTATTTATAATTAACTAGATAGAGGATCAATGTTATCTACGGCTAAGAGTTTTAGAATACAAGGAATAGCTGTATTCCTAATTATGACACTATTCCATAATTGGTTACTTTCCCCTAATATTTCGCTATAAATTGCGGTTATAGGCAAGTCTATTTTTTGAGCCCACGCAACATGTTGTTACTTTTATTAGACCATGGTGCACCAATTTTATTTTTATTTATGCGTTTCATATAAAATTATTATATGTTGTGTGTGTGTGTGTTTGTGTTAAATATAAATATATTTCTTCGTCTTTATTATTCCAATTCTAAAGTCTAAGCTGAGTTTTTTTTTTATTTATAGAAAATGGGTTTTGTCGCTAAGCGACCATATCACCCTACATATATTACAAACAAAAACACCAGGTAATACAAATTATTACAAAATTACAAATCACTAGAGAAACAAAATAAACTTATAGGTGAATAAAACACAAATAATTAACTTCTTAGAGAAAAACACCTAGCAGCTAGTTCATACAATTGTTCAGCTTTGTCGGACAGAGGCGACGCTAAGATTACGTTGCACTGGCCGACATTAGGAATCTTAGAAAAATCAAAATATCTATTTCTTTCACTGGCGTTCCGCACACATTCCGTCAACACGTGTTGTACATCTTCTAGGGAACCACAAACATCACAATTGGGCGAAACAACTTTCTTCATAAGAAATGCAAACTTATTGGTCGGAATGTGTTAGGACCGGGGCCCGAGCGCCATTATATGTACTCGACATTCCTGTTATAGGTACAGTCATCAATCCAAGGGCAAGATGTAATTTGAAGCCGAGTTAGAACCTACCTACAACCACAATTTTAAAAATGCATTTCATATTTTAAATGGTTGCAAAAATAATATGCCAGTAAAATAGCCGATGTCAGAAACAACAAAGAGGAAATCGTAGATAAAATTGAAGAAATGGTAATTCTACAGTTTAAAGCGGATAGTTACCTTAGCAAGGATAGAAAGGCCATCGCGTGTCAGAATAATTGCACTAGACGTGCCTTATCAACACACCCGCCGTCTGTTAGACGCAGTGAGGCCGAGGCTAAGTTCAGGAACTAATTACTGTCTGGTTAATTTACTATTAAACATTAAACTATTGATCTATAAGGGTTTTGCGATCACAACACATTTTACATATCAAAAACGTGGGAATTTAACAAAAACACCCGAATCAAGATGGATTTAGGTTCACGACATCTTGGGATTAAGTAAAGGTATGTGTAGTGCGCGTCGCAATGTGACATTTCATACTGTTAGTGTTGTATGTCGCAACGTATAATCGGGCTTACCGGTTTCTGAAGACAAAGTGAGGGTAGTTGAAAAACCACCATCGTTCCTTGACGGACATTCCGATAAAATCAACAGTCTACTCGCAACCAGCGCTGTTGAAACACAGTCAATACGTCGTGAACAATCAAATATGCGCATTAAATCTCAGTGTTTTTTGAGTTTTAAAATAATAATGCGCCAACGTAAACGGTCCTGTGTGAGTTTTGTCCCCTGTCGTCCGGCAACCTTGACTAGATCTGAAGTCCATCTCGCTGCCATTGGCAACCACTGTTGCCGTGTTGAAGAAGAGGCCTATACCCAGCAGCGGGTGTCAAAGGGTATGTAAAAAATATTAATAGCTAATATAAAAGGACGATAGGAAATAAAACAAGGAGTAAAATTCCGGATATTCACACTTCCGTGGGGGACTGGACTGCGTGTTTTTGACACTTATTAAAGTAACAGTGATTGTCATCATTCAAAATGGAGGTCTCCTCCAATTGGCCAATCCTTCCGTTGTTGGGACGATTGCATCCAGGTCTTGTTGGCGACCTTAATAATGTCATCCACCAATCTAGCGGGTGGTCTGCCAGCGTTGCGTTTATAATCCTTGGGATTTCAAACTGTTAAGACCTGCCGTCACCAAGTCTCTCTGTATGTCTAAAAATTACAATATCAGACATTTTCTTGATCTAGGAAAACAATTAATGAATGCAATGTATTTGATAACATATTTTGCAAAATAAAGAAGTCACAAGTTTTAAACTAAACATCGGTATGTTCTACACTTGTTACTGCCAGCAACTTCGCACGTGTGATCTATATAGGTTACGTTTTATCTAATGTACTACATAAAATATGTTAATCATAGTCTATATCAATATATTTGCAAACTTTCAAATTGATATGTTTGTTAACTAACATCCACACATACAAACAAACATTCGATTTATAATATTCGTGAGTAACACGGATATTAATTTATCACAGCCAACGATATAAAGACCTGTCACAATTATTGCACTAGACTTTTCTTATCAACACACATACCGTCCGTTAGACACAGAGGGCCTGACAGTGGCTGAGCTCACGGACGTAATTAAACCGCTGGTTAAGTTGCTTATCACTTTAATAAGTAAGGCCTTTGCATTTATTGTATATGATGCAGCCTCAGCAACTGGTAGCCATGCTGTACGGAATGCTGCAGTGACTGGGACATTGTTAAATGAGTCAGACGCCTTTTTGTAACTGTTTTTTCATAGTTTAATTTGTTATTTTGTTATTTTCTCTCTCCTGTTGTGTCTTTTATTTTTTATGTGTTTTGTTATGAGTGTCACAAATAAGTGTTTTATCTATCTATCTATCTATCTAGTCTTTATAATATAATAACATAAACACGGGAGTTTATCGCGTAATATCTTTGATTATTCCCGACGTTTCGACTGTGTTTCAACAATCGTGGTCCCGGGTTGGCTCTATCTGAATTAGTCTTCCCCAGAATCTATACCATCCTCTTAGCTAAGTCAGCTATTAGTCAGAGGAAATAACAGGTCAATACGTCTGTAGAAAACTAAGCCCCGGTTTTCCTTGCGATGTTGTCCTTCACCAAGCACGTATTGAATGTCAACATAAACTTTTCAAGAAAGAAAAATCATTGGGTGCACTGTCGGTGCCGAACCAACGACTTTCGGATTGAACGTCGAGAGTACATACTGCTGGGCCAACACGGCTTTCATCAATGAAATAGTCATCGCATATCAATCAAGGATTCCTGTTGTGCTCTAGAACCATGGAGTGAAAGCCAAAATCCATGGCAAGTTCTGGGATATTTTAGTACTTTTTAGAACTATCAAAAAAGATGGTAATTATTTGATATATAAAAGAATCTTGAATTAATACAATACACGAAAAAAATGTTTAACCGAACTTATAGAATAATGGTGACGACTTCTGTGGCGCAGTAGGCGTAGGTCCGCCTGCGACGCAAAAGGCAGCCTTTTGCGTCGCAGGCGGGTTCAATTCCCACCTCAGACTAAATACCTGTACAATCTGCAGATATTTATGCAGGGTGTTTTGAATGTTTTCTATATATAATAAAAAATATCTATTTATGAAGTATAACCACTAGTTTGGTTACGCGAAAATAATTTTTCGACCCTCAATTGGTTTGCGTTTTGGCGGGAAAAACGGCGGGCGCTCCGCGTCGGCGCTAAGTGGATACTGGCTCGGTTTTTACAATGGAGCGTATCGTGGTATTTACGCTCTGTGGAAAGGGATTGAATGAAGCTTGTCAGTACAATCATTCATAATTTAGTCTGTGTTCGGGATATATAGCGTAAAAATTATTTTCTATTAATTATTGATTTAATTTTATATAAAAAATACTTTGTCCTTAATACAAGATCTGCTTAGCTTAGGTGCTGAAGTGTGAATTGTCCAGCAATATTTATTTATTTATTTTTGCCTGTTTAGTAATAACAAAATATTGGTGAATTAATTTTAAAACACTACTCGGGCGAACGAAGTCGCGAGCAACAGCTAGCGGAACATAAAAATAACAACTTTCAATAATTAAGTTTTAAATTTATTTATGGTACGAACTCCTTGGTCATAGTGTTTTTTTTATTAAATGCAACGTACTAACCATTGGACTCCAACCCAAAATGCAACATTTTCATTCATTCTGGAAAGCGCTCGTGATAATTTTCCCATTTTGCTTATTATCTGCTGCCAAGGCAAAGCTGTTTCAGTTTGATGGTTCGGCTGTAAGTGAAATCACTATGTGGTAGTAACTGCTCTATAAAGAAACAAAGTAACAAACGACTGTTCACATTCAATTGGCCGTAAACTTTGATCTTAATTTGGATTGCGGTAAATGTTTCCTCGGCACAAAGAGAATGGCACGAATTTCGTATGAAACTAAGCAATCGAATAAACTCTAAAGTTATTGCTAGTTCGTATACTGAACGTTGAACTGAACAAAGTAAGACTTAACAAATTGAAATCTTGAAGGAATAAAAAACTTACTCACCACGCATGGCAGGTGGCTTGACGAGCGCAATACGGGATTTTAAAACCTTAATATAAGGAAAGACGCTGCTGTCCATCTTCCGAAAATATTCCTTGGCTGATTCTTACTATTATTAAGATTGTTTTTTTGTCAGTCTCTTCTGCTTTACTGTATATCTGCTTGGGGTGGCTCGGCCAAAACGCATTTTCTTCCTCTAGAAAGAGCACAAAGAGCTGTCCTAAAAGTAGCTCACTTACTTCTTTTCACATACTCAACAGCAAAATTATATAGTGAGCTACAGATATTAACGGTAAGACAATATTTTGTAGTCCAATTTGTACTTAACCAACACTTCAAGGCGGCAAATATTAGTACATCCCTAACTAAAAGCGCACAGGCACGCTATGTATCTAGGCGCCTACTTATACAATAAGATCAGTAATTTTTTTCCTCTGCGAAACCTTTCTTACCTGGAGTGCAAAAACAAATTAAAATCATATTTATTAATATTAAACTATTTTGATATTGAAAATTTACTGTTGGTCTCATTCATATTAATCAATAGTTTTGTTTTTATTTACGTATCTTGTATTATATTTGCAATGGTAAGATTTTGCATTTTCGGTAAATACTTATAACACAACCACAACCACACACTCCTCGTCACAATTACACACCAAAGACAATGTTTTACATAATTCTTCACAGACATACACATACACACACATTCCAGAACTCACAATTAACATACATAACACGTCTATATGCTGTGCCCCTTTATTATTATTTTTACGTTAATCTACCTTTATAATGTACCTACTTAATGACTTAACATCACTGTAACTAGTTGTAAAAAAAAACAAAACAGACAAGTTATAAAAACAAAGAAAAAATTATAAAAACAAAAAATACTAAGGCGAGGTGCCTATTTCACATGTTCAAACTTAGAGCGAGGAGTCCAAACTATATCAAAGCAAGTCTGTAAAATTTCCCTTTTAGGTTAGTTTTACGAAGCGACTCAAAATTTGTGTTTATATTAATAGTTTTAAGACCTTTTTTCTGAATAGGTAAATACATTTTTTCATATTTTTTTCATTGTGAGATGGATAATGCTTGCCTTTTACCTTTACTACTATCCCCTCAGTTTAGTTGGCTATGCTCAGAGAATTTAACATGCCAATTACGTCTAAAGCTGACTAAGCCGCGGGTTTCCTCATGATGTTTTCCTTTACTTTTAAACAAATAATAAATATGCCGTGGGGTGCCGGCAGTAGAATGTTACCCCTCCTCTCCTACCCGTGGATGCAGTAAGAGCCTGCTAAAGGACACCTCCGGAAGATGGGCAGCAGCGTCTATCCGTGTTTCAACATCCCATACTGCGCTCACCAACCCGCCTGCCAAGCGTGGTGAGAATGGCAACTACCCCTCATGGAGATCCATGAGGGAGGCCTGTGTTCATCAGTGGACGTTTTATGGCTGAAATGATGATGATGATGAAATAATAAATTTGAGTTACAATTTTCAACAAGGTTTACAATTATATGCACGCACACATTTATGGCAACAACCCCTCATGATCACATGGAGATCCATGAGGGAGGCCTACGTACAGCGGTGGATATCCTACGGCTGAGATGATGATAATGATGATGCACACATTACAAGAAATAAATAGGCCTAATGTAGTGCACGACGGGACGCGGAGGTGACGGGTCGCGAGCCGTGTTCACCCTGACGAAGGCCCTCGATAACGGTCGAAACAGTTTTTGCCTCCACCAACAATAACAAGTACGTGAATATTCCCACTAATTAATATGAAGGTACATAATATTTCCCAAATCACTACTCGCGCTTGTTGCTTGGGGACCAACTAAAGCGCTGGTTCTCCTTTCTTTGGGTTGCGTTGTTCCGAATTCGAAAGTAAACTAATTAATTACATTTAAACCGATTCAGAAAAAAAATAAGGTTCTCACTTCTCTGTATTCTTATTTTTTTTCTACATAGACAGTCGTTTTCTTTTTGTATCGGAAAGGATATTTTCAAATTTTGTTCACATATTTTTTACAACACTCAGTTTTGACAATGGGATTCGGGATGAATTGAGGAAACCTCCTCAGACAATAGGTGTAAGTAATTGTAACGATATTGATGTTTCTAGCTACAAGAAAACAAATAAAAGCAAATATATACATATGTATAATAAATAATATAATAAGTTATACGACGCAGTTCTAAGATAACAAAGATAAAAAAATACAGACGACTTGGAAACCGCCTCCTTTTTTTAAAGCGAGTTAAAAATCAAGGGACATAATTAAATGTTATAAGCATACTTAAGCGGTTTGGGTATTTTCAGCAACGTTTGAGATTTTGTCATCAAAGTCGGTTGTTTTTATTGAAAAAGATTTGATTTTAGTTAGAGACTTAGGTGTATACATAGATTCTAAATTATTATTCTCCGAACATATTGACATAACTATTAACAAAGCATACAAAAGTCTGAGTTTTATTCTACGTGTAAGTCGTTCCTTTTCTGACCTTGCTTGTTTGAAGATTTTTTATTACTGTTACGTTAGAAGTATACTTGAGTACTGCTGCGTTATTTGGACACCTCACTACATTACTTATATTAATAATAATAATAACGTTTAATGAACAAAATCAAGATATTACACATAGTTACAGCAGTGGCCCCCAAACTAGGAAATCCTGTATCTTGGGGACCTCCTTCCTTATGAACAAATAAGTTTTATATATAGACAATAATTTAAACGTTAAAATATTCAAAGTCTTGAAAGTATTCAAAGCAAATTTGTGAGGCATCTTAATTACCGATGTTATCGTGGCTATTCGGACTATCAAGAAGCTTGTCAGTAACAACATCTAATGACACTAGAAAACAGACGTTGTCCTACTAACATGACCTTCTTGCATGGTTTGTGTAACGGAAATATGAATTGTTTAGATTTGTCTATGAAAATCCTAAGCTTTTGTGCACCGTCCATACGCACTAGACATACTCAATTATTTGCTGTCAAAAATAGTAAAACTAATTACGCACGAAATTCTCTGGTAAGACGCTTGCTTAATTGCTACAACAAGAAATTCAAGAGAACAGATATTTTCTTTTGTAGCAAGAATCAGTTTAAGTGCGAAATACAGCGAATGATTGAGTCACATGATTCCTAAAATAATCTACTGTATGTTCCTACATAAAATTTATTATTATTAATATTATTATTTAATTTATTATAGGTACTATACATATCATATACATTACACATTTAGCATGCCATTAGTGTAGAACAATAAGTAGGTATCATATTTATTATTATTATTATTATTTTATTCAAAAGTACTTTAGGTATACGTAATATATATTTATATGTGTATTTATATATCCCCTCAAATACACACACACCTACTTTGGTGCGCCTCTGTTACCCAGATTCATTGGAGACTGGAATAACGGAGGCGCATGCAATACTTGCACACAAACCTCTCTCCTCACATTCATTCCTTACACACACGTACATGGTTCACCTGCTACCCAGTCTCTTCAGAAACTGGAGTTAGCATGTGAGCCTACACACACTTATACACACACACAGGTTTCACACTATGTATTATAATAAAATTCAGCATAATTTATGTTAAATACATTTATTACTTAAGTATTTCATCACGTATGATTTGATTGTAAAAATTAAATCCATTATTGGCTTTATGTTATGTATATAAGTATATTTAGGTAGTTTTTAAGAGCTGTGTGATTTTGTTTCATAATAAAATTAAATTTAATTAAATTAAGATTTATCAACCCATCAAACTTCTTTTTTGAGTGTTGGACTCGTTAACTTTTGTATAGTATTGCCATTTAAAGAGAAAATCATTGACATTTTAACATACGAGTTAAGCCCATGCATCAACTTGACGAATCCAGGATTTGGCGAGTCTCTAACTTGACGAATCAAGGATTTGACGAGTGTTTGTGAAATCAAATAAAGACGTACCATCCATTTCACTAAGCTAGGTACTAAGTGAAATGGATGGCACGTCTTACAGAATCTGCTTCAACAACGTCAAACATAATATTCGACGAAAAAGATAGGTGAGAGTAAGTAATAAGTACCTACAAGCGTGTCATAATGAAGTGAACAAATTCGAATGTTTTGTATTGTTGTTGTGTTCGTTCATCTATGCGACTGATTCAGTCTAATAAAGTGCAGCAGGGGCAAAAGGCAACAGGGGTTATTTTATTTTGACTCTGCCGGTCGTTCGACGGCCCCCCTGTTGCCCCTTTTGCCCCTTCTCTCTTGTGCAGATGCAGTAGGAATCTGCCAAAGGATATCTTCAGAAGACAGGCAACAGCATCTTCCCGTGTATTAACACCCCGTACTGCGCTCGCCAACCCACCTGTCGAGCGTGGCGAATATGGCAATAACACTGAAGGAAGGCCTATGTCCACCAGGTAGACGTCCTCCGGATGAGATAATGATGATAATTTTGATTCACTTAAATATTTACAGTTCAGTATTATGTAAGCAGAAGAAATGTCTTCGTGGAATATTTGTGACAACACATATAAAACACAAAAATAACGTAAGTGATAAAATAATTTCGTGGTAGATTTATTTTATTTAACTCGAAGTTTGTTAGTTGTTTTCTCCTTATGTAACAATCTGCTGCCAAAACCTTGCGAAGTATAAACGTAGATCTTTGCTATAATAGAAACAAAAGAGCCATCATTCCGTCAACAGTAAACGATACTAAACTAGTGCTTTCACTAAAGGGAAGAATAATACGATAAGGGTTCCTCTCAATGGCCCATTTCGCTCTTAATGTACTACGCAAAGGATTTTCTAAATCGGAATGTAATGGCAGCAAAAATACTTACGTAGAAAGAAAACAAGGGGATCGCTACTTCAATTAATTTATTGCTCAAAAGCAAAAGATATCTTAATTAGTATTATAACAAGTTAAGTTAAAAAAAAAACATTTTTTAAAATACAAGCTTTTATTACTTGTTAATAAAAAGATGGTTACCATCTAGCACCAAAGTACTCGTCAAGACGGATCGAACGAGTTTAAACTCGATGGGGTTCTGTCATTCAACTACCGAGTTCCTATGGCCACCTTCTGGTTCCATCATCAGATCAGCTCCATGTTATAATCATTTTGCATTGTCATCCGATTTACACATGCATGCAAAATTTCAGCTCAATCGGTAACTGGAACGTGGACCAAATTTAACTTGCAAGACTTGATTACAGACAGGCATCGGGACCGGTGAAACTAAATAAAAGGTTGTAAAATTACTTGTAATTTCCGCAGTACTCGTATCAACCAGCGACTGTTCGTAAATCATCACTCCATATTTAAATTATGTCTCATCATCTCAGCCGTAGGACGTCCACTGCTGGACAAAGGCGTCCCCCATGGCCGAGTACTGATCATGGTCATCATTGGGTATAAATCATGGGGTATGGCAATATCACCACGCTTGGCAGGCGGGTTGGCGAGCGTGGTGAATATGACATAATACTGCTGGCACCCTACGCCGTCTGTGTCTAAAATTTACAAACTCAACAAGACTTTACCTTCTACTTATATAACAGTTTTACTTTTGTCGGTTCACCTGATGCAATCTTTTCTATTTACTTCTCCATGGCAGCCTTCTTGATTTCCATGTTCATGACATCCACCTTCTCTTTCAACTGGTTCATATAACAAGACTGATATTATGGTAGATATCCCGCAGAAATCATTCCTAGCGCAGTACTGCATCGTAGTCGATCTTTTGCTTACAAAGGTCACAAAGAATTGTATCTAAGAACTTCTAAGCTTAAGTCAAATATAATATCCATGAAAGGAATGATAAATTACCCTAATCATGTAAGCAGGGAAAGCGCTGGTCGGCCAAGGAAAATTAATACCTGGAATCACTCTCCTTTACCTCGCCATAAATAACATTGATGGACCCTGCCAGCACTGAGAACCCATAAAGGACCAGCTTTATTAGAATCAAACAACAGGTGAAGTTTATGAGCTTGGAAAAAAAATAATAACTTTTTTCATCGAAGGAAATTTGGTAGCGTTTTCATTTTAAATGGTTATGAATAATCTGAAATTTATTATCCTATTAAGACATTTCAGAACGCCGCTTAAGAGTTAATTCGTACTTGCGTGTCTATTTTAACCCCTGACCAAAAAAAGGGTGTTATTAATGTGTGTGTGCGCGTGTGTGTGTGTGTGTTTCGTGGCATCGCTCCTAAACTGATAAACCGATTTGAATGTAGATTTTTATTAGAAAGATGACTTGATCGAGAGTCTTTTCAGCTGTTTTTGGCAGAAATCGTACCAGGGTTTTTAAGATAATCGGCTCTGAAGAGGTAAGAGCGGCTGCTACATGAGGAACAACATTTAAATAGTAACAATTAAAATACAACGAAGTATATTTCCGCGGTTTGGACTCGGTTATAATGAGGATCGTAACATTATTAGACAAAGGCGTAATTTATATCAAGCAGAAAACGTCATTAAAACCACGTTTGTAGGAGCCCCCATTAAATATTTATTTTCATCATTTTCATAATAATTTCAGCCGTTAGACGCCCACTGCTGGACATAGGCCTCCCTCATGGATTACCAGGTATTGTGGTTGGAAGCGGCCTGCATCCACCGTCGACCTGCGGTCTTCACCAATCATCTACTCATCTTGTAGGTGGACGTCCTACGCTGCGCTTACCGGTTCGTGGCCTCCATTCGAGAACCTTTCGGCCTCATCGGCTATCTGTTCTTCGAGCTACATGGCCTGCCCATTGCCACTTAATGTGCTAATCCGTTTGGCTTTGTCGGTGACACGAGTTCTTCTACGTATCTCCTAATTTCTGATTGTTTCTGACATCACTCTAAATCCAACATGGCGGTATACTCAAGATGTCGGACTAGTTACGAAGACTACTGTCGACTAAAAAGTAAAAAAAAATATTTTTATATTAAATAAATTGTGTAAAGCCGTTTTTATTTAACATTAAACTTTTATGGAAAATGTGTATTTTATTCGTTCAAGTACCTACGTTTAAATAAAATCTTGTTTGTAAAAAAACTTTTTTTTACTTCTAATTTATTTATTTTTACATTTTAATTCAATGTTTATTTCAATGAATGAGGAATTCAAATAAGTCGAAATCTCTCAAAAATGTTTTAATAAAAAGTATAACAGTGAAATCATTGACTGTTCCAAATATAACTTTGCAATTTTAAATTAAACGCGATAGGTCTCACAATGGAAGTCGGAAGTAAAACGTTATCTACATTTCCATCGAATTTCATTGTTACTTTTGATAGGAACATTTCCAAAGGTATCGGATCATTTATGTGAAATGCTGTTGTGTTAAAGCAATTGCCATCTGATTGACACGAAGATAAAAAAAAAGAAATATAAATAAAACCGGACAAGTGCGTGCCAGTGCAGGGTTCTCTGGAATAAAAGAATTTATTCATAAAGATAATTTACATGTAATTTTCAATTATCTTTAGTATACAGTATTTTTATATTTTGGGCAGTTTCAGGATTTTTTTTAAGCTGTAAAAATACTAGGTGATTGAGGCCTTTTACATCTATTATAAGACCTCTGTAAAGCGTCAGCAACTTTATGCTGTACGGAATGTTGCAGTGCCCGGGATATTGGTAGAAAGATTAAGCTTGCCCTGCACCGAAAAAGATTTATTGTCTTTCCCTGAATAAAGTGTGATTTGGTTCCAGAGTTATTTGTTGAATTCTCATTCTCCCCCCTTAACGATGATATGTTTAATCCATCTTCCGGATGTACTTTTGCCATATTTTTACTGCATCTCGTGTATAATAAGTATATTAAGTGGAATCAAACCAGCTTCTTTCATTATATAAAATAACAGTGATCCACGCCACTAATACGAAAAACAAAAACCTTTTCAAACTTACCTTGATGCTTTTCAAAGCGTCAACTGCTGACTTATTTTTTTTTCATATTACAATAGACATTGTGAAAACCATTTTATGTTAAAAAGCTACTGCTTTTTAACATAAAATGAATGCTTAACCAATAGGTTATGCAACAAAACAACGCTTTGAACGTTCAACAAAATTTAATTAATGTGTGCAAAAGCACCGTAGCTGTGGTGACTGAGTGGAAATAAGTAGGTGCTATATGAGTATGCAATGTTTACGGGATATTTCCCATGATTTGATTCTTTTTGAGTTTCCCGATATTTCGGAGCAATTCCACACGCCATAATCACGGATAAACTGAAATCTTATGCAAGTGGGTAGTCATTGGCAGACAGAACGCCTCCTTTTAAGTTTGGCAATAGCGTCTTTCAACATCAAACTTTTATGCCTATGTATATGCTAATACGAGCTCCATGTGTGTCAAATTGAGTAAGGACCACTTCTAACCCTACAGAACGATGACTTGCGTTGTTTAGGATCATAAAACTCCAGTGTTTTTTCCTGGTAAAAGCAGTTGTTTGTTTTTTTCTTCCAGAACATAGTAATGTCAGCTTCTTTGTAAAGTTTATGCCTTAAGATTTCCCGTAGCGGCTCAGTTTCTGTGCAATTTTGGAATCCATTTTCTAATGCAATTTACTATCCCTAGATTATTAACTATTGATTTGTTCTACAGATTTTGGTTTCATAAAAGATTATATGGTTTTAATATTATACATAAATAAATAAATAATGCTGGACAAATCACACAGCATCATCTAGCCCCAAGCTAAGCAAAGCTTACTTGTCTAAAGGTTTTCAGAAAATCGAAATTTATTAGGATAAAATTATTTATATATACATATATACAAATGTTACCCAGCCTAGCAGGATATTCCTAAAAATGCTTGAATAAATAGGCTAATAATAATAAAATTTGTCAATAATTTTATTAACGCCTTGAAGGGGGGCAGTCTACGCCCAAATAACATAAACGTAGCTAACAACAAAGAAAACGATAAGTCTTGTAAAATTAATGATAGCTATTTTTTAGAACACAAGAAAAATGCGTTAAATTTTTAAACCAAATGCGTGACCAACGGTGAATTGTGATAACAAAATTTAGGCAAGGTTAATGTGTTAGCCAATTACAACATTGAATTATGGAAGTAGCATGTTTCGTGCTTCATGAAGCCGGAAAAATATAAATTACCCGAATTTATATTCTAAACATTGTAAACGGCTGTTGTTTTTGTGGGTGTCTGCGTACACAGCTTATTGTGATTATTGATAAAATTGGTTGAAAAGATTTTGCCAACTTATCTATAAAATGTAAGGGTACACGTATTATAGGGAAACGAAATGAAAGGCACCTGTAATGATCGCTAAAAAGGTATTTTACTAGATAAACTCGTGTTAAATGTGCATTTTATTTTTTCAAAAGTCACCGTAGTGCGGGGTAGATAAAGAGCGCTTTTCCGATATTTTTTTGTAAATACTCATTTTTAGCTATTTTAATCTCATTAGCAGCTATTTTCAACTAAACAACATAGTTTGACAGCTGAATTGCCAAAGCGTGATCATCTGTTGTATGTGTATATCATGTGTATAAGAGAAAAAAAATATAGGGGTATAAATCTGTTTTGTAGTCCAACACGCTGAGGTGGCTGTTAACGCTACCGGTTGCAACGAGGCTAGTTTTCCTGCTGGCTGCACTGTCCTTGAGTGACTTCCTTTCCCAGCTTGGCTACAATCAAATGGTATCTGGCATCATCGGACAACATTTGAGGCTTCAGTGCTAATTCTATGCATGTGCTAGGGTGCTAGCTAGGTGGGTAAAAGGTACTTGGAAGTAAATGAACTTTAAGCTTAAATTATTACAGCGTAATTCATGCAGAACTGACTTAATCAATAAGCTACAGATATAGCAACTTCAATTTATATGTAGAAATTATCACCTTACAGTGAACGCATAGGCGTGTTCTAGGGTAGTTCTATTATTCAATTCATCATCATCATATCAGACGTAGGACGCCTAATATCATGGATCACATACTGATCATGAAGGGTGTTGCCACGCTTCGGTTGACGAGCGCAGTAAGGGTTGTAGATACACTGAAAAAAATGCTGCTGCCCATCTTCCGGAGGTATCCCTTAGCTGATTCTTACTGCATCTACGTGCAAGAAAGGACAACATTCTACTGCCAGCTCCGCACGGATATTCCATTAAATTATTCCAATGCTTTTAAAAGTTCATTTTAGTTTGGGGCTAAAGCCTCTGCGAAATATTAAACATTAGTTTGCGAGCAGCGCGTAAATAAATAAAGCTCATTTTATTTTCCCTATCTAGTTGCGTGGCAAGCGCAACTGAATCATTTGCAGTATCATGTAAATCACCAGTTTTAAATGTATGCATCAAAAACACCAAATAAGACCGAAAACTCGTAAGGTTTGTCGACATTTTCCCTTATCTTCATTACTGGATTAGCTTTCCGCACGAACACGATAGAAACGTTATACTATAATACTGTATGTTAATTTTGAATATTAAACTTGGGGACGTGTTACGGGTATGAATAAAACTCGGCCACTCGTCGACTGAAGCACAGTATATCAACACGGAACAAAGATGTTTTTCAAAATTATTAGATAGGTAGTTATCTTTATATTATACACTAGCTTTTGCCCGCGACTTGGTCCGCGTGGAAGTCATAAAACGTAAAACCCCCTTTTTCACGCAGAGCCACTTTGATTCGAAAATATAAATTCCATTTATTCCCTATCCCGTGGGAATTTCGAAAAATCCCTTCTTAGTGAACCTCTAGGATATTTAAAGTCTAAGTGTGCCAAATTTCAAGTCTTCAGGTCTAGTGGTTTAGGCTCTGCGTTAATATATCAGTCAGTCAGTCAGTGAGTCAGTCAGGACTTAGAATTTTATATATATAGATTATATCTATTTACGGGAAATTTACCATGATTTGAGTCGTTTTGAGTTTCTCGATATTTTGACGCAGTTTCACACGTCATGATCACGGATAAAACTTTGAATGTTTTATCCGTGCTCATGATAAATAGTAATACGAGTCCGTCTCGCACTTGGCCGATTTTTCTATGGAATAATATGACATATGAGTACCTTCTACTTTTAATATACGTTCTATATAAACCGTTTTTACCCTTTGGGTACGGAACCCTAAAAAGTAACTAGTCTTTCAAACAACTACTCTAATATATTATCCCCACAAGCCGTTCTGGTCTTTCAGGCGGCCATTAGTTTGAACACCGGGTGCTATATATTTTTAAATTACTGTTTTCTTCCATAATGTTTTAACTATCCATAACTCTGACATAATCTTGAGAAAACCGTATGATTCTGTTTTACATAATTGTTGATCCTGATGTGTAGGTTAGTTTGAGAACACCATATTTGTTAACATATGTTAATGATAAAGATAATGTTTAGTACAGCTCGAGAACAGATCCGCAGGATAGGTATGTTGTCATAGTCGCTTAGGAAAACTCATAAGTGCTGCGGCTCGCACCACTTCCGTCAGATTTATAGTCATATTTCAGGTTTTTAGGGTTCTGAACCTCAAGATGAAAAACCGGAACCCTGTCAAGACCTTATTTTCCAAAAGTACTAAAGGTATCAATTAAAAAAACTGGTATAATTCTAAACATCAAGGTCTGCGGGCAGATGATGTGCTTTGAAAATCAAGGTTCTGAAGGCATTCAGAAGTTATAGCAACAAGTGACACACAAGTAATTTTTTTTTTGTATGGAAATGTCAAAAACAGGAAACCACGAGTCATTTCAGAAGAGTCATGACTCTGAGATTTGGAATGCTGGGAGCTTGTAACACAAGTAAAGGAAAAATTCTGAAATTTAGAAATATACTAGCAGCACCCCGCAGTTTCACCCGCGTAGTTCCCGATCCCGTGGGAATTTCGAAAAATCCCGTCTCAGTGCACCTCTAGAATACTCAAGGTATATGTGTCCCAAATTTCAAGTCTCTAAGTCCAGTGGTTTAGGCTGTGCGTTGTCTGTCAGTCACTCAGTCAGTAACGGAAGAGTTTTATGTATATGGTTTTTTTTTAATTAAATTCGAAGTAATCGTAGTGAACAGGCTATTTTTGTTAATTGTTGTTGAACACACATAACATTATATATACCAGCAAATGGCGTAAAATGGCCGAACGTCTTCTGCTTAGCATAAATATTTTAACAAATGTTATAATCTTCTAATTTCAGAACCCTTACGGCACGAGTCTCGCTCGCACTTTTCTACTTTATTTTCAATTCAAACACTGAATTGGAGTTTCACTTCTGTGTATATTTTTGTGCGGTGACTAGGTCGCATGCAATGCTAGGAAGTTGACAAATGAGACTGGCTTTCTACTGTGTTTTTCGCATTTTTCACGATTTTTAATGAGGGTGCGTTGAATGCCTTATTTGCAGAGATTCATATACAAAATCCACGATAAAGCTGTCACCTAGAGCTTTTCTAAATAAATACTGGAGCAGTTACGAAGTTATTAATCAGTTCAAGTTTCGCGCTAGGATTTTATTCACAATTTTGTCGTGACAAAATATGCTAGGTTAACGAATATTGATTATAATAAGAGGATGGGAAAAGCCTTTGATGTTAAGACCGCAGCTAAAAGTATATAAAGTATGAAAGGGTTTCTTAAGCTTTAAGACAGAGCATTTCAGGCAAGCCTGAAAAAAACTTACTGCCCATCCATTTAATTTAAGGGTTAGTTTCCCAAAAGTTTTCACAGAAGCGCGAGAGAAACACGAGTTTTTACTTTATTAACATCACGCGGCGCAAGATTTTTATTATTATACTCACCCTTTCTGTTGTAACGCGGCGCGTCGTAACGCTGGAGCGTGAAATACGTGCACATTTCGGTACCCTAGAAATGGTATGCACCTGCCTCCTTAGGTTTTATGAGAAGTTTCCTCACCTTCTCACGATACTCAGCAAGGCTGCCAATATTGCCGTCCCCACTTTGTGACCCCTTCATTATTCGAGTAATACTTCTTGAGAGGGTATTGAACGTGGGTCTGCCGCGACTCTCCGTTTTACGACGGTCCCTAGCTGGCACTCTTGTTTGTTCTATGTTGATGTTATAACAATGTTTGATATTAACATTTTTATGATCGAAGAAACCGTGTTTCGGGAGTTTAGTTTTGTGGGTGACGTTTATTGGTGTAATAATGGTGCGTTAATGGGACGGTTTAGGTGTGTGGCTAGAAAGGTTTCCTACCTCATCTATTTTGGAAAAGATTGGTTATTTTCCATGACGAACACTGACTTACGTGTTAATTTACGTTCAATATAATAAATGCGTGTTTTGGGGCAGGAAGCATTTAAAGAACGAATGAATGATAATAACTTTATTGCACACCAAATTTAAAATAACACAAAAACAAGAGAAATAAAAACAAATTGATGTACAATGGGCGGTCGTATCGCTAAGAGCGATCTTTTCCATGCAATTTTTGGATGGATGGAGTATAGTATATAACGGCAAGTTAAGATGTTTTCCCAAACGAAATAAACCTTTACCATATGGAATATAGCAGAATAAGCCACATCATTGCGCAATTTACGGCCATCAAACAGCCATTCTACTTTCATTGCACAGACCGCTCGGTGTACTAAAGTGCCAATAAAATCATTAGACACCCCATTACGTAGAAGACTGGACTTCACTGACGGCGGTCCATCATTAGACTCACTCTAATTGCTCGCACGTAGTGAAAAAAGCATTGTCGTGGCCTTCTCGTAAATTGTGATTATCTTTGAGTGTGCCGACGTACCGCCCCTATGGAATAAGGACAATTCAGTAGCGGCATTTCTTTACTTTGTAATAGACATAAGTGTGTTGCCTTTGAAGCTACTTACACATTCTGTGTATTAAATTTAAAATAAAAACTACTTTGGTTTAATAAAATTTTAACGGTATATAGATTTTGTGTGAAACACTACTACGCTGTAGTTTCGTCCTACAAAGTTCATTACAAGGAAATTATTTTACGAGCATGAAAGCTCGTTAATACCATTATACTGTTTTCCTAATGTGAATAATATTTTTTTTAACTATGTGCTTTAAAACAACAACTAGTATTTTCTAGAATTACTGCAAAACTTTCAAAAACATTAAACAACTTGCACTTCTAACTAAACCAGCAATCTAATACCTGCAATCGAACAGTTATTATTTTTAAGAGTGCCGCTTGAAAACCATAACTTTTTATTTCCATATTCCATGGTGTGACTAGCAGAACCTCTCGTTTTATTTTATGAGAGAAGCCATCTGGGCCTCTCTCGACCACAATAAATTCAACGCACTGTTATGTCTTTTTCATGGACAGGGATGTTATAAAGATATAATTTTATTTCCTCAAAATATATATTTTGGAGACATAAAATTAAGATTGTCCTTTGCAAACATGACAATCTTTACATTACAAGGTTTATAACGCCTAGTAGAAGCCCGTAGGTGCGTCCCTATTTAATTTTCTTTGGAAAATTCTCGAAAATGCTATGAAATTTTCCATCAAGGTAGGGGTTGTCCCTAAATTTTAGAGTCGACCGGCGATTTAACTTCATTATGAATTTACGTTTTAAACGTTTAAATACTAAAAATACAGTCCTCCCGCGACCAAGAACGCTGAAATGTGTTTGAAACGTCGGGAAAATAATAAAAAAGGTACGCGATAAAATCCTGTAATTTTTAAACTAAAAAACTAAGAATACTGCTTTTCAAAAGAATAAAAAAGCATTTAAAAACGACGGATACCCAAGCAGATAGGATGTCAGATCAACGAACCTTTGTAAGTATTATGTTATCATTATTAAACAAGGCCACTTTATAAAATCTTGGCTAATAAGCCACGATTAGCTTTATAATATTCCTAATAAACGCTAATGCGTGTATTAGCTTTATTTTCTTTAAGCGTGGCTAACCTGTACTCAATCAAGCATTTTGATGAATGCTGGTTAGCCACGCTAATAGAAAAGGAAACAGAACAGTACGAGTATCATTCTGAAATTCTGAATAGGTCCCCTTGTAAAATAAATTCGTTAGATTCCTAGAGGTATGTACCGCTGAGAGACATTTGTTATTTTTGATAAAGCGAACACCGGTTTCGCACCTTTTTGCTGCAAGCTAGACAGAATCAAATGTTTTTGCACACTTGAGTCAGGAGCTAGAAGCGATTTATCATACGTCACGCTGCGATTGAGACCGAAAATAAAATGTGGGTCCTTTTGGTTGCTGCGTGAGCGGACTTATTTGACAATCGTTTGAATGATGACTTGTGGCAGATACATTATTTTAGTAGTGAGAGTTGTCGTGATCTTGTGCAAAACAAACCAAGATCAAATCAAAATGTTTATATCTATATTAGGAGGCTAAGCATAGCGTTGTCTGTCTGTCTGTCTACTAACAAAAATTAGTCATGCGCAGACGTGCATGACACGATTACAGCCGAACGCTTTGACCGATTTACATAAAACTATTTTTTTTAGCACTGTCTAAATGAGAGAAGGGTACTAATTGATTTTGGAGACCCTAGAGTCACAGGGACCGGAGTTATTGTGACCTCAAACGGTCACCAAAGGTGAAAAATGGCATTTTTCGCTCCCTTTTCTGGTACGCCCGTACCAATTGTTGTTCTATATCTATATTGAAGAACCCGCTTTATCAAAATAACAGCTTTTACTTAAGCCATAAGATGTGTTATTTGATACCAATATCTAATATACAAATTTTTGTTTGTCTGTCTGTTTGTTCCGGCTAATTTCCGAAACGGCTTGACTGATTTTGCCTGGATTTTAACTGCTAAGTAACGCTGAGGTTATAACGTACTCGTTATAACATCAGTTACATTGCAATGCATGCAGTTTCATTGCTGTGATTTTAATAATTTATATACCAGTAAGCACATATAAAAGTACAATTTAGTTTATATTATATAACATGCATTCATTAAAAGTATTGGTCTAGAGATATATTTATTATGTATACATATATGTAAGTTTATGTATTTATATATTACGTTTGTAATATTTTATCTAGGTATATACGTCTTGATATTATATAATGTATGTATGGTATATTTGAAAATTTCATAAAACCTTTCGTACATCTTAAAACCCCTTGTTGTATCCACAAATCCAATCCATCCCAAGGTTGTCTGGTAGAGATCGCTCTTTAGCGATAAGACCGCCAATTGTCACTTTGTGTTTAGTGTTTATCTTTCTGTTGTTATTTTTGTATTTAAGGTGTGCAATAAAGCATTTTCTATCTATCTATCTATCTATACAAGCCCCTATACTAAGTCCTTAAGGACTTGTGCTGTATCTGATCCTTCCAGATAATTAGCAATACCTAGAGAAGCACGTAACATTGGTTATGCTACAATATTTTAGAAAATACTGTATTTTGAAAACGTTTTGCCATAGCAACTAGAGCTACAATTTTCGCCGCCCAATCTCTTAGTTTAAGTGTTAACGCCTACAAGCGTTACTTAGTATCCCTCAAATTCATCACTACGAGGGCACTGTTGCGGCATCGGTGCCCTTATTACTTAGCATAATATTGAAATAACTTTTCCTAGGTACTAAATTATCGTCTAAAACAACCGGGATCTTTTAACAAAACCTAGTCATTGACAAGTCTGATTCTAAGGGCCGCCTTCATAATTTTCACGATTCAGGATTGCATCCAAGATTTTCCTGTTTTTAATTGACACCTTATAAACCGTATTTTATCAAATTGTAAATTGTAGAATGCCTGATAAATTGCTTTACGCTATTTGCTTGGTGTATGTTCTGTAGCCTGCACGAGACAGTCCGCGGTTAGAAAATATTGTTCTACTACGAGTAGTTGTTTGCACGTTTTAAACTAAAACTGTGGTAAGTTATTGAACAAACCAATATGTTGATATTGGTTTGTTCAATAATTCGTAAAAAATAGTTGCATATGTTTTATAGGCTTAAATAAAACTCTGGTTTACTTATTTAATAAATGCTGTTTTATGAATGAACCCATTAATAGCCAAAAAATACAAATTTCGTAGAAATATAAGCATTTAAAGTGGCGTGAGCGAATTGCTCGCGCGCGCTTTTCCGTGTAACGATATTAGGCGCGCCTTCTCACGGGTTAACTATAAGTTTTCTTTGCATAATGGTGCTACCATTATGCAAAGAAACATGAATTTGAAAACAGAGTGGTTTTATTGTTATTATTTGGATTATCATCATAACCTTAGCCGTAGGGCAGCTGTTCAAGTCCACTGCTGGACATATTCCTCCCTCATGGACCTCCAAGATCATGACAACAACCCGCCATACTCGCCGCGCTTGGCAAGCGGGCTGGCGAGCGCAGTTCGGGATGTTGGTACACGGAAAGACGCTGTTGCCCATCTTACGTAGGTATCCCTTTGCAGATCCTTAGTGCATCCACGTGCAAGAGAGAAGGGGCAACATGGCAGCATTCTTCTGCCGGAACTCTACGGATATAAATATATCAGCGTACAAAAGTCGCAGACGCGCGGCTTAAAGTGGAGATGGGCAGGAAATATTGCTGCTGAAAGACCAAGGCGGTGACAGAGTGGTTGCCGATGGAAGCGAGACGGTCCCTCGGTTGATCACCCGCCAAATAATCATCATCATCGTCATATCAGCCTTTGACATTTACTGCAGGACAAAAAACTCCCTCATCTATCAATTGTAGTTATCATGAGGTATTGTTGCCATACTCTCCAAGTCTCCACGCTTATACTATATTTAGTAACTTTGTTACCTAACATGTTCACAATAAAGAATCTTTTAAATTGAATTGAAAGTCTCCACGCTTGGCAGGCGGATTGGCGAGCGCATAACAGGATGTTGATACAGAGAACGACGCTGATGCCTAACTTGCGGAGTTCCTTGGCAGATTCTTACTGCATCCACGGGCAAGAGAGGAGGGGCAACATTCTACTGCCGGCACCTTACCTGTCAAATGGGCGGACAAAATAGTCAAGGTTGCCGTATGACAGTGGTTGAGGCTGGCACAGGGCCGTTTCAAGTTGGCGTGTTAATAAGTAAGCCTTTGCCCAGCAGTGGATTTCAACGGACTGATATGGTGATGTTAAACTTAATAAACAAACTTTTCACTTAAATACTTTAAAACTCTTATGTTTATATAACAATCATAACCATATTTAGTTACTTTTACCTAGTATATAAGTTTTGCCGTGGGGCGCCGGCTGTAGAACGTTGTCTATCCTCTCTTGCCCGTTGATGCAGTAAGAGACTGCCAAGGGATACCTCCGGAGTATGGACAGAAGTGTCTTTCCGTGTTTCAACATCCCATAGCACGCTCGTCTTCTCGCCTGTTGAGCGTGGCGACTATGGCAACAACCCCCGCATGATCTTGGAGATTCATGAGGTAGGCCTATGTCCACCTGTGGACGGGGACAGCAGTCTTACGGCTGATATAGTATCCGTTTTAAGATTGTAGATAATGCCTATATATGGAAAATGTGTAGGAACTGTTCTTTGTTATTTTACTGTTGAATGTGTTTATATAATAGTTGGAGTCTCTTTTCAGAATATATAACCTATTTAGCGCGACGAACGCACCTTTACTCGTGTGTTAGAACGCTTCTTGAACGCCTTCGAAAATACCTCACCTCAGCTGCCAACCTCGGCTAGATGGCGTGCGCTTCCCGCCAATCCGCCATTATGCCGAAATCCGCGAACCGGCCGCATCAATGTTCCGCGATTAATTGTTCTTTTACCTATTTTGTATTTATTGTTGTGTATTTTATCCCGTGTATTCCTGATTATATATTTACCTTTTATCGTGCAACGAGATTTGCATTCGCCCATACCCTGAGTAACAAACAGTACCTAGCCTATACCTAGGAATAAATTGTGAGTTTGTATTTCCAAAACGAGAGAGCATTGACACTAGTTATGTTTGTGAAACGTTGCTACTTTCAAGTGCGATTCCCCAGCTCGCAGTAATAGCTTAACTAAACTGAAGGACAAAGGTTTAGTGAAAATATTCCTCAAAGCATTTCTATGTGTTCAGAGCGAATGCAAGTTCGTTGCTCTTGTGATGCACGAAATGTTCCCTCGGAAAACAGCGCGGAGCTACTACTTTATTTGCCGTCTCTGTACAAACAAAGCGTATAATAATTTGGGTCCAATTTTTTCATAAGTAAGAATAACAACAATGTGTAAGGAACTACTCCCAATTGGATAAATTCATAGATTAAATTGATTCATTTAATTCCATAGTTTGTAACTCAAAACATTATGTACGTCATTACACGTCAACTTACAAAAATAAAAACATTATTTAATTTTATGTTAACAGGAAATAAGGCTCATACATTAATTAATTACATTAACATAAATTAATCAGTTCGCTTTCCTGTTTTAAGAACTGTGAGAAGAAGCGATTAGAAAACACAGGTCTTTTTAATAGTGACAAAGTCGCTCAATATAAATATATTGAGCGACTATTTAGTATTTTAGTTGTTTCGGAGTTGGAGCAATTTTCATTCGAAGCATTTTTGTCTTTTAGGTAATCAGATATTTTATTAAAATGTAAGCTTTATTACAATAAATATTCAAAAAAACTAAAAAAAATTAAACTTATCTAATAATAGAAAATTGCTGCATTTCTTTAGGAATTTTACTGTAGAATTGTGTACACTGCCCTCTGAAAGATATATTGACCTTACGTAGCCTAATAGTGGGCAACGCGAGTTTATCTTTACTTCTAGTATTTACATTGTGCAAATCACTTTTCTTAGGAAAACTATTAATATTTTTATGGGTATAAGTACAGCAGAATTTCTTAAATATATTGACAGGGAACTGTCATTATATTAGTTTCTTTAAATTCATCACGTAGAAATTCTCTCGGGCCTATACTACCCATAAATACAGTGTTTATATGTTTAGCTCCAGCGCACCCCTACAACACTATGCCATAATACTATGGAAATAGCTAAAGTAAACAAGTCTAGATGTAGCTCGTATGTACATATGTGAGGTAAACAACGGCAACTATATTTTCTGTTACAAAAGTGTAGATGTGCCTGATCCCTATTTATTATATTTGTTCCTGAAATAGAAGCTCTGCTACCTATCATCATCATCATCATTTCAGCCGTAGGACGTCCACTGCTGGACAAAGGCCTCCCTCATTGATCTCCAAGTACTGCGGTTGGAAGCCGTCTGCATCCACCGCCGACCAGCAGTTCTCACCAAGTCGTCTGCCCATCTTGTAGGTGGACGTCCTACGCTGCGCTTGCCGATCCGTGGCCTCCATTCGAGAATTTTGCTGCCCCATCGGCCATCTGTTCTGCGCGCTATATGGCCTGCCCATTGCCACTTCAACGTGCTAATCCGTTTGGCTATGTCGGTGACCCGAGTTCTTCTACGTATCTCCTCATTTCTGATTCGATCCCGTAGTGAAACCCCGAGCATAGCCCTCTCCATAGCTCGTTGAGCGACTCTGAGCTTGTTCATAAGGCCAATAGTGAAGGACCACGTCTCGGTTCCATATGTCATCACTGGTAACACACACTGGTTGTAGACTTTCGTCTTAAGGCACTGAGGTATGTTGGACGAAAAGACGTTGCGAAGTTTCCCAAACGCTGCCCATCCGAGTTGGATTCGACGATTGACCTCTTTCTCGAAGTTGGACCTACCTAATTGGACTGTTTGTCCTAGGTATACGTACGCGTCTACAACTTCAAGAGCCGAGTTCTCAACCATAACTGGGGCAGGCACGACATGGACATTTGACATGATTTTCGTCTTGTCAATGTTCATTTTAAGGCCTACCCGCTGGGAGACTCGATTGAGTACTGCTACCTAAGAGTAAATTAAATGTAAGAATAAATTAAAAAAGAGATTACCCTAAAAACAAGGTTAGTTTCTGGATATGCAACAACAAGGCACTAGCGGAGCGAGCATATGCCACGGTCGCGGCTAGCGAAGTCCCGGTCAATTTTGACATCTGTCATTTTTGAGACCTGTCAAAAATATCGATATGGAACTTGAAGATTCAAGTTATAATTGCATTAACATTATCACTTAATTTTTTTTTGTAAATTTCAAAACTGGATCTACTGAGAGTACAAACAAATAAAAAACTCTTACTAGATCCAGTATTTAAAAAACTTTAAATACTGGATCTGTTGACTTGATCTAGTGAGAGTGATCCACCAAATTCTACTTGGTGATTCAATTAAGGTGACAGCTCTACTATTCCAGTCCAATCCATCGTTAGTTTGCGACTTTATCTATACTAATATTATGAAATTGAAGAGTTTGTTGGCTTGTTTGGTTTGAACGCGCTAATCTCAGGAACTGGTCCGAATTAAAAAAAAATTTAGGATAGCCTTATTGTCGAGAAAAACTAAAGGCTATACACTACGCTATGACCAATAAGGAGCTCTTGTCTGATAACGGAACTAATGTAGATTTTTTCTACTTTCGATGGTGTCTATAAACTTTGCTTATTAGAGAGATAGAGTTTTAATTTTCCTGGAATCTTTACATACATTTCTATAAGCTCCAGTTCCAGATGTTTATCTCGGATATAAGGGAGGGGGGAAACGGTATTTTTTCCATTTTTTTAAATCAGTCGAAAACTACACAGATTAAAGGAAAACTATACTCATACTCATTTATTTCACCATAGGAACATATAGTACACTCTTGGCTATGTCACAGAATCTAAAATAAATGTCACTTCTTAATAACATAGTAAAGTAAGTAAAAGTAAGTAAAGTAAAAGTATATTTATTGCATAAATACATGTGTTCATTGTTCTTATTTAACTACAAGTATCAATGTATTTTGCCTTGTTGTAGCGTGCAATATTTTAATACAAAATTGAAATAAATATAACAATAAACGAATTAATATAATTAAAAGTCAAATAATCTAAAAACGTACATGCTTTTGTCAGAAATAATAAAATAATAAAAAAATTATAGAAAATAGTAATAATAATGTCACAAATTTAAATGTCAGGCTGATTGAATAAAAATGTATTAAATTTAGTCATAGTATTAATTGTAATATAATTATTCCAGTTTAACATCACTTATAAATTCATTTAAATTATAATAACATTTTTTAGTCAACAGAGATTTTAATTTACTTTTAAACATTGAGATTTGCATTGCTCTTAGTGATTCTGGTAATTTGTTAAAAACAAATGGAGCATTACAAAAAATACTTTTGCGCATCATTTTAGTTTTACATTTTTGGGGGTGGACTTTGTGTTTATCTCGTCTGATCCGACCAACTTCAGACAACTGGTGGAACAGACCAGGGTTGCTCTTAACAAACATAGCTGTTTCATAAATATACAGTGAGGGGACAGTCAATATGCTATGTTTCGTGAAATAGGGTTTGCAGGAATCAGTAACCCTCAGGCTGAACATTGCTCTCAAGCATCTCTTTTGATACCTAAAGATATTTATAGCGTCGGTAGAGTTTCCCCAAAGCATTATCCCATATCTTAGGATGGATGATATAAGACCATGATATGCACTAAGAAGGGCTTCTAGATTGACTATGCGAGAAAGTTTATGTAAAACATAAATCTGGCTGTTTATTTTCTTACATAAATTCTCTAAATGTGGCTTCCAGTTAAGTTTCTTATCAATATTAATGCCTAGAAATTTTGTCATGTCAACCGCTTGAATTATATTATTATTATATTGAATGTCAAAATTATTTAAAGCTGCAGTATCGCGTTGTCTGAAATGGATTACTTTAGTTTAATTTAAATTAATTTTTAAATTATTATTATCTAACCAATTAATTATTGATGTCAAAGCTAAATTAATGTCATATTTGAAGGTTTTTATATTATCACATGTTATAATAACGGCACTATCATCCGCGAATAGGGACATAGGCTGTATAGTAGCCTTGGGAACATCATTGATATATATAATAAAGAGTAATGGTCCTAGCACACTACCCTGTGGTACACCATAATTAACTATACGTTCTTTAGAAACATGTATTTCTTCAGTTTTATTTACGAAGTTAATATTAGTAATTTCTGTAAATTGTTTCCTATTTCCAAGATAAGATTTAATCAAATGCAAGGCATTACCTCTGACTCCATAGTTTTCTAATTTTTGAAGAAGAATGTTATGGTCCACATAATCGAACGCTTGGGTCATATCACAAAAGATAGAGCATACTGGAGTCTTTTTGTCAACGTTTTTTGTAACCCGATTGAGAAAATCGTATAACGCCATATTAATTGTTTTATTTTTTCTAAACCCTTTTTGTTCATTACATAAAATATTGTTTTTTTCAAAGTAATTATAAACCAAGTTATATATGTATTTCTCAAATACTTTTGACATAACAGGTATGAGCGATATAGGCCTATAATTTTCCATATGTTCTTTGCTCAGTTTTTTATGAAGTGGCTTGATGTGGTGTATTTCCTGACGCATTGAAAACCTCTATAGGTTTTCAATGCGTCAGGAAATACACCTGCGCTTACACATAAGTTAATAATATAACTACCCAATTAGCACATATGCCTTGCGCAACTGCTTTTATTGTTTTTGTTGAGATACCGTCATATCCTACGCTATTTGTATTATTTAGAGAGTTTATAATTTTTACAACATCTAGAGGAGCACAAGGTTTTAAGAATATAGAGTCTCTCCGCTTTTCTATGTAAGAAGTTATATAAAATTCTAAATAAAATAGAAAAATGGTAAAAATAAACAAAATCCTAATTCTAAATTCTATTATTATAGCTGGCCGTACATGGCCATTGTCAACAAATAATTATATTAAAATAATAAAAGTATAATTAGTTCAGTAGTTAATTGCCGTGGGGTGCCGGCAGTAGAATGTTACCCCTCCTCTCCTACCCGTGGATGCAGTAAGAGCCTGCTAAGGGACACCATCGGAAGATGGGCAGCAGCGTCTATCCGTGTATCAACATCCCATACTGCGCTCACCAACCCGCCTGCCAAGCGTGGTGAGAATGGCAACTACCCCTCATGGAGATCCATGAGGGAGGCCTGTGTTCATCAGTGGACGTTTTATGGCTGAAATGATGATGATAATTAGTTCAGAAAAGTAAAATAAAATAAAGCTGCTGAATGCGCACTGTCAATGTTTTATTAGAATACATACTGTTTCATGATGCACAAGCAAGTTGTCCCAATGAAGCCCTTTCATATGATACCCCACATAACCTAGTAACTTCTCTTAAAACTTTTGACACCCCCTTTTTAGGGTTTCTTAGTAAGACAACCTTTACTAGTTTCACTTTGTCTGCTTGTCTGTCTGTCTGTCTGTCCGTCCATTACCCGCTTTGCGAAAAGACCAAAGAAAATTCCTTGAAGGCTGTAATTTTGCACGTACATATAGAATAACAACGCCGAGATAACGCTACAAAAAATGCTGAAAATATAATTAATTTGGGGTATCTCCCATTCACTTAAGGTGCGGATGAACTTTATTTTCATGATTTTCTCATCCTGTGGGGTATTAATTGTGGAATAGGTATTTTAAAACCACACAACAATTGCTAAGACAATTTTTCGATTAGGGGTTCCGTTTGCGAAATATTAACGTTTTAAACTTTTTTAGAGCGTCCATACCCTCTAAAATCTAATCTAACTTTACAAATCTGAAAAAATCATGAATTTAGTTTTAACCATAAACTTACTAGTAAAACTATAAAGTTTGAGCTGGCTTTTATAGTTTCGGAGAAGTAGTCGCTCAAATAAGTGATGCGGTTTCCCAAACATACCGGAATACTCCAAACTGAAAACTCAATTAATTCATGATAATATGTTTTGGTAAACGTAATAAAACATACACCAATTTCTAAAAACAGGTCTACAGTTAACTACGGAATCCTACATAGCGCGTGGCTCGACACGCACCTAACCTAATTTATTTAGATATCCAATATTAGTGAATATGCATTATACAATTCAAACTTCATGTAGATAGCATCTGTAGTTCCCATCTGCCTATCTTTGACATAAAGACAGATAGGCAAGTTGACACCATAAGGGTTCTTTTTTACTATTCTGGTCCGGAATGTTAAAAAATTTCATGTAGATAGCATCTGTAGTTCCCATCTGTCTGTCTTTGACAGGTAGACAGATAGGCATATGACACCATAGGGTTTTTTTTTTACTTTTCTGGTCCGGAATCCTTAAAAGGACTAGATCTATCATTATCTTGTTCCAAAAAAAAACAAAACACTCCAGAATGAAAAAACATTCCAGCATGGCCGCCGCAGCATCTGTTTTCTTATTGAGACATTAGCCGAGGATCGAGTGAATGGATCGCCTTTAATAACCGCCATGCTTTAGTGATGGCGGGATGTACATTACAGAAACGAGCGGCTGATTTGCCGGGCCAGGGCGTCGTTAGCAAACGTGTACCCGAACCAAATGGGTCAAATATATACTTTAGCTTATATTATAGAAATACGGTACACCTTTAAACTAAACTAACTTTTAGAGAGTTAGTACGTGAGAAAAAGTCACTTAAATGCCTAGAAGGCCCTTTTTGAGATGGGTTGATGTTGCAGCAGGTCATACTTAAGCGTGCGTCCTGAGTGACGGCGCACCGCGAAACAAATGCGGGATTATGTATGAACCTGTCCAGACTGCGAGCGAGCACGCACGCAAACCACCGCATTAACACTAAACCTGGTTTTTCATCACGCTTCTAAATGCCACAATCAAAATTTATACCAATAATTTAAAAAATTTCGATTTCATGTTTCGTTTCTGAATAATTTAGGAAATTGTGATACCAAGATCACGACTATGATTGTAAAATAGAAGAATCGAACGCATAAAATTTATACATTTCGATGAGGGCAGCGCATATATAGATCTAACATGCCGTGTTTATTTTAAGACGAAAGCTTCTCTTAAGTCAGCTTATGTTTCCTCAAGATTAGTAATCACTTAGGGTAGGGTGGTAGCAAGTCGCCATAAATGTCACATTCAAGGTATGACCGAACAATTCCATGAATTTATAGAAGCATTACCTGATCAGTGGTGGAACTGTCAATATTTTTGATTGACGATTCATCACAAAATCTGAAAATTGGTGATAAACATTTTATTCCAGATTTGATTGTACCAACTCGACTGGCCTGCCTGCCATTGCAATTTATTTCAATTTAAAAACAGATGTTCCTCCTTTATCGAAAATTGATGCGTTTTTATTCCCGCTCACTAATTACTCTTGAATTATTTGAAAGGGAGATAGCAATATCTGGAATGAAATACAGTGGTATTAGGTTTTATAGATAGCCAGAGATAAAGTGGGGCTAGTCCAGATAACCCGGTCAGTTTTTCCAAGTGGATTGGGTACGTGGTGTGGCGTAGTAGCAATTTATGAGAGCGATAATATCTGAGTATAAATTCAAAGAATAAAAATAAGACCCTTTATAGCTCTCGTTGTTTTCACAAAAACGATTCAGAGAACGTTATGGAAGTTTTTTGCGAACATAAAATTACTTGACATTACGTTCTTTGACACACAGTTTTATGTTTGCGTTATATTTAAATATGTTTGTTACCAGCTTTGTAATAAGACCTTTTTGATTTAGTTCGTTTGTCCCGTCTGTATCCTTTTTTCCAACAAACTTGTAGAGGACAGATGAAGTCAGAAGAATAATTATACTGAATATTTCATAGGTGCTGCTGAGATAATCTTACAAATACAACGAAAGTTTGTATAAGGTCCTTATAATATTATATCCTAAAGGAAACGAGAAGGTTCAAAGGGATACCTACGCGTTAAAAACTAAAACCGGGCAAGAGCGCGACTCGCTCTCTCGCACTCGCGCACCGAGGGTTCCGTGCCATCATACAATATAATAAATGATAAATGCGATTTATATTTGTTGGAGAACCTTGACAGCGCCATCTCTTGTCTGATAGCGGAACTTATGTAGATTTTTACCGATTGACGAGCTCTGTGGCGTAGCGGGCGAAGGTCCGCCTGCGACGCAAGGGGTTGCGGGTTCGATTCCCGCCTCGGGACAAATGTCTGTACGATCTGCAGATATTTGTTCAGGGTGTTCTGGGTGTTTTTCTATATATAATAAAAATATCTATCTATGTAGTATAAAGTATTAAGTATATCAGTCATCTAGTACCCATAACACAAGCTCTGCTTAGCTTGGGGCTAGATGATGCCGTGTGATTTATCCAGCATTATTTATTTTTACACAAATTAATTGACTTTTTTGGTTTAAGGTATTCTGATATGGTTGGAAAACTGCATCACTTATTTGAGCGACCATTAATTTCTTACTTAATTTCTCCGAAACTAAAAAAACAAGCTTAACTCTCATACATTTCCTTAAAATGTTTATGGTTATAACAACATTTTTAAAGCTAGAAATTTAGATTTCAGAGGGCGGATGACGTTCGATACAAGTATAAAACTTTATTATTTCGCAAACGGAACACGAAATCGAAAAATTGTCCTTGCAACCCCTAAATGGTTTTAAAATGCGTATTCAACGACGATTAAATCAAGAAAAAGGTACTCCAAATAAATTATTATATAAGCATTTTTTTAAGTAGCGTTATCTTGGCGTTGTTATTTTATAAAATGCAAAATTACACATTCCTAGAACTAATAGTTTCTGCGCAAAGCCGGTGATGGACAGACGGATAAACAGACAGACAAAGCGAATCTATAAAGGTTTCTTATTTAACTACGAAACTAAGGGCATACTTCACTTGTCGGCTTTTCTAATATCTATCCAGGTCTATCCTTGTTTGGCTGGGATTATGCAGACAACTAATTATGTAACACATTACGCCAATAAGCACTCTTGCTAACCGAGCCGTATGAATATTGAGTACGTTTCAGCGAAATTATTACATTAACTTCTAATTTACGTTGCTCAGTACTAAAAATGTAAAAACCAGTTTATAAGACTGTTCCTATATATTGTTAAAAAAATCTCATTTCGCGTCTTGATAGAAAAAACCTAGAAAACGGCCACAATACCAAAAATTACGATAATTATTTATTATTATTACTAGCCATTGGTGTCCCACTGCTGGGCAAAGGCCTCCCCCATTCTCTCCAGACGTTTCGATCATAATATAGCGGTGATTTAACTCACCGACCATTATAGATAACCGTGTACAGATCAACACATTTTCGATAATTTAACAAGTAATAGAAGAGAGAATTATAGAATACAAAACTCCATTCGATGCCTACGCGATAAGGGTTCTTATAAAATGTCCTGTCCAATAATTTTGAAACCCTTTTATTCAAACTAATGTGAGGCTTACAAGGGTAGACTTTCTGAACGATTTTAGCCCTGCGGCAAAAATCTTATCGATACTAAACTAAAGGGGGATTTGCAAGGACGCTTTTTTATCGACTGGATTAAATTGGTTTTTTACATCTTGCGGTTGGAGGATATGTTCAAGAAAGCTGTTAATTGCAAGGTGAACTCGAGCGCTGAGAGTTCCGTACAAAACACACTAATTTCAATATTTTTCAATAAATAAATCGTGCTGGGCACTACACGCAGCACCATCTACATAGTTCCAAACTAAGCAAAGCTTTGTTTATGGAAAACAAATGATATAATACTTAAACACGTTTTATTTTTAAATAAGAAGAAATAAGAATAAAATCAACTTTATTTGGAGCATCAACAATTCTTACAAGATTAGAACTAGAAGTTCATAATACGACAGATGAAAAGGTAAAAATAACAAGCTTCTTAAAATTGGTGTCCGACTCAGCATAAAATAATGTTGTCTAAATCTCAGGATTATCACAACGCTGATCTTTCGTCAAAAACCAACCTGGCTGTCACGCTCTAACATTATATATTATTGTTATAAAAAAATATATATAAATAAATATATATTTATAATAAATGAATCTTTATTTCCCTTGGTCACGGCATCACGCGTGAACGGCTAAACCGATTTCGCTAATTCTTCTTTTGTTGTGTTTGTTATTGTCAGGAGAAAATTTAAAAATACTAAACCACCATATTAAACTATTTATAATGTTACCTTAGCGCTTTTGACAATTTGACATAACATTGACAGAAACCGTGCTGCAAATATCGTCATAGAAGATGTAAAAAAATTAATATCGTTTAAAGCATATGCTTCGGTCGGAGTTATTATATTGTTAAATAAAATACATCTTTATTATATAAAAATGAGCCCCTATTTCTCCTGGTCACGCTATAACTTGAGAACAGCTTTACAGATTTGGCTAACTTTAGTCATAAAATATTTGTTTAAGGTGAGTAAAATAAAGGTATAAACAAACTATTCCTACCAGTTAAACATTTGATGTTCGGCCCGTCGCCGTCGGCGTCACTTGGTTGTGAAATATTTATAGGTGCGTTGAAAAAGTTTTTTAAGTGACTAAACTTAAACTGGTTATATATTTTGGCTCAATTAGGTAGGTAGTAGTAGTAGTAGAACATATACATGTAGGGTAGTAGTAGAGTAGTTGTAAAGCTGTAATAGAGTAGTAATATTAGAGTAGTTTAAGTGTATTAGTTGAGTAGTTGTATGGTAGTAGTTCAGTACCCTACAACTACTCAACTACTACACTACAATTTCTATACAATTCTTCTCTATTACTAACTATAGTACAACTAAGTATAGTGGTTGTACAAGCGAAGTACAACCCTTCGCTTCGAAGAGCACTGCAGCTGCTCCGTCCCCCGGATTCAGAGAGTAGTGGGTGCTTTGCACAGACTGCTATCCAATCTCGTGGGCTTGTCCCACGAGGATGGTGTTAGTTTTGGACGCCCCCGGGACGTGTTCAGGCAAGGTGCGATAGGCTCCATCATCCGGCCATCGGGGGGATTTAAGTGAGTCGTCGCGAGACAACCTCACATAACCATGTTGTGCCATTACGCAGCATATGTATATGCTAGTTGTCCCATTCTCCCTAAAAAACAAGTATAGTAGTTGGGTAGGTGTAGAGTAGTAGTAGAGTAGTAGTAGTTAGAGGATGTGGTAGTAGGTAGTTGATCCTGGGTGGTACAAAGTTCGCCGGGACAGCTAGTGGTTAATTATATCTGCAGATAAAACCAACATTATGTTCTATTGAATATTTAATAAAATTTTATGAACAAGATAAAACCTAATCTGATCATAATTTTTGGTATATATGTAATCATCATCATCATCATTCCAGCCGTAAAAAGTCCACTACTGAACAGGCCTCATGGATCTCCATGAGGGGTAGTTGCCATACTCACCACGCTTGGCAGGCGGGTTGGCAAGCGCAGTACGGGATGTTGATACACGTAAAGGCGGTGCTGCCCATCTTCCGGAGGTATGCCTTAGCAGGCTCTTACTGCATCCACGGGCATGAAAGGAGGGGTAACATTCTACTGCCGGCACCCCACGGCTAAAATAAATGTAATTAAAAAAACCATTATCCTAGAAGTTTAATTTATTATCTGCTATGAATACACATAAAAAACTTATTATAACTATATATTACTATTTGAGAAAATTAAGTAGGCACACTTACATACACACTTACACAGAGCGTTAAATTCTGTTATTTTCTAAGCCTTTTGCGGCTTTGTGGTTTTCTCATACCTACGTATTAGCGTGTGATCTAAGATATCGTACTAATATAAAGAGAGCCTGCGAAGCGGGTCTTTGGATCATTGAATATAGATGAGGGATCAAAGGCGTCTCGATAAAATTTTGTGCCACGCAAAGATATTTGGCAACGATCCTCTTGCTTTCATACGTATTTTGAATTCATCGTAATGATTTTTGACATTTTCTCACTTTGTGTCATGTCTCGAGGTTACTGAGGCACAATTAATAATTTGTTCAGGGTGTTATGGGTGTTCTTGTATATAGGTACATATAATAAAAACATCTATCTTTGTTGTATAATGTATTAAGTATATCAGTCATCTAGTACCCATAACACAAGCTCTGCTCAGCTTGAGGCTAGACGATGCTGTGTGATTAGTCCAGTATTATTTATTTATTATTTTTTTTATTTATTTTTTGAAATAGGACAATAATATAGAACATCGCAACATTTCACCCGGACAAACATACTAACATTGCAAGTTAAGCTCTTCAAAGTAAAATCCATTGGTGCACGGCAAATCAGACCCTCAAATCGAAAGTCGGGGGTATATACCACTCGGCCAACACGGCACAGATTATCAGACTTCTGAAAACAAAAATACCTAAAATTGAATAAGGTACTTAAGTAAATAAGTGAATACTCGGATTGATAAAAAAGTATTCTGTGTAATTTTTTGTTATTACTTTCCTAAGTATTTTATAACTTTGTTTCTTTATTGGTTCAATTTACTGAATCAACAAACCAAACACAGCTGCAATCAACACCATAACTGTAATCATGTTTTTTTACCTTTGTCTTCTGTAATATTGCTTATAATTTCATTGCAGTGAGCTCGGTTTTGCATGAGAAAGTACAGTGCAGAATTGTTAATAGTATAACTGCCCTTTGTCACGCTCCAGTGCGACAAAAATAAACCATCGTTCGCGATCGTGCTGAAAATGAACTGAAAATGCAGGCACCGTACGTGCCTGGGTCCTAACGAAGAGGGAGACCAAAAAGTAAGAAATTCAAAATACTCCATATTTAAATACAGTCAAAAATTTAGGTTTCGATGAAATTTGAACCCGCACGTTTCTTTGGGTTTAAGTGGGGGATTAGACTTAAAAATTAAATACTTAGCTTAAAAACATATTTTTGGTAAATGAAATATGCAGGTACATAATACATTTGCGATAGTAACTGCAATAGCTATAAACTGTGATGCAGTCAACAATGCCCACTTCCTTTCTTTCGGTACAACAAGAAAGTACACAGTGTTCCAGCTTACTGTTAACTAATTTAATTTATAATATACATGAAGGAAGATTGTTTAACAAACCTATGGGTAATGAAGATAAAATACGGAAAATTGCGTATATTGGCTGGACGTCCTACTTACTGCCCATTAATGTTTCATCAAATCTTTTATTTAAATCATTTTGGAACCCTTAGAGAGTCTCGCTCGCACTTGTCCGCAGTATATTATCAACACGCGAAATTATATTTACTCTTAACAAAAAAGTATTGAGAAATTTTAAGTAATTTTTTATTATTAATATTATTTAATTTATTATGATTATTTAACTACTTAGGAAATTTGAAGTAATTTTTTACTGTCGTATAGCATTGATTATTTAACTACTTAGGAACGTATAAATAATTTACACGCTAATAAGTACTAAAAATTTAAATCGTAAGATATGCCCTGACACCAATAACTGTGACAATGTCTTTACACGTGTGTTAACAATAATGCCGACGCACGCGCTCTCACGCCGTGGGGTGCCGGCAGTAGAATGTTACTCCTCCTCTCATACCCATGAATGCAGTAAGAGCCTGCTAAGGGATACCGCCGGAAGATGGGCAGCAGCGTCTTTTTCGTGTACCAACATCCAGGACTGCGCTCGCCAACCCGCCTGCCAAGCGTGGTGAGTATGGCAACTACCCCTCATGGAGATCTATGAGCGAGGCCTGTGTTCAGTAGTGGACGGTTTACGGCTGCAACGAACGCACTCTGGTTTTGCCACAGAGTTTTAAATTTGCCAATGAGCCAAACTGAATAATAACCATTTATTATGTAATCATATTGCACGAACTTTCGTGAAAAAAAAAACTCACACCACGTTCGGCTAACACTGTGTTAAGTGGTATTGATTTTGTTTTATACTTTTTAAATTTAGAGTCGTCGGCGTATAATTCGGTATAATTGTTTCGTTTTAATTTTATAACGGCACTAGCCGAATAGCTTTGTGCATTAGCTATTTACTGCAACATCAGAATCGCCCCCATTGCTTCCGAATAAGCTCATGCATTTCGTGTGGAAACAAAACGAAGCTTTTCAATTTAAATCTTTGGCCAATCAAAGTCAAAAAGTATTTCAAATTATTTCTATTTTTGTGTGCAGTAAGTAATTATAAATATATTGCGGTAAACATAACAGTTATAATGTTATTTTTCCTTATATCGTTCCCTAAGTGATTCGCGAGGTATCATTTTGTAAATTATTATTATTATGTTATAATATTATTTACTGCCACGTACTCAACATTTATACGCTAAGCAAGAGAGTACAGCAAGAGTACATACGGGCGGGGGGCCTTTTCCCTTCGGGCGCAGGCACGGGCGTGCCGCGCAGCAGCCTCTCCTGCTCTTGTAGATAGGTCCTCAGGACCTCAGCTTGTCAAGGGCTGAGCATCGCCTATTTCTTCAGCTGCGCATAGACGTTGAGGTCAACGTCGTGCGCAACTTCACTGAAGGTATGGCAGGGGGGGCATCGCCTTGGAGGCGATGGCGCTTTCAGGCTGAACCTCTTGGCCCTGGGTGTGGGCAGCGAACGTTTGCTGTCCGAGCTGGTGGAGCCGTTGCGGGGTACTCGATCTAAGAACCGAAAAAAACCGAACGGCTATATTGCGGTCCGAAGCCTTGAGTCGCCGCTGGGACATCGGTGTTTCGGCATACAGTCGTAGGTCGTATACCGACACGCGATCTTTTGATGGGCGGCCGGGATCCGGGGATCACGTCGTTCACCAACGTCCTCCTGACGCATGGCTATCTATGTACCCCATCAAGCACTTTACAATAACTCAACAAAGACAAGAGTCTGTAATTAAACTGATGGCTCATGGTTTTTCTAATATGTCCTGCTTTCACCGAACACTTGCTTTGGAAAACTGTGTTTAACAGCTTTGACCTTACACACGATATACAAGTACCTTTAATATTGTAGTTTTAAACTTTTGTTTTGAGCAAGCAATAGGTTTTTATAAGGAAAATAAAAAAAGGCGTTTTAGTTTTTTGCACCAAGGTACAGTGTACATTTGTTGTACAAAAAGGCATTATTTTCCGCCAGGAAAACTTTTATTCAAGTAACTAATAGAAATAAATTGTTTTTGCAAATTTTGGCCAAACCTCCATAAAATATGCGGGACCCATTTAAATAAAATAAATTGTGCTTTACAATTTACACAGAATCATCTAGCCCTAAGCTAAGCAGAGCTTGTGTTATGAGTACTAGATGACTGATATAGAGGTACATAATACATTATACTACATAGTTTATTTTATATATAAAAACATCCAGAACACCCTGAACAAATATACCTGCAGATTGTACAGACATTTGTCCCGAGGCAGGAATCGAACCTGCAGCCTCTCGGGTCTCGTGAACCTTCGCCTATCGTCGATATTTTTCAAAAAGAAAATAAATATTGAACAGTCTCTAAGTTGAATTGCAATGTGCTACACGAAGGCAGAACATTTTGAAGGGTCGTCTTAACGATGTTTGTGTTTCCATTTTGTTAAGATGAAGGATGCCTATGAATCCGTATGATGATCAAAGAGGTGCGTTCAAGCGCAACATTTCGTCATTATGTATTATATTTTTCTAAGAAAGTATGTTTTCTAGGAATGTTTATTATTTTTTAATGCGTGGCTTTTTGAACCGTCTCGTTTCTTTTAGGGGATATTAAAGGATCTTACGTAAACTTTCTTAGTATTTCTGAGTTAATCTTACGAAATCACAATGAGTAAGTACCTTCTTATGAAATAATCGCTTGTTGGAAAAAAGGTACCGTAGGTACAGACATGACAAACGAACTAGATCAAAAAGGTCTTATTTTAGTACGGTTTAATTTGGCTAGTTTTCACAAGTCACAATTTATTGTTTTAAAATTTGGAGCTTTGGAGCTATGACTTCTTTCTATTTTAAATTATTAATTTGTTGTAAGGCCTTTGCCCAGCAGTGTGACACAAATGTCTAATAATAATAATAATTAATTAATTATCTGGAGAGACTTTTGCTAGGCAGTTTGATCAAGAGCCAGACCCAAAAGGCAGTACTCCTGGACTCGGCACATATAGTAAGGAGATTCCTCTCCCTGCAGCCCTAGTCGCCAACCGCTTGAGCCTTGCTTCGCGGCCGGTGATTCACCGTTTTGATATATTTGTTACTATGGAGTATTTGTTTTTTTATTTATTTTTAGTAGAAAATTTATTTTTATGAGTTTACAAATAAATGATGTGGAATAATATGAATAATAAATATTTATGTTTTTAAAAATGAGCCAAACCGTAAACTTTTTAATAGGTCCTGAGTTATCAGCAATATTGTATTATTAAAATATGGGATTATCGGGTATTTATCGCGTAATTACCTTTATTTTATTGAAATATTAGATAGGTTATTCAATAGGTATTTATCGCATAATTGCCTTTTTTTAATAAAATAAAGGTAATTACGCGATAAATACCCGATAATCCCATATTTTAATAATGTGTTGTGATCGCGAAAGTTTAAAAAAGACAATATCTTACGTAAACTTTCTTAGTATTTCTGAGTTAATCTTACAAAATCACAATAAGTAAGTACCTACTTATGAAATAATCGCTTGTTGGAAAAAAGGTACCGTAGGTACAGACATGACAAACGAACTAGATCAAAAAGGTCTTATTTTAGTACGGTTTAATTTGGCTAGTTTTCACAAGTCACAATTTATTGTTTTAAAATTTGGAGCTTTGGAGCTATGACTTCTTTCTATTTTAAATTATTAATTTGTTGTTAGGCCTTTGCCCAGCAGTGTGACACAAATGTCTAATAATAATAATAATTAATTAATTATCTGGAGAGACTTTCGCTAGGCAGTTTGATCAAGAGCCAGACCCAAAAGGCAGTACTCCTGGACTCGGCACATATAGTAAGGAGATTCCTCTCCCTGCAGCCCTAGTCACCAACCGCTTGAGCCTTGCTTCGCGGCCGGTGATTCACCGTTTTGATATATTTGTTACTATGGAGTATTTGTTTTTTTATTTATTTTTAGTAGAAAATTTATTTTTATGAGTTTAGAAATAAATGATGTGGAATAATATGAATAATAAATATTTATGTTTTTAAAAATGAGCCAAACCGTAAACTTTTTAATAGGTCCTGAGTTATCAGCAATATTGTATTATTAAAATATGGGATTATCGGGTATTTATCGCGTAATTACCTTTATTTTTATTTTATTGAAATATTAGATAGGTTATTCAATAGGTATTTATCGCGTAATTACCTTTTTTTTATTAAAATAAAGGTAATTACGCGATAAATACCCGATAATCCCATATTTTAATATTGTGTTGTGATCGCGAAAGTTTAAAAAAGACAATATTGTATTAAATACATTTCAGGATTACCTACACAACTTGGCGTAATTTAGATCAACAACCGATAGTTTAAATATTGAACTTGGCTCCCATTTCCACATATACATATGTTTTTGATAGGATTGCTACTACGCCACACCACGTACCCAATCCACTTGGAAAATGACCGGGTTATCTGGACTAGCCCTACATTATCTCCGGCCGTCTAAAAAACCGAATAGTATCAGTGTATTTCTCGAATACATTTCCTACATTTCCAGATTGGAAAAAAAACTCCGTTCTGATGATATATGAACATTTAAAGATTATTAAATTTAGTTATTATATATATAATTTGAATGGGATGAGAGAGGATTCCATATCGATGGCCGAAATTTAACGCACCTACGCTTTGCAGACGACTTAGTCCTCCTAGCTGAAAATGTTGACGAACTACATAACATGCTTCAAGAACTTCACCATGCTTCGCTGAGGGTAGGCCTTAGGATGAACATGACCTTAACTTAGGATGACCTTGCAGGTCCTAAACCTATTATTGTTGTAGGTCACTGTCCTATAGAGGTGGTGGACGAATATTATATATCTTGGTCCTTTGGTCCGGCTGCACAGCTAAAAGAGCTCTCAAGACGAACTCAGCTAGGGTGGGCCGCCTTTAATAAGTTGGAGGATGTCTTGAAATCAAAAATCCCGCAATGCCTGAAGACCAAGGTGTTCAACCAATGTATCTTGCCCATACTCACATATGCTTCAGAGACATGACCTCTCACAAAGGAATACATGCATAAAATCCGGGTAACTCAAAGGGCAATGGAACGTGCCATAGACTACGTACCCATTGTCGAAATTCGTCGTCGCACAAATGTTGTGGACGTGGGTACGAGGCTAGCGAGCTTGAAATGAAGATGGGCGGGAGGTGCAAACAGGCTGAAATGATGCATTATCAAAATAGAATTAAATTTTAATTTTCAGGGTTCCACACTCGCACACTTTGCCTGTCAGTCTCTCATCTTGGGAACTACTGATGCTATCGACTTGAAATTTTAAATGATTTTAGTTTTCAACTTCTATTCACTAATATTGTATTAATAAGTAGGTATGCTGAAAAATATTAATTGTATCAAACACTTTCAATAGTATTACTAGGGCTTGGGGGTGACCGTTTTTACCGTGAGAGCTTTTACTTATAATAAAAAATGCTGAAAAATATTTTGGATTTAATTTTCTAATTCCATTCATGATAATCTAATATGTAATATTAAGTGGTCCTTAAGAATATTTAATTAAATTGATCACAGCTTTGATAACCTAAGTATTTGCAGAAATATACACCTGAAACTTTTTAAACGGATAGAAGTGTATAAAAAGATTACTGGAAAATTATAACAAACTTTCAAATTGGCATAGAATTTTCAAGAATAAAAAATCTATATACGTTCCGATATCAGACAAGATATGGTGCTGTTAAGAATCTCCGATAAATATAAACCTCCTGTAATACAAATTATATTGTTAATGTTTAATTATTTCTAGAAAAAATAATTAACTACTAATAACTACTAATTCCATTCATGATTACCTAATATGTAATATTAAGTGGTCGTTAAGAATATTAATTAAAAGTGGCCACAGCTTTGATAACCTCCGTGGCGTGAATTTTCCTATAAATTTTACATACACTTCTATTACCTATAAAAGTTTCACGGGTTTATTTCTGCAAACTTCGGAGATAAAGGGGAGAAGGGTCGTTTTATCAACATTTTTGCAAATAACTCAAAAACGATTTTAAGGAAAAATAAAAACTTTTTCCTTAAAATCGTTTTACCTAATCGTTACTTAATCATTGGACCTTTCATAAAATACCCCACACGATACAAAGTAACTTCACTTAAAAAAATGGGTTCCCCTATCCGCCCCCCTGCAATCATAAGAATATTTAAATAAAAATTCATTATGCTATATTAGTAAAAAAAGTGTTATCTTTAACAATTTCAAATTTCAAGTTGATAGCATCAGTAGTTCTCGAGATATACATTTGTGACCGACAGATAGACGGACAAAGTGATACCATAAGGGTTCCTTCTTACCAATTTGGTCCGGAACCCTAAAAAAATGAATAAACCACCATAAATCTAAATTCCCCTACGATAATCTATTTTAGGGTTCCTTACCCAAAGGGTAAATCAGGACCCTTTTGCTAAGACTCCGCTGTCCGTTTGGCTGCCTGTCTTTCTGTCTTTAGGCAGTATCTCATCAACCTCATTGACTCTCCTAGATTTCATACAACAAATACGGAACCCTTCGTGCGCAAGCAAGTTTGACTCGCACTTGGCCTATTTTTATCAGAAAATCCGATCATCTGTTCAAGAGTTATCCTAGGACAAATATTGCGGACAATTGAAAAATTGAATACTAAATTCAGCCGAAACGCCTAGTTCCCACTAAGAACTTCGATCGCTTCGCTCACTCATTCGATCATTCATTACAGATGTGAAGGTACTTTATATGAGTTGATAACCATCACAAATTCACGAATTCTATAAAGAAAAACACGGAAATAAAATGCTATCCTTAAAACAAATTCACTTAAATAAACTTTGATATAAGTGCTGCACAAGCATAACAAGATAATAACATTCACAAAGGGAAACTATAAAATAACAAAGCAGTTATTCTTAGGGAAAAAGTAACAATAACAAACAAAATCAATGGTAGCAATCCAATTAACTTCACCGACTTTCGCTTTCTTGGCTCAATGGTTCCCATAATCGTTACCGGTAAGTACCACCTAGACATAATAGATAGAACAAGAGACGTATGTAATTATTATCACCTTGTATCGTATAAGGTAACATGAGTGTCGGTACTACAGCCGTGAATGCAGTAAGATTATGCCAAGGCATAACTCCGGAATATGAGGAGCAGCGTCTTTTCGTGTGTCAAGCGGCGAGTATGGCAACAAGCTCCTCCTGATCAGTACTCAGATGAAGATCAACGAGGAAGGTCTAGTGGGAGTGGCTATCATTACTGAGAGCTCACGTGCGCGCACAGATCTCAAAACTTTTTTACCACCGCTGTTTCGATCTCGGAAGCGTATTCTTAGAATATGTCTGTCGAGTTCGGCCTCTCGGCCGATCGCGTCCGTGAGTTTTTATTTGTGGAGTGCTTGGTTAGGTCCGCAGACGCAGGAGGACGTTGGTGGTGGACGGGATCCTCCGGACCTCGGCCATCCATCAAAAAATCGGGCGTCGGTATACGAACCACGGCTGTATGCCGAACCTCCGAAATCCCAGCGGCGACACAAGGCGTCAGACCGCAATAGACGTTCGGATTTTCTCGCCCTTGAAGGTCGAGCGCCCCGATACGGTTCCACCAGCTCGGACAGTGATCGATCGCTGCCCACGCCCAGGATGAATAGGTCCATCTGGAAGGCGCCATCACCACCTTAGACGATGGGGGGGGGGCAGGGGGCAAGCCACCAGCCACCATACGCTTGCTGTCTCCGAAAGCTGTGCACGACGTTGACCTCAACGTCTACGCGCAGCTGAAGAAGTAGTCGATGCCCACCCCTGGCCTAGCCGAGGTCCTGAGGACCTATCTACTTTGAGTTATTGCGCCAAACCAATAACTACTTAAGTAGTGTATCGTGTTGGCCAAGTAGTATGAATGAACTCCCGACTTTCGATCCTAGATATCGGCCGTTCACCAAAATATTTTTATTTATTGAAAATTTTATGTTTACATTTTACACGCGCTTTGTGCAACGGTGATGGGACAACCCGCAGCTTCACCGGCTTCATTAATTTTTTATTTATAATGTTATTTCCTCTGAATATACTAAATAAGTTGAGAGGCTAGTAAGCTAGGTTTCATGAAAAATCCAGCAATCTAATCTGCAATCTCTGGTCATTCAAAAATTCGTAAGTATTTTTTTGTCATGCTTTGTAATATTTTTTAAAAGAAGAAATAGGATTAGATAACCTTTTTCCCACGTTTTCAGATCTATATGGCCTAGTGCCTACGTAGAATTCATCGACTACGGTGTTGATTGAAAATACATTGTGTATTATCCAAACATACAATCAGGTTCAATATGAATCATGTTTTTATACAAAAGTATTAGACTTGTTTTCATTTTACAGACAAATGCCTTCTTATTACACTTTACAATCATTTTCGCTTATGCACATATATTTTTTAACAAACGGCTATTCATTATTTTGATCCCAAAAATATCATGCATCATACAAAATTTTAAGTTTTTGAAAATGCAAATGAAAGAAGAACAATACCAAAATCTAATTTTTACAATTTTTAATAGAATCCGAAAAGAGGAGGAGGTTCTCAAGTCGTAGTTTTTTTTTTAAATATTACCTCAGAACCCCGTCTTTTTAACTGATTGAAAAATGATATTTGGGTTCGAGTAGATACACATTCAACAAGGTCTCATTTTATTCAAAACTCAAAGATTTTGATGCTGGGATCCATGTGTCTACTCGAGCCCCTCAATGCAAATTTACATGCCCTAAATAAAATAATGTTAATAAACCTAAAAATAACATGTTGGGGTTGGATGTTTGTTTCACATTATAATGTTTGCTTGTTTTTACACCCGGTTCTGATGATGGGATCATAAATTATAATAAATCATAAATAAATAATAAAATCATAAATCGAAGAAGTTGGCGTATATAATAGCGGTTTGGGTATTTTCAGACTTTTTTTAGGATTTTATCATTGAATTCGGTTTTTTTTGTTGAAAATTTTCAGAATGATTGTCTGTCTGTTTGTTCTGGCTTCGAAACGGTTGCAGCGAATATTTTTCACTGGCAAATAGCTGATGATAAACGAATTAAGCTAGATAATTTACATTTCAGAAAAACAATTAGGGTTCACGTAAAAAATGTAAGCAAGCCCTCGGTCAACTGATAGTATTGTCATATTATTGAATAAAATTGTAAAACTGAACCTTTTATAACCAAACCTATGTATAGATGTTTTTTTTGCGTTTTATAACTATGAATTAATAAATAAATAATAATGTAATGTTATTACTAAATAACTGATTGTCTTTGTCTCTGTCGATCTGCCCAACTTTAATAATACTCACAAAAAATGCTTCTGTACATCCATTCACTCCCACTCCTACGATCCCTTTCAATCCAATATCATCAAGTAAAAGCATAGGGCCCGAAATTCACGGACAAAGTAAAGACACACCATGAATGCATGTATAAATATCGCATACGTTACGATCGGGAGTCGCGCCATAAAAAATGAGGAAATATGGAATGAACCTTATATTTTATAATAATATCACTATGATTTACATTCTTGTACCTTATGTGGTCAAACGCAAGCCTGTATGAAATAAAAAAGTCACCTTTAACTATGACGTGGCTTAGTTGGTTTAATAGCCGACTGATACGCAGGGGTTCGATTCCCGCCACGGAACAAATATTTGTAATTGTTCTGCAGATATTTGTCCCTGGTCTGGGTATGTATAATAATAAGTATTGTAGGCTAGGTACTTTCTTGTCTCTCAGGGCTTGTGCTTAAATTAAAAGAGTTCGTTGCACAATAAATGGTAAAAGTTGGTATAATCACGAAACACACGGAATAAAATAAAGAATAATCAGTACAAAACAGGTAAAAACAAAATAAATCGCGACATGTTGATGCGCGGAAAGCGCCCGCGCACGCCATCTAGCCGAGGTTGGCAGAGGTGAGGTATTTTCGGAGGCCTTCAGGAAGCGTTCTTAGTGGAGGACTTTGGAGGCCTCCGGACCCCAGCCGTCCATCAAAAGATCGCGTGTCGGTATACCAACCACTACTGTATGCCGAACTTCCGAAATCCCAGCAGCGACACAAGGCGTCAGACCGAAATAGGCGTTCGGGTTTGCTCGCCCTTGAAAGTCAAGCGCCCTGACACGGGTTCACCAGCTCGGATAGTGAGCAATCGCTGCCCATGCCCAGGATTAAGAGGTCCAGCTCAAAAGTGCCATCGCCACCCAAGGCCCAATGCCCCAAGCCACCACACGCTCGCTGTATTTGAAAGCTGCGCACGACGTTGACCTCAACGTCTACATGCAACAGCTGCTACGCGGCACACCTGTGCCCGCGCCTAAGCCCCTGCCCCTGCCATCGCCCCAGGTAACGGTGAGGCATCATCCGCCGTCACCATTACATTCGGTCATCGTCGTAAACGCGACAACTCGTCGACGCCCGAAGAAGCGGGCAATCGAGTGCTACTCGCAAACCCTAGTCGAGGAAAAGGCGACGCCGACACCATCTTCATCCTCGACAAAATCGTCATCGTACGCATCACTTCCAAACAAGACACGCCAGCCCGACCAGTCTAAGCAGCGCGTCCAGGACCATTTCATGCCCCGGCCTCGGAACCTACTTGCCCGGGTAAGTAGTTAGTTGAGCCTGCTCAATCCCCCAAGAAGTCCCGCTATACACCTCTTGTCGTAGATGCCGAATTGGCCACGGCATTTCAAGGCTATCAAATACCTTTTAGCCACGCACCCACCGCCAGGCCATGCGTACGTTGCAAGTATACGAGTACATGCGTACGGCAAGGGCATACGTTTTTCCCCGGAGTCGGCTGCGGAGTACCGCGCCATCCAAAAATACCTCACAGAGTTGGAGGAGCCACTCAGTGTCCCACGGAAGGCCTCTGATGACCACCTTTGTTGGGAGCTCAGCGACCCTGATGTCGGAGACGATGGGGAAGGTAGCAGACCTGGCGTTTTCTGCGATTGCGCTGAGGATGGGGACGGGGGGCAGAGGGGGATCCGTAGACGCTACCTCTTGTCCTCCTGCGCGTCTTGGTCCTGTGAGACGTCGACTTCTTGACGTCTGGGTTGGACCTCGGTTCCGATACTCCGGTAGAGGAGCGGGGCGGAAGCTCAGTTCAGCCAGCGCTTGTCCCAGCCGAGCCTTCGGGGGAAGGGGGGCGTTTTCCGGTGCCGGTATTCATATAGGCCGAAACCGCGGCGCACTCATAGGTGGCGCGGTGGTTGCCCTATCCAAAACACGCGGATTTCCGCAAAGTAGGCTTTTTCCTAGGGTTCAAGGAAAAAAGTCCCACAATGCACGCAAATCGCACAAGGTACTTACCGTAGAACGGTTTTAGCGGCCAAGTGCGATTGGTCGGGTTTCACGGCACAAAACAAACACTAGAGTCACTTTCTCACGCACGGCACAACACTTAACCTCCCAAGATGTACTCGTCCCGAGTTTTGTTAGATCCATAATATCGCGCGAGTCGATCAACATGAACAACCTTCGGCACTCCTCGCGGTTCCTGTCAAATCCTGTCATTTTGGTTGCAATTTAGGGGAATTTCCTTTGCTGCGCACTGTGTGATAAAGCCACACTAGTGAACCTTCGTTGAATCAAGGTTGTTGAGTTTACGGTCATAGCGAGCCTTCACCTTCTCAGACATGTTTTGGCCCGATCTTCTGACGTGTTCGTACACGTCATTAATCTTATTTCGTAAGTCACTCGCATATTCTGTTATGCAGCGCGGAGGCTCTGGTGGGATACCGGTTAACAGGTCTGCAGGCAACCACAGTTCTCCGTCCAAAATTCGCGAAGGCAGGGGTGACGGTTGTACTTTCGTGAACTGCACTTTGATATGACAAGATAAACGGATGTATGTGCTTTTCTCAGTATTTTTGCCTGCTTTCTACCACTTTAGCCAGATATCTTTCCAATGTCTGATTGAATCGTTCTACCATTCCATCCGATTGTGCATGATACGAGGTGGTTCTGGTCTTATGTTTAGTTTAGATTCTAGCAAAGTTTCTGCCTCGGTCGCTGTTCACAGCAGGTGATTCATCACCAAGGTTACTCCGAATCGACAGAAGACTTTGTGTACCAATTTATCTGCAAACGCTGTTGCTTCTTGACTCAGAATGGTGGTGATATTCGTTGAAGTATCTAGAGTCACAAACAACAGATTAATAGGTAAACAACTTGTTTACAACTTTGTTTACAACCGCGATATTGTTTTCAAAACCGGTATATTTAGTAACTTCACCTGTTTGTGTTCTAAAATAAAAGTAACCTTTGGACTCTTTCGAATGTGTAAACACCGGTCCTTTCAGGAGCTTTCGCTAACTTGCTAGTTTGCGTTGGCGCACGGCGCAACAATATTAATTTTATCTAATAAGCCTGTAGGATCCCACTGCTAGGTTAGGTTAGGCTAGTTGTTTTATATTTAGATAGGCTTTCCTATACAGTTTCCAAAATGGCGCTTGAATCATGTCGTCTTTTCACCGTTGATATGAAGAAGGTCTTATTTGCTAATGTGAGCAAAAAAGGGTATATTAGGTCACGTTGTCGTACTCCTTAGACTCGATACTCTACGATCTGGTCCATCTAATATGACTTTTCTACGGCTATGTTAAAAAGCGCCTGCATCGAAAGAGCCAATCTTGAGATAAGCCGTCGAATTTCAGGCAGGCAGGCGTTTAATATTCGTCTAGCCAACAATATCGTCCAATGAGCGTTCAATGCTCTCATCTTTATTCTATGACGTGGGGCACCTTCATTTTAAGAATTATTTATACAGTGGCAAGTTGTTGGTCACAGCGGTGAATGTCTTTTTAGTGCCGTTAATGTGTGATGGAGCGGTGCATTGTTGTTGTTTAAATAAAAAAAGAACCAAAACAAAAAAAGAATTGCCAAAAGTTCACATATCAAAAATTATACTTTATCATTGACACTGATATGTAAAACCAATGAGCCGTTTTCAGTAACAAAACAAAAAGAGTTTTCTACTAAACCTAACAGATGGAGCTGGCAAGCGGAGTAAGCAAGTTTGTGATTAATCCTGTCATTGGCAAATTGTGCCTACCAGTAAAATAAAATTAACGCCATCTATAAGGTACGAGGTAACTATTTTTGAAGTTTTTACTTTTTAATGAAAACGCCTCATTAAGTACAGGCAAACAAAAGATAGTTATAAAACCGTTTTCCTGGAGTTTAAATGCCAATCCTTAGTGCCCCAACATATAACTAACATGTAAATGTTTGTTTGTAATATAGTAACAGGTTTAAACGGAACTTGCAGGAAGCTAAACTCGTTACGCGACCTAAGCCTTGTGAAATTTCCTAATAGCTAATTCCCTCTAAATAGTCTCAAAAAACTTACATGATACAGAAATTATTCAATATCTTTCCAAGTTCTTGATTTAAGAAGCAAAGACTTACGCACTCCAAGCACTAAAAGAGAATGGAGTATCTGCTACTAATAATTGGGTTCCGCGCAAAAAAATAAAAACATGGAAGAAGCCGCCGGTAGCGGCCAGTTAAAAATATATTTAAATACATAGGCCAGATTTTTAGTATCGGGAATAAGGATTTAAGAAAAGAACCAACCGATGAGGCTATTGCTTTTGTTTGATTACTATTTAAGCGGACTAATTGATGGCTTCGCTCCGTTTTCTTCAGTTGAACGAGTTCTTGTGCCTCTTTTTACTTGGCGGGCCCGTTACGCTTGCCTCTTCGTCAGAAGACGCATCCAAAAAGCAGTTTTCTGATGGGTTATATAAAATTCCTGTATGTGATTTATGAGCCGTGAGGTCGGTGAAGAGCCGTCTTAATTAGTACTTGCAGATCCATGAGGGATGCCTATGTGCAGTGAACGTTTTAAGGCTGATATGATGAAATAACATCCAAAATATTCAAAGATCGTGTTTTGCATCATACCAGATTCTAGATTTTTTTTTTAATAAAATTGAACGAAGATTACCTTTTTAATAACACACGTCTAAGAAAACACCCAATCCGTTATTGGTTTGCCCAGGAAAAAAAATCGGAAAATCGTATTTTTTTTTATATAGGGTCAGCACAAGCTTACCGAAAATAATCGGCCGGCCAATAGTTCTTATGGTCTTTTTTTAATAACATAATTATATCTCTTCAAAAAAAAACCTGTATCATTTTTTACGGTAACCCTCTGCTGACCCTGTATTTTAATTTATAATTTTACTAGATGGTGTTATGTACAAATCCTGAGGTCAAATTCGGATTTTTTTTCTCTTTAATTTTTAATAAAATAAGAGTATTTGTAGTTATAGGTATTTTTATTTGTATCTGTACGGAAACCCTTCGCGAAGGTCAATGACCCTGTCAAGAATCAACTAGAGTTGTCATTATCGTATAATCAGCAGTTAAAATTATACTTTTGTGGTCTTTTCTTGAATGAAAATCACTGCATCCTGAAAAGTCGTAGAACAAAAGTTGTTCCTTGGGATAATCAGAATCACTCCCTTTCGGCTTAGTACCACGTTGTATACAGGACCATCTAGCCCCAAAGTAAGTAATTTGTGTACCTATAGATATCTATATATATGTATATATTATGTTTAAACGAATGTATCATTTTATTTTCTTTCTAATTTTTTTTACAAGCTTTTATTTAGCTTGCCCTGTATGTATGTACGTATGTGTATGTAACTATGTTTGTTCGCGGAATCTTGCAACAGAACAAATTTTGAAGCAGATATCTTCAACCAATTGAGCTGAAATTTTGTATTCAGTTTGTGAGTGAGTTCAGCTATGTGACGTCACTTTGAATCCATCATGGCGGAACACCCAAGATGGCGAAGTACTTAATTTGAATGTACTCCTATAATATGGGTATCAAATGAAAGGGCTTGCTGAGAATAACTCAAAAAATTAAATCAGTCACTCTGAATTCAACATGGCAGGAACACCCAAGATGGCGGACTAGTTATTTTTAATGGACTGCATCAATATGGGTATCAAATGAAAGGGCTTGCTGAGAATAATTCAAAAATGAAATGACGATACTCAGCATTCAAAATGGCAGAACATCCAAGATGGCGGACTAGTTATTCTTAATGCATTTGTAAGGTTTATACTAATAAATAATAAGATAATTAATTATTTATTTAGTTAATCATTTATTAAACTTCCTTCTAATACTTAATCCATAATTAACACAGTAAGAGCTTAGCATCATACAGTTCAACAAACTGGATAAATAACCACTCGAAAATAACATCGTCATCATCATTATTATTACATTACAATTACATTGCATAACAATATCATCAAATATACCTTTGCAGAAATAACAATAAGAAATATTGTAATTAACTTGCCTGTCGCCTCATAATCGGAACAGAACTAAACTAAACAAGATACTTGCAACTGCTTTTATAATAAAACGTTATTTACTAGTCGTCATGAAACAGCCGACGATGGCCTGTACAACGTGGACCAATCACAGCCCGTTTTGGTCGAATAACAATACATTTTATTTACATCTCATTATTTTCTACGGTAACTATAAAAGTAAATAAGTCAATATTATGGTTATGTTACTATAGTAACTTTTGTGACTTATTACATTCATATTAAATAGCGGGTGCCTCCACATTCTATCCATTCTAGTCCCTACACATGCTCCGATACTATTGCAGCTATAAATGGATCGGAAGTTCACACAGCACTAACAAGAATGAAATACAACAGGACTCCGGGAGAAGATGGTATAACCACAGAGGCTCTGAAGGTAGGAGAGCTATCAATCTTGCCACACGTTACAAACCTCTTCAACACAATTTTAAAAACTGGTAGCTTCCCTGATCGCTTTTGCCACTCAAACATAATTCTTTTACATAAAAAAGGAGATAAATCAAATATAAACAATTACCGCCCAATAAGTCTTGTATCCCATTTATATAAATTATTTATTAAAGTTATAGAAAGCCGCATCTCCAATCAATTAGACTTAGAACAACCGGCGGAACAAGCAGGTTTCCGTCGCGGACTATCCACCACAGATCATCTCCAAGCTCTAAATGAAGTTATTGAAAAGTTCAATGAATTTAACATACCTCTTTACATCGCCTTCGTTGACTATACGAAGGCGTTCGATAGTATATCGCACGATGCTATATTCAAGGCCCTAAAAAATCAAAATATTGAAGAAACCTACATAAACTTAATTAAAAATATATATGACAATAGCACAGCCTCAATAAAACTACAATCACCTGGACCAGCTTTTAAAATAGCCAAAGGAGTCAAACAGGGAGACCCGCTTTCTCCGAAACTCTTCACCAGCACCCTTGAAGAAGTGTTCCGAAAGCTGGCGGCTGGCTGGAGTGAGAAGGGAGTTGACGTCGGCGGAAGGAGGTTAACGAATCTTCGTTTTGCCGACGACATCGTCCTTTTTTCTTCATCGCCTTCAGAGCTACAAACGATGCTTCAAGAACTTTGTATCGCAAGCTTGGAGATTGGACTTAGAATGAACAGAGATAAAACCAAGCTCATGACCAATCGCGCTAGGACCAATGTAACGGTGGATGGAGAACATCTAGCATATGTCCAAGATTATGTTTACCTGGGCCAAATAGTCTCCTTCGAAGACAGGCAGAGCAGAGAAATCTCACGGCGAGTTGATAATGCCTGGAGGAGTTTTTGGTCCATGGGAGACATAATGAAAGGGGAACTCCCTCTATCTCTAAAACGGAAATTAATGGACGTATGCATCCTCCCCGTTCTAACATATGGTGCGCAGACTTGGTCTCTGACTAACATTCAAAAGTCCAAGCTCCAAGTTTGTCAGCGAGCGATGGAGCGCAGCATCCTGGGTGTGAAGCGCACGGACAGGATCAGAAACACCGAACTGCGCTCCAGGACTGGGATCGCGGAAGTAGCTCTGAAAGCTGCTAAGCTGAAGTGGGACTGGGCTGGCCACATCTGCCGCATGCCGAGTGAGCTGTGGGCAAAGGTAGTCACGGAGTGGCGGCCTGACCCGGCGAGAAGGCGACGCGGCAGACCGAAGCGCAGATGGCGGGACGAACTCGATCAGTACATCGTTGACTGGAGGGAAGCAGCTCAGGATCGGGATGTATGGAGGGAATTGGGGGAGGCCTTTGCCCAGCAGTGGGACCCAAATGGCTCATAATAATAATAATAATAGTTATGATTATTTATGATTATGACATTAGTAAAAAACAAAGTAAACACAAATAAATCTGGCGGCAATACGTCACAGCCTTCTTTGACAAACAAATAACAATCTCAACAATTAAATAGTAATAAAATGTTGTTAAATATGTATCAGATATATGTAACTGTAGGAATCAACATCATTCCGAATCCAAGTATTGAGGTACTTGGATTTGTAATGATGTAATTATTGAACTTTTATTAGTAATTTTATTGACGTCAAAGTGACGCCGCTGTATTGGCAAGCTCAAATACCTAGCTAGTTTTAAAACAGTATCTAAATGTAGCTGCCTGTAATTGGGAGAACACTAGCTCATGATTTTTATTGTTTTTACTTTTGCAATTTTTCTTTGTGTATCTTCTGTTGGTGGCTCAAATAAATAAACAAGATGGCGGACTAGTTATTCTTAATGCACTCTTACAATATGGGTAACAAATGAAAGACCTTGCTGAGAGTTACTCGAAAAATTAAATGACATCACTCTAAATCCAACATGGCGGTATACTCAAGATGGCGGACTAATTCGAAAAATTAAATATCGTCACTCTAAATCCAATATGGCAGAATACCCAAAATGGCAGACTAGTTATTTTATTAATGCACTTTTACAATATAGGGCAAATTATCAAGTAAAATGGCTTGCTAAGAGTTACTCGAAAAATTATATGACATCACTTTAAATCTAACATGGCGAGCATGAGATAAACAGACAAGAAACTAACCGTACAGTGATAACTAAAAAGCCAAAAATAAATGAAAAGTAAAAAACTTTTTAACAAACAAACTTTTATTTAAACGTACTAAAAATAATAAAATAAACATTTTCCAGTAAAGTTTAATGTTAACTTAAAACGTCTTTACACAATTTATGTGATAAAAAAGCTTGTCGCGAGATTTAAGCAGGTAAGTACTAGAGTATTTACATTGTTTGAAAAAAAACTTAAATCAATTAGATCAAGTTACAGGTTAATCTTGCAACAAGCTTTTTTATCACATAAATTGTGTAAAGACGTTTTAAGTTAACATTAAATTTTAATGAAAATTTAATGGAAAATGTTTATTTTATTATTTTTAGTACGTTTAAATAAAAGCTTGTTTGTTAAAAAGTTTTTTACTTTTAATATATTTCCATGTATGTTAATGATAAAATAAAATACAGTAATAATAATATCTTTATTCTCAGGCAACAATAGAAAAGTACACAGATCTTAAATAACTTATTCTACGGCCCATAGATATATACCTTAAATCTAACATATATATAGTATAAACTTATTACTAACACACGTTTAGGACGGCGACGTATGACGCATTCATGTCTCATAGCGACGATTCACGGTGTCTGCTTGAAGGCGTCCGATGAACCGTCGGAATTTAACTCATAAAATAAATTTACGTGAAAACACTCTAGACGTCTACAGAGATGCAAACATATATTTTTCCTGGCCAAATCACTACCTAATTACTGAAATTTATGTTTTATGGTGAATGTACAATAAAGAGTTTATCTATCTATCTACATCTCTTGAGTATTAGCTGGTCTTACCAACCGATCCACGTTGTTTGTCGAAATTTCTAACTACCTTCCGACATAAACAGGCCGACATTATATTACACTTCCGGCTTTACAGCGGATACTTGATGAGTGACTTGTAAAGCCTCCGGTTATTGGGAGCGAGCCACAAAGACTACGTTATAATATGGACGCTGGTTTTAAGGGATTTCGAACATGATTCTCAAAATTGAACTCTTTACATAATTATTTCATCATATCAGCCTTAGAACTGCTGTCCTCGTTCACTACTGGGTATATATGCCTTACTCATAGATTTTCAAGTTCATGAAAGGTCAGTAATAGATGTCGATACATGGAAAGACGCTGCTGTCCATCTTCTGGAGGTATCCCTTTGCAGATTTTTTTGCGCCACGTGCAAAAGAGTTGGAGCAAAGTTAACTGCCGGCACCCCACAGCGGGCATAATATATTATTAATATTATATTAAATATTTAATTTAATAATAATATATTTTATTTTTATTTGAGGCAAATTAAGAATAGCACAAAGATGGTAAACTACTTATTTTTGGGCCGATACGAAGTACCTTTACCCAATACGTAATACAATTTATCTAGGTTATAATATTGTGATAAGTTACCAAAAGCATAGCCCAAAAGTTAATGGTGAACGCTTAGTTCCATTTGGTAATGGCAATAAAAAAAACTATTTAACTTATAACTGGATGTGATGTCACCGACGCGTTGCGGTGCGGGGGGCTCTTGAACCGCCTAAACTTCACTCCATTCGGTCAGAGATAAAAGTCATGAAGGTTGTCAATCTCTTTGTACAGACCCTCACCATGAGCTAAAACTCAGATCAAGACGAAAGCCCAGTTTTCGATCCTCTGGTACTACTCCAGTTATTCTTTTGAATAAGTCCACCACCTCAGCGTTCTTCACGTGTCATTAGGCTCAGCGCAGACAGAACGGAGCGCAGCGGAGAGGATTTTATTAACGCACTTGAAAATGAACTTTAAAATTATTACAATAAAGTGCATGACTGGTACAGAACACTGCAGTACCTTGGATATTGTTAGTAGGATTAGGCTTGCCCAGCACCCATACCATTATCTCTGCTTAATCGGCTATTAATCAGAGGAAAGAACTGGTCAATACGTTTGAAGCTGACTAAGCCGCGGATTTTCTTACATTTTTTTCCGTCACCGTTAAAGCACGTGTTAAAGTATAACATACATTTGATCAAGAAAGGAAAACAAGGCTTTTTTATGTAACGTAAGTAGTAAAATCAAGGCAATAAGGTATTTCCTAAATTTTTTTCGCAGTTATAATGATTATTTTTTTTACATGTATCTCGTTTTAGGTAGAACTAGTAAAATTGCGTGACTGTTTTCATTAAACTACGCGCCACACCCTAGTTACTAAGACCGTGTACGCGTGACTTTAAACTAAGGCTAAGCACGACAAAATTATTTCTTTATCAGAATGCGTTCTAGTACTTTTTACAAAAATTTACAATCACTGAACACGAATGCAAAATTGTGTTGCAGTTTTAAATAATTTGTGACATGACCTGCATACGAACTGACGCAGGTTGCTTGGTGCCTCTATCTCTATAATCAAAGTTAAACAAATTGTTTTTAACTATTGGTTCTATATTATGGTTGGTGTTTAGATAATAAATATAATGTAACTAACACGTGTTAAATGTTTTGTATTCGATAATACTATTACGCCTAGTAAAATAGGCGAGTTATTAATAATAATTTTAATGAATATGTGCTCAGCGAGACCAGTGGACTGACCAGGAGATTGGTATATGATTTTGTATGGAATATCTGCGCGATTAATGCAGTATTAATAATAATATTAATGCAGTACAGTACAGTACAGTAAACTACAGTATTACAACATATAGACTGTATATACATATACCAACATATAGCGTGGCGACGCGTTGCCACGGCATGCGTCACCACGGCATGCGTCGCCAGAAAACGGCATGCGTTGCCACGCCAGAAATCGGTTTTACGGTCGGCTATAGATGTTTCACATCAATAAAATCACTAATCCTGGCGATCCTTATCAGGATAATGAGATAAGCTTATCAAAATATTGTATTGTCGGCGGTCGTTGATAAACCTACCGAGTCCGTTACAAACAAGCAAACATACAGATGAATTTAATAATAAAAAATCGTGTTAAAAAACGCACAAAGCCATTTTGCGTTTCTGTGCATGCAGGATGTTTAAATTTTTATAAAAGCCTAAAAGTTTGTACACTTTCGATGATTTCTAAAAAACTATGCAAATAGAGTATTTGTTATAACTTTTCTTTAATATTTACATACACTCCTATCAGCAATAAAAGTTTCAGGGGTTTTTCTCCGCAAACTTCGGAGATAAAGGGGGAAACACTATTTTTTTCAACGTTTTTGTAAATAAGTCAAAAACTATAAGGCTTATAGCACAAATAAAAACTGTTTATTCATTTGCAAATGCAAACCTTTCTTATGATACCCCACATGCCTCAGTAATTTAAAAAAAAAATGAAAACCCCCTTTCACCCCCTTTGTCAACTTCACTTAAAAATTTTGAGATCCCTATCCGCCCCGCTGTTATCATAATAAGAATATTTTTTTACATTTTCATATTATGCTATATATTAGTACAAAATTGTTATCTTTGACCATTTCAAATTTCAAGTCGATAGCATCATTAATTCTCGAGATATCCTTTTGTGACAGACAGACAGATATCATAAGTTTTACTTTTTACTATTTTGGTCCGGAACACTCAAAATAAAGCGAGGACTTACCTAGTGTAAGTAGTTATAATTAATGTAGGCCTAAGACCTACTAATCACCTTTTTTTAGATAATTCAGAAAATCCACCCTATGACCCACTATGATCCTATGACCTTGGCTCAATTGTTTCATTCAACGGTATTACAAGATGCTTAAAAAATAAGCTCAATGTCACGCTTTAATATCAGAATTTTCAAATAACACTTGACGATATGAACCTACTGCAAATATAAGAAAAGCATTGACATGAAACTTATCTTTATACCAATACAGCATCATCGCTCAGGTCGTGCAGTGAGAATATAAAAATATTTATCCACAAGAACGAGCTTATTGATAGCTCCGTTACAAAATTTATGGAGTTATTCACTTTTATACGGGCGATATCGAGTCTTCAGCTAGTTATAAGTTCGTGCATTTACTGGGATGTTTGTTAGTTTTGAGGGGAATAAACTACTCTTTTATCGTATCATGGATATGTAGCATCCGTTCTTAAGTATGGAGTAATTATATGGGGTAATGGTGTTGATGTCAGTGTCTTATTCATAGCCCAAAAAAAATGTTTACGTGCGATATTCAACATGCCACCATGCACCTTGCACACTTGTGTTCTAGAGGCATAAATAGGATTTTTATGTGCCATGTTTGTATGCTTTAGAAGTATGTAAATTTGTCAAATCGAATTGGGAACTATACGTAACTTTTGATGGTGTTTATAAAATTAACCCTAGACATAAAGATAAGTATCTCGTGTAGTAGTAACTATCTCGTGTGAAGAATCGCCCACATCAGAAACATCGACTATCTACATAATTTACATAATCTACTATCTACGTATCTTATACTTATTTATTTTATAAATAATAATTATACTTAATGCACAAAAAAAACAATGTTCGGAGGACTTCAATTGCTATCTACAAATCATATATCTATTAGTTTGGTTTATTTGGTTATATATTAGTTGCTCCTTATTCTTTGAATGAAAACACAAACACACACTTATTGTAGGCACATACATAATTTACACACACCTACACTAGTTACACAACACATCTTAATCCATACCAACTCACTAGACACAAGTTATTTATTGATTCCATTCAGATTGTATAATGTACGATGCTATGCTTCTGGATCACTCGTGATTGTCGTAGTTTGTATTTTTAGTAAGGGACAATCGATTAAGGCTACTGGGTTTAAGTTTAAGAGTTTAACCTGCATAAAATGATAAAAACCTATCAAAATTAACGTGATATGAGCTATTCATTTTGTAAATGGAGTGTTCCCACGTAGTATTATTATAAAGCCTTGGGCGTTATTTACTATACCGACAAGTTTAGTATTTTCAAGTAAATCATAATCATGTGATTGATTGGGCAGTAACCACTGCGCGGAGCTATGCCTCAGCTCACAGTTGTCTACTCAGTTTTGTTTTTTTTATTTCTCCTAAGGCTTCGTCCTTGGTCTTTATTTTCCACTCCCTTCTTTAATTAAAAGTTGTTTTAATTCAATTTGGGCCAAAGATATTTTTATTCCGTCGCATGGCAACGCTTTCCTTTAAATCTGCGTGAAGTAACATTAACCTACCTCCAATTTTATCATAATTTATAGCGACACAGTCATGCCATTTAAAAAAACTAGAAAAAAAGAACTAGTTATAATGAATAATGATGCCCACAGCCGCCATTTTACCATACTTCTGTAATTATTCCAACCACTTCATCATACGTGTCATAATTTGTCAAGTTCATATTTGCTAAATCATGGAAACGATTTGGCTCTGCTAGTATTTTTAATCTGAAACAAATAAAGGCATAAATCAAAGTCAAATAAATTAGAAGTTTCATCAACGAACATGAAATTAAATTCTATTAAAATGATATCAATCACTTAATATTAATTATGTGTCCCTGTCAGCTAAAATAGCTTGAGTTAATACATATAAAATATTTCATAGACTGGGCTTGAATGTCAAACCCCTTAAAATAAAAGTTGAGTGCTCATCATCATCCTCATATCAGCCGTAGGTGTCCACTGCTGGACAAAGGCCTCCGACGCAGCTACACACGCCATGATAACGGATAAACTGAAGTCATTTGCGAATAGTTGGTGGGTAGTCATTAAAAAAGTGAAACGGTCTACCATATTTTTAATTCTTTGACTGCGAATGATGAATGAATGAATGCTAAAAACTAAGATCAAGGCAAATTGCCCGTAATTATTACATACAATGTTCTCAACCACAAACGTTTCAAAAGTTTATACCTTTACCTTGTTTGGTCGAACCCAGCCACTGTTAGGGCTAGTCCACAATATCCGATATCGCATAAAAATCGCAACATAAATCCCCGGTCAGTGTTATCGCGCCGTGATATATTATTAGTCTACGACTTTTACCGCACAGGAAGTAACAGTAACTCGAGTAAAATTCACTCCGCCCTTGGAAACAGGAAGTTAATTTGTAAATAAAATAACATTTAGGGATTGTGGATATTCAACGTAATGCTCGATGTCTACTGCTAGTGAGTCGGATTCATTCATCATCATCATTTCAGCTGTAAAACGTTCACTACTGAACACAGGCCTCCCTTATGGATCTCCATGAGGGGTAGTTGCCATACTCACCACGCTTGGCAGGCGGGTTGGCGAGCGCAGTACAGGATGTAGATACACGGAAAGATGCTGCTGCCCATCTCCCGGAGAGTTCCCTTAGCAGGCTCTTACTGCATCCATGAGATGCATGCATGAGAGGAGGGGTAACATTCTGCAGCCGGTACCCCGCGGCATTCATCACACAGTTGTCATGCATGATGTGTCACGACTGTGTCGCTATAAATTATGATAAAATAGGAGGAAGGTTAATGTTACTTTACGCAGATTTGAAGGAAAGCGGTGCCATGCGACTTAATAAAAATATCTTTGGCCCAATTGAATTAAAACAACTTTTATTTAAAGAAGGGAGTGGAAAATAAAGACCAACGACGAAGCCTTAGGAGAAATAAAAAAACAGAACTGAGTAGACAACTGTGGGATGTGGCACGGATTCATTAATTACTCGCAATGCCAATATGTAACAGGCTGTCCACTAGGAATGTTGCAGGTCAATTTTCGCATTGATTACATGACATTGTATACAAAATAAGTTTTTTTTTATGGTTTCAACAGCTCCACAGCGGCTCACAACAAAACTGACTACCTGTCTCAACAAACAATTCATACATTTAAAGGAATAGATAGAACTGTATTGTCATTTAAAATAATACTTTGAGAGTGTTTTTTCCCCTGTAGCAAGGATTTATTTTTGGAAAATATAACCTTCTCTCTTCTCTCTCTAATCATTCTCTAATGTGATGCTGACAGCGCCTCTATCGTTTTTTTCTTAAGTAATATTTGCAAAGCGCTTTTCTTTTACCTGTCTCTTTTCATTAGGGGAAACGAAAAAGTCGCGTATGGAAAGTTGATATTTTACGAGAATCAGCATTGCATTGCAAAAACGACTAGAACACACATGCTTATAAAATTAAAAAAAATTAAATGACCCTCGACACTTTACCTAGTCTCGGAGGTAACCTAATTTTTTTTGTAATGTATAACCCTCAGCTTTGCAATCTACACATCATGCCCTTTCATTTGACACCACACTCGGGTATACTTGAAAACATTGGATTTTTCACACTTACCTGAATGGCTTGATTTCTATATAACTTTCAGTTTTGCCATCTAGACATAATTTCCTTTCATTTCATATCAAACTCGGGTAATACTTGGAAACATTTGATAATTCATCCCCTCTTTCAACCCTCGTTTCAGCCGTAAAACGTCCACTACTGAACACAGGCCTCGCTCATGGATCTCCATGAGGGGTAGTTGCCATACTCACCACGCTTGGCAGGCGGGTTGGCGAGCGCAGTACGGGATGTTGGTACACGGAAAGACGCTGCTGCCCATCTTCTGGAGGTATCCCTTAGCAGGTTCTTACTGCATCCATGGGTATGAGAGGAGGGGTAACATTCTACTGCCAGCACCCCACGGCGTTTCAACCCTCATATCTTGTAAACTCCTTAACCGATCTGAATAAAACATGTTTAAGAACCACTGCCAAAAACCTGCTTTTAAACAAAAAAACGGCATGCAAATCGGTCCACTCGTTTGAGAGCTACGGTACCACAGACAGACACACACATAGCGGTCAAACTTAACATCCCTCTTTTTTGCCGGTGGTTAAAACAACTGTCACAAAAAAAACACAAACCGAAGGGAACCTTCTTTAGTAACGAGACGCTTGACTTACTGACCCGTGAATGGTAGCTCTATGCGTCATCATCGGCAGAACCCGGTACTACAAAACTCTGCCTCACCACAGCATCAGTTTGGTTGTTTGTGGGTACCCACCCGTGTGTATCCAATGGCTTAAATTGCTGGTAGTTAATATTGCGCCAACTCTTTTACCGTTAAAGCACGTAATATAATTAATAGAATCAGGCGTTACTTTGCGGAAATCCATATTATTATGATAAACAAAGAAAAATATCTAGTTTTAATTCCGCTAATGCTGAGATGCATATGCACCGCCCTCCCGCCCGCTAATTATGCACATGCAGGGGGAACCAGGCTGTTAGTGCAACATGCATACCCAAACTTTATTGACTGGTCGGCGGCTGGAACGAAAGTACTTTCGTTCCAGCCGCCGACCAGTCAACATCTCGGCGTTTAACCTGAAGATGCCTCGCGGAGAGGCGAAACACGTGTCGTCGTGTGGATTTGGGTATGCATGTTGCACTAACAGCCTGGTTCCCCCTGCATGTGCATAATTAGCGGGCGGGAGGGCGATGCATATGCATCTCAGCATTAGCGGAATTAAAACTAGATATTTTTCTTTGTTTATCATGTTAAAGCACGTGCCAAATGTGAGCATGAATTTTTTAAGAAAGATCTATTTGTTCACAACCGCTTTCGAACCCACGACCTTCGGATTGAAAGTCTTTGGTAGTACATACCACTCGGCCAACACAGCTAAAATGAAAACCATGGTTTATCATATCAACCTTACTCCCATTTAAATAGATGATAATAGAAAACTGAAGGGGTTATTGTATCGGTTCCAGTTTTCGCAGGAATGTGAAGTGATATAAGCCCACATCTAGCTCTCCCTATTTGTTATACACCAGTAACGAGGCTAATTTATCGGCTGCGGGACGCGATTTATTTTGGGAGGATTTTATTTATGAGACATTTTGTTTTCGTTTCATATTCGAAATTGTTTTTTTTCATACTTTGTTTAGCTGAAGCAGTTTCTATTTTTAGGGGTTCCGTACCCAAAGGGTAAAAACGGGACCCTATTACTAAGACTCCGCTGTCTGTCTGTCTGTCACAGGGCTGTATCTCATGAATCGTGATGGCTAGACAGTTGACGTTTTCACAAATGATGTATATCTGTTGCCGCTATAACAATAAATAAAAACAGAATAAAGTACATATTTAAGGCGGCTCCCATACAACAAACGTAATTTTTTTGCCGTAGACGCTTGAAATATTCACAGACTAATAGTACCTACGGAACCCTCCGTGTGCGAGTCTGACTCGCACTTGGCCGATTTTCCTTATTGGTTGTCATCCGTGTTTATTATAGTAACTACTGTCAAGACTAAAGGTCTTGACAGTAGTTACTATCACGCGGACGTAGTTTGCGTGGGCAGGCAGTTTTGGGAATTAGCACCCATTTAATACGATGTTTTTTTTTCAGTTAAGAAATATCATTTTTAATAATAATTTACCTAAAATCTAAAGTATTATTCTATTCGAATGGTTCCCTAACCAATTCCATAAATACATCTTACAGCAGCACATCTTTATGAATTATATCCGTTATCACCTTCGAGGAATTCCAAAAATGGCTTAAATGTTCGAACTCAATCACAGAAATTAGGTAGGTATACCCCAGCTTATTCGATCCCGAATAAATCGTAGCTCATGCATTAAACAAAGGCTCTTAAATAATAAGGAAAGCTTCAGAAAGGTACTGTTGTTTATTCCATTCTTTTTTAAAGGTGCTGGAAAGGTTTTATACTCAGGCAGGGATGGACGAAAGAAATTGGCGATGAATCGGTTTACAAAGGTGGAATTTTGTTACATGGCAATTTATTGATAAGGCATAAGATCACGTCATCATGGATAGTAATTTCAGGCGTAACTCGTCTTCGTTTCTCCTGATATTTTTATATGAAGTTCCAGAAGAGAGATACTTCCAAAATAAAGGCCTCCCCTCATGGATCACCAAGACCATGAGGAGGTAGTTGCCATACTCACCTCGACACCCCGTACTGGGCAAGCCAACTCGCATTGGATGGCAAGCCCAGTACGGGATGTTGATACACGAAAAGACGCTGCTGCCCATCTTCCGGAGGTATCCTATGGTAGATTTTTACTGAAGCAAGAGGAGAGTGTCAACATTCTACTGCCATACCCCACAAAATTCACTAGTACTTGTTGCTGATTTTTAGCTAAGCGCCAGCTGTAAGCGAAACTTATGTAGGTATTATAATTTATTATATAATAACAGAGTTTAATTTCCTAGAATTTTACACGCATACATTATTTTTACAGAAATTTTCTAAATAAGTCAAAAACCATAAGTTGGGAAACCAAAATCTGTTTATTAATGTGCAAGTGAAGCCCTTTCATATGACACCCCATGACATAGTAAGTCCACTTTACATAAAACCAGACAAGTGCAAGCTGGAGTTGCCCACGGAGGATTCCGTAGGTATTGTAGGAACATAATAATTATCATAAATTAGCTGATCTGATTTAGTTAGATTTTTTAGGGCTCCGGACAAAAATGGTAAAAAAGGAACTCTCTAATTGCATAGTGCTCCGGACAAAAATGATAAAAAGGAACTCTCTAATTGCACTCCGGACAAAAATGGTAAAAAAGGAACTCTCTAATTGCATAGTTTTTTAAAAATTTTGTCAAGTAACTAGGTCATATGGGGTATCATATGAAAGGTATTATATTTCACATTAATAAACAGTTTTTAGTTTTCCTTTAAGCCGTTCGTTTTTGAGTTATTTGCAAAAATGTCGAACAAACGACCGTTCCCCCTCCTATCTCCGAAGTTTGCAGAGATAAACCCGTAAAATTTCTAAAGCTAATAGAAGTGTGTGTAAAGTTTATAGGAAAATTATAGCAAATTCTCAAATTTGCATAGTTTTTAAGACTAATGGGGTTAAAAAAAATATGAAGCAACTAGTAATGCTAATAATGCTAATAGTAAACTAATAATGCTGGAAAATTGACACAGCATCATTTAAACCCAAGCTTAGCAGGGCTTGTGTTGTGGGTACTAAATGACTGATATACTTAATACATTATACTACATTTTTTAATAATTACCTATATAGATATTTTTAATTATTTATAGAAAGAACATCCAGAACACAATTTTAGAAGCAGTAGAACATTTTGTGAGAGGTTCGTCCGGGGAAGTACTACCACCATACCTATTTCTGCCGCCAAGCAGTAATGTCTCCATTGCTGTGTTCCGGTTTGAAGGGTAAGGGGACCGGTGAAATTACGGGCACATGAGACCTTATAACTCTGTTTCAGGGTGACGGGCACAATGCAATGCAGCGTTGGTCACGTGCTTAGTGAACGTGATCACCGCAGCATTGCAATTGTTATAGGTAGAGGTTACCGCTCAACATCAGGTGGGCCTTCGGCTTGTCTCGTCATTTAGTAGTATAAAAAAACACCCTGATCTGCAGATCGTAAAGACATTTGTCCCGAGGCGAGATTCGAACCCGCAACCTCTGGCGTCGCAGGCGCACCGAAGCCCTCAACACAGAGTTCGTTAAAGTTTATTATTATATTATTGATCATGATCTTTAAGGATCCATTAAGAGATCCATAAGGGTGGCCTACGTCCAGCAGTGGACGAGGACAGTTAGTAGTCCTACGGCTGCGATGAGGACGATAAGAATTATTAATTATAATTAACTACTTCTACAGGGTTTATTATAATATGTGTACTAAGCCTAAAGGGGGTGATTCTGACCCTCCCAAGAAACAACTTTTGTTATACGACTTTTCAGGATTCAGTGATTTTCATTCAAGAAAAGACTACGAAAGTTTAAACTTCAACAGCTGATTACTGATACGATAGTAAGAACCTAAATGCCAGCTGATTCTTATCAGGGTCTTTTAAGAACTTTGAGCAAAGAATAATTTTTACATTACAATAACTAGTAAAATCGTTAATAAAATATTAAAAAAGAAATGAAAAAAACATGCGAATTTTCCATTTAATTTTTCATTCCAAAGCTACTTGTTTTCATGGGCTGAAATCTCCCCTTTCGGGATAGTAAACATATTAGAATACACCCTGTATATCTAATGATTCCATGACTAAGCTGATAACCTTTCCATCCTCCTACCCTATTCTGGAGAACCTTTTCCACCGTATCGGCCGCAGAAAAATAGAAAAAATCTCCATCTTGAACGCCTGTTATTTTCTTGAAAGGCACCATAAAAATGTACGTAAAACATTTACGAACCATAAATTTAAGCATTGAAAGTTATTTGTGGTCATTAATGTGACTACCTAAGGAAATAAAATCGTTGAGGTAAATTTAGTTTATTTCCAAAGTTTGTAAAAAAACGATTGTATGAAAATGGAAGCAGTGGGTGAAGTCGGGCTGTGGATGATGATGATGATGATGAAAATAGAAAAAATGGAATACCTCTAGGGCAGTGCGAGAGTTTTCAAGACTCTGAAATTGGAAATATTGGGTGCTGTTGTGACACAAGTAATGTGAATTTACAAAATTATTAAAATATTTTTTTTTAAACACAATATTGAAGTTTTAGAAGGTTGAGTATTGTTCGCACTTGGCCGCTTTATTTCTCTTGTAAGAACTGTTGTCTCTTGACAATTATAATATATAACAAACGCTACAAAACAATAAGTAAAATTGGTCAAGCCGTCCACGTGAGATGCCGTGATCAAAGGAAATAGGAATAAACTTTTATATTATATAGATTACTAATTTGTGCCCGCCACTTCGCATGCGTTATACTCGGATAAAATGTCGCCTATGTGTTAATCCTAGTTAACATCTATAGTGTAAGCCATCATTTAAAATAAATGTTCTGTTTAATTTATAGTTGTTATTTATGTCGAATTATTATTTGTATTTGAAATTCCATGCATTGTATTCACTATGTCTGAAAGCAAGCTTTGCACCTTTTTGCAACCTAGAATTCACTATTCTTGTTATTTACTGTCATTAATAGTAACTTTTACAATATTTTAACTGCAATCTCATGCATTAAAACTAATGAATTAATATTTTCAAATGTAAGCAATTCAAGTACTAATTGTAACTTGTGACAGCTGGTCTTGACGTTGACATTTCGTTTTAAATCATTGTATGGTATTTGTCACAATGTGGCCACAATTAAAATATTTTATGAGAAATGTTACGAATCGGATACGTTAAGACTAGTGCTGCCATCTGTCGCGGGAGGGCCAGCATATATAACGAATGTCGGCAGACCCGACCAAGCGAAGGTGGTAATGGAATAAGGCTTTAAATTAAGAAGAAATGTTGTACACCTCTCTTTTCCTTTTCGTCCGCTGATGAATAAACTGGTATCGCTGCTTTCAACAAAACTTATGCACAATTTCATCTTAATCTATCCACTATTACCACACAATGGTCCATTCGCTGTTGCAGTATGGAGCTGAGCTGTGGGGACGTGCCGCCGACTGGCAGCGCGCCTTCCGCATGCAGAAGAGAGCAGTACGTACAATGGTGAAGATCTCACAAGATGTCGCTGCGAAGCCTTATTTTAAGGAGCTGGTAATACTGACCTTTCCTTGTGTCAGTCATATTTCAGGTAGTTGTCTATGTTAGAAGTAACATGAGATTGTTTCCTAGAAATAGTACTCATGCATACAATACTCGCCGAGCGAATAAGCTCTCCGCTCTACCTCAAACTCTTGCAAAATCTGGGAAGCTAACGCACATTATGGCAACTATAAGGCAACTAGCATGGCGTCCTTTAAACGCGAACTGAAGCATAGCCTTTAATAATTGTAACTGACATCATCCTACTCTAATTATATTTCATATACTATGTGTTGGTTTAATTATTTTTTTTAATTACTGTGATTTAATATGTTCTGTTTAATTGATAGTTGATTTTATGTCGAATTATTATTTGTATTTGAAATTCCATGCATGTATCATATGTGACTATAACTATTTCCTTTATTAGTTTTGACTTCATTTATTAATTTAATAAATAAATAAAAAAATAATGCTGGACAAATCACACAGCATCATCTAGCCCCAAGCTAAGCAGAGCTTGTGTTATGGGTACTAGATGACTGATATACTTAATACATTATACTACATAGATAGATATTTTTATTATATAGAAAAAAACCCAGAACACCCTGAATGAATTATGTGACGTGTGAATATTGTATTTTATTATATAAATTATTGTGATTATTATGATTATGATTATAATCCGTAGGCTAGTTTTTGGGTGAAGAGGTAGCAAACATCCATACAAACAAACATTCAGCTTTATAATATTAGGGGAAATTTAAAATTTCTTACATCAAACGTATGGCATCAATAATAAGTTAAAACATAGTATGTGTACAAAAATCGCACAAGTGAACTAGTAAACCTGTCTATCTATTACAAAAAGTCCAGAACTTCAATTTTAGGACTTTCCAGGTTCGCAAGAAAAAACAGAAAGTTTTTATTAACTAATAATAATGTTATGAATACAACACCAAAAATAAAACTACCTTCATAATCAACCAGCACATTTTTTGCTTCAGTAAAAACAATTTATATCCAAAGAAGTTTAACGAAAAATCGCAACTTTTGTTTTAGAACTGAAAACACTTTTTCAGATGCCATAATTGGAATGCTCATCCAAAGAACACTCCATTGTTTTTCTTAATCAAAGTTTCCTTGTTGCTCGAAAAAGTTTTACAGCCAGGTATATCAGAGATGTTATTACTAGATTTAAGGAGTCGTTCCGCGCTGCGATTTAAACTCGCGATACTTTTTTATTAAACAACTTACACTGAATGTATACACTCAGTTTATGTCTAAGTTTGTAATTTTTGTAGTGTTAAACCACACTTTTAATTTCCTTGAAATGTGTTGAACCTTTCGAGGAAATTTTTTTTTAGACTGATTTTGTTTGATGTTTGAAATTGATGTAGTTTATTTTACCTTTTTATCATCCCTATAGTTGTGGTAATGATGTTTTTTGATATCGATAGTAGCTAAGTAGATTGCATGCATGTTATTTTGATGTTTTACGTGATTGTCACATAAAGTGAAAGGTTCCACTATATGTGACAATCACGGAAAATATCATACTATCATACCAATCAAACTCAATTCAAAAATGGTATGCAAACAGCATACCATTTTTGAATTGAGTCATATCTAAAAGGATGTTAGGTGCCTGACATAATGCCAAACGTTCTATAGCTTTTAAGAATTTGTGACGTAAAATGATATTGTATAATAATTATTAATTTATTTTTGATACCTTATAGTTTTTGTTATTGCAATTATTTATTTTTACCTACTATTTTCGCAGCACACATTGTTGTTTAAATGTTATTTATTAATTAGGTTAAAATGCAAGCAAAAGGTTTTGAAAACAACCAGACATGTAACTTTTTGTTATAAATAATGAAACTATGAACTATGTTGCGTATCTACCCGCGACTTGCCCTAGCACAGAATAAATAGCAGTAAGCCCTGTATAGTTAGTTGAGTTGGCTTTCGTTCCGGGCAAAGTTCAGAGATAAACTGTAATTGAAATGTCAGGAGCATTCTTGTTTAGCGAGATTAACTCATATTTTGTGTTGCAATACGTTGGACGGGGTATCTTGTTTCAGTGAATGGGTGAGAGAATTGAGTTGTAGATACTTTATAATGGCCATGTTTGTTTTTATACATTATAATAGTTTATGAAAATTTAAAAGTAAAAATTTATTGGCCGTTAAATGCATTTAGTGATTTCAATGATGCGCAAGCCAATATTAGTGTTGTAATCAGTGTAATACATTTATATAAATAATTTAATAACGCTGGACAATTCACACAGCACCATCTAGCCCCAAGCTAAGCAGAGTTTGTATTATGGGTACAAGATGACTGATACACTTTATACATTAAATTACAAAAATAGATTCCACACAGTCACACAGTCGTCGTTTTGTTTATTAATATATAAAGTTAATAGTGTGAGCCAAGCCAAGTGTGATGAGTATGGCAACTACCCCTCATGGAGAACCATCAGGGAGGCCTGTGTTCAATAGTGGACATTTTGCGGCTGAAATGATGATGATGATGTTGAAGTTAATTATACCTGTAAAACTTAGTACTAATGCAGGTTTTCCAACGATATTATGACCCAATTAGTGATTGCGATATCGTGCAAAATACATATAATTCCATGATGAGATGCTGCTTAGATCTAAAAGATGCTTTCATATTAAGTTTAGTCGTAAATTAGTCATCATTAGGCTATCCAGGAAATTAATAATAACAAGGATTTGGGGGCTATATTGGATAGAAAACTGACCTAAGTCCCACATATGGATTACGTTATTAAAAAGGCCGCTAAGATGCTGGGGTTTGTCATTAGAAACGAAACGGTTTAAAAAAATGCTAGGACTAAAAAGATCCTATATTACTCGGTACCAAACAAGCTAGAAGACATGTGTCATATAACGAGAGACTATCGCATATTAATGTTATTTCACTGGAAAAACGTAAAGAAATAAAATTGACTGTCCCCAATTATTGGGAAAGTTGAATTTTAAAGTGCCTCGTTTAAACCCCCGATTGAAGATATGTCTATTGTCAATATCTTAGGATCAAGCTCGTATACCCCGCCTCGGTAAATTTTACAATCAGCTTGAGGATTTGGATATTGGCTTGCATAGTATCAATAAAATTAGAACTTTACTTTGTCAATCATCAGTGTAGAAATTTAACTTCTTATATCTTCTCAGTTTATTTTGTATGACTTTTAAGTAAAAACTCAAGCGTTTATTTGCGTAATTTTATTTTTGTTAAGTTTCTACATACCCTACCTAAATATTATATTACTGTGCATATTGTGCTTGTATTTAACTGTTTTTTTTAGCATTAAGCAATAAGGTTTAATAAGATCTATATTATGTGATCATGATTAAACTGTAGACAAACCTAATAAACAAATAAATTAATTAATGGCGCCGCTCATCTCGAGGTATTGGCATTTTAAGATTTTAATATTACTTTTATGTACATCAATTTTCTGTAGAATAAGTAAATTATGTTGTACGCGCACGTAGCGTGATTCATGTAGTTTTTCATGAGGCACTTTTACGGACTACTGAATCCCTAAAATTGACATAAGACAAAATTGATTTAAAATTGATTAAGACAAGATAAAAGAGCTACATATCTAATCAAAATTCTATACAGAGAATAATAAAGTAAATACATACAATGATTTTCCCATTTCTGAAGGCGTTATAATTATCTAGCACAGTACGCGGTAACCATGTTTATTTATATTGTTGGAAGACGACAAACACATAGCTAGCGACGATTTTGTACCTTCACAAACAACAAGATTTATTTTGTTTTCAGACATAACTTTTATGTTTAAGCGCAAATGTGTGTAAATAATTTTATTGGTTTATATTGTTACGAGCTGAGGTTCGGAATTGAATTGCGTAGTAATAATTAGACCAAAATTAACATTTTACTAACAGAATTCACACCAATTAAGAATCTACAACAGAGTCACGCTAGTCGCGTACGGCGAACAATATTATGTAACTGCAACAATATATGAACTAGTAGGTATTTCACAACTTGAAGGACACCCTTATTTTTTAAGTTTAGAAGGAATCTAAATAGCGTTTTAGTTTCTTAGGAATCTGTTTTTTTACAAATTGCAATATGCCTATCATAGAAAACATGATGATAATAAAGCTACATACCTGAGTGAATAAAACTAGTAGGTACATAGCTAGTACACATACCCAGGTTATGCAAATGTATTTAGTAAACATAAACAACATTTTATAGAAGTGAGAAATGCAATCAAGATGTTGACTCTGATACGGACTTGAACCCGCAATGATCAGAGGAAATTTGCGCAGGCCGCCTTTCTTCTTTTGCTTTTCATGTAATTTCACGCCGAGTTGCAGTCGAGATCAATCGCGGAACACTGTCATATTAACGCCCTCTTTGCTAGTTTTTGAACTTATGAATCTCTCTCTCGCTCACAAGTACATAGTATGAAGTGCTGTGTCCGCTCCATGACTGCGACTTCCCATTGACAAATCACAACCACGCAAGTTCCTTATATACAGGCGGAAAAATCAATTATTAACACTAAAAATGAACTAACCTAACCACTAACCGAAATGTATGTACGCGTATGACTTCCAAACATCTGCACCAAATTTGATGATTATTTCTTTTTTGTGTTTGTTATTTTTTGTTTGTAAGGTAAAAGCACCTATTACCGCGGTATGGAAAATTGGCACTTATTACCGCGGTATTAGTTTTTTTCGTATTTTATTTTAATAGCAGCAACTTCAGAACAATATCGTTTCGGACAAATTGTAACTTGTTGTATTCTACATCGAACCAACGTGTGCTAGTGGTCCTACCTACGATCAAACGGAAAAAAAAATCGGTTTGTGGGACGGGAGCGCAGGAGCAGGTCGTATCCATACAAGGACGGAGCAATTTGCGTTAGTCCAGTCATATTTTTGTAACGTGATTTTTAAAGTAATACTCTATCTAACTGATTACGGGTTTTGTTTACCTGTTTTTGTGTTTTTCTAGGAGTATTATCCCATACTTTTCATGGTGAAATGTTGTATAAATACATAACAATATCAATTTTAAAAAACCGCGGAATTAGGTGCTTAAAATTGTGGGTAGCATCCATCACCGAGGGTACCATCGGTAATGGATAATATTAAGGGTCTAGATATTTCCTGATTATATTCAAAGTCACTATCTTATTACTAAACATTGAAATATGTTTCATTCCCCATGAATTCTAAAAACGTAAAATCTATTTCCGATGTATGCAAAGTCCAATAGAACTCTTTATATTATTATAAAAACTATTGTACTGAAAGTCTATTTTTATACCGAGAGTCCAAAATGACATAAAATATTTGCTATATTCATTTGACAGAAAAGTGATAATACCGGATAATTAGTGGTTTTATATACTGTTTTCCATGAAGATTGAACTCTCTTTTAGCGAATTGATACCGAAAATTTATAAATGTATTTCTTTTTTAGGGATCGGAATTACATTTTAGAACATCCCGTTCCACTTCTAATACCGCGGCATACCTCGGTAATACATTATATGGGAATCTATCACCGAGTGTCTAGTACTCGGAAATAGAGTTCCCATGTAATCTATTACCGAGTGATAAGCCAAGTAATAATTAGTATTTAGGGTTCCGTTATATTATGGCTGCCTAGCCGAGTGCGGTGAGCAGCGCCCACGCGATTCTTTTTAATACTTACAATTTTAAATTTGTGATATATTTCATATCGAGTGTCCGAATCGACTAATTCAAAGTTAAATAAAGGTATTGAAGCAGTCCTGTAAATAAAGTAATTTATTTAAAAAAAAATGATTAATAATGAAAGGATTTTACAGCGGCGGCATTTCAATTTTGAGATATAATTATGCTGTTGCGGCATACTTTCAGTTATGTAAAATTTTAGTACATTTTTTTGTTCTATAATCAATAGTTTCAATAGTTCGCAGCGCACGTGTTATAACGAACTTATACGTATTTTTTTTTACATTATTGGAGATTAAAAAGGGATCCCTAATATTTTAACCGACGAAAAACGGGTGATTATATTTGTTATATGGATGTTCAGGCATAACTTTTTACTGAGTAGTCCGATGTTGATAATTCTTTTTTATTTAAAAGGCTATAAGACAAAAGGTGGTCCCATATAAATTTGGAGAGTATTAGGTATACTTAAGTAATTTTCCCATTATTAGTTACGTACTACGAGTTACTACTGTGACTACTAGTTACGAAATATGTCTTTAGTAAAATTAAATATTACCTGATGTTAATGACCTACAATAATGTTATTTAGTTTCATTATTATTACCTACTACAGGGTGAAAATAATTTAAATAATAAAGTTGATTTCAATATTGCGTGTTTTTATTTTGTACGGAACCATCGGTACATTAAGCATTAATTTTTGTTCTATACTCGGTAATAGGAGCCACATACCGCGGTAATAGATTTAATACCTCGGTAATAGAGGAAGTAGTAGCCCTGACTAAAAACAATTAAAATAAATATAACGCTTCAAACTAAGTAGAAAAAAAGTGTGAAAGTACGGAAACAAAAGTCTATAAAACTCAAAAAAAAATCCTTATTAGTCTAGGACAGTCCTTATTCCACAATATTTAATTCTAAAGTGAAACTTCCTCGATTTACCGCGGTAATAGTTGCATTTACCTTATTGTGTTGGAATGAGACAGAATTACGTTCAGTTGTTCAGCCAACGAATGACAACTATAAACAGACCATACGTCATATCATAATGTCAATCACAACTACTGCTTCTTTCGCAACAGAAAAACGGTTTTTCAAATGGTGTTTGCGTTGAGAGGTTTATCTTCGTAGAGTAGTAGTAGAGTAGTAGTAGAGTAGAAGTAGGGTAGAAGTAGAGTAAAATTAGGGTAGAAGTAGGGTAGAAGTTTAGTAGTAGTAGAGTAGAAAAACGGTAGATTAAGGGTAGAAGTAGAGTAGTAGTAGAGTAGTAGTGGCTTAGAAATAAGTAGGAAAGTAATCGAGTAGTAATTGTTGTGTAGTAGTAGAGTAGTAGTAGGATAGAAGTAGAGTAGAAGTAGGGTAAAAGTAGAGTAGTAGTTAGAAGATGTGGTAGTAGGTATTTCGTTCTGGGCGGTACGAAGTTCACTCGGACAGCTAGTATTTAATATTAAGTGGACAGACGTTTGAAGGAAATCGCCTACAAACGCCAAACGCCAACGCCTATAACGCAAATAGAGGCCTAAGCCCTTCTTAGTATTCAAAGGAGACTGAAACGATTACATACAATGTTGGGCCCAGGTGTAAAAAGATGAAAGTGATGTCAATTAATAGCTTATATGTATATTATCAACCTTTCACTGAAAATTCTGCGGATTTTGTCAATCTGAGAACAGAGATAAAAGAAATTATGTAAAAGTGAGGTTATGTTACAATATTTAATTAACAAGTGAATTACACATTAGTAACAGATTCCTGAAGTGCAAAACAATATGCTTTTGCACTAATAGTTATTTTATTTAGTAGGAAATGATCGATAAATCATAGAATGAACGTCAATGACTTCTCAGTCCTATCTACATACCTAGGTATAGAGTTACGGAAAGGATGTCTAAAATAAAATAAAAAAACATTTAAGTAATATTGTGTTTTATGCGTCTTCAATTATAATTAAAATGTCGTCTAAGAACTGTTCAGGTGGTGCTATTATGATCTTGATACCTAGCTCGAAGAAGGCTACTGCTGACCTCCCTGCACACTTCTATATTAAAACCGTCATTTCCTCTTACATGTTAAACGTAGTAGGAACGTGCTTGCTTGATTTGGTATGTTCCTAAATAAATCAATATTAGTTCACTATCGGAGAGCTGTGGAAAATCGTTAAGGTTATCATTATGTACTGTGACAGTTTCAAAATTAGCTCGACGCCTATTATAATAAAATTATTTTTAATAATAAAATCAGCTAATTCGTTTGCTACATTCCTATATCTATTTCTTGTATTAATCGATATGAAATCGATAATCATGAATATTGTTTTTTCAGTAATTCATTGATATTTTATCTAATAATATGACTGTAAGTATATGCACTATATTGCATATAAGTATATGTAGTGCATTTAATTACTTTGAGTTAATTATTTAGCGCAAAGGTTTTATTTTCGTAACTGTGTAATCGATTACTCAATCGATAATCTCACGAAAACAATCTTTCCCATATTTCTCCGCTTCCAGATTGAGAATTGAGGTGATTTTTCAAATTCTAAGATAAAAAAAATATGACTAATTTTTTAGATCATATCTTAACTTATTACATTTGGGCTCAGCGTTTTCCATCTCCTTTAACCCTTGTGGGGTCAAATTTGAACTGAATTTGAGCCAACTCTACTGTCACAGGTGTCGTTCCTAACGATGACTAGCTTTGAGAAACTCTTATGGCCACGCCTTGCTGTATGGCCAAGGAGAGTATGCGGTGGTGACAAATTGTCTGCAGCCTTTTTTCACTTGTAGCTGCGTTAGTATTGATACATTGTTTCGTTTAGCTGTCCAGAGTGTTCACGGTATCCGTAGCATCCGCCGCCAGCACCACATTGTTAAATATACTGAATTAATTTTTACCTTTAAAATTATAATATGAGGTTCAATTTTATGCAATATTGCAAACACGTCAAAGCCAATACGGGTAATATTCGGTACTATTTTATAAACAAAACATTGCATTTCCTTTTGAGTAAATAATTTACTATACCTAGTCTTGCCATAAATACTGAAACAAAGAAAAATATTTTTTTCTCTTGCAAATAACATTTATTACTTTTACATTATGTTAGTATAATACATAAATATAAAACAATTTAAAATATAAAAAGCTTATTCGAAGTGGTCTCCATTGGCTGCAATACAGTCTTTTAAACGTTGAGGCCAATTATCAATAGAAGCACGCACTCTTTCCATGGGAAAATTCTTCACTGCCAATCGTACGGATTGTTTTAGGGACTCCAAATTATCATGGCGTTTAGAGCTAGCCGTACCCTCTAAAACTGACCATAAATCATAATCCAGCGGATTAAGATCGGGACTAGACGACGGCCAGTCTTCAGCTCTGATGAAGTGCGAAATGTTCGTTTCCAACCAAGACTGCGTAGACCGAGCTTTATGACCCGGCGCCGAGTCTTGCTGGTAGGACCATTCTTGGTTATTGAACATGGTGTTGTTAAGGGGCTTCACTACCTTCTCAAGAATGGTATCTTGATACACTTGTGCCGATGTTTTGATAACTTTTTCACAAAAGTATGGCTCAGTTACTTCTTCATAGCTAATACCCCACCAAACCATCTTTGAAGTCGGATAGTGCCCACGTTGCACTCTGTGGACTAATTGGGAAGCTTCCTTAGAGCTTTAAGCATAAATAAGGTCATTTTGTATGTTAAAATGTTGCTCAATTGTAAAAAAATTCTCATTCGAAAACAAAAATTTTCTGTGACCTCCCTTTGCGTACCACTTCAGTAATTGTTTCGATTTTACCACCCTATTCTTTTTTAAATTATCAGTTAATAAATGATCAGTACGTCTCTTATAGGCTGCAAGTTTTAAGTCATCTTTTAAAATACGCGACATGGTTCTAGGTGCTATCTTCATCTCCCGAGATAAAATCTTTTGCTTTCGGACAGGATTTCTTCGAATTCTTTCCCTTACTGCTTTGACCACCTTTTCCGTACGAACACTACGTGGACGGCCAGATTTTTTTCTGTCACAAACAGAGGAGGTCTCATTGTACCTATTAATAGCCCGGTACACAAACATTTTACTAATACCAAGCGTATGGAGAGTTTTAAAAATTGCATTTGGCTCCATACCTACTTTGTGTAATGCAATCACAGCGATTCGGTTCTCTTTATCATCCCACTCCATTTTAATATCGCAAAATATTGTACAATTTATTGGCGCCAAAATGAGAAAACACAATGAACAATCATATAAAAATAACAGGTTCCAAATTCAAATGTAATATTTTGTTTATTTTTAATTGTAACAGTATTTATGGCCAGACTAAGTATAATTTAAAATGATCCCATGTTACTGACTTAAAAATACAACGTCAATACAAGTATTTATTGTATAGCTTTTGCTAGCTTAATTGGCCGGTTAATAAAATCCTGTCCGGCGACCAGTCGGTTAACCCATATACCGATCAGCACTCTTCGAAAAGCACGTTTAACCGCTCGATCTTCCCTTATCCGTAGAAGCCATCGATTACGCTGGCTAAGCCAGTTTCAAGAAGATTTAGCTTGACCAATAATGTAATACCTATACTTATGTTCGTAGTACCTACACTATAAGTATTTAGGTTTTTCTTAACGCCGTTGTAATGCAGTAAGACTACTAATGTTCTTAAATTAAATTAATTTCTATAAGCTTTACCAGAACGAAATAATCAATGAAAAACAGAAGTTCTAATTATTACAAAAGAACGTACCATTCTTCTGTATTGAGTTTGAATGTTTGTTGTACAAAGGTCTACAGCATTTTTCCCAACTTATTAGATAAAACTGTCTTACTCAACTTACAATATATTTATCGCTGTAGAAAACAACACGTCTCACATTAACGACTTCGTAAAACATTCGAACAAAAGGCTCACTCGCGATTAATCACTTCACAAACAAAGCACGTTCGACCGATTGCGATCGACTCGACTTAGCCCTGCATCACTGCAAATACGAACTTAAGCGCAATAGAGTATCGGAATCGGCACGTGAGTAAGTATGAGATACAGCGATGGAACTTTAACATGGTCTGGTCATTCTTACTTTGTGTACACAACAAATGAAACAAAGAAAGCCAAAATGATCCATAAAATAAAGGAACAAGCATTGTTACGAGGGTACCAGAAAAGGGGGCGAAGGTTTCTGAAAAATGACATTTTTGACCTTTGGTGACCTTTGGACCTTGAGGTAACAAATACATCGGTCCCTGTGTCAGTACCCTTCTCTCATTAAGACAGTGCTAACAAAAAAGGTTTCATGTAAATCGGTCAACGCTGTTGTAATCGTGTCATGCACAGGCAGACAGACAGACAGCGCTATGTATAATAGGGGCTTCGCTCTCTAATAATGCTGGATATTTTACACAGTACCACGTGGTAAAAGTATCAGATGATTGATATAATCCTAGAACGTAGATAAAAAAAGTGTTACTCCCATTAAATTAAGCCTTATTAAGAAAACATTTTTAACCATAATAAAAGTGAAAGTTCTACTCTTTCACTTTTATTTTACGTTTGGTCCCGTCCGTGTATATGTGGTAGAGATGGAGGCAGATATTGTTTCTTCTGAGTTGTCTTGACTAGTCACGTAGTACCTTTGTTAGTAGAGTATGTTATGGCTATTATATCCGTGCCATTTAAAGCTTCTGTTATAATTTTAATAGTTGTTATCGTCGTTACATATCCCGTATTTTGCAACGGTCGTAACTGCATTTCATTTCAATTGATTTTTAGATAGAATTCTTAGTGCGGTCGACATTGCTTCTTGCTGTATGTGCACGTAAAGTCGCGTTAGGCCAAGAATTATATCAATTACTGTAGATGACGTGGACTTTGTACATCTCAGAAAGAACATTATCAGAAAGCATACAATAGCCTTTGAATCTGTGGCAGCTTGTTTATAACTGTAACCAGGTTTGTTCTTGGATACCATACCACTGCACTGTAGGTGAGCGTACTGATCGTACCATAACTGTGTACATACATAGTATTAACCCACTTCCTACGAAAGAATATCACCTAAGAGCGTCTGCGAAAAGCTTTTCTATTGCGCTGAGGGCGTAAAACGTTTGTCTTAATTCCCAGAGAATTGCAACGTGAAAATTTTTAAGATATAAATATAATGAAAGTTCCCAGTCACTTTATTTATGTATAGCTTTGCTGTATACTTATAGAAATATTCATAATTTTCCTGAGAAAAGTGATACTAGAAATAAAGATAAACTCGCGTTGCCTACTAATAGGTTACGTATGGTCAATGTATCTTTAAGAGGGCAGTGTAAAATTATGCTTCTATAATAAAATTCCTAAAAAATGCAGCATTTTTTTATTATAGTTTAAAAAACAATAATATATTTTTTGAATTTTGTAATATTTGTACAAATTTTTGGTTAATATTGGTCGGTTCACTTTTTTTGTCAAAAGCACTTATTTCATATTTTAAGTGAATGTTTCTAATGTTGCTGATGATGATTATGGTCACTAAAAATGTGTTAGCGTTATAAAACCCAATTTATAAAACAAGATTTAAGAATTTCATCATTCAACCCATATTTTGATCCACTTAGAGGTCGAATTTTTTTTTATACTCTATATGGGATGTCACTCTTGGCACTCTATGGCACTCTTGGGATATTTTCTTTCCTACAAAAAAATAATCATCAGAATCAGTTGATAAACGACAAAGTTATCTGCGAACACACATAAAAAAAACGGTCGAATTGAGAAACCTCCTCTATATTATTATAACTACCAATATTTTATACTAAGCTTAAATTTTAAACTTACTATAAAATATAGAATTATCTAGAAGACAACAATATACTTCGAAAGAAATTAGTCTAACTCCGAAACAATTATAAAATGTAACTAATAATATAACTATATATAGTGTAACTATTAGCTGTGCTTTCCAATCTATTCGCTTCCCTGTTTTGATAAGAATCACAGTGCTTAAAACATAATAATTATTTTAAATAAGCTTAGAGGTTTTCAAATGCAAAAACAGATTCGGTCACAACATATCCAATTTATGGCCGCACGTAGGGTAGCTTAACCTCGATGATTGATTTCGTACATTTTTTATACACGATTTTTTATGATTCCATTGCAAACGTATACTTTTTCTTTGTATTTACAGTCTATGACGATAAACCTTGCCAAATTTCATAGTTCTACGTCTATGGGAAGAATCGCGACGAGTCAGCGCTATAGAAATACGTGGCACGACGATAACACCGTCGCGATTCCCTCGCTCGTGGAGACGGCCCCTAAGGGTTCCGTTTTTTCCTTTTGAGGTACGGAACCCTAAAAAGGGACCCTTATGGTATGACTTTGTCTCTCTGTCTGTCTTGCTGTCAAAGACGGATATCATGAGAACTACTTAACTGATGCTATCGACTAGAAATTTTGAATGGTATCAGATAACGATTTTAACGCATATATAAAAGTGTTGAATAATATTCTTGTAATGATTGCAAGAGGGGCGCAAAGGGGGTCTCAAAAATTTTAAGTGTAGTCACTAGGTCATATAAAAGGGTTTTTTACTACAATATTTTTTATTATTATCATTTTATCATATTTTTTTTACATTTTACCTTTAACCCGTAGAGGTTCCAACTCATTCACAAAAATGCTGAAAAATATCGTTCCCCCTTATCACCGAAAATTGCCGAGTTCTTTCCTCTTACTGATAGCCGACTAAGCTGAGTGAGGTGCTAACTGTCATAACTATGCCAAATTATGAATATGTATAAATAAGAAATGCCAAACATTTTCGGCCAAATTAAATAAGGACACAAAAATTATGCGAATCAATGGGAACCGATTTGCAATTGTATCCATACGGCAACTCTTCAGGGAGGTCAATGACCATGTCAAGAATCAGCTGGCGTTTAGAATGTCATTATTGTAAATAATCAGCTGTCGAACTTCAAACGTTGCTTATCTTTTCTTGAAAGAAAATCTCTGAATCCTACAAAGTCGTAGAAACAAAGTTGTGCGTTCCTTTGGGCGGTCAGAACCACCCCTATGCGGGTTAGGACATATATTATAAAACTCTGTATTTCGTATAAGTAAGGATTTTCCGGAAGTATTACTTTGCAGTGTTCCAACCGCGTTGTATATAAGGTATACTGTATTCACAGTTTCAGTGTATCGGATTTCAGCCGTAGTCAACACAGCTCTGGCAACAATGGGGCGACTTCAATCCATTTCGTAGCACAAATCTCGTGGCGAAGTTGACTTTGCTCGAATATCGAGCAAATCTCCTGGATTGTGTTACGGAATTACTTCCGCGCCCGGTATACGTTGGGTTCAATCTTTTATCATGATTGTGTATTACGTGGAATCATATTCTGATATGACGGAGTCCATAACGTAATGAAATGAATGAAGTTGTTTTACATAGCTAGTTCGCTCCGAACTTAAATCGAGCGAGATTTACTTCTTCAATGAATTTCCATTGCATTTGAACTTGATCATACGTAGCCACTTGAAGAATTCTTCAAACATTCCTAACTTTAATTGGACTTTTCCAAAATATATTTATTGATTTTATTTTGAGGTTAAAACTTACAGATAGTGAAGTTAGTAATTTAAATCAACTTATTGCACGAAAATGCACACTGATGGTGAATTAAGTTTCTACGTATAGTTTATATAAATAGCCAATACATTTGCACATAAATTGTGAACTAAAACTCGTGTTGGTTGCAAAACATATCTCAACAACAATCAGTTGATTGGAATGTAAGTGGCATACACAAGAAGATCACCAGTAGACCGTTTTCATCGAAAGCCATATTGACTGTCACTATTTCGGACCAAAACGGTAAAAATAAACTCTAATGGTGTGACTTTGTCTGACTGTCTGTCTGTGACAGATGAATCTTGAGAGCTACTTATTACTGCAAAGGGGGCGGAAAGGGGTCACAAAAATGTTAAGTGAAGTTACTTGGTCATTAGGGATATCATTTGAAAGAGCTTCATTTGCACATTATATAACCATTTTTTAGGTTTCCTTTAAGCCGTATTTATAGATCTCGACTTATTTCAAAAAAAAAAAAAAATTAATCATATTTTATGTCAGATAGATAGCAGTTAGGTACTTACTTCGTCCGTGATCGCCTGAGATTTCCCCTAACCGCCAAATTATACATGTTACCCGACTACGGTAAAGCCAATTTATAGAAAGGTTTTTAGTAGTATCTGCAGGTACCTATGTTAGATAGATAGATAAATAGATAATTTATTCAAAATTCAATATAAATTCACAATAGAATACGAAACGAGTACATTGACGAGCTCTGTGGCGCAGCAAGCGAAGGTCAGCCTGCGACGCAAGGGGTTGCGGGTTCGATTCCCGCCTCGGGACAAATGTCTGTATGATCTGCAGATATTTGTTCAGGGTGTTCTGGATGTTTTTCTATTATATAATAAAAACATCTATCTATTTAGTATAATGTATAAAGTACATATATCAGTCATCTAGTACCCATAACACAAGCTCTGCTTAGCTTGGGGCTAGATGATGCTGTGTGATTTGTCCAGCATTATTTATTTATTATTTATATTACAAATAGCCGTAGTTATTTAAATGTACTAAAATATCCGTGTCTGAACTAGGATAAAACCTATGTTTCAGACTTGTGGGACTTACATTTACTTATTGCAGGTAAATAACATAACAATCATTAAAATAAAATGAGAAATATCTTGTTTTAATTCCGCTAATACTGAGATGCATATGCACCGCCCTCCCGCCCGCTAATTATGCACATGCAGGGGGAACCAGGCTGTTAGTGCAACATGCATACCCAAACCCACACGACGATACGTGTTTCGCCTCTCCTCGAGGCATCTTCAGGTGAAAGGCCGGGATGTTGACTGGTCAGCGGCTGGAACGAAAACCATGCCGTTTCGTTCCAGCCCGACCAGTCAACATCTCGGCCTTTTTTATTGTCTTATGTATTTCCGCAAAGTAACGCCTGATTCTATTAATTATATAACAATCATTATAATTAGAAGACATAAATGGAACAGTTTTATATAGATTTTATAAACTAAAACTAAGCTAAATTTTTACATATATGTTCGTTAAAAAAGCTTGCGTAACATTTCATTCCTGGAATACATGGTAGTGATAATAGAGTAACAGTTAGTTACTTAGTTATTGCTAATAACTTTTCTGTATCATCTTATGACATGCTCTGAAGTGTTTTTATTAATGTGTGTATCGGTGTGTATTATATATGTTTGTATTTACATAAATATACACTTATAGGACTGTCGCTTTAATTGCTACGGTGGACCCATAGCCTATGTAATTAATCAATTGGGTAGTTAGCACAGAATAAAGAAAGAACCGTGGGTGCCGTAGCCGTGGGGTGCCGGCAGTAGAATGTTACCCCTCCTCTCATGCCCGTGGATGCAGTAAGAGCCTGCTAAGGGATACCTCCGGAAGATGGGCAGCAGCGTCTTTACGTGTATCAACATCCCGTACTGCGCTCGCCAACCCGCCTGCCAAGCGTGGTGAGTATGGCAATTACCCCTCATGGAGATCCATGAGGGAGGCCTGTGTTCATTAGTGGACGTATTAAGGCCGAAACGAAAGAAAGAAGGATAGGGGAGGCTTTTGCTCTGTAGTGAGATGAAAATGACTATAGTTTGTAGAACTTAGCTTGATCGCTGCGACATATGCAAAATGGCACGAATAGGGGTGGGACAAGGTTAAAAATATGACGGTATAATGTTGGTTACGATGACTCTTCGGCATCGCACATCACTATTTGTGCAGTCCCACCCATAAAGTATAAACCTGTAGCATATAAATGACTTGTAACAACGTCGGGCGGGATTTTGATGACAGCTGCTGCAGCGATCAACCTCAGTTTTACTATAGTAATAATAATAAAATGAGTCATGTGTTGAGTCAAAGTCTCTGAAACCTTCAAAATGATAAAATGAGAATTAATTATAAGCTAACTGTTCATGTGCCATTCAAGAAGTAACCTAATTCAAATAGTCAAACACCGGTCTTAACCTCCATAATTCGAATACAAATTTAAACTTAGGATTACGGCAAATGATCTCAAGCTAAGCTGGTAGTGTATACCCTCAGAAAATCATGGATTAAGAGGTTTATTTCGTTCAGATATACGGCTCTGCTGTTTATTGTTTGGTTATCTAAAACTGATACCGTATTTAACATACTTCAGAACCAACCAGTTTATACCATCATCATTTCAGCCGTAAAAAGTCAACTACTGAACACAGGCCTCCCTCGTGGATATCCATGAGGGGTAGTTGCCATACTCACCACGCTTGGCAGGCGGGTTGGTGAGCGCAGTATAGGATGTTGATACACGGAATGACGCTGCTGCCCATCTTCCGCAGGTATCCCTTAGCAGGCTCTTACTGCATCCACGGGCATGAGAGGAGGGGTAACATTCTACTGCCGGCACCCCACGGCGCATATACCATATTTACCATAATTTATGAATAATAATTACCTACTTGCTTTCATTTTTAACTCTTCTAACTATTGGTTTAATTTATTGAGAATACTAACCTAAACACGTCGCTTCGCCAGCGTAAAGTTATTTAGTTATTATTTCGACTAAGTAAGGCATCTAGCCCTTACTAAGTCGAAATTTGTTGCGCCATAACTTTGAACATTACCTGACGTGAACTTTGACAAAAATTGCGGTATGAAAAATTTTCTTATGACAGTTAGACATAATACAGTTTGAAAGATGAGTCATAGCACAACCGGTAGTCGGAAATGTTTTATGATTTATGTCTCAAACTTAATCTGACATACTGAGCTGAATAACATACAACAATAATAGAACAATCCTTCATAGCGCAGCATCGGCAGATGCTGCGTTAGTAGGGTTGTTTCTGAAAGTTCTCCTGTCGGGAGATGAAATATGTAATACAGCAGACCAGCGGTAGCTGGAAATTTTTAATGACTCATCTCTCAAAACTTTCCTGACGAGAATGGAATAGCGTACTTCGGCAAACGCCGCAGTAGCTTGTAATTTTTATGACTAAACTCTTTGACTTCACCTGACGAGAGCTGAATAAGGTAGGTACTTTGGCAGACGCCGCGGTAGCTTGTATTTTTTATGAACCTTCCTTCAGACTTTACCTGATGGGAGCTAAATAGGGTATTTCGGCAGACGCAGCGGTAGCTGCATTTTTTTATGTCACATCTCTCAAACTTTACCTGATATGGCCTGAATAAGGAACGTAAATTATTTTTTTTATTTCATCATACAAAGGAAAATACAATTTTTGATGATTTGATAAAAAAATTTGTTAAGTAGTAGTATGAGATGTGGTAATTAAAGTAAATATAAACGTGATAATAAAAAAAATGCGCAATCTGAAAGGTAGATTTTTGAATGAAAATGTAACATAGACAAATTATCATACAACGCATAGGTAACTGATTACGTCATATCTGTCTTATGGAACTCATTTATGGAACAAAATGTATAAATTTTCTTATTTACAGCAATTATAACATCATAACATGTTAACTTAAGGCGATATTACATGAAAATGTGATTAATTTAACAAACATTTTGTTTTAATTACAACCTGCGCCATTTCCATAAGTTTCGCCAGGTTCTGGTATAACATATCTACGTCATTGTCTGAAAGTATGTTGATGAGAACATGGCAAGTGACATTGGGGCAAACGTAAGCAAAATGCAGCCTAGTTAAAATGTAGCCTTTAAGTAAATCTAAACGCCGCGGGGTTCCGGCAGTAGAATGTTACCCCTCCTCTCATACCCATGGATGCAGTAAGAGCCTGCTAAGGGATACGTCCGAAAGATGGGTAGCAGCGTATTTCCGTGTACCAACATCCCGTACTGCGCTCGCCAACCCGCCTGCCAAGGGTGGTGAGTATGGCAACTACCCCTCATGGAGATACATGAGCGAGGCCTGTGTTCAGTAGTGGACGTTTTACGGCTGAAACGAAGTAAATCTTGGTCTCCATCTCCACTTGTTTTTGAAATTTTGCGTAATCCGGAGGGTAGTCTTTGCGTAAAGACGTAACATACATCAATAAACACACAAAGAAAAACTGATTACCTTATCTATCTATATACTTATAATAAATCTGTAGAGAGGTCAATTCTGTACATGAAATATATTTCCAAAATAACTATCAGGGGGTGATTAGGGATCGATACTGATGCCAAAAATGCAATCAGTAAAATTTTTGTCTGTCTGTCTGTCTGTCTGTATGTATAACCGTTATAGATACAAAAACTACTCGACGGATTTTAACGAAACTTGGTACAATTATTTTCCGTACTCCTGAGCTGGTTATAGTATACTTTTCATCACGCTACAATCAATAGGAGCAGAGCAGTGAAGGGAAATGTTAGGAAAACGGGAGAAGTTACTCCATTTTTTAAGCTTCCGTCGCGTGTGCAACCTTAATGATTAAAGCTACATAGAAATAATGTATGACGGGAATGTTCTCTTTAAAATTATATAAAAAATATCCCACGACAGCATATGTCTATGTTTTATGGTTGACTCACAATAACACGTGTAACTCCCGATAGCTTAGCAGTTCGAAGCTTTCTGATTATATTTGTATACTCTTACGTTTATAACACTCTCAGTCATCCCTAATTAAAAAAGTTAACATTATTAAGTATTCCATAAAAAAGAATCATAGAAATCGGTATAGAAACACCAAAGTTATACATGAAATACGCTAATAATAAGCCATCGCGCGTGAATACTGAATCACGCTCGACGCGTCTCGCGGCCGAATGTATAAAAAGGCGGGGCGTCCGAGCGCGAGCTTCATTTCATACAATTTTTGCCTGTTGATGCGAATAGACGTTCAGAGCGTTCGACCTTATTGACAGAAAATACTTAATTGATATTAACAAACCGTGCTTATCAGCGCGACTTTGATAATTTATTTTTAGATTCCTTTTGTTGTTATTTTATAAAATAGGTATTAGTTATTTTAGTAGTGATTAAAAATTCGTTCAAATTACAAATTATTAATAGTTTACATTTGATTTCTTTTTAGGTGAAGTAGTAGTAGCTACGCATAGATTTTTAGATACCGATAGGTAAGTTTTGGCTACTTTACGTTATTTTTTTTATATTAGTTTTATTTTCATTTACGTTTTATTTTCATTGGCCTGCATCAATGCCACCTAAAAAACGATTATGTTTATCTCGAAATTCGAGAGAAGCTAAGAGAATTAGAAATAGGCGTTCTCAAGAATCGGCAGAGGAAAGAGCACATCGGTTAAACTCTATGAGAGTTAGTGCCTCAACTTCGAATCAACTGCGATTAGCAGTTGACAGAGCGAGACGAGCTTTCTCACGGGGGTCTCAAAGCTCTTCTCAACGAGAGCTAAGGCTTACCATTGACCGAGAACAACATGTGTTATCCCGAGAAGCTGAAACTGCTTCACAACGAGAATTGCGGCTCACAGCTGACCGCGAATGGCATACATTATCTCGCGAGTCCGAAACCTACACTGAGAGGGAATTACGTCTCACAGCTGATCGCGAACGGCATGTACTATCCCGTGAGTCCAAAACCTTCACTGAGAGGGAATTACGTCTCACAGCTGATCGCGAACGGCATGTACTATCCCGTGAGTCCGAAACCTTCACTGAGAGGTTGGTTAGGTCAGTTGTTTCTCGCATGGTTAGTTGTACGTCGCTCTTTCCCGGGTTAGCAGTTCTAGAAATCTTTATGTTCACGTGCCGGACGGGTCAACTTTCAACATAGTTTACCCGAAAGCTTTGCGCTGAAGTATTTTCTTTCTATAGGTACTTAAGCCTTATGTGAACGTGATCTAAACAATATATATTACCAATACATTAACTTAATAACACACAAGGAAATACACGCTGACGGAGTCGCGGGCACAGCTATTAACAATAATATTGTGCGGTTCCGTATTGCGATATTTTTCAACAGTATTGTAGATTGAAATATTATATTTCCCTACTAAAATACGAAAGTTAATCTGTCTGTTACATCAAAACCAATGAACCGTGAGGAAGGACATAGGCTACTTTTTTTACGAAAAACGACGGAAACGCGGACGAAGTCGCGGGCAACAGCTAGTATATAATATATCTAATGGAAACACATTTCCGTAATTGTTATATGAGTTTGTGTTTTGTAATCAAAATAATAATATTTTTTTTATTGAAACCCTAAACAGTATGACATATTTACCGTAATTATCAAGACTTTTTCTCCCGTGTTAGTTAAAAATTACGGCAAGGCCAGGCTCTCTCCGACTACATACTGAAAATACATCATAAAGGTCGCACACCTTTTCTTTCTTTACCATTAATAATTTTAATTAAAATGTTTACTTTTCTAACCTACTAACTTCAATGATTGATCTAAATGAACCTAAAGTTTTTGTTATAATTTTTCATATTTGCTTTATAAACTGTTTAAAATTTTATTAAACCCAAAGTTAATGTTTTAACTTTTCTTATATGTTTTATATACTGTTTAAAAAATAACACTTTTTGTCTGTTGTCGCTCCAACTTTGTATATGCTGTGACGTCCTGTAATTACGGGAGCACCAGGCTATTAACATTAGTATTATGTGAAATACACATATACAATACAATTTTCATATATATGTATGCTGTGGGGTGCTGGCAGTAGAATGTAGAATGTTACCCCTCCTCTCATGCCCCCATGGACATGAGAGGAGAAGCAGGCTCTTACTGCATCCATATGCAGTAAGAGCCTGCTAAGGGATACCTCCGGAAGATGGGCAGCAGCGTCTTTCCGTGTATCAACATCCCATACTGCGCTCACCAACCCGCCTGCCAAGCGTGGTGAGTATGGCAACTACCCCTCATGGAGATCCATGAGGAAGGTTTGTGTTCAGTAGTGGACGTTTTACGGCTGAACTGAGATAATGTATGATCATTTATTCATTCTTTTAACCTTTGACTTTTTAACCAAAAGAGCTACCGTACAAATTGAAATGTCACATAAATCTGTGACTGCAACTTACAAACGACAGTTCAACAGGAATGTACTACTTACATAATAGATTACTATACGGAAAAACACCATCAGTTTGATTTGATTTCAGTGAAGCGTTTCTTATTCAGTTTCGGTATTAACGATACCCATTACTAACTGGGAATACTATTCAAGTCGAATTGCTTTGAAAGCTAAAACCAATTTACAAGATTCAAATACGTTTTCGCAAAGGCATAATTTATTACGTCGAATACCTATAATAATGTAAGTCAGGGACTAGCCGCGTTGGCTGAGGCGTATATACCGGTCCGGGTACCGCCGACTTTCGGTGCGAGGGTCTCGTGGGTTCGGTTGTCCAATAGATTTTTCTTTCACGTGCTTAAGGTGACGGAAAATATCGCTGGGAAACCCGCGCCTTTAATAGCTTCTGACGTATTGGCACGTCTCTCCTCAGAATGCCGATCGACCTGGGAAGATCAACCTTAGCTCTAGAACCTATAGTTCTAGTGCGGGTTCCACAAATAATAATACTTATAATTATTATAATTAAATTAATAAAATTTATAATAATTATAATTTATAATGATAATAATTTAAATGATTGCTTTCTATGCAGATATTCGTCTCGGGTTTCAGTGTATTGTAAGTACAGGAATATTTGAAACTAAAAAATAAGTATCAACCATTTCATTTTTATAGTATGTACAAGCTTTGCTTTATGTTTAAAACTGAAGGTCTGTAAAGACCAGTATAATTTATTTATTTGTTCCTCATCATTTCAGCCATAAAACGTCCACTAATGAACAAAGGCCTCCCTCATGGGTCTCCATGAGGGGTAGTTGCCATAGTCACCACGCTTGGCAGGCGGGTTGGCGAGCGCAGTATGGGATGTCGATATATGGAAAGACGCTGCTGCCTATCTTTCTGAGGTATCCCTTAGCAGGCTTTTACTGCATTCACGGGCAAGAGAGGAGGGGCAACATTCTATTGCCGGCGCCCCACGGCTTCCTTGATCACGGCTTTATTTGTTCTTACTTGTATGATAAGAATCTCTTCTTCTTCTTCTTCTCAGCCCGGAATCACCCACTGCTGGGTATAGGCCTCCCTAAGTTTTTGCCAGCCTCCTCTGTCCTGTGCATTTCGCATCCAGGTGTGCCCAGCGACTGCGATAATGTCGTCGACCCATCGCGCTTTTGGACGACCTCGACCTCTCTGGCCGGATCTTGGCCACCACTCCGTTACAGCCTTAGTCCAGCGGCCATCACCACGTCTGGCCAGGTGTCCTGCCCAACTCCATTTAAGGTTTATAACCCTGTCTCCGACATCGTACACTTTTGTACGACGTCGGATCTCAGTGTTTCGATCGAACTCGATCTAAGAGCTTGATTCCGAGCATGGAACGCTCCATGGCTCTTTGTGCAACTCGTATCCGGTGCACAGTTTCCTTTGTGAGCGCCCATGTTTCGGAACCGTAAGTCATAGTTGGCAGTACACACTGGTTAAAGAGACGAGTCTTCAGGCACTGTGGAACTTCTTTCGACCGTAAGATGTCCTCCAACTTGCCAAAAGCCGCCCATCCTAGTTGGATCCGTCTGAGGATCTCCTTGTCCGGGTGTTCTGACTCAAAGGTTAAAACATGTCCAAGATAAACGTACCGATTAACTACCTCTAACTTGTCGTTCCCAACTTTAACAATTGGAAACGACAAGCCATTAGTATTCAGCATAATCTTCGTCTTAGACATGTTCATCTTGAGGCCGACGCGCAAGGAAACATCATACAGATCTTTAAGCATAACTTGGAGATCCTCAACATTTTCCGCGAACAAGACTAAGTCATCAGCGAACCTGAGGTGCGAGAGGTAGGCACCGTTGATGTTAATACCATTTCTGTCCCATGCAAGCATTTTTACCACGTCTTCTAGGACTGCAGTAAAAAGCTTGGGTGATATGGTGTCTCCCTGTCGCACCCCCCGTTTGATGTGAATAGGGTCGGTCAGTTTGTGCAGCTTGACTTGCATTGTGGCCGTATGGTATAGTTCTCGGAGTACTTCTACATACTGAGTGTCGATTTGAGAGTGATGGAGAGAGTCAAACACGGCCCAGTGTTCGACGCTGTCGAATGCTTTCTCGTAGTCGACGAAAGCTACACACAAGGGCCGGTTATACTCGTGACTTTTCTCCATCAGCTGCTTCACGGTATGAATATGATCAATAGTAGAATAACCACTTCTAAATCCGGCTTGTTCAACGGGTTGGTATTCGTCCATCTGGCGGGTAAGTCTATTGCAAATGATTTTAGTAAATAGCTTGTATATTTGTGAGAGGAGGCTTATAGGCCTATAATTTTCGAGTTTTGATATATCTCCTTTTTTGTAAAGAATGGTTACTACAGCATGATAAGAATACCTGGGTATTTTATTTTTACCCAGGACCGAAACGACTGTTAAACAAGATAATAATATAGCTACAACACACACAATTTAAGTTACCAAGGATATCACTATGAACATTTTAAGTGCGAAAGCTGGACAATGTCGTTTTCATAAAGACATTCGCAATAGCCAGCCCGGCCAAACGTGTATTGGGAATAAATTCGATACTTTACACTCGAGATGCTGGCACCTACTTTTACGAGTTAGATATTATGTATTGGAGTGAGAAACTTTGCTTTTATGAACGCTTGTTAGGAGTGACGCAGCAAATGAGAAACAACTTTGGGTTACGTAAAGTTTTGGTAGCATTTCAGAAAATGAAGATTCTGTTCTACGCTCGTAATAAAATCGAAGGAAAGTGGGCTGCAAGATGTGATGGCTCATTAATACTTCGCAAGCCTTGTCAGGCTATTCGAAAAACGTCAAAAAACGCCAAAATGTATTTATTGTTGGCGTTTTTTGACGTTTTTCGAATCAATGCTAGAAATTTTGGCTCTTTAGTAAACTGAGGCCGCTCCAACTTATCCCACTGTGCACTGGGATGAGTTTGTATGTAAATCATTAATTTTATTATTTTTGTTTAGTCAACCAATCCTGCATCAAGAAAAAGATAAAATGTATCGTATTGATCAATATCGGCAATGTTATACGAGCGAGCCATCGCATCTCGCAGAAGACAGTCCGCTCAATCGTGGGATAGCGACACAATGTAATAAAATAAAATTATCTCCTAGTGTAAAATGAGAGTTTATTTTTACACTTTGTAATTATATTATTTAGTTTGTTAGTATCTTTGTCGTCCGAAACAAAAGTTAAAAGCTGAATTTGTACCACTTGCTGACATCCACTACATTTTCACTATGTTGGGGATTATCAGGTATACATAGATCGCATGATTACCTATATTTTTATCCCGACGTTTTGACAGGATTGCACCTATTTCTTTTTACAGATTTTTACACTTATCGTGATCGAAAGGCGTAAAAATCTCAGCCACGACAGTACCATCCTGTCGAAATGTTACAAATTGTTAAACTTTCCGAATTGTTATTTAAAAATACAGGATTTTATGGCGTACATGTTCAAAACGTCCGGAAACTAATAACTAAAACCAGACAAGTGCAAGCTGGACTTGCCTACCGAGGCTCCCGTAGGTTACATACCTACGGAACCCTCTGTAGGTGAACATAATATTTATTATAAATTAGCTGATCTGTTTTAGTAAAAGTTTTTAAAATGAACAAAAAGATTCGGTCAACCATCCAATTTAGGACCGAGCGTAGGGTTGCCTAAGCTCGATGATTGATTTCGTACTTTTTAGGATTCTGTACCCAAAAGGTAAAAACGGGACCCTATTACAAGGAGTCCGCAGTCTGTCTGTCTATCCGTCTGTCTGTCTGTCACCAGGCTGTAACTCATGAACAGTGATAGCTAGACAATTAAAAGATTTTTTTTAATAGGTGATGTATTTCTGTTGCTGCTATAACAATACTGTAAACAGTATAAAATAAATATTTGAGAGCGTTATGTTTTATGCTCGATATTAATAACGGCAACAGGTAGACATTTGAAATATTCGCCGAATATTAAGTTGTATATTTATTTTAAAAATAAATAATAAAATAAAATAACGGTATGGAACCCTTCGTGTCCGAGTCGGACTCGAACTTGGTAGATTTTTTAGAAACTTTTATTTTATGATTCCATTGCAAATATATAGTTTTTGGATGTTTTCTGTATGTACAGTGTAAGACGATATACTCGTACCTTGCCAAATTTCATAGTTCTAGGTCTAGTACCCTATGCATTTAGATTCCTTTGAAAATGTCGTATTATGCGTTATTTGAGGCACAAACTTTCGTACCTTTTTCAGGTTAACTTAGAATGTAATGCTTCTATGTATGGCGATATTGTATTTACAATAAAAAAATAGTAGATTGTTAACCGAGGGTCGAAAGAATCAATTCCCGAGGTAGGTATTTAGTCTATAGCGGCTATAGTCCGAGTAGGAATTACTAACCTATTTTATAAATAGGTTAGTAATGACGTAACAAAGTTTTCTTTGTCTGATATTTTGTTTTTTTTATTTCGTATAGGCTTGCGTTTGACCACATCTTGCCTGATGATAAGCAATGATGGTCTAGGATGGGACACGCTTGCCTAGAAGGTATCCGTTTACCCTTGATTTGAAGATACCCAAATTGTACTTTTCGGGAAATACTGACTCCGGAAATTTGTCTCTGTTACATCTTTACGCAAAAACTATCCTGCGGATTGAGTTGAAACATTGAAAATAAATAGATGATGACTGGGATAAACATATACATAGGTCAAAGTTCCTTTTTCCTCTCCTGTAGGTCTACCATGAGTTTTCACTATATATACTCGCTAGCGACTATAGTTAAAAATATGTATGAAAAGTTGTACAGCGCCTCTAGCGGATAGTTTGGTACTAAAATACGCAGTAAACTATACTACAGCGACTGTAGTTTGGGCTTCATTTGCTTAGAATTTGGTACCATGAGTTCCAAATCTGACTGATGTCATAGTAACGTACTATTACTACTGCAGTAACGGCAGGCGATCTAACAGGGACAACTCATGGTAGACACTCAGATAAAGTTTGAGAGATAAGTCTTAAAATTTAAATATTAAAGAAATATAATTAAAAATTATCGTGTAAAAGGACTCGATTCACTGGTTTTTTTTTTTCGATTCATCAAAATTCCATTGAGGTCACGTCAAGTACACAGTTTCAAAGATAAATCGTAACAAATTTCTTCTATGGGTGGCAGTGTCTGCCAAGTCCCTTAATCAGGGCTAGATTATTAGATCTGAAAAAAACCTACTCAACTTTACGCGGGCAAAGCGGTGGCTAATAATAAATAAAGCAAAAGTCAGCAGGTATCCAGGGATTGCAGCGATGTACTTAATTTCCCGAGCGTTATTCCCGATTATCTTTGCTAACCCTGGCTTAAGCATAGAGAAAAGGCCTAAAGGAAGGTGTTAGTGTAATTGGGTTGGACAGAATCCGATAGATAAGGAATTAGGGCTTGCGATGTAATTAGTTTAATTAATGAAAGTCGAAAATCTTGTAATGGTACATTAAGGACTTTAATTAATTAGGACGATGCTTAAGGAGCCCGAAGATAACAGTCACAATGTCAAAATAAATTACTTGTTTAATTATGTTAGTAAGAGTTCGTCGGAGGGCTTTGCCAGGGAGTGATATAAAATGAGTTAGTAATTAAATTACCATATTGTTACTAATATGAGAACCCCACGAATTATCAAAGGTAAAATATGTCTTAACTTCAGGCAACAAAAAAGCTTACAAGGAGTACCTTATCTAGGGCCCGTATGATGAATACCTTAAAGGCTAACGTAAATAAAACAAACTAAACTAAGTGTTGTCGGAACTGGGGTGATGATACGGATTGGACCTGAAAAGGTTTATATGTATAGTGTATATGGGTTTTTTTAGAAGTATGTTAACTTTTGGTTTGTTGTTCTCTACTCTGGCATCTGAAACATATTAAGCAAGTTGAGTTGTCTATTAAGTTTCACATAACAAAATCTGGCTTGAATATTTATCCCGCCTTCATATTAATAATACATTTAATAAAGTGTGCCAGTCCTGAAAATATCTATTTTGGGTATTATACGCCTACGAACATAAGCAATAAGGACACCAAAAGCCTCTTAAATCTAAATGTAAGCCAAAATGCGTGGTGGAAAATCCACGTTAATCTTAGAGTAATTATATTATCTGAGGACATATACAATAACTCCTTTTTAACTGACTTTAAATAAAGGAGAATGTTCTCAAGTCGTTTGTGTTTTTATTTACTTTATCAATCGATTTATTCTTCTACATCGCTACAGTTTCTATAACTATTGCAGCTATCTTCGTTTACATTAGTTATTAAGACCTATTTTTAATTTTGATCCAAATTTAAGGATTTAACCTAATCCGTTTAACAACGTCCCAGGCACTGCAGAGTCCCGTACTATACATTACAAGTTGCTGAAGCTGTATAAATCATCTATAATAGATGTTTAGAGGCCTTACTATAAATAATCTATGGTATAGATTTGAAAGGCCAATTTACTTAGTAATCGAAGTAAGAGTGAGGAAGCCGACAATAATCTCAACTAGATTAAAGTGCAGAGTAGAAAAAAACTTGTATCCATAACCTTTATAATGTGTATAAAAACAAGCTTAAGGCGTATGTAATTGATTTAAAAGATTAGTAAAGTAATAATAAAAGAAATAAAAAATCTAATTAACATTTAAGATATCAGTTTTTTGCTTACAAATTGGACCATACCCCACATTCCACTACTGGTAGTATTTAGTCAACCAACCTTCTGGGTGTTTTTCTATATATGTATAATCAAAATATCTATCTATGTAGTATAATGTATTAAGTATATCAGTCATCTAGTACCCATAACACAAGCTCTGCTTAGCTTGGGGCTAGAAGGTGCTGTGTGATTTGTCCAGAATTATTTATTTATTTACCTTATATTTTATGTTTTATTTTATTTTTTTCTCGACCTATGACTGGATAATTTGTTTTATTTTAAGTTTGCAAGATTTAATTTAAAAAGTTATACTATTTTGTATAAGCTTTCAAGAACTAGAATAATAAAAAATTGTGTTAGTTATTAAGGTGATTAAGATTCTACTTATGTGAATCTATAATGAGATTCACAAAAGTGGGCCTTGTAGTTCTTAAGAGAAATAAAAATTATTTAAACCAATAATAAGGTTAAAAACGGTCATCTCTGGACCGAGCAGGGCCAATTCAATTATGCCGGAGCCTGCTGAAATTAACTTGTCAGTTTACAGCTCGCCTGCGATCACTGTCCTACCTGAGAGAAAGTGAGTGTAAAATGAGTGCTCCTTTTTTAAATTTAATTATAATTTCACAAAATTATAGAACAATTAAAAAATAAAAGTGCGGACTTTATTGCAAATTCGTTTTGAGTTCGCACATTATTCCTTGAATTGTTCCTCAATTTTGTAAAATATTAATTAACCCTAAATAACAACACTCATTCCACACGCACATCCTGAAAGGCTCTGTATAAATTACTACCAGTTCTGTTCATATAATTGAAATGCGTTGCCAACTACTGTCGTCTTTTCAAAACTACGGTGATTCATAATAGTGAACTCAAATAATAATACTTAAAGAAAGAGTTAATAAATTTAAAGTAAAGTAAAGCTTCAAAATTGAGTTGCAAGCTTCCGCGAACAAACATAGTTACATACATACATACATACATACATACATACAGGGCAAGCTAAATAAAAGCTTGTAAAATCCAAATTATCACTACGCAGGGAACAAATATTCTGTGTTGTTCTTTCATCATCATTAACATACAGGCGTAAAACGTCCACTACTAAACACAGGCCTCCTTCATAGATGTCCATGAGGGGTAGTTGCCATACTACTCACCACGCTTGGTAGGCGGGTTGGCGAGCGCAGTACGGGATGTAGATACAAGGAATGACGCTGCTCTATAAAAAATACTCTTTCAGTCTCCATCCACTGGTATGAGAGGAGGGGTAACATTCTACTGCCCGCACCCCACGGCAAGTACCCATAGAAATAACAAAAAGGTAATTTATTTACCTTGCCCTCCGGGGTCCCAGATTCTGGGCCTATTCAAATCTGCCAGAGGAAATATATTAACGAACATGTATTGTTCACGAAAAACATATTTTGTTGTGAAACCGAATCAGTCGGCAGCAAACTTGTTATAGCTGAGTACAAATCTTCCGACCCTCCCTTACCTGATTGCGGAATACAAACAGCTCTAACGGGTTAATCATTTCAGCCGTAAAACGTCCACTACTGAACACAGGCCTCCTTCATAGATGTCCATGAGGGGTAGTTGCCATACTACTCACCACGCTTGGTAGGCGGGTTGGCGAGCGCAGTACGGGATGTAGATACAAGGAATGACGCTGCTCTAAAAAAAAATACTCTTCCAGTCTCCATCCACGGGTATGAGAGGAGGGGTAACATTCTACTGCCCGCACCCCACGGCAAGTACCCATAGAAATAACAAAAAGGTAATTTATTTACCTTGCCCCCCGCGGTCCCAGATTCTGGGCCTATTCAAATCTGCCAGAGGAAATATATTAACGAACATGTATTGTTCAGGAAAAACATATTTTGTTGTGAAACCGAATCAGTCGGCAGCAAACTTGTAATAGCTGAGTACAAATCTTCCGACCCTCCCTTACCTGATTGCGGGATACAAACAGCTCTAACGGGATCCTCGGCTTAAAATACCATGGAAATAATACCGTTTATTTTTAAATGCTCTAATACCGACCTAGCACTGACGGACACTCTTGGTCGAGATGGTTTTGAATAGTTTATTTACCGTATTTAGCTGGTCGTTTGTCTGAGCTTTGACATAAGATTACGAGTATAATTTATTTTTGCAACTTATTTTATTTTATTTTTATTTGTTTATTTAAACAAAATCCACAGTCCTTAATCTACATTATACTAAATTACATTATATATCCAAAGACCAATAATGGAAATTATAGGATGAAGTATCTGCTAATGGAAGTTTTTTTATAACCGACGGCGATGTTTTGAAAGTGTATCTATTCGAACCCACAAAAAAAATTCCAAATCGTTTCATAAACGACGGAGTTCTGAGGTAACAAATATTAAAAAAAAATACATACGACTTGAGAACTTCATCCAATTAGTAGTCCGTTAAAAATACTCCACTCCTTACATCATCATCATCATCATTAGCCCTAAAAGGTCCAATACTGAAGACATGGATACCTCATGGATCTTCATGAGGGGTAGATGCCATACTCACCACGCTTGGTAGGTGGGTTGGCGAGCGCAGTTCGGGATGTTGATTTCACGGAAAGTCGTTGTTGCCCATCTTCCGGAGGTATCCCTAAGCAGGCTCTTACTGCATCCACGGGCATCAGAGGAGGGGTAACATTCTACTGCCGGCACCCCACGGCAAGTACTCACACTTTGTAAGAGACAAACACTTGCTTCTTAGCTTTATCCATAATCTACTGGAATTCATGCAAAATTTTATAGAGCGTTCTTGTCAAAGCCCCTGGGGCTCGGTCTTGTGATAACATGAAATTTAAGAACGCTGTAAAATATTTTACTGGATTTTCATATTGTGGCGGGACTCGCTAAGGCAAATGTATGTGTTGATACTAACACATTCGGGGAGGATAATTCATCATAATATCACCTTACTATTGCTTACGTAGGTAAATTGTAATTTATATTATATAAGTTTGAATAATAATAATGAAATCACAAGAATGTGGCGTTTGGCAAAAGTATCAATTATTCCAATTGTCTCTCTACAACCGGGGTGATACCTCAACAACTTTTTCAATCACTCGCCCAACTAGACCTGCTTAACACACACATTCGCACTTTTGCAGAAAGCAGTTATCCTTAACACGTGTAGAATAATGAGAAAGTTTTTGCAAACTGATGTTTCGATTGACGCACCACAGTCCTCTAACGGAGGTGCATCTACAAATACAACTAATGTGCACTTGGCTTAGGCCCGTGCACTTTAGGTAAATTCTGGCCTTATTAAAGCCGAGCTGATGAAAATCTGTAGCCAAAATAATGTAATGTAATAAAATTCTGGCCAATTCACACATCATCATCTAGAAGCTAAATACAGAGCTTGTGTTACGTATATATTTATATATATACCGTCGCTGAATAGGCAAAACTACTAAAGCGCCATTTTGGTCAAAATGAGTTATATAATTGGTTCGACTGCATTTTTTTTCTCTACCTATTAGTCCGGGTCTCGTGACGATTGGAGCATTTTTCTGGCGCTTTAGCATCAAAAAATAGGCGAAAATCTCGAATAATTCCTACAAATATTTACTAATGTGTCCCTTATTTTGGCACATTTTTAATAATTGTCGGTTTAGTATTTCACTCGCAGCAACTAGCTGTATAAAGCTTTGTTAGTAATTTTGGAAAACATACTTTTGATAGCCGATGGCCTTTAAACAACTTTCGCTTAAAGCAGTTTTGTTATCACACATCTTTTAGTCAATTAAGATTAAGGAAAAACCACAAGATGTGGTACTTTAGTAGTTTTTACAAATTGAAATCTTGCATAATCAAGTTTATAGGTAATTTACAAACATATAGATTCCCTATTGGATAATGAAGAATTTTACTGCAGTTTAAGTACTTCTTGGCAAGGATCTACCGATTCAATAAGTGCATTATCAGAAAATTCAAAAAATGATTCGGACAATAATAAAAATGGGAAAAAAACTACAAAAAAGGCAAATCTGAAGAATAAGAATAACGCTGAGAAAGACAATTGCCAAAAGAGAAGCTGAATTGATTTTTGCCATAAGTCTGTTTGAAATATTTTATCTCTTAGTAAATTTCGCTTACGACTATCTTTTTTTATTTGTAAGTATTTTCTTTGTAAGAGGAAGTTATGATAGTTAACTCTTTAGTATTTAGTGACTCCTTACCGCGAACTTAATTTGGAGATTAGCAATTTTCCTTTGCTGAGTTTTTTTTGGGACTTAGAATATTTATCCTAAAGCGACAGGTAACTCTGGATATAGTTAAAATAAGAACAATATAATATATCCATTGAGTAGATAAAATAAAACCATGATATGTTTCCTTTTACAGCATTTACTTTCACGCAAAAGAAAAAAAGTTGTGACAGGTTAATCACAAAAAAAAACATTAAATTGATTTTTCTCAAAATAGCCCTTAGGCACGTTAGTAGTTTAGCCTATTCAGCGACGATATATATACATATACATATGTATATGTATATATATGTACCTATTAGATGACTGATATACTGGATACATTATACTACATTCATTTATTTATAAGCCTTATTCTTCCCACTGCAGGGCAAAGGCCTTACCTCCCTCCAGTGATCGCTATCCTGTGCTATCTGGTGCCAATCTTTGCTGTAGGGGTCTAGCTCGTCCCTACATTTTACTAAGATATTTTTTTATTATGTATAGAAAAATATCCAAAACACCCCAAACAAATATATAAAATAGTAGAACGTAAAGACATTTATCCCGAGGTGGGAATCGAACCTGCAACCTCTGGCATCACAGGCGGACCTTCGCCCTCTGCGCCACAAACTTTGTCAATAATAGCTATAATGAGTGAGTAATAATAACGAAAATTTACGTTTATTTTTGCTACGGAAAAAAGTTGATATGACTGCGGACAGAAAAGCTAATAACTTAGATCTGGTCTGAGTATTTTTGTTATATTGTTGTACTAGCTTGTGCCCGCCGCTTTGCATACGTTGTACCCATATAAAAAGTAGCTTATGTGTTAATCCTAGTCAACATCTATACGTTTGCAAAATTTCAGCTCGATATGTACGCCTGTTTTTGCGTGAAAAAGTAACAAACCTCCATACAAAAAACTTTCGGCTTTATAATATTAGTGAGAGAGTGTTTTGTTTCGTCCTCACAACGAAGCTAAACAAAGCATTTTGAGGTTAAATAGTTCTGTGTGAAATGTCTAACTTATTTTAACATAATTAATTTTATGAAAAGGTCTAGCGACTCGCCCTGGCGTCGCACAGGTGTTCGAATGAACCAGTCAGTGGTCACCTTTTATGAGAAGTTAAAAAAATATTATCTGAAGGCATAGAACAAAATTTAAAGACAGAACAACCCTCTTACGGGTTCTTTTTTTATTACAGGCTAACCAGTCATGACACAATTTACCAACATTTCCTCCTATAGAATGACTTTAACAAAAGTTGTTTAGAGGTTATTTATTAGACACAAACCGATTCCAGTTAGGTGTTACACTAGAAAATTTGTCGTACGTGTGTACGTAAAGTTTGCTATAACTCGTAAGATATTGATTTAAATTAAGTTATATGGTTTGAGGAATTAATGTGTTCTTTATGGACAACTTAAAATGTAGAAAAAACTTTATAGATATAAATTAACATCATGTTGGTTAAATCAGCTTATATGGCGAAACGGCAAATAATGCATACTATTTTATCCATGAAATCTTAACAAAAAAAAAACAACTCTTCCATACATCACATGGACATAACTTTAATGGTTTACGAAGTGCATGCTCTCAGTCAGCATGAAATTTTCCGACATCTTCAATAATCTTCTTCATATTTCAGAGAACGTACACCAAACCTTAAGTAAAATTCTTAATTTTATTTTTGACCCTTCCTCTTGAAACACTCCATACAGTGTTTTAAACCGCATCAAGTTCCGTTGCATAGGGAGTACGAGACCAAACAGACTGACAGACAGACGCGGAAAGTGATTTTGATTTATATTATGTAGAGAAAGAGAAGAGACGAACGAAAAAGTATTTACTACAACGCGATCCAACGGAGATCCGAAAAGCAATTACCCTACATCGACGTCAGAAAGTGCCTAATAATGCAGTTTCCGAACTTGGGCTATAATAGTTAACTCGTTCGCTACTCCCACTAACAGATGAATAACAAGTAACATGCAAACTTTTGCAATTTTCATCGATTTATAGACGATCTTGCGATTATACAACTTTTGCAAGCTATAAAAACTTTAACTATTCAATGGCGAACAAAACACCATAGCTTTTTTTAGAGAAAACCTTCTTCGCTATTATGCTTTATATTACCCCGTGTTAAGCTGCCTGCCTGCTGGAGCGGAGCAAGAAAGCGGAGCGGAGCGACGGAGTAAGGTAGCGTTTTCACTGAGGCGGCCAATCACAATGCAAAAAATATTAAAATAAAATAAAATGTATGATAAATAAATTTACGTTAAGCGCCGGGGAAAAAATGTTTGCTTTATCTACAGGTATTCGCCTCAGGTCGGGTAAAACAGAATATACACAACACACATCGGCTAATTTTTCAACCAGTTACAATGCAAAGCCGCAAGTAGAAGCCAGTGAAATACAATCGTAACAGATTGCCAACCCTGGAACCTCTACCCGCCTGTTAAATTAGCATTGCAATAATTCTATTTGCCTCCGCTATCCCAAAAGGGACATACATACGTTTTATTTATCTCGGCCAACTTGCAAGTCCCTTTAGACATTTTGTCACGTAGCGACTAGAGTACCTATCCACCTACCTAATAACAATAAAACAGATACTTGAATTCTTTGCGGGGCTTTTAAAACTAATCTAAATCGAACATTTTTGGATCACTCAAAGGCACAACTAACGAAACGAGATTATGTAAGTTTGTATAGACTAGCTAATTCTATAATGTTTCTATCATCATCATATCAGTCGTAGGACGTTCACTGTTGAACAAAGGCCTCCCACACTGATCTCCAAGTACTGCGGTTGGAAGCCGCCGACCCCTGGTGGACGTCCTACACTGCGCTTGCCAGTCTGTGGCCTCCATTCGTGAACTTTGGCCCCATCGGTCATCTGTTCTGCGCGCTATATGGCCTGCCCATTGCCTCTTCAACATGCTAATCCGTTTGGCTATGTCGGTGACCCGAGTTCTTCTAAGTATCTTCTAATTTCAGATTCTATCCTGTAGAGAAGCCCTCCGCATAGCTCGTTGAGCGACTCGGTGCTTATTCATAAGGCTAATTATTGGCCTACACAACAACCGAAACCGAAACGTGGTCATTCAATATTATAGTGAAGGACGTCGTCTCGGTTTCGGTTGTTGTGTTGTGTCATATAAAAGTTTATATACCAGTTAACTAACAATAAATCGATATTTCATAATTATAACTTCAATGTTAATATAAACGTTTAAAATGGTGGTTGGCACAAACACATCAGTGGGTTTAATAAGAAAGTGGATGATTTTAACGCAAACATTTAAACATCTATACTACTATTGTAAAGCTGAAGAGTTTGTTTGTATGGTTGGTTGAACGCGCATATCTTAGGAAGTACTGGCTTGAATCGAAAAATTATTTCAGTGTTTGATAACTGATTTATCTAGGAAGGTCTTAAGCTATAACATATTTTTTAAATATTATATAGGGTCAACACAAGCTTACCGGATATAATCGGACGGCCAATAGTTGGGATTGAAATAAAGACATTAAAGTAAAAAAAAAATACACTGTTTCATAAGACATCCCTTAACCTGCCTCAACCTTCATACGCTTAGGGATGTCTTATGCAACAGTGTCAAACACTTTTTTCGACAAACTGGGCACTTTAACTTAGTCCATTTTCTCAAAAAAATTTTACGTAATTTTTTTTTACTCTAATGTGTTTATTTTAATCCAAACTATTGGCCGGCCGATTATTTCCGTTAAGCATGGGTTGACCCTATAAAGGCAGAGTATCAATATGTTTTACGCGCAAAATAGCTGGTAAAATATAATATATTGAAATTTTATACAAAATAAATTAGGCGAGGTGCGTCTCGGGCCACAGGTTACGCAGCTAACCGTATACCTGTTGTAATAAATTCGTGTATTTTTTTGTACGTTTACCAAAACATTTATTTATTTATTTAAGGAAAACCAACAGCTTTTAAATATTTTGACAGGAAGGAATTGAGTTTTCGTTTTAAAGTATTCTGATAGGTTTGGGAAACCGCATCACTTATTTGATCTACTATTACTCCGAAACTCAAAAAGCTAGCTTTACCCTTACAGTTTTCTAAAAAAGTTTTTGAAGTTCATGATTAAAACTACAATCATGATTTTTTTAAATTTTTAAAGCTAGCAGTTTAGATTGTAGAGGGGAGCGACGCTCCAAAAAGTTTAAAACTTTATTATTTTTAAATGGAACCCTAAATCGAAAAAATTTAACGGAAACTCCCTATTAATTTAAAAATCCCTCTTCAACGATACCCCATACGATGGGAAAATCAAGAAAAAAAGTTCATCTCCACTTTACGTGTATGGGTACCCCTAATTCATTATTTCAAGCTTTTCATAGCTTTATCTCGGAGTTGTTATTTCATATGTCCATGCAAAACCATTACGTGCAAACTGCGTAGGTAATATAAATAAAATAAGTTAACGAGTAGATAACGAGTGTTAAAACGAGAGAAGGCAAATAATCCATAAAACAACAGTTGCGATTTTGTTAATTAATATGTAATTGTGCATTTATCATGGCGTCATATAACACAATCTCAAACAATATAATTCCAATAGAAGCGTAAATGAAGCCGCGAGCAGTGTTTAGTGAAGTTACTACATCAATTTAACTTTGCTCTTTTCGAGGAGCTGCCATTATACCATAGGCGAGCTCAATCTCAATTTTATCTAATTTAATTACATTCGCTTTGTCCTTGGAATATACATAATGGCAATCGTCCATGTCTGTAACCTTTGTATCAAATAAGTTAAAATGTAATAGTATTATTTAAACATACCTCCTTTCCTTTATTTTTGTACGATAATTTAGTTTTATTTAGCTAATTAGGTGATGTGCGTGTATAGACAAATTAGAAGGGCGCTAACACTGCTACCTAGTTTTCCTAAAATTGGAGTGCCAACGATTAATTTTCTTATAATGCCATGTTTTTTTTTTATTATTTGACATTCAGAGTGGTGCCAAAGTAACATAGTAAACTAATAAGGACAACGTTCTTTGTGGCGCTCTTAGCGCAATTACTGACTAAAAATCAGGAAGTTGCATGTTCCATCCCCGCCAGGAGAAATATAGCACAACTGCTGATAATTGTTCGCGTCTGGAATCTTTTTTGTATATCGTGTCAACCAAAAAAGTTATCTGTGTTGTCTATTGTATCAGGTTTCATAGATAAGATAAGAAATCGTTTATTTGCACCAAAGTCATAATAACATGAAGTATTCCCTAGTTTGAGGGAACAAAATGGTACTACGGGCGCGATTTGTTAACATATTTTTTAGTTTTAAAATTATACACATTATTTATTTATCGAAGTGTCCCTGGCCACGACATTCTGCCATCTACTCCATCCTCCTTCAGTTCTAACGCGGGGAGACGTGCAATTTACTCATTTCATCGCAGTTAAGTCAGTTAGTCTCTCGTCACAGCAAGTGATGTTATTATCGGTGTTTTACTTTCATAAAGTAAGCAGTCATGAGTTTTGGTGTATGTACATTCGACGCTTCGAGAAACACGCGCGTGATCCGAATCCGCTAAGATATTGCGAATGATTATGAATAGTTAAGAATAGAACTGATGTTTTCTAAATTATTATTTCCAGCCTATATTTGTGCTGGCCAAAATGCCATTTAATTCCTTAGTAAAGTTGAAGTTGAGCATAAATGATTAGAATAATGAGTTATAAAAATAAAGTTAATGAAAATAAAAACAAACAATTATTTATTATAAGCCCATCTGATCCCACTGCTGGGAAAAGGCCTCCCCCGATTCCCTCCATGCATTTCGATCCTAAGCCACTTCTCTCCAGTCAACTAGGTCGAGATCTTGATCGAGTTCGTCCCGCCATCTACGTCTTGGTCTGCCGCATCGCCTTCTCGCCGGGTCAGGACGCCACTCAGTGATTGCCTTGGCCCACAGCTTACCTGGCATACACCCAAAATGCTGCGCTGTATCGCACGCTGGAAAACTTGGCGCTTGAACTTTTGGATGTTGGTTAGTGACCTTGTCTGCGCACCATATGTCAAAACGGGGAGGATGCATACGTCCATTAGTTTACGCTTAAGTGACAAGGGGACTTCTCCTTTCATAATGTCTCCGATGGACCATAAACTCCACTCAACTCAACGCGCTTGGTTATGATTTGAGTTTTAATTCTATTAATTGAAAGTCCAACTTCCAAGCTTGCGATGACGCTTGAAGCATTGTTTGTAGCTCTGAGGGCGATGAAGAAAAGAGGAATATATCGTCAGCGAAACGGAGGTTTGTCAACCTTTTTCCGCCGACATCAACTCCCTTCTCACTCCAGCCAGCCGCCAACTTTCGGAACACTTCTTCAAGGGTACTGGTGAAAAGTTTCGGAGATAGCGGGTCTCCCTGTTTTACTCCTTTGGTTACTTTAAAGGATGGTCCAGGTGATTGGAGTTTTATAGAAGCTGTACTAGTGTCATAGATATTACGGATAAGATTTATGTAGGTCTGGTCTATGTGTTGGTTCTGAAGGGCTTTGAATATGGCAGTGTGAGATATGCTATCAAATGCCTTTGTGTAGTCAACCAAGGCAATACAAAGGCATGTTGTATTCGTTATACTTTGCTATAATTTTGTTAAGGGCTTGTAGGTGGTCAGTTGTTAATAGTCCGCGGCGGAAACCTGCTTGTTTCGCCGGTTGTTCAGAGTCTAGTTGGCTTGAGATGCGGGACAAAAGACTTATTGGGCGGTAATTGTTTATGTTAGATTTATCTCCTTTTTTGTTAAAAAATATTACATCTGAGTGACAAAAGCAATCCGGGAAGCTACCTGTTTCTAGAATAGTATTAATAAGATTTGTTATGTGTGGCAAAATTGTTGGCTCTCCCACCTTTAGAGCCTTTGTGGTTATTCCATCTTCTCCTGGAGATCTGTTATATTTCATCCGAGTTAGTGCTTTGTGAACCTCGGCTCCATTTATTAGTGGAATAGCATCAGAACACGAGTATGGCATGAAATTTGATTTTTTTTGGGGGTCTGAATAGAGTGATTTGTAGAAGTTCGTACAATATCCATAATAGTGTCTCTATTCTGATGCTTGATTCCGGTTTCATCTTTGAGATAAGGAATTACCAACCGAGATGCCTTGTTTTGCAATTTAAAGCGATCTATTGTTTTCTAAAGTAATTTGGAATAATTGTGTATTATAATTTCGTATGTCCTGCCTAATGTTTCTTTTAACTTTTTTATCTAAAGCTCTATACTCTACACTGTTTATTTTCATGCCTGCGCGTTCTTCTATCAATTTGGTTGTGCCTCTGTAAGCTTTTTGTGTTTTGTCTTTCGTTGTTTAACTGTTCTACTTGCTTTTTTAATACACTTTTCTATAATATCAAAGTCTAATAGTGAATTTTCAAAATTTATTTTTAAAAGTTCAAAACTATTTTTAAATTTCATATTTAAATCCTTTTAACACACTATTAGGGTTTCCTTGGTTAGTCTTTTAATGTTTCTGTTCATCATATTTACTGTATTAATTTTATTACTTAATTTTAAGGTTGCACGGACTGGTCTATGATCAGAGCTAAATCTAAGTTTATAAAGCGGCTAGACTTTGGTTATACTGGTCTGATTTGAGGACACTATAAAATCTATTTCATTTTGTACTGTCCACCTGGAGACACCCAAGTCCAGCGTCGCTTGGGCTTCTTGAAATAAAAGGTTTTACTTATTCGTAAGCTTTGTCCGCATGCGAATAGAATTAGGCGATCTTCGCGCTCATTTCGGTTTCCTAGTCCTTGCGGGCCTAAGATGTGTTTGTTATCGAGATCATGTCTAGACCCAATTTTTGCGTTTAAAGCTCCCATAACAACATTTCAGGTACGCTTATTGCCCTATTGAGTAAATCGCAAAAATCTTCTACGTCTTCATCTAAATGTGTTCATGTGAGAGCATAACATTGAACCATTGTTAGCAATTTTTTATCTGATATTTTAAATTGTAATACAGCATCCCGATCTGAATAGGTGATAAATTCAGTTAATGTTGCCATTTTTTTTTTGCTACTAAGCCTACTCCATAAATGCTCTCTGTTCCATAATGATAGAAGATGTTGTCCTCGCGTTCAATGGTATTTTCGCCTTTTGCGATTATTTTGGACTGTTTGTTCCAATAGTCCACTTTATTTCCTTAAGTGCAGCTTCAAGCTCTAGGAGTCTGTCATTAGATTTTAAAGTTTTAACATTTTATCTAATAATATTCAAGGTGGGATCATTGTCCATATTGTGATTTGCCTGGGTCGTCTGACGTGGGATCGATCTCACCCGGTGGTTTTTCGCACAAATGGCTCCAGGGTGATTTTGCCTTCCGTCATCAATAGACCCAGCCCTAGAGCCTCCGGGAGTTTGGGGTCTGTTTATTGTGGTGGGACTTTTTCGAATGTGTTTACGTGACCACCGGTTCTTTTTGGATCTTTCGCTAACTTACTAGTTTGCGCACGGCGCAACAGTATTATACTACCAAAGTTTATTTATAAGTTCATCAATTCTCGCTATTTCCTAAGCTTCCCCCTCTTTAACGGGACCTCGCAAAAGCTCAAACATTTAATAATCTTAGATTCTAATTAAACTTATGTATGTCAGTGAAAACTTTGACATACAAAAAGGGTTCTTTTTTTTAAATATTATATAGGTAGCTATGGTATAGAATATGGCATACAATGTGGGACATTTTGATCGGTCAGTATGGGAAAGTCTGAAACCATTTCATCGATTTTAGTAACAAGAAAAACTACATTTATATATAAAAACAAACATTCCAGATACCTCGGTGTTCGCTTATTGCCCTATTGAGTAAATTGTAAAAATCTTCTCCGTATTCATCTGAATGTGTTGATGTGGGAGCAAAATATAAGTATTGAAAAAAATGGTGGTAATTTCAAAAACTTACTAAATGATATTAAAGTATATGAAAGCAATGCATTTTATTCATTTGAGACATCATGTTTCATAGTAACATTTACTTCTTAAGACCCTACACAAACGATATCTAAATAGAAATGTTGGTTTTATTTTTCTAACTTAAATTGATGACATGGTTCCTGAGAAGAGATCTTATATTTTCAGACTTTCCCATACTGACCGACCAAATGTGCCATAAATATGTGTAATAAGCGTATAATAAAATTCAATATACAACACTTCTTCAGTTGTAATTTAATTGAGAATCAAATGCAAATTCTTGACTCCTTAAAAAATGTCTGTTCGTACAGTTCATTTTGCAGTTAAAAATAACCAAAATATGATAACTAATGAGTTTCGTTTCTATAAACACTTAAGTTTTTGCCGAAGCTAGCGATAACGCCTGTCGAATGAGATTTGAATATGAATAGAATATTAATGAAAAACTTGTTTTCGTCTGGAGACGAGGGCTGTGATTTGTTTCGCGTGGATGAGGCTCTAAGGGATCTAAAACAAGAATACTGGAACTCGGATTATAGACGTGTGGGCGGTGGATTATGTTAATGTAAAACAGGCAAGCTTAACATGCTCTAAACGTAACTTTATTGTTAATCTGCCCGCGGCTTTGAAGGAAGAGAGATAGAAGAGATATTATATTTATTGAAATTCTAAAATTACAGTTATAAAACATAGATAAAAAACTGAAATCGAACCTGGCTCATCATTGTGTTACCTGCGTGAATAACTTTTTTGTTCCTTAATGGAGGTGAAATATTATTCCACCATATCGATGCAGCATAACGGAAACTTTGAGGCATGCTGCTGTGTACTGCATTAATGTGCAGTTCTCTACACAACAGCATGCATGACATTGCTTTGCACGTTTGAGCCGAACAAACCTATACATAATAATCGGTTTCAGTCTATCTATCTATTTATCTCTTCAAATCAGAGTCCATGAAATAAAAAATCTTTTCAGTTTTTGGTCAGATTTCTTATTTAGAAATAGAGCAATAAGAGTTTTCATAAGTTTATCCTAAAAATAAGGTTAAGTAAAACCTTATTTAGAAAAAAAGCCGTACAATGAAAATGAGTCATCCTAAACTACTACTGCAACAAAATTTTACAAGGAGTTTTAATGGTTTATACACCGAAATAAAAGTGTATTCAGCATAATTAACTACAACGTCGGAAAATGTAAATCTTCAAAAGTCGACCGGTCGACATTGAGCAATTGCCATACTTTATGCTAAGCTTCGTTTTTAATTACTACTGAGCACTTTGAAGTAGCTATAACTTAGAAAGCGTATAAGATTTTTCGTACTCCTAAAAAGTGTTTCCTGTTTTCCACCATCTCATTTTAAACTTATGTTTTAATGGTTATGATGTAAGTTTTAGTGCGATTACGGCGATATTTTTCCGTAAGTGTTGCATAGATTGCTCGCTACGTGACTTCGTAGAACATCGTAGCACTGTAGCATCACAAACATCCACTAGTGCAACGAAACTTGATAAAATATTATTATTGTCCTGCAGAAAGTTGTATTTAACTACGGTTTTTCAAACTGCAAAAAACTGTATGTTTTTTTATGTACCCGATGATTTAAACTCTCAATTTTACCATCATCCGTCCCATCATTGGTACCATGGTTATCATATTGTGTCATATGATAGATAAATACATAGAAAATACTTCACTGCACACCTTAAATATAAAAATAACAACAGAAAGAGAAGTCATTTTAATAAAGAGAAGAGAAGTCGTTTTCTTACTATCTGAATAATAATCCCTTATTTTGCTTCGCTGTAGTCGGGTAAAAAGCCATCAACCGGGCCAGTCTCAGCAACTATTTTTCTATTGCCACCCCTCTGTCGTTTTATAATTATACCATCGGGTACCGCTGTGTAGTTAATGGCTACGGTACGCGTCTGGTGGCTTTCAAGCGCAGCCGATACAGCACCTTATGACTAAAACCACTGGTCTCTGGGCTGTAAGCCAATGATGGCATTGGATATACAATTGATCAATATTAACTATCTGTTTTGGCATACCTAATCTCCAGACTCTGTTCGGTTTATGTTATTTATTATTTATTTATTATTACTTAATGACTTTTAGCCGTGGAGTGCCGGCAGTAGAATGTTACCCCTCCTCTCATGCCCGTGGATGCAGTAAGAGCCTGCAAAGGGATACCTCCGGAAGATGGGCAGCAGCGTCTTACCGTGTATCAACATCCCGTACTGCGCTCGCCAACCCACCTGCCAAGCGTGGTGAGTATGGCAACTACCCCTCATGGAGATCCATTGGAGAGGCCTGTATTCAGTAGTGGATGTTTGACGGCTGAAATGATGATGATGATGAATGACTTTTAGAGGGCGCTATATTCAATTAAACTTTTTCTTGTTTACAAATCGCGCGACAGAAGAGATGCAACCGCGCAACAGCATCGCGACTGTACCAATGCAAACGCGCGACCATCTCAGACGTCGCGATCGACATCAGGGCACGAAGAGTAGATATGGGTATAGTAAGTCTGTGCGATAAAGATAGGCAGACAGCGCCGTCGTCACCACTTGCACAAAATGGAGTCTTTCAACACAGAAACGTTTATAATGACTATTAAAAACTGTCCTGTAATATGGGGTTTGAGGCTTCCTGAACATTCAGATAAGTTTGCACAAACAAAGGCAGGGGAAGAGATAAGTGAAATGTTTGATTTTAATTATGAAGGATAGACAAAGATATTGATGCGTGAAGAGCATCGCGACATTAGCGATACAAAAACCCGCTGTGGGTGAGCGCTCTAAGCCTCCTAGCTGTTGATTAACTCGCTACACGGGTTGGCGAGCGCAGTACAGGATATTGATACATGGCTTGATATGCGGAAAGACGCTGCTGCCATCTTCCGAAGGCGTGTCTTGGCAGAAGCTTATGCGTAAGTGGAGGGCAATATTCTTCTGCCGGCAACACACAGCTACAACGGCTCTGTAACGTTTTCGTATTAAAGATTAATTTGGCATATTATTTGCTTACTTAAATTAACATTCTATACAAAAACCGGACAAGCAAGTACGAGATGGACTCGTCCACCAAGAGTTCCTTAGGTCTGACAGGCTGTAAACACTTGTTGTGTTTTCTACTTGAACTGAATATTACCTACGTGTCTTACTTAACTACATATAAAAAGAGAAAAAAAGTGTTTATATTTGTCATTGTCAATAATAATCATAAAACTCAGTCTCACGTTGGGGTAATGAAACCCTTTCATCATAGGAAACCTATTTTAAGACTAACTCAAACTTCAGAAATGTAAACCATCGTTCATTACATAAAACCCAGTTTTTTAACAATCGACAAATAAGAGGAGTGTCAAAGTTTGACCGCTATGTGTGTGTTTGCGTGTCTGACTGTGGCACCGTCGCTCTTAAACAAGTGGACCGATTTGTATGCAGTTTTTTTTAATATAAAAGCAGGTTATCTGGCGGTGGTTCTTAAACATGTATTAAGTAATAAAATTGGTAAAGAATTTTTTTTAACATTATAGGGATAAGAGAGGGGATGCATAAAAGTATGTTTCCAAATATACCCGAATTTGGTATCAGATAAAAGGAAATGATGAGTAGAATCCAACCCTGAAAGTCATAAATAAATCGGTCGAGCCATTCAAGAGATATGGAGGTTGGAAGTAGGAGTGAACAATATAATGTTTTCAAATATACCCAAGTGTGGTATCAAATGAAAGAGCATGATGTGTAGATTGCAAAACTGAGGGAAAGCAATACAAAGAAATATAGGTAACCTCCGTAACCGTGCCGGGGGTTACTTTTTTTATTTTTAACCCCCGAAAAAAAGAGGGGTGTTATAAGTTTTATCATATTATAATATAGTGTGTGCCTGTGTGTCTGTCTGTGGCACCGTAGCGCTCATACTAACCGCTCGTTTGGTTTTGGTCAGTTTACTTACCAAGATTTTTTAGCCGTCGTCGTTTGGTTTTGGTAAGTAAACTGACCAGTGAGTCATCGGTGAGTCATCGTTCCACGAAAACAATTGTCATTTTTAAACTATGGTGTTTATCAACTTCTTCTTTGTTTTGTAGCCTTCTCAATGAAGTTGACAATGACAATAACAAATAAAATTTACGTAGCCCAAGAAAAAATAATTTTATTCGATTAAATTAAAATTAAAAAAAAGATTACGCAAAAAAAATGCATAAAAAATGCACTTTATAATTACGATCAAAAAATATTTTGTTCTAAGACACCTAAATGTTATGTTATATATAGTGAGGTTATACCACATACTATGTATATACCGTAAAACATGTAGATATATGATAATACATTTTGAATTACAAACAAAAGTATTTTTTATATAAAATTAAATCAATAATTAATAGAAAATAATTTTTACGCTATATATCCCGAACACAGACTAAATTATGAATGATTGTACTGACAAGCTTCATTCAATCCCTTTCCACAGAGCGTAAATACCACGATACGCTCCATTGTAAAAACCGAGCCAGTATCCACTTAGCGCCGACGCGGAGCGCCCGCCGTTTTTCCCGCCAAAACGCAAACCAATTGAGGGTCGAAAAATTATTTTCGCGTAACCAAACTAGTGGATGAACCGATTTGCATGCATTTTTTTTTATTTGAATCACCCATCCAATTTATGACCGCGCGTTGGGTTGCCTAACCTAGATGATTGATTTCGTACTATTTTTAAAGACAATTTTTTTTATGATTCCTTTACAAATGTATAGTTTTTGGATTTTTCTCTATATCGATACAGTATAAGGCGACATATAGCTTGCCAAATTTCATAGTTCTAGGTCAACGGAAAGTACTCTTTGAATTTTGATTCCTTTCAGAATGTTCAGAAAACATGCGCTTTTTACGGCATAACGGTCATATCTTTTATTCAGGATAATTTAACATATTGATATTTTTCATGGCTAAAAAGCAACTCTACAGCAGATTCGAGTGTATGGTTTTAATTTCAACTTGATACCTCTACACGATCTCGAGATAAAGGTTCTTGACAGACAGACAGACGGACGGACGGACAGCAAAGTGATCTTATAAAGGTTCCGTTTTTTGTTTTGAGGTACGCAACCCTTAAAAATGCGTAAAAAACCGCGAGCACAAACTAGTATTCTATAGTACAATTCACTCTGTATACAGAAGATCAATAGTGCTGTCTAAGACAAAACAACCTTTGTATGAGGATTTTCCGTTTGCTGATGTATAATGTATGGAGCTCCATTCGAGAACCAGATAACGGATCTCTCCATTCAGCTGAGTTTACTTTACAGTGTTAAACAGTGTCTTGTTTATAAGTAGCTACAAGGGTGCTAGTGCGAGCAGTGCTTTGCAGGGTTAATAATGACTCGTAAGCCTTTTATTGCTAGCGTTAGTTGTAGTTTTCGAATCAATGCTAGAAATGTAATTTTTTTTCCGGCAATGTAAGGATTATGGGTTATTAAACATCATCATTATCATTTCAGCCGTAAAAGTAAAACGTCCACAACTGAACACAGGCCTCCCTCATGGATCTCCACTACCTCTACCTCTATAATATGTATATAATACAGTTTCTATAATCACCACGCTTGGCAGGCAGGTTGGCGAGTGAAGCACTAGATGTTGATACACGAAGGTATCCCTTAGCAGGCTTTCCACGGGCATGAGAGATGCCCGTGGATGCACGAAAGCCTGCATTATAGGGGTAACATTCTAGGGTCAGTGCCCATTCGGCCCGCTTAGACTCGGCCCGAAGAATACCTGGTTATTTCTGTTTTAGTCATTTCAGCCATTGAACGTGTGGACGTTACTGAACACAGGCCTCCCTCATGGATCTTAATGAGGGGTAGTTGCCATACTCACCACGCTTGGCAGGCGGGGTGGCGAGCGCAGTTTTGGATGTTGATATATAGGAAGACGCTGCTGCCCAGCTTTCGCAGGTATCCCTTAGCTCTTACTGCATCCACGGGCATGAGAGGAGGGGTAACATTCTACTGCCGGCATCTTACGGCAATATTTATGAGGATCATTATGAGGGTCATTATGATCCCCAAGCCTTACATTGCTGAGCGAGGACAGCTCGTAGTGGATGGCCCGCATAAGAGTGTTTAGGGATAAATATAATCCTTTCTTATGTGTTATAAAACAAAGTCCTTCTTCGCGTCTGTCTCTCTGTCTGTTCGCGCAAAAACTATTTTTGGTGTAAGTTCGCTGAACTATGGTGGTGATGATAGTTGAACATGTCGGAAAATTTATTGCCGCCTGGGAGTTGTTTTGGCGTGCGCCGTGTTAACCATTTAAGTTAAGTGCAAGTGATGTAAATAAGAATTGTTCCTCTTAAAAAGGTCTACAAATTTTTTTGAAGTGATGTCATAGTTACCATTTAAACAATGGTTACTATGACATCACTTCTTTTTTTTTTAATTTTTTATTTATTTTTTTGTAAAAAAATTATGCATTATTTGCGAGGTCGTTTAAACAAACATGGTGTGATTATATTTCTGAATAAGTTTCTAAATTCCACTTTCAAAATTAACGCGAGATATGCTATTCATTTTGTAAAAAAAAAACGGGAATTACTCACGTAGTATTGTAACATCGAAGATTATTCCGACACGTTTCGATTTTTCAAGAAAATCATTATCATGGGATTGAATGCCCGTCCGCGCGTGGGGCCGGCACGACACTGTTCACATTCCCGTTTTTTTTACAAAATGAAGTTTCTTAATCATTTTGAGTAGTTTATATCAAACATATTTGCCCTCTAAACCATATTATTTCAATCAATATGATTGATCATATTGATTGAAATAATATGGTTCATTTCATATGGAGTTCTCACGAGTTATAGCGAAGTTAATACTCTTGCGCTACAAACTAGTTACAGTGGTTCTTAGGTCTAACTCCTGCTAAACAACTGGACCAACAATATTTAACCCAGTAGATGGCGCTCTTGTCAGTATGTCTCCAAATCATCGGGCAGGACTACGTCTTCGGGGTCCGCTACTTTTATAAAATAATAATGCTCAGTACTTTATATATTATTAGCGAACATATTGTTACATGAGATCTTAACATTTAGGTAAACAGATGCAAACATGAACCTTACAAGGACGTAGCAATCTCACTAATATTATAAAGCCGAAAGTTTGTGTATATGTATGGATGTTTGTTACCTCTTCGTACATAAACTAGCCTAAGGATTGGGCTAAAATTTTGCATACGTATAGATGTTGACCCGGAATTAACAAATAGACTACTTTTATTTGGGTACTATGCATGCGAAGCGGCGGGCACAAGCTAGCATGCAATGCGCGAAGGATACAAACTGCTAACCACTGCTAGATACACGCGCGCCAAGCAAAAACAGGCACAAGTTCCTCTAAGGAAAAGGATGATCTTACATGTTGTGTTTTGATGGCTGATTTTGCTTGATTTTGGTCTTAAAATTATAGAAGCTCCGTTTGTAAATAAAGTAACATAGTATTATATCCTGTTCAACATAAACCTATTAGCTTACTCGTAAAAAATAATTAAAATACATATACGCAATTTCAAGTATCATAAAACATGTTAACAAATATCGGCTAAAATTAACCCAGAGTCATTGAATGTGTAATTATTTTTATGTCACTGGCATCGGGTTAAATTCTATCGTTCGGCACGAAATCCACCATATCAGGTGGATACGAATCAGCACCCTGATCGTACGTTATGCTTGAGACATACCAATTCACAGTACATTTTAATATTCCGATCTCGTACTGATATTTTATTATTGTAACCTCAGATGTTTGGGTGATGGAGAATGTTTGTTTCACATTAAATATCTCGTCACATTCCTCTGAGAAGCTACAAATTTATAAGCATAGTTTATGCTCAAACACAAGGAATTTCTTTCAGTGCGCAAGCCAAACTCACCAGAGGCTCTATTATTAAAGAAAATAGTGCAGATTCTTAAGTCGTCTGTTCTATTTTTATGTTTTTCACCTCAGAACTCCGTTGTTTATAAACCAATTTAAAAATGAAAATTCATTGAAAGGATATTTTTCCAGATGGGTCCCATGTTTTTTCTGACTTATCAAACTGTCCAACCGAGGGCGGCTTAATATGTTAGAAAAGTGACTTTTCGAACTCGTAGGTATGCTTGTTGTTGTTATCTTGCTGAAGGTTTAGTCCACAGCAGCGTATGCAGTGCATGACATAAAATATGACTACAATTGTCTTTTTTAAACTTTCGCGATCACAACACATTATTAACATACATATAACCGGGTATTTATCGCGTATAATTTACGCTATAAATACCCGGATATGTTAATAATATGACTACAATGTATCTAAATCAAAATATTTTTCCTTAATGTCTACCAGTGTATGCAAGGCCGGCTGTTGTTACATTGTTATTCAAATATATCTTGTTACCACCTAACAGTTCAAAACATCCGCGACCCAGATCCAAAGCTGGCGGAATTACAGCGAATAGAATAACAAAACACTAAAGAAAATGTACACAATAACATTTTCAAGCTCACCCGACGTTTAGCACCTACTGTTTTGCTGAACGCGTTGTCTAGATATCTCGTTCAGCAAAACGTGTTACAGGAGTTTCGACCCAATTATTACTTATATTAACGTGTAAAGTAAGAGCTTGCAGAATTCAATCTAGGTACTTTTATTTCCAAAACAGAGAAACGGAGAAATTATTTTAGGTGATCTGCGATTTATAGAGGTTACCGCTTAACATCAGATGGGCCTCCGGCTTGCCCGACATTTAGTAGCATAAAATATCTAAAGCTAATCACATCTACACAGAAAGCTGGATTCCATTGCCGGGCAAGGCCTCCCTTCTATTTCACGTAACCCAGTCTAGGGCCTATGTCCGTAGTGAATCAATCGTCAACTTTGACACATTGCCGTGCAATATGCAACTTTTAATCTTGAATTTTAATGTTTTAGATATGATAGATGTAATGATTAGTTAGTATTTGTTATATTACATTTACTTTTTAACAATTAACGATAATATATAGAAAATTACCTAGACCCGAGACTAATAATAGAAGATAATTTATTGTTTATCTACAAACGTCAATAAAAATATTCATATTTAATTTTCGGTAATGTTCATGTCACAAAGAGAGTGACCGAATGGATCCCGAGGGAAGGAAAGAGAAAGCAAGGAAGGCAGAGAAAGAGATGGAGAGATATTTTTCATGAAAAAGGTGGACCATATTGGATGACGAAGGCGAGAGAAAGGGACATATGGAGGGTTTTAGGGGAGGCCTACGCTGCTGAGGCGACTACTGCTTTAGATATTTAGTTTTAAGTAAATTGTGTTTTATAATAAGTAAGTAGTAGAAATAAAGGCTTTTTATTTTATTATTATTTTATTTATTAATGTTCATGTACTTGTTATGTTGGAGGCACCAACTGTTTCGATCATTATCGAGGGCCTTCTTCAGGGTTAGGAGGATTCGATCCATCGCTGCGACCCGTCGTACATCACAGTGTTCTTTTGTACAGAATCTTAAGATTCTGTATACCTAACAAATGCTTTGTCTTGTAAACACAAGAATAGCGTGATTCATCTGATTCCACATAACATGTCTCCAAGTTAGATGGTGGCCATACGCTTGCCGATTTTCAAGAAAAAAACCAAACTAGTTCGAGCTACACTCGTCCACCTAGGGTTCCGTAGGTATGTAGGAAGAAATAATTATTACAAATCAGCTGATCTGACAGACCGATTGCACAGTCTTTTTAAAATTTTCTCACCGTTTAAACCTTCCCTAAACTTCCACAAATTGAAATGAACAATTTATTATCCTACGTAATTATATTTTAAATTGCTGTTCTTTTTGATGAATACATCTATTAGATTTCTCTTTCTCTTTTCTCTTCAGTACGAATTATTAAAACATTTAAAAATGCACAAAAATATTCAGTCACCGGCCATTCGGTCTGTCCACGTCTACTGCTAGACAAAGGCCATCTCTCATGGACATCATGAGGGGATTGTTGCCATGCCATACTCGTTTGGCTTGGGCGGTGGGTTGGCAAGCGCAGCACGAAGTGTTGATACACGGAAAGATGCTGCTGCCCGCCTTCAATGCCATTCCATGCCCGTCCCATCCACGGACAAAAGAGGTGAGGTAACATTCTTTTGCCGGCACCCCATGGCTTCAATATTCAATATTGATTTGGGTTAAAAACTTTATTAATGTCGAAAGTTTTATTTTATTTTGTACTCCACTGGTTTCAATGAATTCCAAGCAAATATGTTTTCTTTTGCAACATAATATTGATGCTAAAGACTCAAGTTTGTATCCTCACTCGTACTTACTGCTAACTTTAAAATAATTTGCGAAAAACCACTCCGGTGACTATTTACAAACGTACTCGGAGCAAATTTCTCCTCGGCTCTTCATTCTGTGCGAATTTTCAAGGGCTACCACTTCGCTGGAAACCATCTCACTTATATTTAAATCCGCAAGTGTGTTTGTATAGATGTATGGATAATTTTTCGTAAACTTTAGCGATCACTATTCATTATAAATGACAAAAACACGGGAATTTATCGCGTACCTTTGAGTATTCCCGACGTTTCGACTGCTTCAACAGTCGTGGTCCCGGGTAGACTGGAGATTTCGTTGGAATGTCCATCAAGAAGCGAATATGGTTTTGCAACTACGCTCACTTTGTCTTCAGATCGCGGTAAGGCCGTGTTTACATTGCGGCACACAACCAGTATCTTCACTTCGCTTTGTTACATCACGACGCGCACTAAATCTGCTTATCACTGGAATCCAAGACGTCAGGAGCCTAAATCCATCTTCACGGTTGACATTTGTGTGTTGTTTTAATTCGTCTACCCGAGACCACGACTGTGTTGAAACATAGTCGAAACATCGGGTCAAATCAAAGGTATTACGCGATAAAATCCCATGTTTTTGTTATTTATAATAGATGTATGGATGCTTGTTACCTATTCACGGAAAAACTAACGTACGGGTAGGGCTGAAACTATAGATATTTCGGTATATAGTTATACATTACAAGGAAGCTACAGGCAGTAGCTAAAAGCTTAATAATAGACTGCCTTCGTGGCTCAGTTGTACTAACAGCTGATGGTGATGATGATTTCCGACCAATTTCGGCCATGGCTTCAGCTCCGATGCTGCTGTCTATGACGCGCCGGACGTGGCTTGTTCTTAGCGGCTAGAAATGTTTGTAATAATGTGCTGCAGATATTTATCACGGGTCTGGGTATTTTTCCATGTACCATGAGTGTGTCTTTAAGTATTCATTTAACTATTTGGTTTCCATAGTACAGGCTTTACTTCGTTTGGGACTTATTATTATTATTTTGTGCGGAATTCTGAAGAATTTGGAATCCTCCACTTGGAATGCTTGATATTTACACAGGACAGATGTTTGAATGCTAATGATCTGGTTCTAGGTTTTAAGTAGTAAATTCATTGATATACAAAAAAATATTATTATATTTGCCGTGGGTTGCCGGCAGTAGAAATTCCTCTCCTCTTTTTACTCGTTGAGATTAAAATAAAGGTAATTACGCGATAAATACGCGATAATACAATGTAGTAATTTTATTACCTCGATTCAAAAACCACGATCATGCAGAACGACAAAAAATAACATAAACAGAACGGAACCTTCTTTAGCGACAACGCTTGGCTTACCGACTCGAGAATGGTGGCTCTAAACGCTCCTAGCGGCAGAACGCGGTACTACAAAAACTGTCTACCGCAAAAACAATTTGGTTTTTTTTGGGTACCCCATGTACATTAAAATAGAAAAGTTACAGTTCTGTGATAGGTTCACTGGAAGTTTTCCTGCAATTATTTCCTATGTGTGATTGGCTAGGTATCATTTTTACATTTTCTTTTATATTTCAGGTGATGTTAACTGCTATAACAATTAACGTTGATTACCAGAGTAGATTAGAACTGACAACATTGTGATCGACAATTATATATACCGATCTTTATTACCTTTGAACACGAACGTTCTTTTAAATAACAAGTTTATAAAATTCTTTACCTGCTCTGACGTTACCTAATTGTTTTCTTAATAAATAATAGGTAATAGGCTTAATAAATCTTACTGTGTACCCTCAGTTTTGCAATCTTCACATCATGCCCTTTCATTTGATACCAAACTCGGGTATATTTGAAAACATTTAACTATTCATCCCCTCTTTTCACCCCATGTTGTAAACTTCGTAAACGATTTTGATAAAACATGTTTAAGAACCACCGCCGGAAAACCTGCTTTTGAATAAAAAGAAACTGCATGCAAATCGGTTAACTCGTTTAGGAGGCCCGGTCCCACAGACACACAGGACACACACACATAGCGGTCAAACTTTATAACACCCCTCTTTTTTGTCGGGGATTAAAAACGTCACAATAAAGCCAATAAATTACAATCTCATTAAAAAAGGCTCTGGGTAAATCTGGCGTCGTTTGTAAAGTTTTACAGCCAGTATTGACACCTTGATATTAAGCAAGAACAAATGAATAGATAGTTGGTTTCCAGCATAACAGCCTAAACAGTATCGGAGACATACTTTAATTGTTTATATATTACCAAAGTCGCACATTAATATAACTAGTTCTAACGTAATAATTTGTTTTAAGAACATTTGTTTACCAGCTTCAAAAAAAACGGACGTTCTTAAGTCATCTGTATTTTTTAATAATCATCATTCCAGCCGTAAAAAGTCCACTACTGAACAGGCCTCCGTCATGGATCTTCATGAGGGGTCCATACTCACCACGCTTGGCTCTTACTGCATCCACGGGCATGAGAGGAGGGGTAACATTCTACTGCCGGCACCCCACGGCATTATTTTTACTTTTTTTGCAAATTTTTTCTAATATTTTTTTTACTTTGCGAATTTTTTCATAACAAAACGTGTTTTATAAAAAAATATGATTAAAAAACCACAGAGGGGCATCGAAGCTCTTCAATGTTAATTATAGATATTCGTTTAGTGAGGTTCTCAAATTAAAACGGAACAATTTTCCCAAATTTTACTTTGACAGCTCTAAATTTAGAAACGTCGTTCCTCTCCTTATAATTTATTAGCTTTAAAAATTGCAACAAGAGAATCGATATTATTATCTGCTTAAAGCCGTGATAGCAGCTTCTGTTAGTCTACATATGCGTCAGCGAGCCTCGGTAAGCCTCTTCCCCATCCTAGCCTCTTTTGATTTTAATAGTTTACTGAATAATATTTTCATATGTGATTTAATTGAATTTTTGTGAATTTAATAAAAATATAAATTATATGAATATTATAAGTTTGAATATTTGTGATTTATTATAAAGTTTGCCGTGGGGTGCCGGCAGTTGAATGTTACAGTATGAGTAAGCTTGTATTACGGTGTACCCGATAAATAATTGAATAAGTACCTGAACCCAGTTGTCTGTGAATACATACTAATACATAGAAAAATACCCAGACAAATAGTCTTCAAAACAGCAAACACAGCTGCCCATATTTCGGGGTATCCCTTGGCAGATTCTTACTGCATTCACGGGCATGAGAGAAGAGGCAACATTCCACTGCCGGCACCCCATCAGTAAGCGAATATTATTAAAAAGTGGCAACCCTACGCGTGCTCAGACGAGAGGTAGACATGAGTAAATAATTTTCCTGATTACCGTGCCGTCTTCAGGCTACGTAAAAGTCTGGGCCCGTTCTCGTCTCTCTCTACAAAATATTAAAAACTCGACTCGACCTTACAATGTGCGACGTGCGTACCCCATTCAAAGAATTAATTTGAAATGAAGAATGTATTGTGTCTTGTCATATGTACATATGTCTAAGACGTATGACAAAGTTAGTCATAAAATAATCTACAGAAGTTATACGGGTACGGAATAAGAGGTTTAACCTGTAAATGATCCGAATCCTAACTAAAAGACCGTAAGCATTTCGTCAAAATTCAGGGTTTTCATGAAAATGACCAATTAGTAAATACAATTTCTGAAATAGTAACTATCAATAATTCAATACCGCAAGAAAGTGTGCTTGGCTGTTTACTATTTTCGCTATATATTAATGACCTCCCAAATTGTATTGACACTAAATGTATTTTATTTGCTGACGACGTATCCCTTCTCTTCAGTAGTAGCTTGACAATAGATTTTGTACATATTTCATTCGTATTTAATGAATGTATTATTTTGGTTTCGGGACCACAATTTATAATTAACTTACATAAAACTAAAATATTGCAATTTCGTACTTACTAAAGAACACCTTAGTTTCTTATACATATATCAAACCATCTGAACATGGACGAAACAAATGATTTTAACCTCCTCGGAATTTCTTTAGACACTAATTTAAATTGGAAGATTCACATACACAAAATAAAATCAAAACTATCACAGTTTGTTTACGCACTCGGCATATTGAAAGCAAACACAAATTATCACGGCATTTTCAGCTTATTATGCATAAACATAACAGCTGGTTTAATTACGCTATAATTTTATGGGGTGATGGTATAGATTTTGAAAAATTATTTGTAATGCAGAAAAAATGTATCAACATACTTTTTAATATAAAACAACAAGATAATTGTAGACCACGTTTTATAAAAAATAAAATATAAACATCTCTTTGATTCAAATTCTGGCATGTATAGCAAATATAATAGGCGACATAAAAATAAACTTATTCTTCTTGTGACTAAACTTAAGCTAGTAAGTAACAGTCCAAACTACAGATTGGTAAAAATTTATAATAAACAACCTGAAAGCATAAAAAATTAAGAAAAGACATCAGTAGTCTGTAATCTTGTAAAATTATTATTATTAAACAAATAATATTATTCTGCCGATGAATTTCTCCTGGATAAGCAACTCTATGACTTTTGACATCTATAACTGCATCGTTTGTTGACTATAGAAACTATATTTTTTGTAGATAATTTGATTTTGAATTAATTTAATTCCAACATATAATTTGACTGGGACATAAAATTTTATTTTGACATAATTTAATTGACATATTATTGTGGATAATTTTATTTTGACTTCAACATTTTTACAAGCTTTTATTTAGCTTGCCCTGTATGTATCATGTATTATGTAGGTAACTATGTTTGTTCGCGGAATTTTGAAACTCAATTTTGAAGCAGATATATTCAACCAATTGAGCTGAAATTTTGTATAAATGTTTTCTTTGGATGACAATGCATGGTCAGCTATGTGACGTCACTCTGAATCCAACATGGCGAAACACCCAAGATGGCAGACTAGTTATTTTTAATGGACTCCTATAATATGGGTATCAAATGAAAGGCCTTGCTGAGAGTTACTCTAAAAATTAAATAACATCACTCTAAATCCAACATGGTGGTATACTCAAGATGACGGGCTAATTTGAAAAATGAAATAACGTCACTCAAATCCAATATGGCAGAACACCCAAGATGGCGGACTTGTTATTTGATTAATGCACTTCTACAATATGGATATCAATTGAAAGGGCTTTGCTGAGAGTTGCTCGAAAAATTATATGACATCACTCTAAATCAAATATTCGCCATGAAATGAACAGACAAGAAACCAACTGTCAAGTGAGAACTAAAACGTAAAAAATAAATTAAATGTAAAAATAGTTTTTAACAAACAAGCTTTTATTTAAACGTACTAAAATAATAAAATAAACATTTTCCATTAAAGTTTAATGTCAACTTAAAACGTCTTTACACAATTTATGTGATAAAAAGGCTGTCTCGAGATTTATGCAGGTACTCGTATTTACACAGTTTGAAAAAAAAAACAATTAGAGTAAGTTACAAGTATGTGTACCTGTAACTTAATCTAATTGAGTTAATCTCGCGATAAGCTTTTTTATCACATACATTGTTTAAAGACGTTTAAGTTGACATTAAACTTTAATGGAAAATGTTTATTTCATTATTTTAGTATGTTTAAGTAAAAGCTTGTTTGTTAAAAAGTTTTTTTTACTTTTAATTGATTTATACATTTATTAGTGGATTCTTCTATTGATATGGCATGTCTGACATTTATATTCTTAATTTTATTTTGTAATTAATGATATTTTATTTTATGTTTTACTTATTTGTTAACTCATAATTATAATTCAAATTATTTAAAATCTTATCATTTATTTTCTATGAATGTAGGCCCAAACACAAAATTGCAGTGCTCTGCGCTGCAGGGTGCATGTACTTTATTAACGCTAATATAAGACCTAAGCTGTATTTAATATGTACTTGTATGCAAAATAAATGATTTTTTTTTTTTTTATGTAAAACAAATAATGCGGGGGATTAGTCTAATAGCGCGCGGGAAATCGGTCGCCGAAGTGATAACCAACTTCCTAGTAAGTGCAAGAAAAATAAATGTTTAAAATATGTAAACATTTTATGTTAAAGAAGATGGTTTGTAATGTGTTTAAAACATATTTCAATTCTACCGACCGTCCCGTTACAAACAACTTTTTTTAATAGTACTTTGTCACAGCGTCGTCCAGTAAAAAACATCGTCCCATGTTTACGAACAGAGACGCTATTTTTTGGATCCTAACCGAATTAAACAAATATTCAGACAAAGAATTAACGAGCTTTTGGAATGCTAAATAGTTTTTTGTGCGTGCTTTTGTTAGCAGGTCAGACAAATTTTTACCAAGTGATCGCCTGGTAAAAATGTGTAAAGATTTTCGTCGTTATACTTGTATTTCTTGTATTTCAAGTCTGCATTGCTGTGTTTGGGTTTGAAGAGTAAGGGGGCCGGTGAAAAATCGGACACATGAGACATTAGAACTCTATGTCTCAGAGTAATGAACGCAATACAATGCAGCGTTGGTCACGTGCTTAGTGAACGTAATCAGCGCGGTGTTGCTGTTGTAATAGGTTGCGAGGTTACCACTTATCATCAGGTCAGGTTATTCGGCATGTCTCGCCATTAGGTGGTTTAACAAAATCTACGTGATGTAAAAAGTTAGAACGATAAAAAAGATTCCCAATTGTTGTGTACTCTTAACTTCTCGTAAGTATTCGGGGGGTTATCTCTTTATTTTCGACGATTATAAAGACATCAGAATGGTAAGTAATATTGCTCGCTGTTTAGATTTAAGTAGGTAATGCTAGTTCAACAATCGTTATTAGTTTTAAAAACCGTGCATCTTATTCTTCGAAGAGGTTCCTTTAGTTTGCCTTCTCATCGACTCTCGCCGAAGCAAATTGATTTCCTGTTACGTTCAGCAAAATGCAATTAAACTGAACAGGTTAGTTTATTGAGATACCCAGACGATTTGAAAGCAATGAAGTTTTCCTGCAGAATCTTACTAATATTATAAATTCGAAAGATGGATTGTATAGATGTATTGAGGTTTGTGACATATTAACGCAAAAACTACCCAACGGATTGAGCTGAAATTTTGCACACGTATAGAATGTGGGCCAGCAATAATACATAGTCTATTTTTTGTTTCAAAATTGAGTTCCCAACGATATAACGTATTTAGTTTTCATTCATAAGAAAAGTTGTCTTTGTTCCATTTTCACGCAATAATACGATACGTATTGAGCTAAAACTTTGCACATGTAGAACAAAATTAACATATAAGCTTCTTTATCCTCACGAAAAATTCATTCCAATAGGGTAGTTATGACGTAATAAGTTTTCCATTCTAAAATAATTGTATTTATATTCGTTAAATCTTTACGCAAAAACTACACCACCGATTGCGCTTTGCACACGTGCGTATTTGCAGATATGGTCCAGAAATAACACACATGCAACTTTGTTCTAAACTTTTGTTTAAATAAATTTATTATGACGTTATTAATTTTATTTTATGTGATTTTGTCTTTGCACATCGGAGCACAAAGCTACCGGTAGTGACTGGTATGAACACAATAGTTCAAAGTAAAAAGTTAATTATTTAGGCTTAGGCCCCTAAGATAAAGGTATAAGGGATGAATCCTACGAATTTCCAGCTACTGCAGCGTCTGCCAAATAATCTTTTTCTATTACCGTCACGTAACGAGTTCATAGGTAGCGTCATTAAAAAAATCCAGCTACCGCAGCGTCTGCAGGTGTATCTTATTTCACTCCGTCAAGTAAAGTTTGAGAAATGCGTCATAAATTATTTTCAGCTACCGCAGCATCTGCCGAAGTGCCGTATTCAGCTCCCGTTAAGTAAAATTTGAGAGCTGAGTCATGAAATTTTTTAGCTATCGCAGCGTCTGTTAAAGGACCTAATTTTACTTCCGTCATTTTTTTTGCGTTCATGAAGTGTAGAGCCGTGTCAGATTCAGTTATTTTAATTTTGCCTTATTTAAAATTAATTAAAGAGATTCAAACAAAACTCCATAAACGACAATTAAAACAAAGGCCTGTCTACGCAAACACAATAACGAGAACCGGGCTGACGGTAGCCCAAAACAAAATATTTGCTAAGCTAATGTCGACTCAATTTTGTATATTGATGGGTCGGTTTCTGAGAATAACTGGTTCCAATCAAATTGTGAAACTAATAAACAATAAATTTCAGTATCCGGGCTCGTGTTTCTTGTTTCTCATGAAAGTTAAAAGAAGGAATATCATGACGGGAAAAAGTTAATGGATAGATTTTAAGGAAAAATCTATGACATTTAACAACAAAGGCGCTTATTCTTTCATATTGTGAAGCCTTGGAACGACGTGCTTCGCAAACTCTTCTCATTCAGAATACAAAAATGCCTCTACGTGCCTCGTGATACAAGAAAATTGCTCGACTGATAATAATTATTAATACTGCTTAATATAAAAAATACAAATACGTTGATCTTGGAAAAACGTTCGTAAACGTTTTTGAACGTAATAGAAATTAAATTCATAGGGTTCTTTCGGTAGACCTGGAACTATGATATAATTTGGCAAAGTGTATAATGTATTATACAGATCAAAATCCAAAAACTATAAATTAGCAATGGAATCACAAATCTAACTATACTTTTTTAAAAATATCGTTTTTAAAAAAGTACGCAATCAATCATCGAGGGTAAGCAACCCTACGGGTGATAAATAATTGGACGGGTGACCGAAACTTTTTGTACATTTTAAAAACTTTGACTAATATTAATATTTATTATGTTCCTACATACCTAGGGAACCCTCGGTGGGCGAGCGCAGCTCGCACTTGTCTGGTTTTTGTTTACTATTTTTTGTATTTTTGTATTTGTTCATTATAAACAAATACAAAAAATCTCTTCTGTTTTAAACTGTATTGCCGCCGAAAAGAGAGCCCGGTAACTAGCAACACAGGGTTTTAACAAACCCATCCTAGGCACAAGTCTCACACTTAGTGCACAATAGTCGTTTATCCCTTCCTAGTTAAAATTAAAACTTTAATAAGTTATAATGTTACTAAGCTATGAGAAAATAAATGTTTTTTTTTATTCTATCAAATAGTAGCCAACGTCTATCATCATAATTATATTACCTAGCTGGAGAACTCTACGTGACTTGATCAATTAAACAGAGTCATATTTGCGGTCAAAAGCGGGCCTTGTTACTTAACGCGAGTAAAGTTTCTGTAATCTGTGGTAAAGGGTTCACACGATAAACACAAATGTTGCATTTGCACAAACCCTTTTATATCAGACAGTCAAGCCCAATCAGTCGCTGATGGCTGATGAATACTGTAATGATTGCGCTTTATTCAGTTTTCACGCTATGGATTTGAATACCAACTATGACATGATGCACACTGGAATTGTATCTAATTAACATAACATAACAGCTTGCCCCTTCTAGCTAGCAGCGTTACATCTCGCTTAATTTTCGTATACATATATGTACATATTACTAGAAGCTTTTATGCGCTATTTTCTCCGCAAGTATAGCGTAAGCATCGGGCATTCTTAAATTTATAATATTGCTAGTGTGAGATTTACGAGCCACGGTTGGTGCGTGGGGTTCCTAAAACGCAATAGATCTTCTTTATTTATGTTTACAGCTTATACCGGCCGCATCCCCTCGTATATAGTTTGAATTCGTTTATCGGATTTCGAACATGTTTTGGTCAAGTTCATAGAGTAGGAGAGGATGGTGATTTCCATAAAGTTGTACATCTTCTTGCAATACCTTAAAATTTCGAATATAGAAAAGGAATCTTCAAATAGTATGAAAATTAAAATACAGAATTTTGATTTTCATACTACTCATATACTTATTCCGCCAATTACATAAAAAAAAATATTTCTTATTTTTCACATGAATTATAAAAAACGCCTTAGATTAAATTTTCAAGTTAAGAAGTTAGGGCTCGTGTCGCAATAACTAAGCATAAACTGTGGTACACGGAAAGACGCTGCTGCCCATCTTCCAGAGGTAAGCCTTAGCAGATTCTTATGGCATCCACGGGCAAGAGATGAGGGGCAATATTCTACTGCCGGCACCCCACGGCAGTACTTAGTATCGCTAGACAATTTAATGTCGTGTTAAGATTTTTCGTTCTGAAAATGCATTGAGCTTTGGCAAGACTAAATGATTACGAAGCCCAATTATTGTCCTTTGGTCATCTTAGATACCTCTACATTAGCCAAAATGATTTCATCGAAGGCGATTCTGTTTTGTTTTCATGTTTGGTCGCCGAGTTGTATGTATTCCCGAATTCCGATCCGAAGGTCGTGGGTTTCATACCAGCCATGTACCATAATATTTTCTTTCTTAAAAATGTATAACACGTGCTTTATGCTGTAAGGGAAAACATCGTGCGGAAACCTGCGGATTAGCCATCTTCAGGCGTATAGTCCTATTCTTTCCTTTGACTATTAGCTGACTAAACTCAAAAGATGGTAGACGTGATGGGCAAGCTTTATCTATCTAACAATGTGGCACTGTAGCGTCCCGTACAGCATGAATACCAGTTGCTGACGCTGTAATCCATCTACAAAACAATGTTCTTACTTCAGCATCATGTTACCCTGATATCAATAACATATATTATGTAATTTTTTTTATAATGAAGTGACAGGCAGACAGTTACGGGGATGCTTTAGGGGTTCGTCCAGGCACTCCGAACCCTAATACATTTTGTGTAAGTAAGGCATCCGTAATTTAAGAAATGGCGCTAATGGAATATCAGCGTTGGTTGTCTAGCTCGCTAGACAATGAGGTGTTTTTAAAAAGTATAAACTTCAAAAATAGTTCCCTCGAACCATATAGATGGCGTTAGTTTTATTTTACTGGTAGGAAACACAATTTGACAATGACAGCAATTTGTGATTAATCACAAACTTGCTTTCTCCGCTTGCCAGCTCCATCTGTTAAGTTTAGCGGGAAACACTTTTTTGTTTTATACTGAAAACGGCTCATTAAATCAATGCTGAGTCAGTGACCATTTTATGATGTTAGATTTACAATACTGAAATGTATTGTCGTTAATTCTAAAATGTTCTGGGAGATAACTTCCCATCTAACCGTGTACATTTTGTAAACTTAACATTATAAATTAATGTATTTTTGTTTTGTTTGTTAATAATAATACGCAATAATCGGTCCACAACAAAATTAAAATATGATGTATATTTTTGAACAAGCGAGATCGTTTTTCCAGGCATTTTCCATTGTGCTCATATTTTTAGCAGTCGCGGGCGTGTCTACTTTACTTCCGAGGATTGATGTAGGATTTTTCTTTTAAAAACTGGAATGTAATAAGGGGGGATTATGTTTTGAGCGGCCATTTGTTTGTCGAGAGATAAATCATTGCTATGTTTACTTAGCTTTATTAAAAACTTTCAATAATTTTGTAAGTCCTTTTAGATATACATACATTATAGATATAAAATGCTTTTATGCACACCTTAAAACAAAAAAAATACACAGTTATCAACATAAAAAATACTGAACATAAAATCGGCGGCCTAAACTATAAAGTACTTGTAAAAAGTTCTTGTCAAGGCATTTTACATCTATTGTAGATGATTTATACAACGTCAGCAACTGGTATTCATACTCTACGGGACGCTGCAATGCCTGGGACATTGTTAGATGGATTTCGCTTGCCCAGCACCTATACCATCCTCTCACTTTAGTCTGCTATTAGTCTGAGGAAAGAACAGGTCAATACGTCTGAAGCTAAGCCGTGGGTTTCCTTACGATATTTCCTTCGCCGTTAAAGCACGTGATAAGAGTGCACATACATATTTCAAAAATGAAAAATCCATTGATACGGTCGCGCACAAAGTAAACGACATCACTAAGCCTTAGTGGTAACTTAGAGCATCCTTACCTCAGTTGTATCCTTAACTATGTGCGCCACTGTACACGGCCGGTATCGAACCTACAACCTTCGGATTGAAAGACGGGCGTACATACACTCCGCCAACACGGCTACCAATAACTTGCTATTATCATAAGATAGTAATATTGCCTGGAAAAGGTAAGAGACTTTACTTTATTATTATCCTAGGCTCGGAAAGGATCAGTTATTAATACTTGGTAGCATTAAATACTTGTTGGCGCATGTTCTTTCATGTTTTTAAATTGTTAACTTTATCTTCATCATCATTGTCAGCTCGCAGTGACACACTAGGGATAAGCCTCCCCCTCCTTAACCGCGGATCAGCTCTACTCTGGCCTTTTGCATCCAGGTCTTGCCTTGTACGGCAACTATATCGTCCATCCATCTGGCAGGTGGAATGAGGTTTACTTACGTGCAGATAACTCAAAAATACAACTGGAAAGAGGAAATACATCAAAAAAGGAAAACTCTGAACAATCAGCGAAATCTGTAGCAGTCTTGTCTCTTTTGCTTGCTGAATTTGGCTTGTGTGTGAAACAGAGCAAGATAGGTTTCGGCGTTTGTTTTCACTTTTTTTTTTATATATTTATTTCTAGTAAATGTACATTTATCTTAAAATATCATTTGCCAAACTGTGCAACAGTTTGTCGGCAGTTATTAATGTAGGTAATAAGGTAATGTTAAACGGGCTTTTTACTCACGTTAATACGTCGAAAATAGGTTTCCAACGTGTTCAGTTCCTCCCAAGGGAACTTTCAGATGTTCTGTTGGGGGCACGGGTACTGTGAAGGCAGGGAAACCAGGCGGGTGGTAGGGCCCAACCTTGGTCTCTATTGAAATTGCGGACTCGGTTTATTTCAATGGCTTCACGTACCTTCTGAGGCACAAAGAATTTATTTCGGGAAAACACCCGTGCCTTGTTGAATCGGATGTAATGGGAAGCACCGGCGGTCGGTGCGTGCTCTGCGATGGCTGACTTTTCTATATACCTACGCATTCTTCATTGCCCGTATGTGTTCCGTTAGCCTTTTAGAGACATTTCTCTACGTTTCACCCACGTACGAACTATCGCAGTCATGGTATTTCGTAAACGCCTGGTGTAGCTAGGGGATCTCTATCCTTAAGAATGGCTACAAAATTCCTTACATGCGTCAGGGGCCGGAATATCGTCTTGATACTATATTTTCTGCGTAACAAGTGTCCGATCTTATCCGTCACCCCTTTGACGAAGGGTAGGTATGCTGCAGCTCTCTCTAACGATACTTGGCGTTGTCTTTCGGATGAGTTGGCTATTCGGAAACTCTGCCTCCACCCATAACCGTTTTTTTCTAGTACTCTCTTCACCAGTGCTCGGTGTCTATATACTGGGGATCGCACAGTTTTAGATCTCTGTTGATGCAAGTTCTAGGTATAGACGCTAGGTGAGATTGATGGTGGTGGGGAACGGCGCGTAAGTACCTATCTCTGTGTGTAGGTTTACGGAATTCTGCATGTGACAGGCGACCGGTGCGTTCTCGTTTGACGCACACGTCAAGAAAGGTAACTGTCCGACGTGCTCTCGCTCTACCCTGAATGCAATATTCGGGTGTCTAAAGGGTGTGAAAATAAGCCGTTAATATGTTCCTCCTGTACAACAAACGTTGGAAACCTATTTTCGACCTATAATTAACGTGAGTAGAAAGCCCGTTTATCATTAAAATGATTAGTGTAACTCAGGAGTGTTACGAAAGTGAAATAATATGTAGAGGCATGACTGTAGCTTTTTTAAATATAAAATATACTACCTTTAGGGCTGTTTAAATTACTTTTTAATTACCAATGAACAAAAAAGTGACGTCATCAAATATATGCGTCCAAAATAAAGCGTACACTCGGGTGTGGCAATTGCTGGCTCGTACTTATCTTTGCGTTTATCTCAGCAAACATAGATAACCTAGCTATGTGTAACGTGTTATCTGTAGATAGCGTAGTGACTATTCGATCGAGTTCGTGAATTAACCTGTGCGTTTTTTTTTATTTTTGGGATTTTTTATTTTGTGTTGTGAAGTGAAATGGCTGGAGCTGGCAGGGGCGAAGGCAGAGGAGTAGCGGGAAAGTTGGAGTCTCAGATATACTGCATAAAGTACACACTGTTTTGCTTCAACGTTGTAATGTGGGTAAGTCGTGGTTTCATACCCATACAAAAAGTCATCTTTGACAGCTTAAACTCTAAAAAATCACAACAGAAAAATCGAAAGATTAAAAGCTTTTAATAAATAATTATTTGATCTAAAGGGTTTTATCAAGCTATTTTTGATGACGCAAATTTTCTAGTATCTAGCCTATAAAAGTACTCGTGTAGTGTTTACCTGTACTAAAAGAACCGATTGCTTATATAGTTGTGACTGTATTATTCGACTCTGAGAAATGTTTTATTAATTAAAATCAACTTTAAGTGCTGTAAACATAAAGTTGGAAACGTTCTGCCGCTCTGAAGCGTCCTAATTGGCCCACCAATGCAACTGTTTATATTGTTTATGGATGGGTTAGTATTAAATTAGTAAAAAAAATTATGATAAACAAAGAAAAATATCTAGTTTTAATTCCGCTAATGCTGAGATGCATATGCACCGCCCTCCCGCCCGCAGCGGGATTATTATAATTATTTTTTTTTACTATAATTATAATATTAATTATAGTAAAAAAAAATTCTTTGTAAACATTTATTAGTATTAGGTGAGTAAATAACTAATACAAAGACTAAATACATTACCTCATCATTTCAGTCGTCCACTACTGAACACAGACCTCCCTCATGGATCTCCATGAGGGGTAGTTGCCATACTCACCACGCTTGGCAGGTGGGTTAGCGATCGCAGTATGGGATGTTGATAAGTACACGAAAAGACGCTGCTGCCCATTTTCCGGAGGTATCCCTTAGCAGGTTCTTACAGCATCCACGGGTATGCGAGGAGGGGTAGCATTCTACTTACACTTACACCCCACATTACCTACAGACGTATTATTTATGACAAACAGTGAGTCAATCACGCAGTACCTTTATCAATATTCTTGGAAGCAAAAGAGTACTTTTACTGAAGTGTGTGTAAGTTAGGCCTTTCGCGTCTTTAATCAATGATTTGTACTGCATTAGCAACTAGTATATGCAGCCGTGCCTGCCTGAGACATAATGTGTGCATTATTATTATTATTTTTAGTGTAGTATTATTCCACTAATGTTATAAAGCCGAAAGTTTGTTTGTATAGATGTAGGATGTTTACTACGTTTTGATGCCAAAACTACCCTAGGGATTGAGCTGAAACTTTGCACGCGTTGTGGCCAGGATTAACCCATAGGCTACTTTTTAACCGGAAACAACGCATGCGAAGTGGCAGAAGCTAGTATTAATTATGTACAAAATGTTGTTTGAAAGGTAAATAAAATACAATTTTTTACAATTTGCCAGCCATTTGTCCAGCATATTGCTCATATATTAACCGTTACGAGTTACAAACATCGTTCGTGTCAATTTTATTAAATATTATAATATATGATTATATTACTGTTATGATTTACATCATTTTCAACAATACCTAAGTAGTAATTCAATCAATATATATAAAACTCTTCCGTTACTGACTGAGTGACTGACAGACAACGCACAGCCTAAATCACTGGACCAAGAGACTTGAAATTTGGCACACATATACCTTGAGTATCCTAGAGGTGCACTAAGGAGGGATTTTTTGAAGTTCCCACGGGAACTGGAACTACGCGAGTGAAACTGCGTGGTGCGGCTAGTATTAACGTTTAAAATAATAATAATGTAATAATGATGATGATGATAATAATGTTTAAAAACATTTTGTCTAGAACTTTTATTTTTCTTAATAATGGTCTGCTGTCCACATCCACTGCTGAACATAGGCCTCTATCATGGATCTCATGATGTTGAAGGGATTGTTGCCATACTCGCCACGCTTGGCAGGTGAGTTACAGAGCGCAGTACGGGACGTTGATACGCGGATAGACGCTGCTGCATGTCTTCCCTTTGCAGATTTTACTGCATCTACGGGCAAGAGAGTAGAGTAAACATGTATATTTGATATATTCAGCTTATTTATTTAGGTATTTCAATGTAATTTGACCGTTCGAAGCAAATTTGTATTTCTCCTACATTGTAATTTCGTAGACATCTATATAATGAGCAAAGTCATTTAAATAGACGTTTACGAAATTACAATTTGCTTTGTGAATGGCGCCCGTTGCGAATGCAATCCGAGGCTTATTCTCAAAGGCTTACTTGTCTACTCACCAATAGCCGTACTAATATAAGATACAAATACGTGTATAAGTATTTGTATCTTGTATTTGTACGGTTTAAGAAGACTAGAGATATGACTTAATGAAGATAGGGATTTGAGGGTATTGGAATCCCTAGCTAGGTAAGCGTTGCAGAAGGTCACAGCATCAATATCATTTTTAACCCTCGAGTGTACAATTTACGTCACGTGGTTTGTGGTCCCATTCGCCGGAAGCAAAATAATTAAATTAAATCAATCCGGCGAATGAGACCGCGGTCCCAATACCTTGTGGTCCCAAACGACGGAAGCCTCCGATGCCAACATCCCTCATGTTATCAAGTTTAAAATATTTATCGTCAGAACCATATTTTTTAAAGATTACCATATATTTTATTAATGAATGGGCATATGTTGGGTTTTTTTTACTAATACTTTAGAAAGGCTTACACCGCTTACTACAATCAACCAAAATTAACATAAAATAACTACATAGTCAAGTATAAATTATCCCTACAAACTAAAGTCAATAAATAATACAAAATAAACATGTTAATAAAATTTTAAGTCAATATGCAATGGTCAGGTTACATTCATGAAATTTAAATACAATTATTTGAATTAAAACAAAGCTAGCTATTTCTAATGAAATGAATGTTTTTTTTTTTTATTTATAACTCTTATAACTAGTTTGAAGTATTATTTTTAGGGTTTCGTACCTCAAAAGTAAAAAACGGAACGGACAGACAGACAGACGGACAACAAAGTTACCTACACTTTGTTGTCCGTCTGTCTGTCGGTCGGTCTGTAAACACCCTTTATCTCGAGAACGTGTAGAGGTACCGAGTTGAAATTAAAACCATATACTCAAATCTGCAACCTCTTTAAGCTGTAAAAAAATTAATATTTTTAACTTGGAGTCAAAAATATATACGGTTGTTTATGTCACAAAAAACGCTTGTTTCGACATTCTCAAAGGAATCAAAATTCAAAGGGTACTTACCGTAGATCTAGAACTATGAAATCAAGGTATATCGTCTTCTACTGTATATACAGGGATCCAAAAACTATAAATTTGCAATGGAATCATAAAGAAACGTCCTTAAAAAAAGTACGGAATCAATCACCGAGGTTAAACCACCTTACGCGCGGTTATAAAATGGATATTTTACCGAATCTTTTTGTGCACTTTAAAACTTTAATATTTTATTATGTTCCTACATACCTACGGAACCGCGGCCACCCGTTACCGAGGGCGGTGGGCGAGTCCAGCTCGTGCTTCTCTGGATTTATTTGAAATTATAAACGGGTACACTGTCTCAAAAGATTAATATTAATAATTTAAGTATAATGGCTAAATATTGATCTTCAACTGACCTATTATTCAATGTGTTGAAAGTACCTAATCCAAAACGTCTTGCGCTGAAAAAGGTTATTACTGTAGCAAAGTGCGTATTTTAAATCCATATTCACAAATAAAAGTACACGTAAGCATTTGAATTTTCTTAAAAGAAACCAATCACATTAGCCAAATCAGAACCAAGCTCTAAACATTTACAGCCATTGTTTATGGCACTTATGTAGAGTGAGGCAAAGATTTAAATCGTAGATATGCCCTCACTCCAATAACTGTAGCATCGCCTTCATATCTGTGTTAACAATAATGCCAACGCTGGTTTTGCTAATAAATAAAACTGTTATTGTTACCATTTATTGTGCAATCTCATTGCACGAAATTTCGTTAAAAAAATAAAACATATCTCGTCCGGCTAACACTGTGTTTAGAGGTACACTGATTCCAAATGAGTGAGCTCACTCATTTCGTGTGGAAACAAACGGTGCGGTCACATTACGGCGAGGGCGTGTCTAACGATTTAAAACTTTGGAGTGAGGGAGGAAAGGACCAATTGGCTACTTTCAGTTTTGTAAGGGTTTTGTTCGGCATTGTTATTCATTGAAGCGTGGGTGGACTGTGCTGAAAAACATTTCAACTAAATTCTCCTATCTCTTTCGCTTGCCGTACCTATTTATCATGCGATAAAAATACTGTTATATTTTTGTTTGTTTCTAACCTTTGTATCAATGTAGTTATAAAAATGTATAAATTATCTTAATCTCGTCCCTTTTTTAACATTCAGAATTTATTAGCCGCCATTTTATACAATAAATACTGATGTTAACCCTAGAACCGTACCCTGGGGTACAATCGAAAAAAAAATTTGAAAATAGTTTATAACTTTTTTATTAAAAGACGGATTGTTTTGCGCTTCCATGTATTTACGAGGGGTAGGGGGACTCGCCGATATCTCGGACGGACGGCGGTCCTGCTAGCTAGTGGACGTGGCACGCTGCTTGTGGGGTACACCTGTACCCCTGGGTACGATTAACGTAAGTTTTTCATCTCTATATTGTGTTTCTTTTTATTTTGTACGTTTTTTTATATATTTACCTATAGAAAATTAATTATACGATTGTTTTTTCGTAGATTATTTTAGCATCCCTAATTGTAAAGTTTTTTCAGTCAAGTATTGTTATATTTTTACTGTTTATTTTTTATTTGTGCATGATCTAAGTATTTTTTGTTTTTTAGGTAGCGGCAAGATCCAATTTGAACGAAAATGACACAAAATATACTTCTGGAGACTGATGATGGAGAAGATCTGGTGTTAGGAGAGGCTTCAGATGAAGAACTCGGTGAAATGATTCAAGATTTTCGAGGAAGAAATTATTTCTTCCTCTAATCGAAAATCTTGAATTATTTCATCGAGGTCTTCATCTCAAAGGACAAAAGAAAAACGTCATCATGCTTTCCACCATGCATTACAAACGAGATAAATCTGTTAATTTGCCGGAAATAATCAGCTTCTATAATCAAACAACGGGTGGAGTTGCTACCTTCGACCAGCTTTGTCTTACGTACAGCGTGTCGCGCAAAACTCTCCGCTGGAGCCTTTGTGTGTTCTATGGAATACTGAATTTTGTAGGGATCAATTCCATGGTCTTGCTAAATTGTTTGAGTGCCACTAATAAGCAAATTTTCAAGAATCGCACGCACTTATCTGAAGATTCTAGCATTTGATCTCATAAAGCCTCACCTAGAAAGACCGGTTTCAATACCGTACTTTGCCGACCCCCCTCTAAATAAGTATTGGGAATATATTGGAAAAAAATTGTAAGATACTAGCAGCAAATCCTTCTAGTCTAAAAACTGGTAGTTGCTTTTTCTGCCCGAGGTCTAAAGACTGCAAATCACGCACACAATGTGTTAAATGCAAAACATATCTGTGTGTTGAACACCAAAACCAAATATGCCAAAATTGTTTGTAATTCCTAATTATTGTGATATGATTACGATTAATATGTCTGAAATTGTTGTGTAAACATGTAAGTGAGTTGATTTTATAATAAAAGTTTATTATTCTTATAAAAATGTGTTATTATTATTGGGGTTACCCAGTACCCCACGGTACCGTTAGTGTATGTCCTGGATGGGTACGGTTCTAGGGTTAAGGACATCTCACAAATTATTAAAAAGTAAACCTTTTAACGGATGTTTTCAAAATAATCAACGGATAGTTTTGTCTTTCAATAGTAAAGAATACATTTCTTTAGATAGGAGTCTCTTAGGTATAACCCTAAAATAAGGTTATGTTTAATATAGTTTCTATCTAACCCGGTTCCCATATTACTACTCTATTGTGGGCAAAATTATTATAAGCATTTGCTGTTTACCGTTTGAAACACGTTTACTGTCATATAATTCCAACCCGTACTCGTATTGTAACCTAAAATAAAGGTAGACGTTATCAACCTGATATGATAAGCTTTGTCCTTATTTCCGACTATAAATATGACTCATATCATACTACGTACTCGTACATTACTCACAGTTCAAAACAAAAACTGTGTAGGAAGGTCTACTAACATATATCTTATAAGGGTAAAGCTGTCTTGTTGTTTTTGTAACTACGTCTATACGCGTAAACTACATCCACTTGGTTGGACACCTAGTCTTCGTAAAATCAACATACTTGTTTGTCAAGACACGACAAATTTAGCTGGCATTTCAATAAGCTGTACATTCACCATATAACATAAATTTCACAAAGAGAAACACAGACAAATATAACATACAATGGGCGGTCTTATCGCTAAAAGCGATTTCTTCCAGACAACCTTTGGATGGACAGGATATAAGATAATAAAAAAAAACGGCGGTGTACGAATAATACATACGCAAAAATAGATAGATAAAAATATACCTACATACATAACAACCTAAATACTTATATGATAAACATACTTATCACTACATAAATATATAAATACTACAATCATAAATAGGTAACGATATAAGTAATCCTAAAGACAAAAACATAATTAAATTATACGAGTACCTAATATTTGGAAAAAAAAAAGTTTTACGACAAGGATAAGTAATGACAGTGTACCTTAGATTTAAAAATAGCTTGAGATTTTGAAGATCTAATAGAGAAAGGGAGTCCATTCCATAACCGCACAGCTTGTACAGTAAATGAGTTGCTATAGAATTGAGAGGCGTGTTCTGGTGTGATAAGCTGCAGAGTTTCAGAGGACCGGAGATTTCGAGCATGTGCCTCATGCAGATACTGATAACGCTCCTTGAGATAGAAGGGAGTAGTAGGAGAAAATAGAATATTATAAAGAAGGGACAGAATATGTGCATTCTGGCGAAGACGGATGGGGAGCCACTTGAGTCTACGTAACGAGGCTGAGGATGCAAACATTTTACGGCTGATCTCGGCAACACATGGATCCCAGGACAGACTGGTGTCCATGATAATGCCTAAGTTTTTCACCGTTTGACTGATAGCTATCGGTGTGCCATCAAAGATTATGCGGGGGAGCTGTGCGTAATCTATTTTGGAAATCAACTTTGAGCTACCTATAATGATTACCTGAGTCTTATTTGGATTTACGGTTAGGCCATAGGATTTGCTCCACTCACATATGCGGTCTAAATCATTATTGATAGTAGTAATTGCACTGTTGATATCATCGATACTTGATTGAAAGTAAATTTGCAAATCATCTGCATACAGGTGGTAGGATGAAGATAAATTATAAGATATAGAATGAATAAATGCAGAAAACAGTATAAGTGAAAATTGTGATGATATACCATAAATTTTATTTTATTTTGATGATCTATGACAACAGCAATACTCCTGTCCGTTCGTCGCAGCAACCAAGACTGGACGACTGTGGGAGTGATACTGAACTCCCCACCGACACCGCCAATGTAACCTTGCGCCGTAAAGTAGATTCTCAGCCTCAACATACCGAGTACATTACTGAGGAGAAGCTTCGAGATATATGGCGGATTGAATTGTGCAAGGAGATTGAGTCAGTGATGGAGGCAACTATAAAAAGAACTGTCTCAAACGAACTGAAAAACATAAATAACCAGTTTATGGAGTTTCAAGGATCTATTTCATACTTGAGCACGCAGTACGAGGAGTTCAGGAATGAAATAGCTGATCTAAAAAAGGTTTTAAGCAAAAACTCTTCCGAGTTAAAGTTTCTGAAGGATGTAAATAAGAACCTCAAGCAGAACCTGGATACTTGCGTGGCCCATGTCAAGCATCTGGAAGAAGAAAACATCAAGCAGCAGCAATGGTCCCGGCTCCAGAACATTGAAATTACTGGAGTTCCAGAGTGCAAGGATGAAGTAACCTGTGTCATAGTGGAGAAATTGGTGAAGCATATAGGGGTAAATATTGAACCTTCCGACTTGGAGTTCGCGCACAGAATACAGCCTCGGCGTGCGTCTAGCGCTACCCGGGCACGGTCAATCATTATACGTCTGAGGCGCCGCGCTGTCAAGGATCAAATAATAGCAGCGGCTCGCAAACGTCGCAACATAACTGCGGCGGATGTGAAAATTGGAAGCGAAAATGACAGAGTTTTCTTTAATGAGCACCTTACTAAAAACAACAAACTGCTACTTAATGCTGCCAAAGAAAAGATCAAAGAATGTCATTACAAGTATATCTGGACAAAAAACTGCCGCATCTATGTACGAAAGAACGATGGCTCTTCTGCTATTCCGATAGACTCATCTTCCGATCTACCAAAAATCGTTTAGGTTGCGTTTTGGACATTACTGAACTTTTTCATACCAATTGTTATGTACTTATATTAGCTAGCAGCTTATTTGCAATCTTATACATAAAGTTACACAGAAATTATTTTATATTAGGTATATATAAATGCTGTTTGAATTACATTTCCATACACATAACTAACAATATAACTATACATTATGATATTAAATATATACAGTATATTTTTTGTATTCTAAATTTATTTTTTATATCCCAATGTTTATGCTACATAAATAATATTTTCATGTTTATTTTAAATAAAATTATAACTAAACGTTATGAAAATAAAAATATATCTTATATTCTAGGTATACACTGCTTTAAATTTTTACCACACAATTTAAACTTTCTCTCATATGCGAAGAAGGTATGTGCCACAATATGCAAATATAGTAATAAGTTCTCAGTTATAATCACTATTTATTTAATTATCATACTATATTATTGGAATATTTTATTCTCATTATGATTAACAGTATATACAACTTAAAATTATTTTACCAAAACGTACGTGGGTTGAGAACTAAAACGAATGACTTCTATAACAACTTGCTACTTAATGAACCGGATATTGCCTTAATTACAGAGACCTGGCTTTGCGATGGTATACTCGATGCAGAGCTCTGCAGTAGTAGGTATAACATCTTTCGTAGAGATCGTGGTTCCTTGGGTGGGGGTGTGATGGCTCTATGTGCTAGCCACCTTCAGGCTTACGAGCGCTCTGAGTGGTTTAGACCGGATCTGGAGTGTGTCTGGTTAACAATTCCAGCGCGCGCTCTAGGCTCTGCGCACGACCTTCACATGGCGGTTGTATATATACCCCCTAACTCCTTTCTTATCTCAAGAACTAAGTCCTTTATAGATCTAATCTCCAGTGTCCACGAGCTTCATCCGGATGATCATTTCATGATTGCTGGCGATTTTAATTTACCTTGTATTGACTGGGCATCGTTTGGAAATCCTATCATATTAAAAAAAGGATCTATAGAGATGCAAAATCTAGCTGTCGACTTTATATCTCAATCCTTGTTACTTGGCATTTCTCAATTCAATAATATCGTAAATACTTCTAATAACACGCTGGATTTATTTTTCTCGGATTCTCCGGTTGTAGTGACCAAATCTAAATCCCCGCTCGTAAATGAAGATAATTTGCATCCTTCCCTATCTATATCGGCTAGTGATTTCTTAATTCCAGCTCTTAAACCCAAACCTCGACTCATATTCCAGTATAGACGTGGTGACTATAACAGTATTAATGAGTTCCTTGAGCATCACGACTGGTCATTTATACATGAAATACTTAGTATTGATAGCATGGTAGAGCATTTCTTTTCTATTTTACAAAAATTGAGGCAGGACTTTATACCACATATAAATAGCTCCCGTACGTACAAATATCCCATTTGGTACAATCGAACGTTGATACAGCTTATCAAAGAAAAATCTAAAGCACATAGAGATTGGAAACGGCATAAAAACCCAAACTATTACACATTATTTGCCGAGCTTAGGAAACATATAAAGATTTCTCAGAATGAATGTTATAAAGCGTATATCGATCTATGCCAACAGAAAATTAAACTAAACTCAAAAATTTTCTGGTCATATGTTAAATCTAAGAAAAAAAATAATTCAAATTACCCTCAAAAAATGAGCTATAAGGATATTCCGCTAAACACTCCTAATGATATCTGTACTGCTTTCAATAACTTTTTCGAGAGCAATTTCAGCATTCCAGCGAATGATTACTCTGTTCATCAGCCCACTGATAATAGTCGCGATACTATTAACAGGATTGAGGTTGACTCTGATGAGATTTTCAATCTACTACGGCAGTTAGATATTACCAAAGGAGCTGGTTGCGATATCTTTCCCCCATTATTCTTCGTCAAATGCGCAGCCTCTTTGTGTACACCCATTATGTTAATATTCAATCGATGTCTCAAGGAAGGAGTCTTTCCTGACGTTTGGAAGCGTGCTAATATTGTTCCGATCCACAAAAAGGGACCTGCTACGGCTGTCGAAAACTACCGTCCAATATCCATTCTTAGTGTCCTTAGTAAGGTATTCGAGAGGGTAGTTCATAAGCGGCTATATCCAATACTATCGGTTTCAATTCCAAGTGAACAGCATGGGTTTGTAAAAGGACGTTCCACGACCACAAACCTAGGTGCCTTTGTAGACAATATAGCCCGAGACATGGACGGTGGTTCACAAGTGGATGTGATCTACACGGACTTCGAGAAAGCCTTTGATCGTGTAGATCATATCATACTTTTAAACAAACTCTACGACCTCGGAATCAGAGGCGATCTCTTGCGTTGGATGGAATCTTATCTGTGAAATCGGTCTCAATCAGTAGTAGTGGGTGGGTTCTGCTCTAGTTTCGTCAGTTTACCATCGGGTGTGCCTCAAGGCTCTATATTGGGTCCTATTTTATATGCGTCATACATTTATGACATAAGTTCTTGTTTGAGGCATGCCCGGTGTCTTATGTACGCTGATGACACGAAGGTATTCATGGGGGTTAGAAATCTATATGATTGCCTCATCCTTCAAGAGGATCTCGACAGATTGGCGCGCTATTACAGGCTGAACCGCTTGGGCATTAACGTAGCTAAGTGCTCTTCGGTTTCTTTTACAAGGAAAAAATCTCCCACGCAGTTTATACACAATTAACATATACAATTAATGGCAATCCTGTAAGTAAACTGGAAGCTGTCAGAGATCTCGGAATATTGTTGGACAGTAAACTCACCTTCGCCGAACACATTGCTATGATTACATGTAAAGCTTACAAAAGCCTAGGTTTTATACTGAGGGTCAGTCGACCTTTCTCGGATGAGTCGTGTTTAAAGATATTGTACTTCTCCTTTGTACGCAGCGTTTTGGAGTATTGTAGTACAGTCTGGAGCCCGCAGTATCTAACTTACATTCAGAGTATAGAGAAGATCCAACGTAAATTTGTTAAACACCTTAACTACAGGTCGCACCTCGGACGAACTGAAGATTATCTTAAATCATGTAGAGACCATGACCTCTCTACTTTAGAAAATAGGCGCGTCTTGGCTGACCTCTCTCTGCTTCATGGTCTTTGTAACGGATACATTGATTGCGAAGAATTAGCGTCTAAAATACTGTGCTTCAGTGCTCCTAAAATAAGGACAAGGCACACTAACCTTTTTGCTGTAGCACAGTGTGTAACGAACTACGCTCAGAACTCGCTTGCAACCCGATTGCACAGATCATATAATAAGAAATTTAAGACTGTTGACATCTTCCACTCCACTAAATTATGTTTTAAGAAAGCAGTGCTCAATATTCTTAATGAACCCACCTAGGGTTCGTAAGTGCTACTTACAACTTATCCATATTATTTAGCATATTAATAACTTATTATGTAATATTATATTGTTTATTATATTGCCTTACCATCTCATGTTTTCATTTCTTATATTATTTATTTTTAATGTATATTGTCTATTTATATAACCAATTAATTATTTATGTTAATGTAATGTAATAAGTAAAACCTGTTAGGTGTAGGTGTTTGTTTCGCGTGGATGTATTGATTTTATATTGTAGTTAAAGTACATAGCATGTAATTTAGATACCTTGTTGTTCGTGTGATGTTTTGTTAATTTTAGATATAATAGACCGTAGTCTTTTTGTTAACTTAAGAATGATTTAAAAAAAGTAAATCCGTAATTGGCTGTCAGTTATAGTATGTAAGATAAGGCTATTAATTCTAAGAGCTGTGGATTTTGTGAAATAAAAATAAATAAAATAAATCTATGATAAACGAACATGATAATTGTTAGGTCAGGATAACAGTAAATTAGGCCAAGTGGTTTGCAGGTTTCCATAGTTACCTGTAGACCTGTTTCATGTTGTTGCATATTTTTTACGTTTACCAAAATATATTAACAGATATTAATTGAGGTTTCGATTTAAAATACCTATTCCGATATATTTGGTAAACCGTCTCACTTATTTGAGGACCGATTTCTATGACACTAATAAAGCTTACTTAAACGTTATAATTTTCCTCGAAAGTTCATGGTTAAAACTACATCAATGATTTATTTATGATTTGTATAGCAGACGGAGAGGCAGTCATAGCGAAACTGTAAGGGCTCCTTGTTGTAGTACTTGGTGTACGGAACCCTAAAAAAATTGGTGGTTACCAAAAAAAGCCGCCGAAATAAGTTAATATTGTTTCAAACGAAATAAAAAAACATACCTATTTAGTCCTTCAACACTATATTTTTCGCTTTTTGTGCAGCATAAAGTGACCACTAGTTGTGCCATTCCGGTGGGCCCATGCGGGACAGCACTTTCAACTATAGTACCGCCTTTTAATAAAGATTTGATAACACCCAGAGTTTACACCTTGCCTCAGTTCCGTCACTCCGTATCTTTTGTGTCTCCGAGACAAACCTGAAATAGTAGGGTTGTACAACGTTTCAAAATGGGACTTTTTCTCACAACTCAACCACAACGTGCACTTAAGGGATTTGAATATCTTAAGGCCGGTTTATTCCGAAGAATCTCGTCTGACGCTGTGCGATGTTGCCACATCTAGGAACATGTTAAAGCATTGAAAATGTCTCAATGATGCGTTGATCTTTCACAAATAGGTACCGGAAAGGAAGTGACTAACTACAAACAATGATAAAAGACAGCAGGAGCGCTTGATAAGCAGCATGATATTACAAAAATATTTAAAAGAAAATCCAAGAAGAACCTATTACTAGTTCCACCTGTCGGACGTAGTAATTACAAAATCAAGGTATTAATTATCCTATTCCATTTAATCTGGAATTAAAAAAGATACTCAAAACTTGCAATCATGAAAGTCCATATTAATGCGTAGTAATCAATTCTTTTAGGCTCATTGTGAGATGCCAGAGTATTTAACAAACTTCAAAGCAGACTAAATATGTTACGAACATATTAATGTTCACAGTTCACTAAGTATTTGGTGCGTTCAAATGTTACAAATGTGGATGAACATTTACCTCAGCAATTCCCTTAACGTTTACATGTGGAGGGAAATTGCGCAATCACTAAATAATGTGTAATGTTATAAGAGAACGGCTGTATTTTGAAGAATTCAATTTCAAATAGGGGATAAGCGTAACGTTTTAGTTGGATAATGAATTATATAACACCTTATAATAGTGATGCCGTTGGGTGCCGGCAGTAGCAGCTGTAGAATTTTACCCCTCTTCTCATTCCCGTGGATGCAGTAAGAGCCTGCTAAAGAATACCTCTAGAAGATGGGTAGCAGCGTCTTTCCGCGTATCAACATGCTTGCTGCGAACTACGGTCGCCAACCCGCCTGCCAAGCGTGGTAAGTATGGCCACTACCCCTCATATAGATCCATGAGGGAGGCCTGTGTTCAGTAGTTGATATTTTACGGCTGGAATCATGAATAGTGTTACGAGCTGGGGGTTCAAGATTAAATAATGTAGTCCAATTATACAAAAAGAAGCTCACAGTAGATTTACACTAGAACTTCACACTTCTTTACAGAATACTGTTCAACACTATAGCACTTATACCCAATTCACTGATCACCACTGTAGCACTAGTATTAAAGTCGCTCGGATATATCACACTGTTCACTTTCGTAGCCAAATAAATAATGTCCGCTCGGCAAACACACCCGCGTATTTATATCGCATTAAATAAACGTTCGAGATATAAAAGGAAGGATCTATATTCACAAACAATAGATTAACAAGTAAACAACCTTGTTTACAACCGCGCTATTGTTTAGAGAACTGGTCCTTCCAGAAACATCTCCTATTTATGTTCTATTAATAGAAGTGACCTTTGAACTCTTTACAATGTGTTTACACAAACACCGGTCCTTTCTGGATCTTTCGCTAATTTACTAGTTTGCGTTTGCGCACGGCGCAACAATAGCTTTACGGGTTTTTATCGCGAACACTCAAGTAGGTATCGTTGAATTGATAACTATGCATAGATCACATTAGTTTACAACTTTGGCACACATACCTCTTCACAGACTGGATCTTTTAAGGCGTTTCTCGGTTTGAGAAAACAGCGTTTTCTCCGCTGTGTCAGAAAATAGGGTATGCATTAAGTCACCGAGTTTGATCAAGATCCATGCTTGATGTTAATAATGTTCTGCGCTGTCGGTATACCACGGTGTAATCAGCTGGAAACTATTTATACAACTTTTAGTTATTGTTTGTAAAATGTTATGTATCAGCAGTGCTAATAGACCTTCGAGATGGAAATATGACATTATATATATACTGAAGTCGATAATCACAAGACGTGAATGCATTAGCCCAAAAACCACACCCACTACCACTCAAAAATGGAGGACCTACACCACAGCAGAGGTGTGCCTGCTCCACTTAGCGGGAGATAACCAAAAGCAACTCAGGCAGATATAATAAATTCGGCCTTTCCCAATTAAAGCCAAAACATGCCACGAATCAATCCTAAACGCGGCAGGACGCATTAAATGCATTCATCTTTGCACAATCGGCCTTGGCTGGGATCCAATGTCAATTATCGACTGGCAACTTCGGCAATTATTTCTCATTTGTGCAAGTTTGTGCAGAAACACCTTAACGAGGATCCAGGTGCGGTTTGAATGACTCTTGACGCCAGCAGGAGTTTTGGCGCGCTGCTCGCCACTCGAATTTATAACGACTTTGGCAAGAGTTTTCTGAAATGATTGTTCATAACCAATGCAACAGAGATGTAAGGAACTTTTTAATGTAAAAAAGCTGTATATTTATTTATTTTATTTCATTTTTCAACTATAAGTGTCCCACTGAAGGGCAAAGGCAGACTTCCCTCCCTTTCTTCCACTGTTTGCGATATCATTCATCATTTCAGCCGTAAAACCGTCCACTACTGAAGACAGGACTCCCTCATGGCATCCATGAGGGGTAGTTGCCATACTCACCACACTTGGCAAGCGGGTTGGCGAGCGCAGTACGAGATGTTACACGGAAAGACGCTGCTGCCCATCTTCCGGAGGTATCCCTTAGCAGGCTCTTACTGCATATACAGGGGCATGAGAGGAGGGGTAACATTCTAGTCCCGGCACCCCACGGCAATGCTATAAGCGATATAAGGCCACGGTATTACAAATTAGCCAATTTTTGATTCTATTTTAAACGATCAAATATCCTTTGTTTTGATCGAACAAAAATACCTATGTACGTATACATATGTTATAGTTGAATAAACGTTATTGATTATTCAAAGGTTTAAAGTACGATATTTTTCACTTCACCTGATAATAAAAAATTACAAAGGTAGGATAGTGTTTGTTCGTTTTTGTGGTTGTACTTCGAGTATATCAATGGGGTGGCCATTTTGTCTCCGAAAATCGATTGTCCAAAAATCACAGTCAATATCACCATCCATAATATTATGGTCCCATAAATATTATTTGTATCATCATCATCATTTCAGCCATAAAACGTCCACTGATGAACACAGGCCTCCCTCATGGATCTCCATGAGGGGTAGTTGCCATTCTCACTACGCTTGGCAGGCGGGTTGGTGAGCGCAGTATGGGATGTTGATACACGGATAGACGCTGCTGCCCATCTTCCGGAGGTGTCCCTTAGCAGGCTCTTACTGTATCCACGGGTAGGAGAGGAGGGGTAACATTCTACTGCCGGCACCCCACGGCATTTATTATTTGTATTAAGATATTGTTTATCTTTATGCTCTTTACGCATAAAGTTATGTTACTTATTATATTTTTTCCATAATTTTCATCGTTATAAACATATGTGTCATAATAATATAATAATAATACTTATTATATCATACTTATTCTTCCGAATATTTTTGAATGATTATAAAACCTTTCAGTGGCAGAACCGAGAAGGAAGGACAGTAGGTTATTATATTAGGTTTTTTTTGTAACCATCCAAAAAATACTGCCTGTGACAGAACCGAGATGTAGAGACAGTAGGTTATTAGGTTTTTATAACAATCTGAAAACACTGCCTGTGAGAGAACAGAGATGTACAGACAGTAGGTTATTAGGGTTTTTTTATAGCCAACCAAAAATTTACTTGAAGTTCTGTCAAAGGCCTTTGACAGAACTTCAAGTAAGTTATTATTTATTAGATTTTTTTGCTAGGGGGCAAATTCCGTCGGTCAATACGGTGCAAGGTGTACATTAAAGTTAAACTCCAAAAACTAAGCGCGAGCGAGCGTAGTAAAAAGTAAAAAAAATATTTAATACGATAAAAAAATACTTATGGCTAAACCTTATTAAAAATATAATATCACTAAGCAAGAGTTTTAACTTGCTAGTTTAAGTGTCAAATACATCAACATATTTATGATGTTATGTACATTAACAATTATTCTAATAAATAATTTAATATTATCAAAATCTTAAATGAGCGTCGAGCTCGTCATTCAAGGTCCACTTAAATTTATTCACTTAAAATTGTTCACTTAAGTTTAAATGAAAAATTATGCTCTTCCACACCGCGCTCCTCCGCACCAGAGGAGTACGCAGAGCTAACGTTGGGCCATGGGTTACGATTTACATTAAAAAAATGTTACCAATCTAATAAGTACGTATTAATTATATTATTAATATCATCATATCAGCCGTAGGACGTCCACTGCTGGACAAAGGCCTCCCTCATTGATCTCCAAGTACTGCGGTTGGAAGCCGTCTGCATCCACCGCCGACCAGCAGTTCTCACCAAGTCGTCTGCCCATCTTGTAGGTGGACGTGTACGCTTCGCTTGCCAATCCGTAGCCACCATTCGAGAACTTTGCGGCCCCATCGGCCATCTGTTCTGCGCGCTATATGGCCTGCCCATTGTCATATATTATTAATATATGTACCTATGGACATTTATAGCTCCTTTTCAAGTATCAACAATTACATCTAGGATTACCTAACCTCATTGATTAAGATATTGCTTCTGCGCAAAGTCGTTTTATCTGATTGTACTGCATGCTGTTTGCCTGTCATTGATTTATGATTCCTTCAATAGATCTATCATAAGTAAACATGATTAAACAAACCTAACAAATGCATAAATGTGAGTGGCTTGGTCAAGGAAAAATGAATTTAAAATTTATTTTTTAAATTCTTATACGACATGACAGATTCCATAAGAACACAATAAGATAGAAAAGTACAATAAAAATGATTGAGCTGTCACGTGACGCCTGGCAGATGTACAATATTTTCACTACAGTCGCCAGAGTCGCCTAAGTTGCCACAGTCGCCCCAGTCGCCACAGTCAACATGATGGGTACGGTAGACTATGGGCAGTCGCCCTAGTACAACTCGCACATCTCCAAGCGTCACGCGTCACCTCTCGTCCGACTGGTTTTACTCCCGGCAAAAGATGTTTAACATCAAAAAGAGGAAAAGTAGATTAAGGATTAGTAACATGAACCAGGTGAGTAAGAAAATTGCTGTTATGTCGTACAAGGAGGTCACTGAGGCTGCCCTGTAAAAAAATGTTGATACACGGAAAGTGGCTGCTGCCATTCTATATCCCTTATACATATCCCTTGACAGATTCTTACTTCTTCCACGGGCAAGAGAGGATAGACAATATTCTATGCCGGCACCTCACGGCTACTACGACATGAGTAAATTAGAAGAAGAGAGGTGGTGAATGATTAGCACACACCACCTACAGTTTAGCTTTTTAAAAGCCACCCCGTAGATAATTTATATAACGCTTCATCCTAATCGATTTCCTATCGTAAGAAACTTTAAAGTAAATTGGCCTGAAAGCGTCAGCAATTGATATTCATATTGTATAGTACGTTGCAGTGCCTGGGATATTGTTAGATAGCTGTCCAGCATTTATTTATAACATTTTACACGTAGCTAAATAACGTAAAATAAATTCACCTACACGCCCATATTTAGTAGTAATATAAGAACTGCGGAAAAAGTTGTACATGTTTTCATTTAACAAACGATTTAAAGAAATTAAGATCATAATATATGTAGGTTTCAAGATTAACGCACCGTCGTACTTTCCGTAGACCTAGAACTATGAAATTTGGCAAGGGGTATGGTCCGCCGTGGGGTACCGGCAGTAGAATGATACCCCTCCTCTCATGCCCATGGATGCAGTAAGAGCCTGCTAAGGGATACCTCCGGAAGATGGGCAGCAGCGTCTTTCCGTGTATCAACATCGCGTATTGCGCTCGCCAACCCGCCTGCCAAGCGTGGTGAGTATGGCAGCTACCCCTCATGGTAATCCATGAGGGAGGCCTGTGTTCATCAGTGGACGTTTTATGGCTGAAATGATGATGATATGGTCTTTTACTGTAGATACAGAGAAAAATCCAAAAACTATATATGTACATTTGAAACGGAATCATGAAAAAAATCGTCTTTAAAAAAGTACGAAATCAATCATTGAGGTTAAACAACTACATACCTAATAGGTCATAAATTGGATGGATGACTTTTGTGCATTTTGAAAAATTAAAAAAAAAACAGATAAAGCTAATTTACAATAATTATTATGTTCCTACATACCTACGGAATCATCAGTGAGCGAGTCTAGCTCGCACTTGTCCGGTTTTATTTTTTATCAGATTTTAATTTTTTTGCTTGCTTGATACCACCACTTCAGCCATACCAAAATATTTGAAAGCATCATTTACCTGCTCTATATTTCAAATTATAACTAAAGATGAGCGTGTTAAAATTATAAGACAGATTTTTCAAAACAAAGAAAATAGCTGATTTCCTATTAACATTCGTTGAACAAAACATTACAGCATCCCATACAAACTTTCATGTTAGGCAAACATTGTTTGAAGTAATTACTTAACCAAGCTCAATAACCTAACATTTTACGGCAATGTGTTACCAGCAAGGTGCCTAAATGTGAAATTTTGCAGCTTTTTGGCACAAGTGTCGTTATAGTGTGTATCAGACGATATTTGTATACCAAATATTTTGTACCCACCTAAATATTTTAATTAAATGAAGGGGTAACTATCGATTACGCATACTGTAAAAAAAGTAAGGCCTTTGCATCTATTATAGATGATTTATGCAGCGTCAGCAACTGGTAATCGTGCTGTACGGGACGTTGCAGTGCCTGGGACATTGTTAGATGTATTAGGCTTGCCCAGCACCTATACCATCCTCTCAGCTTAGTCAGCTATTATTCAGAGGAAAGAACAGGTCAATACGTCTGAAGCTAACTAAGCCGCGGGTTTCCTCACGATGTTTCTTTCACCGTAAAAGCACGTGTTAAGTTTGCACATAGTACATTTTTCAAGAAAGAAAAGTCCGTTGGTGCACTGCCGGTATCGAACCCACGACCTTCGGATTGAAAGTCAGGGGTACATACCACTCGGCCAACACGACTTTTCGCTTACTGTAGGAAGGGATATAATAATACTGTGTAATACCTATGCTCTATAAGTCAGAGTAAAGCACCTGCATCTTACGTTTAGCACTTAAATAGTTTGCCTAGCCTTACCTTTATTTGCTACGTCTATTTACTATAAGTCTTGTTAACATCAAGTTATCCAGACCAGCTTCATCCTCTATAGCTACTACTGAAACTGATGACAAAGTAAAGGGTTGTGTAACCATAAGTATAGTGGCTACATGAATAATGGTTTAGTTGGTAACACTGATTTTGCGGGAGGAAAGTTCCGAGTGCGATTTACTGCAGACGCCGCGTGTTGCTAATGTCAGTTACTTGCTTACTTACTTCACTCCTTATTTATGTAGCTCACAACATGGCGTTACCCTGAACCTTCTGAAGGACGTTTACACAAAGTTTCGACTTGTGGTAACCACATAATGCCTTGAGCTATATTTATAGAAATACTGTTAAAACAAAGTTGATAACTTTTTGATATATTCAAATTGCCTGTTATTACGGCTTAGTTTAATTGAATCGGTTTATAGAGTATTTATTTCTTTTAAGATATTAAAAACATTTTACCTATAAAAACACAAAGGCGCGTTTATATAATACTAGGCTTTTATTCAAATAAATAGGGAATTTCAAGAGAAAATCAGACATAACAATGGAAAACACAAGCGGAACATAAAGACGTCTGACTTCTCAAGGAGCCTACAAAGATTTACCTTCCTTATATTTCAACTGCATACAATTGTAAGGTCGCTACGTCGTGGTTTGGTATAATGAGTCCCAAATTCATCGGATAATGTAGTCACTTGTCAAAAACTCACAGAATCCAGAACTCTATTATCATCATCTCAGCCGTAAGATGCCCACTACTGAACGAAGGCCGCCCTCCTAGATCACTACATACTGATCATGAGTGGTGTTGCCATACTCGCCACGCTTAGCAGGCGGGTTGGCGAGCGCAGTACGAGTTGTAGATACGCGAAAAGACGCTGCTACCCATCTTCCGGAGGCATCCCTTAGCAGATCCTTACTGCATCCACGGGCAAGAAAGGAGGGGCGACATCCTAATGCCGGCACTCCACGGCACGAATCTATTATGCTCGCGAGTTTTACGTCATTATTCCCAACATTACGGTTACATTCCTCATTGTAACATCATATTCGTATAGCACTCGGGGTGGCAAACGAGCTTGATGCGAGTTTTTACGACCCCATAAATTTTTAACGTCTCAAAAAAGTACCGCAGTCGTTGCCCAAAAAGAGCAAAACGTAGTAACGGTCGTTCCTCTGATGCGAATACCTAAGATGGTGCAGCCAAATCGTAAATTTGGATACGGTACAGTAGACTTGAGTTTCGGCTAGATTGATTTTTGTTTTATTTATGTTAACGTAATAACTTCGTCAATTGTTACGTTGCGTTAACCTTTATCATCAAACTATAACAACTATTTTGTTTTAGTCCTTTTCACCTTAAATCGTCTAAGCTTCCAACGCAGTAGAATGTGAATATTATACCATTACCAGTAGAATGTGAATTTATGAAAGTATAATTGTACGGGCACTGGCAGAATTGTGACCGCTAGTCACAGAAGCCAAAAAATAAGAGGAAGAAAAAGATTGTACGTACCTGAGAAATCATGGATGCCTTGAGAATCAATGTATGGAGTTTTATTTTTCAAGAACAAATCGTTTGGATGCCGTGGCAATAAGCCACACAGAGATATTTACTCTGTCAATTGAATAATATACTCAAATAATTGGGTACGTTTGACCAGAAAAGCGAATCGACTCGTGTCTTAGAAGTAAGTTCCATAAACAAACAAGACAGCAAACGCAACACTTCACGTACTCAACAAAGTGTTGTTACGAATTGCATGTGAACCATTTAATGTCCACAATAAAATCTGCAAAGTGAGTAGTTAGTCAACATCGTTTGCAGGCGCACACATTAATCACTATAGAACCGTGTATCAGCGCTTATCCGAGCATTAATCCGGCGGTAATATGCCTCGTTGCCGGATGATTTTTTCATCTGCACAAATAACAAGCATTTGTTAATCCACTGAAGTATATACATATCTGAAAAAATAGACAAGTAAAATATTAAAATGCAATAAAAATATTTAGTTTTAATTCCGCTTATGCTGAGATGCAGGAGCACCGCCCTCCCGCCCGCTAATTATGCACATGCAGGGAGAACAAGCTTGTCAGTGCAGCATGCATACCCAAACCTATACGACGACACGTGTTTCGCCTCTCCGCGAGGCATCATCAGGTGAACGCTGAGGTTCGCGGAGAGGCGAAACACGTGTCGTCGTATAGGTTTGGGTATGCATGCTGCACTGACAAGCTAGTTCTCCCTGCATGTGCATAATTAGCGAGCGGGAGGGCGGTGCTCCTGCATCTCAGCATAAGCGGAATTAAAACTAAATATTTTTATTGCATTTTATTGTCATGCATTTCCGCAAAGTAACGCCTGATTCCATTAATTAAAGTAAAATATTATTTGTTAAGTGACCAAAAAGTCATAACTCAGCATAATGATGCTGGTAAGGGGCCGGTGAAATTAAGGGCACATGAGACCTTTGAAATATGTGTCAGGATGACGGGGGCAATACAATGCAGCGTTGTTAACGTGCTCAGTGAACGTGATCAACGCATCATTGCAGTTGTTATAGGTAGAAGTTACCGCTTAAAATCAAGTGGGCCTTCGGCTTGTCACTTCATAGTATAAAAAGAAGCGAGGAGTTTTCATCAAAGTATTAGCTCCCTAGCTCGTCAGGACAGGAGATGAAGCGCAGGGCTTGTAACTCGCGAATCCTACAGTCGAACATTAGACGAATTTTGGGCTCTGATATGATTTAATACCTGAACGTCATGATACGTGGTGGAAATGCAGTAAGCATGAGCCAGGTGTCCTCCTAAACACAGTCGAATATAATTGAGTTTTCGGTTTACTGTATTCCGGTATGTTTGGGAAACCGCATATTTTTTATGGGCGACTATTTCTCCGAAACTACAAAAGCTAACTTAACCGTTATAGTTTTCCTAGAAATATCATGGTTAAAACTACATTCATGATTTTGTTACATTTGTAAAGATTTTAGATTTTAGATTTTTCAATTTAGATTTTAGAGGACGCTCGAAAATTTATAAACTTTAATATTTCGCAAACGGAACCCTAAATCGAAAAACCGTCTTCGAAAAACTGTCTAAAAAATATTCGAAAATGGGAGAATTAAGAAAAAAGTTCACCACCTACACATAATATGTATGTCGTGTATGGGAGGTACCCTCAATTAATTATTTCTTCAGTATTTTTATAGCGTTATCTCGGAGTTGTTATTCTATTATGTCCATGAAAAATTACAACTTTTAAGGACTGCAAAGCCGGTGACGGACGGACGGACATACAGACAAAGCAAAACTATAAAAGTTTATTGTTATACTGCGAAACCCTAAAAAACATACGACCGTTTATTCCGCAAAAAACGCATGTTTCGACAATCTCAAAGGAATCAAAATTCATAGAGTAATTTCCGTAGACCGAGAACTATGAAACTATGAATACAGAGAAAAATCCAAAAACTATACATTTTTTATGGATTGATAAAAAAATCGTCATTAAAAAAAATACGAAATCAATCATCGAGGTTAAGCAAGCGTGCGGTCATAAATTGGACGGGTGACCGAATCTTTTTGTTTATTTTTAGGATAAAAAGTGTAAAAATGGGGCCCTATTACTAAGACTTCACTGTCCGTCTGTCTGTCTGTCTGTCAGTCCGTCTGTCTGTCACGAGGCTGTATCTCATGAACCGCGATAGCTAGACAGTTGAAATTTTCTCAGATGATGTATTTCTGATGCTGCTATAACACCAAATATCATGTTCAAGGTGGCATTATTTATATTTATTTTGTTTAAATAAAAACAATACATTTTCTCCATAAAGAAAAAGATACCATATATTTAAAAAATAAACATAAAATAAAACAACACTGTAATGTAAAGCCTCGTGGTTTCCAAGTAAATGCTCTTAATCAGTGTTTTGTTGAATACAATTTCAATAAAATATCCTATCCTTAAAAAAGATAAACATTTCGAAATAAGAGAATTCCCCCGGACCTAATCGTGTCTGAAATCGAATTTTCCACCGTAAAACCGCTTAAAGGAAGGTGGAAAGAGTTGAGAGTTCAACACTTGCAGAGTCACATTGAATTAACTGTATTTACAGTGCCGCTTGCGTTTGCTTTATTTTCCCTTCGACAAAAGCATTGAGTCTAAAAATTTGATAATACTTGGAAAGTTTGTAAAGTCTGGCCTTTACCCAATTAAACATTTAATTTTAGAAGAGTTAATATAAGTTTTCAGACGGAATTTAAACGGAGGTTTAGATTTACCTATACTTTTACAATTATTCATCGGAAAGTCTTATTGGCCAAGTGGTATGTACTCCCGACTTACAACGCGTGGGTTCGATACCTGCCGTGCACCAATGAATTTTTCTTTCATAAAAATGTATGTGAACATTTAACACGTGCTTTAATGGTATAGAGAAACATATTGAGTAAGCCAGTAGCTTAGTCAGCTTTAGACGTTTTGATCTGTTTTTTTTTTACTAACAGTTGACTAAGCTACTACGGCATAGGGGCTTGCAAGCCTAATCCATCTAACAATGTCCCAGGCAGCGTCCCGTACAGCATATAAAAGATGTAGAAAATATGTGAAAGGCCTTATTTTTTAAATGTCGGGTACGGCCTTTCCACCGAACAAAAACTCTCCCGACAGCTCACTTAAACACTTTGTCCAAACGTTGGTACAAGTTTTTCCCATTACACAACTCAATTCAGCCAAACCTATATGACCATCGATACGTCAATTAAGCTAGTTACTTTACCAACTAGAGTCACAATTCATATTTAGGCAATTGAAATTGTCTACTGTCTACGTGATAAGTTTAAAAAAAAATATAAAATGAAAATTTCCAATTTTTACAATGTCTAAACTATTTTCTAAACGCTTCTTATCACAGTGCTTAAAACAGGAAAGCGAACAGATTCTTTTATGTGTCTTATTTCCTGTTAACACTCTTTTGTTAACATAGACACGTCAACTTACAATATAAAAAAAAACATTTACTCTTGTAAATGTTTTTTTTTTATATTGTAAGTTGACGTGTCTATGTTTGTATTTACAAACTATGGAAATAAATGAATTATTTCTGAATTTATATAGCTAATAAATTGGTAAAAAGCAATCCTGCTGTAATCCGTTAAATACAAAATGTTCAACAGAGCCAAAAAAGTTGTAGGATTGTTAAATAATAAACATATTTCCATAAAATATAAACCTAGTAAGTACCTACAAAAAAATAACATATCATGCTATTTATAATGTTTCTTAAAAAGTAATGTCTTTGTGCATTATATGAGGCGGTATTAATTTATAAATATACTAGCCGCAATCCGCAGTCTCACCCGCTTAGTTGCCATTCCCGTGAGAATACAGAAAAAAAATTGTCTATGTTATTCAGGGATAATGTAGCATTCTAATGGTGAAAGAATTTTTAAAATTGGTTTAGCAGTTTTTAAGTTTATTCGTTACATACAACATACAAATCTTTCCTCTTTAGAATATAGAGAGATTAGGATAAGGTCAAAATGGGCCGGCCTATTTCAGTTTGTTCTATTTTCACGGTCTAAACTCATCCACGCCATTCTTCATGTCGAGTCTTGGGCTAGCCTCATCCATTTACAGCTTTGAATACAGAACCTAAACTTCAAATAAAACGGTTCGCAAATGTAAGTTATAGCTACTAAGAATTCAACACTATCTTTGTTGTTATGTTAAACGGGTATTCTACTCACGTTAATTATTCGTTGAAAATAGTTATCCAACGTGTTCAGTTCCTCCCAGGGGAACTTTCGTCAGGGAATGGAGTTGGATACCTATTTTCAACGAATAAAATTAACGTGAGTAGAATACCCGTTTAACATAACAATGAATAGTGTAACTCACGAATCATTTGAAAGTGAAATACTTCACTATCTTTGTTATTTGTATACCTACGTATCTAAATCAATGTTTACAGTTGTAGAAATGCATAGGTATACATTTAGCTGTGGTTCGCAGATAGGTAACATTTAATTAAATAACCAGTCTAATTAACCCAGGGGATCTTCTTGCTGAGTTTGGTTTCTTTCACATATTATATCGGTCTAGGAATTCTGTCCGTCAATCTATGCGATGCATCCAGTTCGTCTTATATTAGCTTAACTCTGTGTTTAAACTGATCTGAACTCCCTGTATAAACAGCTAGGCAACCAGACATAAGGCGTGTAAGCTGAGTTTTTAGGGTTCTGGACCAAAATGGTCAAAAAGGAACCCTTATGGTGTGGCTTTGTATGTCCGTCTGTCACAGATATTTTGAGAACTACTGATGCTATGGGTTTTTAAATTTATAATGGCATGTATAAAAATGTGGAAAATATTCGGAAGGGGGTTGGAAAGGGATCTCAAAAAAAATTAAGTTAAATTGCTTCACTTAATTTTAAGAAGGCTTCATTTGCACATTATGAAACAGTTTTTAGTTTTCTTTTAGGCCGTGTAGTTTTCGACTTATTTACAAAAAACTTGAAAAAACACCTTGTCTCCGAAGTTTGCGGAGATAATCCCCTGAAACTTTTAAAAATAATAGAAGTGTATGTTGAGATTACAGGAAAATTATAACAAACTCTCTAATTTGTATAGTTTGTAAGACAAGGGGGCGGAAAGGGGGTCTCTAATATTTTTTATAAAGTTACTATCTCATATAAAGTATCATATAATACAAAAATGTTTGAACAAATACCGTTCCCACGTTTTGTCTCCGATGTTTGCGGAGTTAAACCCTTGAAACTTGAATTGATTATAGAAGTCTATGTAAAAGTTACAGGAAAGTTATAGCGAACTCTCTCATTTGCATTTAGTTTTTAAGACAAAAGTGGTGGAAAGAGGGTCTCAAAATTTTAGTTAAAGTTACTAGGTCATGTGGGATATCAATGATAAAAAAATTATTATATTATATTAATAAACAGTTTTTTTTAGGTCGTATAGTTTCCGACTTGTTTACAAAAATATTTAAAAAAATACCGTTTCACCTTCCTTCCCCTTCTCTCCGAAGCTTTTGGAGATAAACTCCTGAAACTTTTGTAGCAAATAGAAAGATGTAAAGATTACAAATATTATAACATTTCAAATATTAACAAATATAAACCGCCCTTATCATTATATATTTTATGATGGCACGGAACCCTCAGTGCGCGAGTCCGACTCGCTCTTGGACTGTTTTATTTCTAAGGTTCTGAAAGTGTGGTGTTCAGCAGAGTCGGAAGCTAAAGTTTGTCCCAGAAATTTATTTAACCCAAATTCGGTGCCAAATAAGCAAAACTAAAGAACTGGGCCGTATCATCATTATACATTGTCTGCAAAAAGCGCTATAGAGACAACAGCTCTCTCGCAATCCATTAAGGCTCCGCCAAATGACGTGAAGAGTTGACTATAGGTACAACGAAAGAAGTAGTCACTAGCCTCATTTGCAGAGAGAATTAAGCACAACGTTGGAATTTTGCTTACATGGAACAAGAACAGTCTAAAGCCAGCCAGCCGAGATAAACGTGTGTTGAACTGGTATCAGATTCGATTCTGCGCAGTCATGCTCTATTTTCGTGACAATATCGCGTTCTTAAATTGTTTCCTGACGACAACGTTTCCAGTTTGTTGCAGCACTCGTGGGGTTGACATATAAACTTGAATAATAAATAAATTGAAAAATTGAATTTGCACCGAAGATCAATACGATGTTGGCATCGAGCTAAAATCCTCTTTAATAGGATTTTAGCTCTATAGTTGCTGTGTCATCACAATTTTGAACTTAAGTGTAAATACAACTTAGCACTTAAATATACATTAAAACGCTCAGGACCACCCATGTTAGCTTAAATTCCAAAAATAATAAAAATAATTCCGTAATATTGTATCCTACAAAATACTCTTGCGGTAGTCAACAGCGAGACGAACCCCGAGTCATTAATGATTCACAAGCCTCACATTGACTGTCATTTATGGAATCAACAGTTATGTAAGGCAATTTCATTAAATAAATTCCGATATAGAAAACATCAGAAAGTAGAGCGAATCATTTGGACTTACAGTGAATACAGCCAAAACCGAGGTGATTATCTTGGATAGCTCTAGGACGATCGCTCGGGTCAACTGGTCTAATCTACCATAGTGACAATTAACGGCATCAATATTATAATAACTAAAATAACTCAAATAGAGACGGAGCTCGCGACATTACGCTACAAAAATGCAGTGTCGTCGATTTCACCGCAGTTAGCACAAAACGTGTGTGTGCGACGCGGTTTAAATTGCCAAACATCACCGATCAGCATTTTGTCAATATATGCAGACGCGACAAATACCATTACATATGCACAGGTAAACAAACGCCCGGCACCGATGACCTTGGCCCCCGTGGCGGTACTGATATCTGTGTCAGCTGCGCCTTCTTCTGCTCCACGTGCCATCAAACACAAGAAGAGTTACGCACAAGTCTAGTCCTAGCTACAATCAGATCAGCCTCATATATTGCGTAGCACTGAGGTGAAGACGGTGCTGCAACGAAGAAAACCGACGCAGTACAGCTGTCACAATAGCATCGGAGGCCACCCTGCGTGCTGTAGAGCCGACCGTCTCCCTCTACCTACCGAGGTTGGATCCCAACACCTCAGACGATGAGGTCCAACGATACGTGAAAGAGAGAGTCCGTTTCTGGATGAAAAATCCGCCGTCGTTCTAGATACATCTGCTGCATCTCGAGTCGACGAGAACGATGAACGCGCCCTTCAAGTTGTATCCGCTCGTTTGGTTTTGGTATCAAAAGATACAAATATTTTTTAGCCGTTTTGGTAGTAGTAGTATTTATGGTAAACTATAAGGTTTATCGACTTTTTGTTTGTTTTGATGCCTTCTGAGTGAAGTTGACAATGACGATAACAAATAAGTTTTACGTCGCCCAAAAAACAAATTATTTCGATTAAATGAAAATTGAGTTCCGAAAGATATAAATCTAAACAGTTTTCTTTTGTATAAAAATTTGACTTGGTTACATCTTTACGCAAAAACTACGCTACGGATAGAGCTGAAACTTTGCACACGAATAGGTGTAGACAAGGATAAACATAAAGGCTACTTTTTGTTTCAAATAAGTTGATTATGACGTTATTAATTTTATTTAATGTAATTTTGTCTTTGTTACATCTTAGCTCAAAAGCTACTGGTAGTGACTGGAATTAACACATAGGTTAAAGTTAAAAGTTAATTATTCAGGATACTCTTTGATAAAGGTATGAGGAATGAGTCCTATTTCTCTTATTTAATTTTTCGTTCCCGTCACGTTAAGAGTTCATAGGATGCGTCATCAAAAAATTCCAGCTTCCGCAGCGTCTGCTAGAGTATCTTATTTCACCCCGTCGAGTAATGTTTGAGAAATGCGTCATAAAATATTTCCGGCTACCGCAGCGTCTGCCAAAGTACCGTATTCAGCTCCCGTTAATTAAAATTTGAGAGGAGAGTCATACAAATTTCCAGATACCGCAGCTTCTGCCAAAGTACCTTATTCGGCTTCCATCAACAAAATTTCGAGAATAGTGTCATTAAAAACTTCCAGCTATCTCAGCGTTTGCTAAAGTGGTCAGGAAAAGTTTAGGTAAATAAAAAAACAGCTACTGCTGCCTCTGACAGTTCTTTTTTTTTAGGTAATGTCAGGTACAGTTTAAGAGACAAGTCATATATAAATGGTTCAGCAGCCTCTGCCAAATTCCTTAAGATAGGTCACGTCGGGTACAGTTTCAAGTATAAGTCGTTACAATATTTGGCTACGGTCTGCCAAAGTCCCATAATCAGGGCTGGATGTCTGGACTTGGAAAAAATATGTCAAATTAACTTTGCGCAGGCGAAGCGGCGTATAAAAGCTAGTAATGTATAAATTGCATAAAATGGCGTGTAAATTGCAGAACTGAAAGTTACCTGAAAATTGGTTGAGCTGTATTCAAGATATGGGGATGAATTCCAGAGGTAGCCTTTGGCAGATTCTTACTGCATCCACGGCCAAGAGAGGACAGGCAACATTCTACTGCCGGTACCCCGTTAAGTAGTAGTAGAACTTTTTGTGAAAGAATCCGGGGAAATACTACCACCATACCTATTTCTGCCGCCAAGCTGTAATGTCTTCATTGCTGTGTTCCGGTTTGTAGGGCAAGGAGGCCGGTGAAATTACGGGCACATGAGACCTTACAACTCTGTCTCAGGGTGACGGGCGCAATGCAATGCAGCGTTTGTCACGTGCTTAGTGAACGTGATCACTGCGGCATTGCACTTATTATATGTAGGTAGAGGTAACCGCTTAACAACAGGTGGGCCTTCGGCTTGTCTCGTCATTTAGTAGTATAAAAAACCCCACGGCAGTTTATCGTCATAACATTTACGTATTTTTTTCAGCTTTTCGGCGTATCCATCTTCGCGCTATGCCTGTGGATCCTAATCGAGCCTGGCTTCAACGAGTGGATGTCAATACTTGAGCTGCAGAAGTACTTCATCGGTATCTACATCATCCTCATAGCATCTCTTGGAATCATGGTCGTCGCATTCCTCGGCTGCGGATCTGCGCTCATGGAAAACGTTTTGCTTTTATATGGTGTACGTATTTGCTACTGCACTGCCGCAAAGGTAGATAAAAACGGGAGTGCAGGAGCTCATATTCATGCCCTTCTTTCCCTAGGGTTAGGTTAGCATCACGGGGGACAATGTACAAAACGCCCCAATGCGTGACGTCACTGTAGATCTGGTAACCCCCAATAGAATTACAATTAAAATTAGATGGTGACGTGTCTTTGTGTTGTAAATCACCATCATCTCAGTCATAGGACTGCTGTCCACGTCGAGGAAAAAATGGACCTCTTGGACCTCCAATATCATAAGGGGGTTTTTTCCATATTCGCCACTTTTGGCTGGCGGGCGAGCGCAGTACGGGATGTTGATACACGCAGAGACGCTGCTGCCCATCTTCCCGTATTCCTTGGCTGCTGCATCCACGGGCAAGAGAGGAGGGGCAACATTCGACTGCCGGCACCCCACGTGACTTTGTGTTCATAATACAATATTATCTGGAACGTATTTCAAATTTATCATAGCATTTATACGCGGATTAATTCATTTTATTTACGATATTTTTATTCCTAGTATTTTTATAGAATTTATCCATTACCATGTTAACCTCATGTAAACATTACAGCCTAGTTAAGTACACTTATTTTATAATAGACTCCCAAGCATGCGGACCAACCACTATATGATTTTTGCATGTTTTTTACCTTTCAAAAAAATTATTTTTAAATAAAATAATTAAAATTGAGCAAATAAGGGTACGGACGTCATTTGTCTGTAGTTATTAAATTAAAACCAAATAAATAAAACTCATGAGTAAATAAGTGTCTCTAGACCTTTGTGATCCATTATCGGCCACATCGTCGCTTACCATCAGGTGAGATTGTGGTCAAAAAAGGTCTATGTGCATTGCAAAAGCAAAGCATTGCAAGAACCGCGTGAAAGCTTGTCCCCAATCGACATGCATGAAAGTCTCTTTTAAAATAAGCTTACATGTCTAGTAAGTATTTAAAACAAAAAATATACGTTTTAAAAACAATAAATTATAGTTCGTAATACTTAAGTTGATCGCTGCGACAGATGCCAAGTGACACTATTAGGGCTGGGACAGTGATTAAAAAATATGACGATATAATAATTATGTTGGTTACGATGACTTATCGGCATCTTACATCACTACTTGTACAATCCCACCCATAAAGTACTAGGCTGTCACATCTCATTTATACTGTTTTTGGAGCATGAATTAAAATTCAAAACTGGATTTCGATTACAGCTGTTGCAGCGATCACGTAAAGTTTAACGAACTATAAAACAGGAAAGCATATGAATGAATGAATGTATGAATGAATTAATGAATTAAGCATACTTAATAACAATAAGACCGCCAATTGTCACTTTGTGTTTAGTGTTTATCTTTCTGTTGTTATTTTTATATTTAAGGTGTGCAATAAAGCATTTTCTATCTATCTAATACCTAATAATTAAACTGTTTTTACAAAACATTCCACAGTACATAGCTTCACAAATAGCGGTGTTCGTCTTTGGCCTGGTTGGTTCCTGCGTTATGCTAGACTTCTCGACTTACGACTCCAGCATCCAGCCCCTCATCCGTGACGTCATTATGCGGCTCATTAACAACCCTCAGCATGAAGGCAGTCGGGAGATCCTGAGGATGGTGCAGGAAGGAGTAAGTAACATTAAAATTATAGTATGATGTTTTTGTATACCGCCGTCTCTAGATTATTTTATATCCTGTCCATCCAAAGGTTTTCTAGAAGACTATAATTTTAATTCAAACAATAGACAAAGGTTATAATTTTAAGCACATAATACAATACATTCACAACAATCTACAGAAATAAAAATAAACAGGCTATAGTATATCGTTGGAACTACCCAGCATTCATTGTTTAATGGTTATTATTTATAACCGTCTTCAAAAAAGGAGGCAGTTACAAGATTTTTTTAGGGTTCCGTACCGCAAAAGAAAATAACGGAACCCTTTTGGATCACTTTGTTGTCCGTCTGTCTGTCTGTCCGGGTTGAGGTGAAATTTAAGCCATATTTTTTTTTCAGTTAACCTGAAAAAAAATTACGACCGCTTATGCCGCAAAAGGCATGTTTCGACATTCTCAAAGGAATCAAAATTCATAGGGTTACTTCCCGTAGACTATGAAATTTATTAACAGTTCTTAGTTTTCCTTTAAGTCGTATAGTTTTTGAGTTATTTACAAAAATGTTGAAAAAAATAGCGTTCCCCCCCCCTTATCTCCGAAGTTTGCGGAGATAAACCTTTGAAACTTTTATTACTATTAGAAGTGTATGTAAGGATAAGAGGAAATTTATTACAATCTCTCTACATAGCATACTTTTTTAGAAATCATCGAAAGTGTAAAAAATCTACATAAGTTCCGCTATCAAGACGTAAAAACTGGTACATCGTCTTACTGTAGATAAAGAAAAAAAATTAAAAATTACATTTGCAATGGAATTATAAAACAAATCGTCGTTAAATAAACCGGGCAAGAGCGAGTCAGACTCGCTCACCGAGGGTTCCGTGCCATCATACAATATAATTTATGACAAAGGCGGTTTTATATTTGTTGGAGAACCTTGACAGCGCCATCTCTTGTCTGATAGCGGAACTTATGTAGATTTTTTACACTTTCGATGAAGTATGCTATGTAGAGAGATTGTAATAAATTTCCTCTAATCTTTACATACACTTCTAATAGTAATAAAAGTTTCAAAGGTTTATCTCCGCAAACTAAGGAGATAAGGGGGGGGAACGCTATTTTTTTCAACATTTTTGTAAATAACTCAAAAACTATACGACTTAAAGGAAAACTAAGAACTGTTTATTAATGTGCAAAAGAATACCTTTCATATAATAGCCCACATAACCTAGTAACTTTCCAAAAAATTTGAAAACACCCCTTCCACCCCCATTGTCTAAAAAACTATGCAAATTAGATAGTTCGCTATAATTTTCCTATAAAGTTTACATACACTTCTATTAGCTATAAAAGTATCACGGGTTTATCTCTACAAACTTCGGAGATAAGGGGGGGGGAACGGTCGTTTTTTCGACATTTTTGTAAAAAATTCAAAAACAATACGGCTTAAAGAAAAACTAAAAACTGTTTATTAATGTGCAAATGAATACCTTTCATATGATACCCCACATCACCTATTAACTTCACAAAATTTTTGAAAACCCCCCTTCCACCATTGCTAAAAAACTATGCAAATTAGAGAGTTTGCTATAATTTTCCTATAAAGTTTACATACATTTCTATTAGCTTTAAAAGTATCACGGGTTTATCTCTGCAAACTTCGAAGATAAGGGGGGGAACGGTCGTTTTTTTCAACATTTTTGTAAATAACTCAAAAACGATACGGTTTAAAGGAAAACTAAAAACTGTTTATAATGTACAAATGAATACCTTTCATATGATACCCCACACGGCCTAATAACTTCACTTAAAATTTTTGAGATCCCCTATCCGCCCCCCCTGCAATCAAAATCAGAATATTTTTTTAACATTTTATATATGCTATATTAGTAAAAAACTGTTGTCTTTTACCATTTTAAATTGCAAGTCGATAGCATCAGTAGTTCTCGAGATATCCATCTGTGACAGACAGACAGACAGACAGACAGAGTGATTCTATAAGGGTTCCTTTTTACCATTTTGGTCCGGAACCCTAAAAAAGGACGAAATTAATCATCTAGGTTAAGCAACCATACGCGCATTCATAAATTGGATGGGTGACCGAATCTATCTGTGCCTTTTTAAAACTTTTACTTAATCAGATCAGCTAATTTATAATAATTATTATGTTCCCACATTTACGTTCTACGGAACCCTCGGTGGGCGAGTCCACTTTGCACTTGTCCGGTTTTTTTTAATCATTGTAATCTCAGAACTCCGTCATTTATGGACCGATTTTTAAAAAAATATGGGTTCGAATACACTTTGGATTGGGTCCCATTTTTTCAAAATTTAGTTCTGATGAAGGGATCCAATAGTAATCGAGAGAACTCCTTAAATGTCGTAAGTAAAAATATAGCGATTTCGGCATATTTAGCTTAAGGTCAAGTATTTGCATACAAAGTACGATTTGGTGAAGTGGAACTAATGAAGATGGTTATCAAATCTCTTCAATGTTACAATATTAACGAGTGACGACATCGGGGGATGGCTAAGATAATATATCACTATCCACGTATCATTATACCTTCCTACACAACATCATCATCATTGGGTCATTGGAATAAAATTGAATGGTATGAACATCGGCAAACATCGAGCTTATGCGCTGTGGAATTTAGGTAGTCAGTACTTTGGTACTTTTAGTAGGTTAGGTACTTTTTAGTAGTCAGTTTTATGTATATTTGTGTAATTTGAAAATATATATGCTGATTTACTCATTATATTCAAAATTAAGGATAAGTGATCTGTGATTGTTGATTGACAAATTATTGTTGTGGTTTGGTTTTTAGTTTTTGCAAAGCTGTGTTCTATACAGTTAGCAAGTCTTATTGGGATTGTATGATGACTCTGATTTGCGTAAGAAGACTCTTCCAAAGCTTGTCCAACAGAAAGAGTATCCGTTTTGAGCTTGAAACTCACGTGCTAAGTAGAAGAGTTTTCTATCCCTTGGAGTCAAGTTCTCCGCTATATAAACTGGTTTAGTAAATTAGCGAAGAATATAGAGATAGTAGGTTGTAGCTTGTAATACGTGTCGCAGCAAGCTATCTCGGCGAGGCGCGTAGCAGTCTTGTAGCAAGTTCGTAGCAAGCTCGTAGCATGTACTCGGAGCCCTCTTATATCGTAGCGATCAGTAATTTTGACGCGGTCGCTCACCGATCTTGTAGCTCTGTTGGGCCCGCCTTAGACGCAGCAGACCGCCTGTTCTAATCTCGGTAATGGCATATGTGCAAAAAGAAAGTACTCACCCTTGGCAGCGCCACTCAAAAGTGGGCTTCGGAGGTCAGAGGGGCGCAGCGACACAATCGAGGGGCGAAGCACCGGCAAACAAAATATCAATCCGAGAGCACCTGCAACACTTGCTTGTTAAAAAATCCGGGAGGCAACATAATGGCCGAGTTGAATAAGCTGACCTTGCCATCAGCAGTATCAGCATTCTCCACCTCCGACCAATCAATCTGTCTGGCATCATCACGAAGGCGCTCTGTGTCCATATTAACTGGTGAACCAATGAGTTCACTGAGATCCCCTGGGGGATCGGGTTAGATGATCCTGGTGGCCTCACCCAAAGTTACGTTACATAATGAATTTAGACTTTGCTTTCGGCGGACGAATTTTATACGACAGGAATATAAGATCGTGATACGAGAAAGCCTCAGCTGGACATTGCCCATGCGTAAAAGAATTATTGATGGAGGAAACAAGAATTAGGTCAAGAAAAGAAGGAATACAGTTGGGAAAGTGGTGCGAGGAGCTTAAAGGAAGAATGTTTAGAGGAAACAACAGATTCTATTCTGCGAACATTACTATTGTGAAGGAAGGTTAAGACCACCCATAAAATGTTATATTTGTTTGTGTTTCTTGTTGTGTAATTATTATACAGGGTGTATAATAGTATGTATACTAAGTCAAAAGATTCTGACCATCCTCAGGAACAACTTTTGATTTTTATTAACACAGTAGTGCTTTGAATTTTTTTTCATGTAGCTATATATAAAGCCGGAGACACACTACATTAATTGATTAAAGAAACTTTAATTATTCCATCTTTGAAAAAAGTAAAAGTTAGGTTTACGTCTGTTATAGATGATTTATTTAGCGTCAGCAACTGGTAATCATGCTGTATGGGACGCTGCAGTGCCTGAGACATTGTTAAATGAGCTAGACTTTCCCAGCACTTAGACCATCATCTCAGCTTAGTCTGCTATTAATCAGAGGAAAGAACAGGTAAATACGTCTGAAGCTGACTAAGCGGGTTTCCTCGCCATGGTTTTCTTCGACGTTAAAGCGAAGAAAAATCCATTAGTGCACGGCCGGTATCGATCCTACACGGATTGAAAGTCGAGGGTACATGCCACTCGGCCAACTCGCCTCACTATTGTTATGTTTTGACAAAAGAACAATAAAATCCCAACTCTTTGAACGGAGGAACGAAATAAAAAAAGGAAGGTTTGTTTTCCCTGTCGAACCGTTTTTTTAAAAGCGGAAAATTGTAACACCTAACGAAGCAAACATCACAAGCGTTCTGGGAAATATTGGGTCGAGTGACGGCTAGCTTTTTCACACATTGTATGAAATAACACTTGAAAAGAAGAGTCATAACAGAGGTATTCTACCCTAAAAATAATTGAATATATGTATATCAATAGGTACTCTTGAATGAAGCCTTGCTGCCTTGATGAAGACATTTATTTTCTTGGCTACGGGTATTTACCTCAGAAAGAACTGTAAAAATATTTATTTAAAAACTTTATTGCACACTAGCTTTTACCCGCCACTTCGCCCGCGCAAAGTTAATCTACATCTATCTACATCTACACTAAAAATAAAGAGGAAAGATTTGATTGTATGTTTGTATGTATTGAATAGTCTCAGAAACTACTGGACCGATTAAAAAAAATATTTTACTATTAGAATCCTACATTATTTGTGATAAACAAAGGCTATATTTTATCTCTTTATTCAATAGAAATATCTGAATAGGAAAGACACGGGTGAAACCGCAGAGTATGCTGTCAGATTCACTGACAGACAGCGTACAGCCTAAAACACTGATCAAAAGGGGGTTCAAAGTTGATTTATAGGCTTAAGCTTTTTAAAACAAAATCTCATAGAAAAAGCTTGTTACTCCATAGATGATTATTTGAATAATATTGACCCTTGGCCGAGTGTTGCTCGGTTCAGTCAGGATAAGAAATTAAGTCATCTTGCAATATCCAAACTATCAAATAACCTTGCGGCATAATATTAAGACAAATATTGTAACAATAAATAGAAGTGATATTGTGAGGTTTCTTGTTCGCTTTTTTCCCTCACTTGTAAAAAAAAAGTTATCTAAAGCGAACGAATTCAATGATGTGCTTTAAATTAAATTAAAAGTGTCTTGTTCTTCTTTTGTAAATTGGCTATTCTAAGTGGCTTTTTGCTCTATTGAATAAACACTTAAACTACATTCATGAATTGATCCAACCAAATAGTTGGTTCGTTGTGAAATAACATTACTTAGTTGATCCGTTTCAGTTGGCCCATTTCTATGGTCAGAGTGGAATACCAGGACTAAGATTGTTTTTAATTTTTATTTATTCAGGACAACAAACAATTTTATTATAACACTCTAGTATTACTAAACACACATACTTGGTAGTAGTTATATAAGCGCAAGCCACCTCGTTGTCCACGGGTGAGTATGTAAACATCATAGGACAAATACGGTGTGTAACTAATTGAAAAGTTAAACAAATACATATTTGAGACCAATAAAGTCCATTTTAGTTATTTATTAAAATGAATAAATAATTATTTATTCAAATCAAAATAAAACATTTTGTTTCACTGTTATAATAAGAACCCAAACGCATGTTATGTAAATTGAATTAAATTTTTCCTAGTTTGGGTGCTATGCTCTTCCTCCCTGCAGTGTAAGTGTATGTGTATTACTTTGTAATAATGTTGGTTTATGTAACATAAGATATTCCGATACACCCTGCATGATGCTTGTATACCTGACAACAATAATTGTGAATAAGGAACGAGAAAGTGCAGTCTATCTCGCTCGCTTATTAGCGTCTTTACACTGTCGGTCTAGCTCGTGCATCAAAACCGGTTACTTATCGGCAGGCATAACCGCTCGATGCGAATCGAACTGATTAGTTTACATTTTTAACTGTTGTATTACTGTTCTATTCTGACTGCATTGTTTTTAGAGTATGTTTTTGATCGTTCATAATTACTTAGTAGTTATATAAGTTTATTTATTTATTTATTTATAAATTCTTTATTGCACAAAATTTTAACAAAGATGCACAAAAGGCGAACATAATGCCGTAGGCATTTTCTACCTGTCAACCAATTATTGTAGGAATATCAACTTGGCTTGCATAAAGAAACAGATAACAACTTAACTTATTGCCATTTAACCTAAATTTAGCATCTACATGACTTATGTATCTAAAAAAAATACAAATAATGTAATATATACAATAATTATACACATCTATATTATATCATAAGAGACTCACGCATGTGGACAAATCACTTACGGTTTTCGCATGCTTATAGCTTTTAAACTTTACTTCTCTGTTAGTAATAAATAAATAGAAAAATATGTGAAATAAAATTTATCTATTTTTTTTCTAATACGTGGTCTAAAGGACTTGTAGTCGCCCAGCGACTATGCTAGTCGCTGTGTAGCCCACCATGCCAAAATTTATTTTTATCTTTAAGTGAGCCGCGTAGTTAGTAATAAAAAAGGTCTTAAAAACTTTTTAAAAACAAGCTTTTTTTACTTGTTAATAAAAATAACGAAATTATTATTATTCTATTGTTTATTCGCAGATTGGTTGCTGTGGAGCCGAAGGGCCAATGGACTACTTGAATATGAACAAGCCGCTTCCCTCAGAATGTCGTGATTCCGTCACCGGTAACGCATACTTCCACGGGTGCATCGATGAACTCACCTGGTATCTTGAAGGCAAGACTAGCTGGCTCGCTGGCATCGTTCTGGCTTCTTGCATGATTGCTGTAAGTGAAATAAGCTGTGGCGTCCTATTACAAAAACACGTCATAGCATATAAGACCACTTAGAGTATCCAATTTTTAGTTTTTTGTGTGATTTATTTGTTGGATTTCCTATATAAATAAATAAGAAACAAGTTATTGCATTATAAAGTGAAACAAGAAACCTAACTGCGAAGTCCAACACACATTTGGCCGACCTAAAGCCAAATTACGACCATTAAAATGCATTGATTACTTTATAACAATGATTGAATTAAAATGGTTGTAATTATTTCTGATTAATTTTTAATACATGACTTTTATATATTGTTGCAATTCCCTTTTAATTCTCTTTATTTTGATACTGATTAGGTTTACTTAAGACCAATTTAAAACTACTTACAATTTGGCGCCAAAACTCCGCCACTTTGTTTTTTTATTGAAACACCTATCTAAGGACACAAAGAAAAATATATTATTTTGCAAACTGAAAAGTGAACCTTAAGATTCAGCTTCCTAGTGGTGTCTTAATGAACAACAAATATATAGTGACAAATCCGTTAACATATGTTTAATTTAATGAGCGCTCGAAAAACACTTAAAAAGATTTCGACTCATGTTTCGCTTTTCTACAAGGTACCTTCAGGAAAAATCAGCTCCTCTTTTAAACTTACGTGATCACGACACATTATTAACACATATTTAACCGGATATTTATCGCGTTATTTACCTTAATTATTGCCCGACGTTTCGACAGGATTGCACCCATCGTGGTCCCGGGAAGACTCAACTTCCCGGTCTTGTCGATATTTAAAGTGAAAAAGTGTAAGGTATTTATCGCGTTATTTACCTTTATTATTGAACGTCGGGCAATAATAAAGGTAAATAACGCGATAAATACCCGGTAAAATAAGTGTTAATAATCAGCTCCTCGTTCGTTATGGAGTACACTAGAAACTAGTTACTAGAGACTAGTTGCTCATCGGCGAACAACACCACTGTTCCCTGGAGGAGATGCCTCTTCCACCGCCTCACAGAAAGATTTGTTACTATTATTTGACGGTCATTTAGATATTATAATGGATTTCCGCAGTCACGCCTGAGTCAATTAATATCTAATGGTTTTCTAATGGTGTTTCACTAGGTAAAGCCTCTATGTATAGAGCAATCCTGTTTATTAATATTGAGAAACAAAGAAGTATACCATATTGCCGTGGGGTGCGGATAATGTTACCCCTTTCTCATACCCGTGGATGCAGTAAGAGCCTGCCAAGGGTACCTCCGGAAAATGGGCAGCAGCGCCTTTCCGTGTATCAACATACCGTACAGCGCTCGCCAACCCGCCTGCCAAGCGTGGTGAGTAGGCAACCCCTCATGGAGATCCGTGAGGGTGGCCTGATCAGTAGTAGACTTTTTACGGCTGAAGTGATAGTTTGTAGTATAGATATTAAAAATAAGTGGTACTCATCAGAAGGAAAAATAGATGTTGTGTTAATAGATTTTTATCATTCGCTGTAATTGTTGAAGAAATGTGTATTTTATGTAACATATTTATAATTTACAGATTATTAACGCTGTTATGTCACTGGTCCTCGTCCAAGCAGTCAAAAAAGAAGAAGATGAAGTGTCGATGTACAAGAACTAAAATAATGTTTTATATCTAAGAGATTAAGAACTTTAATGTGTAAACAATATTCACTAGCGTGTTTATTTCGATATCCACCGTATTTTAATATTATTCTAGTAATTATTTAGTTGAGATTTAATAAATACATTTTAACTAGTTCGGTCTTTTCTATAAAGGGCAAGGATCATCTTACTTTCAAAATTGACGCGAGATAATGTCTGTGGTTCACGGGTGCCCTTCGCATTCAAGGCCTGAAGATGATTTTGTTTAAAGTCGATTTGGAATTTGTTTTGACGTTTTAATATCACGTGCATAGCCCCGACGTGGATGCAGTAAGAATCTGCTAAGGGATACATCCGCATACACATTGCATCCGCCAACCCGCCTGCCAAGCGTGGTGAGTATAGCAAAAACCCCTCATGATCAAGTACTTGTTGATATATGACCATGTCCATTGCCTATGTTCAGCAGCGGACGTCTTACGACTGAGATGATCATAAAATAAATAAATGAATTAAGCAATCAGGAGTGTATTTTACATGTTCCATTGCATTTGTTGTTTGAGAGATGGAACAACATGATACATTTTTATACGATTTAAAATATCATCGGATATAAAGTGGAAAATAAAAGCAACTGTGTCCGACACACCAAATAAGTAAGCAATAGGAAAGTGAGGCTACCTCCGTCAGAAATACATTAGCCGTGTTTTCCCACAGTTGATTTGTTTTTTGTGTACCAGGGGAGCCCAAAGTTAATGTACCGCTGTCTGTTTGCACAATGTCATAGCTGTATTTACCCCTGCCAGAACAATCAATCGCAAATGTGTTTGTACCAGGAAAACACGGGAGAACCATTTGCTTTTATTGTTTTCTGTACATAATACCTCATCGATTAATTTATTAATGGACAAGCTTTTGTCTCCAGCTTGCGCTAAACGCCGTGGGGTGCTGGCAAGATGCCCCTCCTCTGTTACCCGTAGGTGCAGTAATAATCTGCCATCGAATAAATCCGGAAGATGCCTGCCAACCCGCCTGCTAAGCGAAATGAGAATGGCAACAAGCATTGGTACGGGGGTACCAGAGAAGGGGGCGAAGGTTTCCGAAAAATGCCATTTTTGACCTTTGGTGACCTTTGGTTTGAAGTCACAATAGCTCCGGTCCCTGTGACTCTAGGGTTACCAAAATCAATAAGTACCCTTCTCTTATTAAGGCAGTACTAACAAAAAAGGTTACACGTAAATCGGTCAACGCGTTCGCTTGTAATCGTGTCATGCACAGACAGACAGACAGCGCTATGCATAATAGCCACTTATGGCCAGTACTTGAGTTCCATGAGGGAGGCTCATGTCTAGCAGTGGACGTCCTGTAGCTGAGATGATAACAATGATGATGATTGCGCCCAATAAGGTACTTATACAACACTAGCGACACGGGACAGGTGAACGGATTAACCAATCATCGGTCATCTTGTATGAAGAGTTAAAAATAACTCTTTAATTATGAAAAAAGACGACCCACGGTCGTGCGGTTGCCGTGGGGTGCCGGCAGTAGAATGTCCTCTCCTCTCTTGCCCGTAGATGGGCGGCAGCGTTTTTCCGTGTATCCGTGTATACATTCAGTACAGCTTTAGCCAAGCCGCCTGCCAAGCATGATGAGTATGGAAATAACATTATATATCCATGTGAGAGGCTTATGTCCAGCAGTGGACGTGAACAGCGGTCCTAGGGCTGAGATGATGATATTATACACTACAGAATATACCATCACGGACTTTTTTGTAGACTTTTTTAAGGTATACAATACTGTAGTACATTATTTTGATCTATCTCGTAGGGTTTAGCCAGCGTTTGCAATGTCAGCGCAAAACAATGTGTTTATTTACGACCTCGCATTAGAAACCTCCAAAATGATTAGTGTTTTTCTATTATATTATGCATGTAATATACATATAAACCTTCCCCTTGAATAACTCTATCTATTGAAAAAAACCCGCATTCAAATCCGTTGCGTAGTTTTAAAGATTTAACTAAGCACATTTAGGGATAGGCAGACAGCGGGAAATGACTTTGTTTTATACTATGTATTGATATTGATTGATGATGATGTACTGAACCTTTACCATTATCTGTTGATGTAATGAAAGTATTCCTGGTATAGGCACATTTGCGATTGATTCGCTGCCAGAGGAATCAATCGCAAATGTGCCTATACCAGGAAAACACGGATAAAACGTTTGCCTTTATTGTTTTCTGTACAGAATACTTCATTGATTAATTTATTACTAGACAAGCTTTTGTCTGCAGCTTGCGCCCAATACACCATACATGATTTGACGACCTCAGTGACTCAGTTGGGCTTAAGGTCGGCTGAGATGCAGGAGTTTGCGTGATCGATCTCCGCCGGGGGACACATGTTTTCTTTTCTGAAGATTAGTCTCAGGTCTGTTTAAATAACCATAGTAATATAATAAAAGTGAATCTGTGGATATATGTATGTATATATGTAGGTATGTATGTTCCCTTTTCACTTCAAAACCGTGGAACATTCATCCAAATCGATGAATTTTTGTATAGGAGTAGACCATGGAGACGGATATAGGCTACTTTTCGTTGCGTAAATTTAAACAGAAACCATTAAAATAGGGAATTAAAGTTTCTACGGAAATATCGTTATTTTTCACGTAGAAATATTTAAATTTTGCATATATATAATATAAGAATTGAAAACTTCATGAACCTGTATTTCAGAATTCCTTTGTTTAAGAATATATTTTTTCACTTGATTTAATTAAAATTTTACATAAATATTAAGATACCAAAATTATTAAACACAGTCATGTTCCAGCGTTTCTCAAAAATCACCTCCTGCAGGGCTAGCATGGCCGGAGATATTTTATCCACGGGGAGAGGACAAAATACTATTCCATTCTGTCAATTTTGTCTACCCTCCGAGCATGTCAACATGGATGGATAAACTATTCACGGTGGACAAACCAGAGGAAACGCTTGTCCCTGAAATTATTGGTGAGTATCCACGTCTAATGTCAAAAAGTGATATATTTCTAATTCCCCCTATAGCCGTGCTTTGACATGTGGATAAAATAATTTTATCTCTTGTCTGTGGAAATAACCGGTGGACAAAAGTTTTATCCCCAGCCCATGCTAGCCCTGCTGAGTGTCAAATTAGGGGATGAAAGTTTGTAAAGTTGGAAAATCATAGTTTTTTACTTGTAGTTACTAGTACTAGTAGACAGCCCGCTTAAAAATAAACAGCGGATTGTAAAGCCAAAACCACCCAACCTAAATTGTCTATAAATAAAATAAAAGAGAAACATTATTAAAATTTCCCCTACAAACTCCTTGATAAAGTAAAACATCGTTAGCATGCAACTGACAAGCGCCGACTCAGAATCTTCCGCCAGCAAGATTATTTCCTCAACCTAGGCTTGTCGCGGAAGACAACATCTTATATGAATTTTGCTTCACAAGACCAATCAACACAGATCCTTTCTACCCTTGCAACTCCACAATCTCGGCATCTCAGGAAGCTCTTGATAAACTAGTTGCCTTCAAACTACCCATTAGTCTGTTCGCATCGCTTCATTGGCTGCAAGCCGGTGATAAGTTCTGATACCGTTGCTTGAAACGTCACTTATTAGCGGATATGAAATATATCCTAAGGAAATAATAAACAATAAGCTGCCGGTATTGTTGTTTGAACCCTTTCAAAGATGATTTGCTGTTTCCAACTTTGTTTGAAGTTTGAAGCACCTATTTGTTTTTGTATTGACGACATCTGCAGAATTGTAATTATGCTAAAGTGATTCATTTTGCTACGCAGAAGCATTCACTAAATCAATATTGAGTATCTGAAGCGCTGTTTACTACACCCTGCTCTGTCTTATCAAAATATTTAACGTTCCGTATAGAGCGGATTGGACTTGACGCACATAGACAATATATAACACCAACTTCGTTATAAAACAAGTTAGGCCTGGTGCGTGTCGAGTCACGTGCTATGTAGGGTTCCGTAGTTAACCGTAGACCTGTTACAACAGGTTAATTAGGGTCCTAGCCAAACATTGACTATATCACACAGTTAATCAAATTATCTAATATATATAGATCTCATACAACCTAGATAACACAAAAAAACCTTTCTAATCTATGATGTAATTTCTAAGCAACTTAAGTAAAAATTCTGCAGCTTCCTGGCTAATGGTGATATAATGATAGATAATAGATAATGGTGAGGACAAGACACTGCTACAAGTACCTTTGTTACTATTATTAACAAATAACCTAGAACTACTACGCTGCGTCGTGTTCCGTGCACACTCGGTTAATAAATACGTGATGAACACGGTATGTTTTGTAAGTGCTCATAGGTCTCAATAATTCCAAGGATAAATTCATTGGAACGCTGGCTAAATCAGCACAGTCCACCGATGCCCCGAGTTGCCTACTTATCCTACAGTGTTCCTCTCACAGCGCTCTTACACATCCGGACAGTGTCTAATATCCGGTAGAATGTTGGTCGGCACACATGACTAGTTGGAACAAACATAGCTTAACTCCTAATTGTTTGCTAGCCGAGCTTGTTACAAATGACTTCTGAGTTCGGACTCCAGACATGAAAGTAAGATTTATCTGCAGATGTATGTATGTAATTCATCTTTTTGAGGATTCCGTACCTCAAAAGGAAAAAAACGGAACCCTTATAGGATCAGTTTGTTATCCGTCTGTCCGTCTGTCTGTCAAGACATTTTATCTCGAGAACGTACCGAGTAAAGTAAGAAAGGTATCAAGTTGAAATTCCTAGCTACAAAAATCAAATCTACACAGCCTCTTTAACACAGATTATTTCATCTGTGAAAAAAATCAATATTCTAAGTTAACCTGAAAACAGATAGACCAATTATGCCGCAAGAAACGCGTGTTTCGATATTCTCAAAGGAATTAAAATTCATAGGTACTTCCCGTAGACCTAGAACTATGAATTTAGCAAGGTATATCATCTTGTACTGTAGATACAGAGAAAAATTCAAAAACTATACATTTGCAATGGCATTATAAAAATAAATGTTATACAAAAAGTGCTAATAATCATAAGCAACCCCACGCGCGGTCATAATTTGGATGGGTGATCGAATCTTTTTGTGCAATTTTAAATTTTACGTGGGCGAGTCTAGGTCGCTCTTGTTCGGTTTTTTGATATTAACATACCTTAACGATTTTGTATTCAATCACGTACTGATTTTAACCTATGGGACCGTAAATTACATACGTTACACGGATATTTTTATAATTGTTTGTTGTCTTTCCATGTGTTCTATATTTTTTGATCTATCATCGGCCGCATCGTAAGGACGAGATTATGGACGAAAAATGGTCTGCTGACATAAACAGAGTTCCATGTCTCGCACTGGGAATAGTACTGAAGAAGGGTTGATAATTTTAAACGAGGAACTTCACGTACCTTTACAACTGATATTAACTGATCGGTTAACACCCAAGTAGCAAAACAAGATGAAAGCTCCGAACAAATAAAAACTTGGAAAGTATTGACTGGTTGTACAGCGAAATTGTTGTTTATGGTTTTTATTAGAACAGGAGAAGTATCCTGGATGCCAATAGAACTTCGTTAGTCCAAAAGGCGCGCAATAAATCTCAATGTAAGACCACCGTTTCTATAAGGCATTAGGATCAGCGTTCTTTGTCCGTTCGAGCTTACCGTTATTGATCGGATTGATGAATATTAACAATCGGAAGAGGATACGCTATTCAGAATGAATGTTTGTAATAGAACTTTTTCTATTTCAAATGAAAGAGTTTATGAAAAAGGTCGAGCATTCGAAGAAAATACAAACTGAAAGGACGATTTTGTAGTTGGGGGATAAATGTTTCTTACTATTAATAAAATATCTACAAGACAATAAGTGGTTATTAGGATTCCGTAGCTGGATGGTAAAAACGCAACTAAGACTAAGAAAAAAAAAACTAAGAAATAATAATAACAATAATAATAACGATTTAATAACAATAATAATATCGACCGCTTGAGCTTTGCTTCGCGGCCGGTGATTCACCGTTTTTATATATTTTTTTCTGTAGAGTATTTGTTTTTATAATTATTTATAGTAAAAAATGTATATTTATGAGTTTACAAATAAATGATGTGGAATAATTTAACTAATTTAACTAAGACTCCGCTCTCCGTCTGTCTGTCTGTTTGTCTATCACCAGGCTGTATCACATGAACCGTGAGAGTCAATCAGTTGAAATTTTCAGAGATCATGTATTTCTGTTGCCGCTATAACAACAAATACTAAAATTAAAGAGATCCCCATTAATAAATAAATCATTATTATTTATACAACAAACGTGATTATTTTGCCGTTTAATACTCGATATAAATAACGGCAACTGGTACGTGCTTTATAGTATAGTAGGTTGTTTTGCTAAATAATGTTACGGAACCCTTCGTGCGCGAGTCCGACTTGCACTTCGCCAGATTGCTAAGAGAGAATTGCTTCTACTCAAAAAATGTATAAAATGATATTATTTTTACTTGTCGTTTTGTTTATAAGATCCTAGAGCCGAAGAATCAATTATGGCTTAAGAATATTAAATATACTGTATTTAATATTCTTAAACCATCATTGATTCTTCGGCTCTAACTTATAAGTCTTAGTCAACTTATAACTGCTATGAGAAAAACACTGCTTTCTCAAGTACCCACAAGAGAGAATTTTGGTCCTGGGACATATATTAATCGTAAAGGCAAAAGACATCTTGACAGGATACTGTGGCCTTTACTAAAATATTGACGTATTATTTAAGAAAAAAGCCGTCTTATAGAAATAGCACTTATTAGATTACGACACGGTCGCGGTTCTATAACTATGTCGTATTCTCTTTAACCATTGGTCCAAATTATATGCAGTTAAAGGGAAAAGTCTTTTGTTTTAAGCACTTGAGACGATAAACTTATTTTGATAAGAATTCATAATTGTCGATAATATGACCAAAACACATAACCTAACTATTTAAATTATATATTCAATTTAAAAACTTATTTTCTGTAACTTTAATAATTATTAAAGTTACAAAATATATAAATTTGTAAAAGAATTTTCAAAATCCATCAATCCATCAAAATCCAATTTTCAAGTCCAGAGATTACCCCCTACAAAGTCACAAATTCACAAACTTTACCTCTTTATAATATTAGTACATTAATACTGTGGGTGGTTTGCTGATTCTAACTTTCGAAGATTACTTTAGTACTAGTTTTCATCCACAACTACCCTAGCCAACGTAGACTTTAGGGAATCAATAAATTAAAGCGGATAGCGGGAGTCAGGTACCCTATATCTAGTTATTTATGACTAGCTGTGCCGCTTCGTCCGCGTGGACTTTGATGTAGTAAGCCTGCTTAAGACCGTAAATAAGCCGTATAATACTCGTATAGTAACCGTAATAATAAACAGAGAAATCAGACCTTAAATAGATATAAAATACCAATTTACTTAAACGAAAAAAGTTTCGTTTACATCAAACTCATCAGCTGTCAGGCGCCTGTTTTGCTGATTGCAGATTACTAAACGTACACAATTTTGATGATAATCGATATACATAGGTATATCTCACTAATATTATAAAGCCTAAAGTTTGTTTGTATGGAGTTTTGTTACCTCTTCACGCAAAAACAGCGTACGTATCAAGCTGAAATTGTGCAAACGTATAGACTTTGACTGGGATTAACAAATAGGCTATTTTTTATCTGGGTACAACGCATGCGAAGCGGCGGGCACAAGCTAGTTATATATAATAATATATAAAATATAATTATCGAATAAAATAAAATAAAATAATTGCTCCCTACTATGCCGTTACCTCTCGCGTCTAGGTGAGGTGTACCTAGATAGTTTTATTATTTGCGTATTATTAGGTAATAACTAAATGCCGTGGGGTGCCGGCAGTAGAATGTTATCCCTCCTCTCATACCCATGGATGCAGTAAGAGCGTGCTAAGAGATACCTCCGAAAGATGGCCAGCAGCGTCTTTCCGTATATCAACATCCCGTACTGCGCCCGCCAACCCACCTGCCAAGCGCGGTGAGTATGGCAACTACCATGAACAGGAGATCCACGAGGGAGGCCTGTGTTCAGTAGTGCACGTATTACGGCTGAAATGATGATTAGGTAATAACGTGATCTGCCTTATCACTATATTTTAATGGCTTGCCTCTCAGACTAAAGATTTAATATGTTAAATAGCTCTTTACGCAAATCAGCATAAGATAAGTAAGTTAAACCCAATTATATGTTGTTCTTTTTAATAAATCTAGGATCTTTTATGTAACCAAAGAACAGATTTTCTCCGTGGCGGGATTCAACCCAGCTACTCCCTGCGTATCATTCAGCTCTTAAGCCATAGAAGCAGTTAAATATGTCTTTGTTTACCTTTTTTGGTAGGGGACTTCTTCATGAATCTCACCTATTTAAGGGGAGAAAATTGATTATGCATGAATCTTACCGGCTATAACCAAACACGATGTTTCCAAAAACGTCCAGTCTTGCCGAGATTACGAGTACCTTGCTTAATGTTCCGCTAATATCTTAGTTTACCTCCGTACGCGAAGACCTTAATTTAGTTAGACCATGCTACACTCATAGCAATTACACAGGTGCTACATCGAAGGAAATTGTTCAATATCCGTTGTAATTCCGTTGATGTTGTATGGAACCACAAGTGTGCAAGTTTGTTTGTACTTACATTGATTGGAATCTACTGGTTGTTCCAGTTGGATTAAAAGAAATGTGTACGCTGCAAGGCAATTTGCTATAAATGGGCACTGATGTTTATTTTAATTCTTTCTGTACGATCTGCAGATATTTGTTCAGGGTGTTCTGGGTGTTTTTCTATATATAATAAAAATATCTATCTTTGTAGTATAATGTTTAAAGTATATCAGTCATCTAGTACCCATAACACAAGCTCTGCTTAGCTTGGGGCTAGATGACGCTGTGTGATTTGTCCAGCATAAAAAAAAAAAAAAATTAAGTATCGTGTGCTCAGCGTAAGTATACTTAGTATGTTTTGTACTAGTTGGAGCACTTTTTGTATCCAAAGTTTGGCCTATTGTAGCGTTTTTATTGAAGGCAGATATTTGTTCCGAGTCAGGATGTTTTCATGACTGTGAAACATCTTTTGTGGGGGCTAAAACCGATCGGACGAGAGGTGACGTTGGAATGCGTGACGCTTGGCGATAGTACGCGCGCGAGATACGGCCGTTTACGGCCTAACAAAAACATTACCATACACACTACCTACTGTTTTTATTTTATCAACTTGTGTTTCCTGATGGTTTGCCTGGAAGAAATTGCTATCAGCAATAAGGCCGCCTATTTGTACGTGTTTACCTGTTTATATTTTATTTTTAAGTTTATCTGTGTACAATAAAGTGTTCATTCATTCAAAAAAACTATCAGATAGGTTTCAGTACGGTTTTCATCAATAGATGGAGTGGTTTAATAGGAAAGTTTGTGTTTATAATAATTGAAAATTTGTCGTCATTTTTGGAAATAATTCGCAAACTATTTTACTCAAAGTAAATCGAAAAAGTGTATATTAATGTGAAAATTAAGCCCTTTTATATGATTACCCACATGACACCACTTAACATTTTTAATAGCCCCTTTGCTATGTTTATAATACAAATATTTTTCAAAGTTTTTATTGCAATATTGAATGAACAAGCTTTATCTTATACCATTTCAAATTTCATGTCAGTAGCATCAGTTGTTCTCAAGACATGCATCTGTGACAGATAGGCAAAATATATAAGGACCCATAAGGGTTCCTTACCATAAAGGTTACCATTTTGCTCCGAATCCCTAAAACATAGTTAATATCCCCATATCTCAAAAAGTACACCACTTATCAAAAATCCCCCACGATTTTGTATTAATGGTAAATCTTATATTTTAAATTTGATTATAATTTGACCATCTTTAAAAAAAATATCCTGGGACAAAAAACCATTAAAAGCCCATTATAAATCAAAATTTCCCCACGACAACTGATTTAAAGGCAAAAAACGTTTATTTTGCTTCACATATTACACATACTAATACGTAATGACACATAAAAGACAAAAATTTAAAAATAGAAGCTTGTAAACAAAAAGGGAAATCGCTCAGCATGTGCACAGTAGCAATGGCGCTAAATGCGCTGGTTTTCTGCGATTTGTGTTGATATAAATCTCCTTACGTTATAAATTTCATCAAAACCGATCATCCGTACAAGTGTTATCCTCGGACCAAATTTGCGGGCATACAAACATACAAACATTCAGCCGAAACACCTATATAGTTGCCACTAACTACTTCGCTTTGGTCACTCGTTCGATAAAAATTTAGGAGTTATAGCAAAATTGAAAATGTTTCACATCTTCCAGGCGTCCCGTGACGGCTCAATTTTTTTAAAGAATTCAGTGCATTACGTTAAGATATGCCGGCAAAAGAATATTGTCCCTTCTATCTTGTCCGTGGAAGCAGTAAGATGCAGCGTCGTATCCACATCTCATATCATGAGTCAACAGCCGATCTTGGAGATCCATGAAAGAAGCATACTCGTATGTCCAGCTGTGGACATGGACTGGACATGGGCAGCAGGCCTACGGCTGACACGATGATGTGCTTGTAACGTAAGTTTATACATGACTAGTTCGTATCAAGAATGTCGATCACTCGAACAATCATGTCGTTGTGTAAGCGATGAGTCGAACACAATTTGTAGAATTCCAGCGATTAAACCGTGCTAGTCGAATGCGAGCAAAATAGAGCGTAATATACTCGTAGTACTCGAGTTACTTATGTATCCCCGATTTTCGACTTTTCTCAGAGGTTGATATAAATAGGTTATGTATTTAATTATAGTCGAACACAATTTGTAGAATTCCTGCGATTAAACCGTGCTCGTCGAATGCGAGCAAAATAGAGCGTTATATACTCGTAGTACTCGAGTTACTTATGTATCCCCGATTTTCGACTTTAGTCAGAGGTTGATATAAATAGGTTATGTATTTAATTACGTATTATCCCGCAGGCATTACGTATCTCGCGATTGGTTTTGCAACAGGCATTTGACAGCAACGATTGCTGTCATTTAATCAGAAGATATTATCCCGCAGGCATTACGTATCTCGCGATTGGTTTTGCAACAGGCATTTGACAGCAACGATTGCTGTCATTTAATCAGAAGATTAAAGACTACTTTTTGATGTGTTAATTTTCAATCTCATCTCACTAATATTATAAATGCCAAAGTTTATTTATATTGATGTAGGTACTTCATGGAACATTATAAATATTGTCTCTTTGTGTCAATCTAAGTGAAGATCTCTACGTGCAAAAAAACTTAAGCGCAACCCGGAAAGTAGTTTTTGCGTGAAGATGTGGCAAAAATTAATAAACAACACACAAAGGACAACTAATTATAATTACGGAATATATCTATCTGTAAATACAACTATCTACGCCGTGGGGTGCCGGTAGAAGAAGGTGGCTCCTCCTCCGAAGGGATACTTCCGGCAGCAGCATCTTTCCGTGTTTCATTATCACTCATTGCGCTCGCCATTCCGGCTGCCAGCGCAGTAGGTATGGCAACAAAGAATCTCCGCATAATGAGTACTTTGAGATAGAGAGGGAAGCCCATGTCCAGCAGATGACGTCCTACGTCTGAGATGATGATCTTATGGGAAATCATTTTTGCTACTGTTTGTTCAGGGTCGGCATTAAGTTTTAACAGAGAAAAATTATCGTACAATCCTATGAAAATTAATTTAAGGACAATATTTGTAATGTTCCATGAAGTACATCATAATTTAATAATTTAGTATAATACGGCTTACACCACGTACCTAACTTATTATCATCTTGCTGACGTTTCCGTGCCGAACGCCGCGCTTAAGCTAGTTCTCGTCTCGCGGCCCTCGGAGTCGGCCACGAACGGTGCTCATGAAGAAGGGCCTCTAAATGGTCTACGAAACGTCAGCAAGATGTTAATAAGTTAGGTACGTGGTGTAAGCCGTATTATCAATACAAATAAACTTTGGCATTTATAATATTAGTAAGATGAGATGGAAAACACATAAAAAGTAGTATTTAATCAGAAGGCTATATTCACAATTTCGATAGCGTTATTACGTAGTAATACGCATTAATTGAACAATCTAGATGCACCTGGCCTGGACGCGAGAGATAACAGCGTAGCAGCGAGCAATTATATTATATCGATCATCACTTTAATAGTGTGCGTTCAGTAAACTGCGATACATTCGGCTTGGCAGCTGATGAGTTTGATCTAAACGTAGCTATGAAGCAAAGTCGTCTAAAGTCGGGGTACATACCACTCGTCAAGGTTACAAGGATTACGTATCTCGCGACAGGTTTTGCAACAGGCATTTGACAGCAACGATTGCTGTCATGGGCTTCCCTCTCTATCTCAAAGTACTCATTATGCGGAGATTGTTTGTTGCCATACTTACTGCGCTTGGCAGCCGGAATGGCGAGCGCAATGAGTGATGTTGAAACACGGAAAGACGCTGCTGCCGGAAGTATCCCTTCGGAGGAGGAGCCACCTTCTTCCACTGGCACCCCACGGCGTAGATAGTTGTATTTACAGATAGATATATTCTGTAATTATAATTAGTTATCCTTTGTGTGTTGTTTATTAGTTTTTGCCACATCTTCACGCAAAAACTATTTTCCGGGTTGCGCTTAAGTTTTTTGCACGCAAAGATCTTCACTTAGATTGTGTGAAACAGCCTTAATCTCAAGTTACTATATTTATGAAGACCAAGTGAGGGTAGTCTGAAAAGACGCCTTCGCTTTGCTGCGGTTACCTCTAACATGTCAGTCTTCCCGGGACCACGATGGGTGCTATCCTGTCTTAACGTGGAGCAATTATAAAGGTCAATAACGCAATAAATACACTGTTAAATATGTGTTAATAATGTGTCGTGATCGCGAAAGTTTAAAAAAGACAAAAGCTTGTTTGTTAAAAAGTTTTTTTTAGTCTTAATTTATTTTTTACATAAAAGTTATCACTGGACGGTTGGTTTCTTGTCTGTTCATCTCATGACCGCCATGTTTGTTGGATTAAGAGTGATGTCATATAATTTTTCAGGTAACTCTCAGCAAGGCCTTTCATTTGATACCCATATTGTAAGAGTGCATTAAGATTAACTAGTCCACCATCATGAGTATACCGCCATGTTGGATTTAGAGTAATGTCATTTAATTTTTGGAGTAACTCTCAACAAGGCCTTTTATTTGATACCCATATTATAGGAGTGCATTAAGAATAACTAGTTCACCATCTTGGATGTTCCGCCATGTTGGATTCAGAGTATCGTCATTTCATTTTCGAAATTTTCTCAGCAAGCCCTTTCATTTGATACCCATATTGTAGAAGTACATTAAAAAAATAAGTAGTTCGTCAGGACAGTGCAGGACAGTACATGACAGTACATGACAGTACAGTCCAGTCCAGTCCAGTCCAGTCCAGTCCAGTCCAGTCCTGGGTGTTCCGCCTTGTCGGATTCAGAGTGACGTCATTTAATTTTTCGAGTTATTCTCAGTAAGCCCTTTTATTTTAACCCATATTATAGGGGTACATTAAAATGGTGTAGTCCGGCATCTTTGGTGTTCCGCCATGTTGGATTCCGAGTGACGTTACATAGCTGACCATGCATTACAATCCAAAGTAAGTATGTATACAAAATTTCATCTCAATTGGTTGAAGATATCTGCTTCAAAATTGAGTTGCAAGATTCCGCGAACAAACATAGTTACATACATACATATATACATACATACATACATATATACGTAGATACATACAGGGCAAGCTAAATGAAAGCTTGTAAAAAGAGCCAAAATAAACTATGAGCTTCTATTGATACACTGTTCGTAGACTATTCTTTAAGAAAGGTAGAAAGGCACCTTGCTTAGGAACTAAAGACCGATCTCACTTTTGAGCCATGTTTATAAGCTGTTTTGAAGGATCATCGTGAATCGACTTCATCGCAGGTTTGATGACTTCGAAATGGATTCATTATATACGCTGCGGCAAGTCATCATCAGTATCGGTACAGAAGACCGAATAGTATAACTTGCTGCTATGTTTTGCGTTTGTGAACTATGAGAAAGACTTTGATTCCATCGAAACATAGGCGATGCTTGAGGCTCTTTAGCAATGCCGTATTGAGTATCGGTACATCGAAATCTTTGTATAAATACGCCACTACATCAGTCCGAGTTCGAAGATATTCCCGTAAAAAAGGTGTAAGACAGGGAGACGTATCTTAATCTCTCCGAAACTCGTTACAACCGCTTGGAAGATGCCATTGGAAAGGACATCAATATTAACGACGATATCGAGCTTGAAGACCTCAATCGAGTCTTTTAACGGCTAGGCTTTAAAATAAACAAGGATAAGACGCCCATTTTCATTAATTATTTGAAAGCTACTTTTTAGCGGTGATTCGTATGTCGAGTTGTTAAAATTTTATATAAAATTTAACGCAAAAACGAAATCTCTGCCCTGTTATCCAAAATTGAAGGTTTATGATGAAGGTTATAGCAACAGGGCGAGTTAATTAAAATACACGAAACATTCGCGCCGCTCATTTTAATGTTATTAAATTGTTCGATGGCCACTTTGCGCGTTTTACGACGTACGATGAGATTAAATTTAGATTAAAACAGAGTTTTGTTGGAAATGACTTGTTTTATTGTGTGTCAGCAATGATATATTGTTCATGGTAACTGGAAGTAACGTGTTAAATCTGAACTTTTATAGTAACTTTATTAGGGGGAAAATTAAAAATGGTGAGTACAAATGTGAAAGGCCTATAACATCTATCACGGATAAAATAAAATTCATTTATTTCGAGTACCTAACTAGACTCATATACAAAACAAAAATAAATAATTTTAAGTTATCTAAAACACACCGGTTTGGAAAGTAGGTGTCGCTGAGAGTAGTGCGTCGTTAAGGGACAGTCTACCCTTAAGGCTATCATTGGCAGAACGGTACTGGTGCTTCCCGCAACCTGCGCAACAGGGATACGACGCGCTTGCGCTGGTTAGTATGGAAACAGTCGGCCCGTGCAGCCGGGAACATTCTCGAAGCGCTGTAGTAGCGGGGCAGCCCCAGAACCGCCCTCAACGTGTTGTTGTACTGGACGCGGATGGCGCTGTACGAAGCGAGAGCGTATACTTCGCCTAAAGGCTGCACGTGTACTTACAGTAACCTCTAAATAGTGTCAACTTGATCTCTGAACTACGTTTAAACCTTTTGGCTATCATATTTGCCCTCAGCGCCCTTCGCTCCCGCCGTTGTTTTAGGTTAATTACTATGTGTCGGCAGTAGAATGTTACCCCTCCTATCATGCCCATGGATGCAGTAAGAGCCTGCTAAGGGATAGCTCCGGAAGATGGGCAGCAGCGTCTTTCCGTGTACCAACATCCCGTACTGCGCTCGCCAACCCGCCTGCCAAGCGTGATGAGTATGGCAACTACCCCTCATGGAGATCCATGAGCGAGGCCTGTGTTCAGTAGTGGACGTTTTACGGCTGAAACGGACGGACCCTCTCTAAAACCTTACCTATGTTCAGGGCAGGAACGTGTTCAAGATTTTTCCTGTCTGCCTCAAATACTCATAACTTACGAGTGTTGTATACATAGTCCATAAATTAAATATATCTCAAAATACATCTTTGAGCGTTTTAATTATGAGGTTGCTAAGTAATTAATATGCCGTTGGGTTTAAATTATCCTTCTCGCAACTTTTCGGAATAATAGGAGAGTAATGAACCGGTATTGCTTTGGGTTAAATTACTGAACAACTTAAGTTAAATATTTACCTGTATATTTTATCCAATGCGAATTATCCTACATAAATATTTGTTCATAACATATTGTCCGTATATGATTATCGATGTTTTGTTTTTCCATCTGGTATAAATTATATCTATTACTAGATGTTGGCCGCGACTTTGTCCGCGTCGTCTTACAAAAAATTATCTATATTACATTATAGCTAAATTATCAAAAATCCATTTATAGTATAGACATTTTTTGAATGTACAACTGAAAAATCCTTGAATATGTCATTGATGATTTCAAATGAGGATACTACATTCCGAATGAGAAGTGTCTACCATGCATGGTTTTAAATGAGGATACTACATTCCGAATGTGAAGTGTCTATCATGCATGGTTTTAAATGAGGATACTACATTCCGAATGTGAAGTGTCTACCATGCATGGTTCTAAATGAGGATACTATATTCCGAATGTGAAGTGTCTATCATGCATGGTTTTAAATGAGGATACTACATTCCGAATGTGAAGTGTCTACCATGAATGGTTTTAAATAAGGATACTACATTCCGAATGTGAAGTGTCTACCGTGCATGGTTTTGGAGATATGAAATTGTTTAATTTTTTTTAATTTTTTTCTCATAAATCTTCACCTAAATTCATAATTTAAAAAAACTGGAAAATTCTTGAACATGTCATTGCTAATTTTTAAAGCTTGCTAAAAATTGCTGACTAATTTCACATTAGTAGAACAATTTTTGAACCCACTTTTGAAGCCCTAGAGTTTGAATTTCCAAAATTATCTTAATTTCGTAATTCGTACCCTGAAAATTTCAAGTATCTAGAATTTGTGGTTTATGCTGGTACGAGTACGTTGTCTATCAGCAAAACTGATAGCATTTTATAATATTTATGTGTAATAGTGATAGTGATTGGAAACAGTGAAGCCATGCATTTGTGAATTTCATTATAGGATTAAAATTTTGCCCAGGTAACATTTTGTGTATCTTTTATAGGTACATTTCGGAGATTGTTCTCAAGAACTCCACGACCAGATACAATCATCTATATACAAGACAAGCAGACGCTCAGCTCAGTACCATACTTATCTTATGGACATTACTTACATCCACTCGAAACGGTTCTCTTCCACCTTCGCAATCCGCACCTGCGGTCTGGAAATCACTGCCGGCTTCTGTTTTCGCGAAATCTACAAGTCTCTGGGTCTTTTTAAGTCAAGAGTGAAAAGGTAACTTCTGAACTTTTGTAATCTATAATCGGCTACATCGTCGTTTACCATAAGGTGAGATTGTAGTCAAAGGTCGTTTCGCTATAAAAAACGTGGACCCTCTACCGCAGACCGCCTCTATTGGCGTGAGGCTTTATTCAACCTGACCTTTTAAGTAACTTTCATCTACATCCACAGTCCGAATTAACCCACTCCTAGGTAAAGAGGAATCATTTTAAAAAACATGTTGCCTTTTAGATTATTATTAAATTCTATAATTAGTTATTGTTTGCCTTTCGTTTGTTAGGTATAAATTATTGTGTGTAGCGGATGTAATAATTTTCTAATTTGTTTGTGTTATTAGTGGCAGCTGAATTGGTTTATCTAGTTAAATGTTTTTGATATTTTTTTAAGATTATTGTATACTGTTTGTGCCTGAATACGAAAAATAAAAAAAAAAAACAAAATAAATAAAGGACTCTCTTAGTTTGTTGTCATCCACCATAATGAGCTCACCACCATGAGTTCACGGTGTTGATAAAATGGTTAAGTACCTTATCAAATTTAACATTTTTATTCATATATTACAATTCGTAATCAATAAAAATGTGTCCATAATAACATATTATGTAAAAAAAATTACCACAAGGTACCGCGAAAATATAATTCAAGGAAAAACCAATTCCATCCGAGACACCCACAAAACCGTTACTAACAAACCTCAACGTCAAGTAAGATCAAGACAGCATCTGTTTCACATTTTATGAGGTAGGGAAGTGTCTGAATAAATAGTAATAAAGTGCAAGGAAACCAGGAACGTAATAACGTTAGCAAAATACATGGTACACTATCATATTCGGCCGCGGAGCTTCAATAAATTAGGCGGTTATACGAGCTGCGTTGGCAGAGCGGGATGTAAACCCGACATTCGATCCGGGTTCGATACTGGCCGTGCGCTAGTGGATTTTTCTTAGGTACTTGAAAAAAATATGCTCACATTTATCGCGTTCTTTAGCGGTGAAGAAAAACATCATGATTAAACCCCGCACCATGCTGAGAGTACAGATGCTGGACAAGCCTTTTCATCTTACAATGCAGCTTCTCGTATTAACAGAACCAGTTAACAGTGAACTGACGCTGTATAAATCATCTAATAATATTTATAAAAGGCCAATATTTACTTTTAATTTAACTTGCAAGAGGAATGCATTGGGGAATTATTATCCCATGATCATGAGGGGGTTGTTGCCATACTCGCCACGCTTGGCAGGCAGGTTGGCGGGCGCAGTACAGGATGTTGATACACAGAAAGACGCTGCGGCCAATCTTGCGGAAAAATCACTTGCATCCATGGCCATGCGAGAAGGGGCAACATTCTAATCATGGCACCCCACAGCAGCCGTATTAAAGAAATATTACACCCATAACATTTAGAAACTTTTCTCGACTTTTACAGTCGTAATTGAAACCTAGGATTTTTTTTATCCAATCTTATCTAAATCCGATGGGTCTGACTACTGGACTAAGGCCTCCCTTCTCCTATTTTACCTCTCCCGGTCTACCGGGACCGTACCGTACCATCTGTTTGCCATATTGCGTAAAGCCCATGCAGTTCATTCCGCCATCTTCGTCTGGGCCAACCATCATATAATCATCATCATTATCCATAGTCCGATTTCACCTTCTGCTGGGTACAGGCCTTCCTAAGACTGACGCGTTTAGTCAATGCGTTCTGCCTACCATGACGTACGGTGCCGAGTCATGGACGCTCACGTAGGAGACTGTGTTCAGACTGTCACAGTTGCACCATGCGCTATGCTTGGTATCAAACTAACCAAATGAATTCCGAATAACGATATCCGACGACGGAAAATAAGCCAAGATGTCGAAACCAGAATATTGTGTCCTGACACATTGCCTGGCATGGTGATGACAGTTGGATCAAGGCCACAACCGAATTGGAACCGAGAATGGGGAAATGTCGACATAAAAGTAAAACTCATATTTTTTGTTTTAGTCAAATGCACAAAACTTGCATATTATGCAAAAGAGAAAAGTATCGCGAAACACTTTAGTCGCAAAAAGATTATTTGCTTTAAAAGATTCCCTTGATGAATCAAAACCGGTCGGTCACTTATCTACATTATCTTATTATAACGTGCATAAAACTGACCTTCAACTTTATGAAGATTTCATGAAGATTTGATTCAACACTGGTTTTACCATAGATGGTAAACCCCGTGTTAAATCAAATCTTCATAACACTTCGAGAAGATACTAAAAGTGATTATAAGAAATCCAATAAGTAACGTTCTACAATCGAAATTTCTACATTCACACGTGTGTCGTCAGCTTCTCTCGAGTCCGCCTGACTATAAACAATATCGCTGACCCATCTAGTCCCTTACTTTTCTATCCAATTTCGACCTTTCGTATCTATCTACATCTTACTAAATCAAACAGACGAATAATACTTTTGATCACGTGGCCCATACGACCCCTACGTGAAATGCCCACTGGCTGCAAAATATGAGGAATATAACTTAGAACCTGCAAGGTTATTATCTACGGAAATATTGCCCGCGGCTCCGCTTCTGTGGAATTAGTTAATTTGTTTTGGAGTTCTATGGAATGAGTTATTTTCTTGGGGTTTGTTGACTGTAATACCTACTCGTTTACATTTGGTTTTTCGTTTGCTGAGTAGATTGTGGTAGTAATAATTTCAGCCACAAAACGACCACTACTGAACACAGGCCTCCCTCGTGGATCTCCATGAAGGGTAGATGCCATACTCACCACGGTTAGCAGGCGGGTTAATTTAATAAAAAATCTTGTCGCAAGATTTAAGCAGGTACTCGTATTTACATTGTTTAAAAAAAATTTAATCAATTAGATCAAGTTACAGGTACACAGGTTAATCTCGCAAAAGCTTTTTTATTACATATATTGTGTAACGACGTTTTGAGTTGACATTGAACTTAAATATAAAATGTTTATTTTATTATTTTTAGTAGGTACATACATTTAAATAAAAGCTTGTTTGTTAAAAAGTTTTTTTACTCTTAATTTATTCGAACTATTCTCAGCAAGCCCTTCCATTTGATACCTATTTTGTAGGAGTCCATTAAAAATAACTTTTCCGCCATCTTGGGTTTTCCGCCATGTTGGATTCAGAGTGAAGCCGTTTAAATTTGTGAGTTATTCTTAGCAAGCCCTTTCATTTGATACCCATATTATAGGAGTACATAAAAAAATAAGTTGTTCACCAGGACAGTACATGACAGTCCAGTCCAGTCCAGTCCAATCCAGTCCAGTCCTGGGTGTTCCGCCTTGTTGGATTCAGTGTGACGTCATCGTCATCTAATTTTTTGAGTTATTCTTAGCAAGCTCTTTTATTTGATACCCATATTATAGGAGTACATTAAAAGTAAGTAGTCCGCCATCTTGGGTGTTCCGCCATCTTGAAATGCAAAATTATTATCGTAAGTGTACCGTATAGTGTATTATCGTTATGAACCATGTCGTGATCCATAGTATGCCGACATTATTTGTTTAGCTTCTTGTGTCTACAATGTTGTGAGACATATTACTACGGAATAATCATTTTTACGAAATATTCCTCTACCGAAATAATTAAATCTGCCCAGATGCGCAATAGACTAGTACCCTCATTTACAATTTTGAGCTGTTATGTACCCATTTGTAAAAAATATTAAACACATTATATAAAATATAGTATATTATGAACTTTTAAAATAACAATGTTATAAAATCCTACTTTTTGAAACTAAATAATAATTATGTTAACAAATCGCAAAGGTTTAGCCAGTCACATTTTTAATTTATTTTTTCATAGTTATTCATAAAACAACGGCGGTGTAAAAGTTGACACATTAATTGAGAAACTATAAGACACTTGATGAAGTCAGGAGCCCTCACTATTAAACTTAAAATAGCTTTTTTTAAGTATTTTGTCATTCATTATTTTATTATGTTTATATAATATATTTTACCGCCAACCTGCATACCATAAAAAAGTTATAATACGTGTCTATTATTTGTGTTAGAGAAAGCCGCTACAAGTAATAGGTACTTGCCAGACTTTTCTACGTAAGTAGAGTACAATGTTCAGAAGTTTCAAAGTGATAAGTTTTTTACTAGGTACGCACGGGAATATTTTATGATCGCAAAAACTTTCTTCCATACATATTAAGCTAAAGTGTCTTGATATACGTAGTGAAGTTAATAGGACATTTATTTTAAAATTAATTACATTATTACTTTCAAAGATCAGACCGAAAACTACATTCGCCTATATGCATGCAAAAACAAGTGTTGTCCACAACTTTTTGTACCTACGTGTTATGTACCTACGAATTAAGAAATTTTGCCTAGTTACACTCTAAACCGTCTGACAGTTTCAGCATTCCTTTGCGTGATACTTTGTCTCATCTCACTTCTCAGTGTCTGCTCCAAACTTATTGAATCGTTATAAACGTCTACCTTGATGATGAAGATGCATCTTCATCATCGAGGTAGACTGGTAAAGAGCGTTTACCTGTTTACCATGCATACGATGCATCACAATCGGTTAGCAATAGAAATTTGTCTATCGTGAGATTACGAGAATGCAGAAAGTTCGCTTTACATTACGTGTGCGTTTATAATAAACACATTAGGCCATCAGAAGCTGAAAACCCTAAAATATTATTTTGTCTGCCACGGCAGGAATATGGCATAAGGACCAACTTCGAGAAAGAGGTCAATCGCCGAAAACAACTCGGATGGGCAGCGTTTGGGAAACTTTGCAACGTCTTTTCGTCCAATATACTCGTAGCTCAGTGTCTGAAGACGAAATTCTTCAATCAGTGTGTGTTACCAGTGATGACATTGGAACCAAAACGTGGTCCTTCACTGCTGGCCTAATAAATAAGCTTAGGGTCGCTCAACGAGTTATGGAGGGGGCTATGCTCCGGGTTTCGCGATCGAATCAGAAATGAGGAGATACATAGAAGAACTCATGTCACCGATATAGACAAACGGATTAGCACGTTGAAGTGGCAATGGGCAGGCCATGTAGCTCGAAGAACAGATGGCCGATGAAGCTGAAAGGTTCTCGAATGGAGGCCACGGACCGATAAGCGCAGCGTAGGACGTCCTTCTATAAGATGGGCAAATTACTTGGTGAAGACCGCAGGTCGATGGTAGATGCAGGCCGCCTCCAACCACAATACTTCGAAATCCATGATAGAGGCTTATGTCCAGCAGTGAGCGTGAATGATAATGAGGAAATTTTGACTCATTATTTTAGTTCTGTCGTTCTATATCACAGAGTAATGAACATCTGGGCTCAAGAGACTGGTGGTGGAACTGGAAGTGGTGCACTTCTTTTCTTACACGGGCCGTCCGCTACGTGTTGTGCGAGGTCATTGATAAGTTTCTAGCCTTACATTTCTGGCACTGATTGTCGTTTTTCGAATCAATGCCAGCAATTTCATTCAAGTTCGCCATCACACAGTGGACAGCCCGTATAAGAAAATAAGTGCAGAGTTGTGAAACCGAATAGCTTGTCATGTATAGAATCAAAGAATCAAAGAATCAAAGAATCAAAAAATACTTTATTCAGTGCGGCCGCATGGACTTTATTGACGCGTCACAAATTACAAAATAAAACAACACAAATAAATAGAATAAAGCACATAATTGAATCTGTTCACTTCAGATGACACGCGAGTTAGGAAAAGAAGTGAACAGAAGAACCTAACTCGGTCGTTATAGTCATCATTTAACAATTTTATTTTGTCTTATGTTACGTTTGACGGAGTTGGAGCAGATTCCGTCCCAAGTGGTTTTGTCCTCTAGGTAATCTGATATTTTATAATAAGCTTTATTGCACAGATTGCGTTTAATAATGTTTTTGAATTTATTCAATGATAACTTCTGCAACTCACTTGGGAGTTTGTTGTAGAAGCGTATTCATTGCCCTTTAAAAGATATTTTCACCTTATGGAGCCTAGTAGTGGGCACAGCGAGTTTATTCTTATTTCTTGTATTTACATTGTGATTGTCGCTGTTTTTCTTAAACGAAGCAATATTTTTATGGCTGTACAACAGGTTCTCATAAATATATTGACAAGCTACTGTCATTATATTTATTTCTTTAAATTTAGTGCGAAGTGATTCTCTGGGACCCATATTGTAGATAGAACGAATAGCCCTCTTCTGCAGCACAAATACGGTGTCTATATCTGCAGCACATCCCCACAGTAGTAAGCCATAAGACATAATGCTGTGGAAATAGCTGAAGTAAACAAGTCTAGCGGTATCAACGTCTGTAAGAAGGCGGATTTTTTTGACTGCATATGCTGCAGAACTAAGCCTACCCGATAGTTGTTCTATGTGTGGGCCCCATTGAAGCTTATTGTCTAAAGTTATGCCTAAAAATACAGTTTTTTCTACAAGGTTTAAACTTTCACCTTTTAATTTAATCTTGGCATCAGCCTGTTTTACATTAGGAAGAGTAAATCTTATGCATTTTGTTTTATTTTCATTAAGTAATAGGTTATTGACATTAAACCAATTAACAACCTCTGAGATTGCATTATTCACCTCGTCATAATCGGTGGTACGTCGTTTCATTTTGAACAAAAGTGAAGTGTCATCAGCAAACAATACAATCTCATGATTGTTTTTGACAAGATGAGGTAGATCATTAATGTAAATTAAAAATAGAAAAGGCCCAAGAATTGATCCCTGCGGTACACCCATTGTGACTACAGATCCCGAAGAACGTTTTCCATTAACATCAACTCTTTGTATCCTGTTACTGAGATAAGAAATAAGTAGATCCAAAGAGATATCTCTAACACCATAGTGGCGCATATGGTAATAGCTTGGCATGTATGGTATGTGTGGCATAGTAATAGCTGTTTTGTATTTGTTCTAGACTTCCTTATATAGATATTTCAATGTTTTCATACGGCCGGTAAAACAAATCAGAACTATTATTTTAACTTTTTACGGAAATACTGACATAGAAAGACTGCTCTCCTTGTCCACTGCTGGACATAGGCCTCCCTCATGTATCTCTAAGATCATGAGGGCGTTGTTGCCATATTCGCCATGCTTCTCACGCGGCTTGGCGAGCACGGTACGGGATGTTGATACACGGAAAGACAAATACCCCTTAGCAGTTTTTTACTGCATCCACGGGCAGCAGAGAAGAGGTAACATTCTACTGCTGGTAGGTACCCCAAGGCTCATAAACTACCTTCAAGAATCTCTCTTAGACAGGTCCTTTGATCTCTTTGAGACTCCAGAAAGTAAATAAATCATTTATAGGAAACTGTGTGCGCTTTTATAATGAGCTTCCCCTTCCGCGACCAAAGTATCTATTAATAACTATGTTTATATAAAAAGCTTAACCCAGCTTCTTAAAGCTTTTTAAATAACACTAAAGTAGCTGTTTCCCGCAACTTCGTCCGCGTAGTGTTGAAAAATAGGTTCACTAGTACCCAGTACTAACATTATAGCAAAGTTGACAAATTTATAGATGAGACATTTTTTGAATTTACAACCACCAAGAATAATGAAAAATATTTACCAATTTTGAATGAGAAGTCTATATTTCAAATTGTCTATCATGTACGGTCTTGGATATATGACACATTTTTTATAATAATATTTTTTTTACATATCTGCTCCTGATTTCACAATTTGAAAAGAAAAACTCCAAAATCCTTGAACACGTCATTGCTTATTTTGAATAAGGAGTCTACATTCCAAAAACGATATAGACTCTTCACCGGGTGTTCCTCGGTTAATCCGCGATAATATCATTTTGCGATATCCAAACTATCTCATATCCTTTTGGACATAATATTAAGCATATTTAGAATTATAATAATGAATAGAAGTTAAAGAGTGATGTTTCTTTAAAAGCTTCTTTCCCTAACTTGGAAAAAAGTATTCTGAAGCACTTAATTTGGTGTAGGTCTAATCATTAGACCCTAGGGGATCCATCAGGGGAGACATTAGACTCTAATGTCTCCCCTGATGGATCCCCTAGGGGAGATATCAGGAAAAATCCTGTTGTCTCTCCTGGGAAGGAGATCTCCCCTCCCCAGGGGAGACAACAGGATTTTTCCTGTGAACACTACTACACAACTCTGATATCTACACAAACAAATCAACAACTCTGACAAATCTGACAACGTACTACTCGTAAAAACAGTTTTTATTTTAAGTAAGATCTGATATCTATCTGATCTTACTTAAAAAAACTGTTTTTAGTACTGTTGTCTCCCCGCAGGACTTATTCTTCAGGATTGGTTCAATTCATCATCATCATCCCAGCCGTAGGACGTCCACAAGACATAGGCCTCCCTCATAGATTCAAAGATCGAGGGGCTGGTTGCCATGCTCACCACGCTTGGCAAGTAGATTGGCAAGCGCAGTAAAGGATGTTGATACACGGAAAGACGTTGCTGCCCATCTTCCAGAGGTATCCCTTTACCTGATTCTTACTGTACCCAGCAAGAGAGCAGGGGCAACATTCTACTGCCGGCATCCCATGGCATTATTATTCAATTAAAATGTGTTATTTTCGTATGTAAATTGACATAATCTATGTGGTCATTGGGTCCAAATGATTAAATGCTTTTTGATCTCGATGTTTACTTTTAAACTACGAGTATGATTAAGTATAGAATAATTTCGATTGCGTGCACCAGTAATGACGTCAACGCGAGTCTTTCAGCCCCAAGTTGAATCTTTCCATCACTATGTTCTGTCACTGCGGTGCCTGCCTAATGGCTCGATGTCACTTTCAAGTTTCCCCATTTTGTTATTGTTACACATACACATTTTTCAAACTGATTCCATTTGTTCTTGTTCTTTGTGAGCTTTGCTAGTAAGAAACTTTGTAATGGACCGAGAGCAACACAAAACTATTACGCGACTTTGTGAGTTACATTTTATATTCGTGTGAGAAATGTATGTTGTGTCACATATATTAGTGGTACTAACACGTACTACTCAATATATTGCTAGATAAATATCATTATACCTGCAGTCGAGACTTTATAGCGTGCATATTTCGAGTAGGTACATTATACTGTGTGTATTAAAACATGTATATACTAACCAGAAAGGGGTGATTTGTGGGGTGAATTCTCAGGGGGTAACTAACTAACATAACTCACGTTTAAATAACACAACACAACAGACACACTACAGCACAAATATACTACTCGTTAAACACAAAACATCATATTTTATTAATGTTATTATATGTATTTTATGTGTGTATACTATATATTTATATAAAATTTACATTTATGTATATTCAAATAACTTGTATTTTATAGTTTGTATTTTGAATCCGGGGAGTGAAGGGACCTGGTGACCTGTAATACAGGTTTTTTTCCTAACCTATCTCAGGCACCAGTCTCCTGCAAACCGACTCAAATAGAATAAGTTGTATCTTTATACATATGTATTATCATTTTGGTTTGTTGTGAGAGAAATAAATATATATTTGATATGTGATATTTGATTTGAGCCCATCAAAACAAGTCATTTAGAAGGGTTAAAATCAGGGTGTATGTTTTTTTGTATTTAAATTAAGTAATAATCTTCCAAAGGATACCTCCAGAAGATGGATAGAAGCGTCTCTCCGTGTATCAACATCCCGCAGTGCGCTCGCCAACCCGCCTGCTAAGCCGTGAGTATGGCAACATGGCAACAACCTCTCATGATCAGTTGAACCGTTAGGTTTAGCTTGTGATGATGATGAATCAAAAACTGGCCTACGGATAAAACTCTTACAACATTTTTTTTATTTATTTACTGAGAGAAAATCCAGAAGTTATTAGTACTAAAACTTATATAACGTTGCTAACCGCAAAAAGCATAAAACCGTGTCGCAGTGAGTAACGCTTTCTTTAAATTATGATAAACAATAACTATAAAAAATCATTCTATCTCCTTTGTTATGGTTCTATATTACCATAGTTATTGTTTATCATAATTTAAAGAAAGCGTTACTCACTACGACACGATTTTATACACGGTTCTATATTACCATAGTAATACTATAGTAATATAGAACCATAACAATGTCACATATGTCAGATAAATTATACACACCAGTTGCGAATTGTTCTCGGCTATCATGTTTGCCTTTGTTATGCATCAACAGATCGTGCTAATGCTTATCTTACGGTAATTTACATATATGGTGATTCATCTCAACACGCTTACATATAAATAACCATATTATATGTATGTATATAAAATATTCAAATATATAATATTATACTCGTTCATATATATATCGCATAAATCACCTGTATTATTTCCCGAAGTTAACAACTTGACAGTACAAAGTATTTAGGTATAAAACATTGACGTGAATTTAAACTGAAACATATTGAAAGTTAATGTCAAAAATAAGGTGTTAAAAAACTTGTTAAAAACAAGCTTTTATTACTTTTTAATAAAAATAATATTGTTAATAAAACAAGCTTATAATACTTGTTAATTTTTGATATGTTTCCGAAGTCATTATGGTTACGAGGAAATCCAAAAACCCCCGACGCCCCTTGGGACACTCCGAGCGATCCAAATCGTCGCCTTAGCTCAAACAAGTTTCGAATATTCATTCGATAAAGTAACATTAGATTTTATGTCCCTGAGAGGGATGCCGGGCAATGAGTCCGTATCATCTTGTGTTAGGGGTAGTCTCCACTAACTTGTATTTATTCTAATTCTAATTCTAGGGGGGGGGTTACCAGATCTGCACTGACGTCCCGCATTGGGGTGTATTGTGCATTGACCCCCGAGGTGCTGCCTCGACCCTAACCTAACCAGCCCAACTCCTTGAAATACCGGAGAAGGACTCGGGGTCGCCGGCAGCATTCCATGAGCATCCCCGAAGGGTATGCAAATGTTGTGGAAGAAGAAGAAGGGCATGACTCCATGAGCTCCTGCAGTCCTGTCTCTATTCTGGTCTGTCTTGTGGCACCACAGTGCAGTAGCACGTGCTCCACGGTTTCTTCCTCCTCAAGACACCCGCGACATAGTCCACTGTCTGTGGCACCTGTCTTGAGAAGATGGTGATTGAGATCACAGTGTCCCGTGATGACGCCCACCATAATCCGTAGGTCTTGTCTTGTCATCTTAAGCAAAGTATTAGTTATCTTTCTATTTTTCCCTGGGAGCATTTGTTTTGTATGCTTGCAGTCTGATCTGCGGTCCCAAATTTTTTGGTGCTCTTTTTCAGAGTTTATTTTAAGCCTGGTTTTTATCTCTGCGGTCGAGGGATTGCAGAGGCCGATATCGTCGGAGTTTGGAGTGAGACTAGCTCCTTCCTTTGCCAACGCATCGGCCTTGGTGTTCCCTATGCATGATCCATGACTTTTCGTCCATTTGACTTTGACTGTGTGTTTTTGTGCTAGTTTTTGGAGAGCACTATGGCATTCTGCAACGGATTTGGACCTGGTGTCTGGTCTATCGAGTGCATTCGTAAGTGCTGCGCTATCTGTTATGAAAATGAGCGTCGTTTGTTTGGCATTGTCTTTGCTTCCAAGGTCTATGTAAGCGGACATCTCTTTTGTCGCTTGCAGAAGCCCAAGCGTTTCTGCTTGGAAGGCTGTAGTCGTTCCATTAAGAGGCTGCGCTCTAGACAGTCCGATTTCCGGACAGTGGAAGCCGCCGCCTGCACTTGTTTTGCGTTTTGCCCCATCTGTATATATATGGTACAAGTAGGGAGATGTTGTCTCTTCCGTGTCGTCTTGACTGGTCACATGGTACCCTTTGTTATTAAGGTATGTCGTAGCTATTCTGTCAGTGCCATTTAAGGCTTCCGGTATAATTTTTATAGCCTTTTCCAGTATTTTGCAATGGTTTGTAACCCTTGCATTTCCTTTCCATTGGTTTGTAGACTTTATTCTTAATGCGGCCGACATTGCTTCCTGCTGTATGTGCACATGAAGCGGCGTCAGACCAAGAATTATATCTAGTGCTGCTGATGGTGTGGATTTTGTACATCCACATATTAGTGAACACGCAAGCCTTTGAACCTGTTGCAGCTTGTATTTATTTATTCAATACTTTAATACAACAAATTGTGAAAGGACGATTTAATGCATTCTCTGCCAGCCATCCTGGGCGTGCTTTTGCGTGCTTTACTAATAAAGCAACTTTTGCTTGAACTACAGCCTAGTTATTCGCCACGAACTTAAAACGATCGAGCGACTTATTTTAACGAAGTCCCATTGCATTTGAACTTGATTTTACGTAGGTAGTGATCTGGATATGGGATGAATTGTTTGTGATCTACCGCGTAAAATTCATTCAAACAGTAAGACATAAAACAAAACGAGCTCTGTGGCGCAGCGGGCGAAGGTCCGCCTGCGACGCAAGGGGTTGCGGGTTCGATTCCCGCCTCGGGACAAATGTCTGTACGATCTGCAGATATTTGTTCAGTGTGTTCTGGGTGTGTTTCTATATATAATAAAAATATCTATCTATGTAGTATAATTTATTAAGTATATCAGTCATCCCATAACCCAAGCACAACCCATACACAAGCACTGCTTAGCTTGGGGCTAGATGATGCTGTATGATTTGTCCAGCATTATAGCATTATTATTATTACAAAATATACTCAAACATTATTTTTTAATTCCACAGAACAGGACGAGTTGGGCGTCATTTACAGTTCTGCGTTTTGTTCGATTTCAAATTTGAACACTCATTTAGGCAACAACTAAATAAATAAAAAAACTAACGATAGACAGGTTAAATTATAGCCAAAAACCACATCCTTATTTCGGTTTCCCTGCACAGGGCTCGCATGGTGGCGTTGTGATGACCTATGCTGTCTGCCGTGCTAGCATAGAGTTTGAATACTATGTAATTTTTACAATCATCTTTGCTTTTTTTTGTTATTTTGTATTATTCTTTATCACAGCCTCTGAAAATTATTTAATTTTATCAAGTTGGTTGCCTTTCTAGATTTTATTAGATAACTTCCCAGTTCATGAAAAACTTTTTAGTTTGACCAGGCTAAAGCGTTTTTGTCAGTTTTTTAAACAATTTTTATCATATACGAAATTTTCAATAAGGTGTGTGTTGTAATTGGAGGATGTTGCAGAGAAGGGCTGGTCCTCATTGCCTTCAGTCTCTCCAACTGCGTATAATTCTAGAACATGATAGCTTCGCTTATTGTGGCCGGCCTTGAAGTCCATCGGCGAGGTTGTCGTTGAGACTCTGAGTCCACTCTTTTTATTTCTTATTTCTTAATAAGCTTTTTTCACTCCTTCGAATATTCCTATGAATTATTTAAGTTTTGCTTGTCTTTGTTCTTGCCTGTCTTTCTTTATCTATATAAATAAAAATGACTCGCCGAAATGTATGTTCGCTCATAACTTCCGAGCGCACCAAATTGGATGATTATTTCTTTTTTGTTTGTTATTTTTAGGACAGGGTTTGTATAAAATAAAGTAATATAAAAGTTTTTTTTGTAATAATATCAGATTTTATAAAAACTCAAAATAAAGACAAGTGAGTGAATGAGACAGAGTGACGTTCAGTTGTTCAGCCAGCGAATTCGAAAAATGGCCGCCAACATGGCCAGCCAAATAACATAAGAATTTATAAATTAACTTGACACTGGCGGAATTGTGTAAAACCAAACACAAAAAGCCATAAATTACGTCATATCATAATGTCAATCACAATTACTGCTTCTTTTGCAACAGAAAAACGGTTAGTTAACAGGCCTAGTTTTTGCGTGAAGAGGTAACAAACCTCCATCCAAACAAACTTTCGGCTTTATAATATTAGTGGGATGACACTCACAAATACTGTGGCTTTCTATTAGTAAAATATATTTTTTTATACTCTAAAGCGCGACGTAAACGAGAAGTGAACGGAAAATACTACTTTGTTAACAGTTTGTGTTTCATATTAAACACGAAATAGAATATTACTATAGACATAGATTAATTTCCTTGTGTCAAACAAGTGCGTGAAAGAGGTTATTTACCCACACACGTCTATTCTATTATGCATGACTACTCGCATTGCATTGTATACCTTACAACCAACTCACCAACTATGGGATTAAATTTGCTGACACTGAATAATTCATCTTGAAAGAAACATTTTCAAAACTCGTAAAAATTTCATTGCATTGAATGATAGTGAACCCTAGCTTTATACTACATCGAAGAGCGGGTACGAATGCCCGAGGACAAGCATTGTTCGACCGGTTTTATTCTATTACTCAGCTAAAACTTTAAAGAGGGCTCCGACTGCGACAGCTATAAGCACTAAATCAAAACTTTACCGGTTTGGCGCTCGACTATTTCAAGCGAATACCTACGGGTGGCTTCAAACGGTCCGATCTCCATACAAACACCACGAGGTAAGGAAACTTCGATGGAACAATATTATATCACAAAGTTGGGATAAAGGAAATGTAGAGTCATCGTGACTACGTGGATTTCGAGCGGAGTGGATTTTCTAACGGTTTAACAAGCAGGTGTCGGTTTTATTAGTGATAAGGTCACACTAGGACATGGTGACGGAGATAAATTAGGGTACATGCATTCAGTTCATTTCTTCTGGAATAAACAAGTTATATGAAAATAGCGAATACCAAAAACGGTATTTCGGATACTTATCTATTGTACATCCATTATCTTCACTACTCCCTTCTCTCTTAAAACTGAACTTGAAAATGCATTTATATGTAATTAGATATTAATGTGACATGTTTTAATTTTTTTATAATTTTAATTAATAAGGTAACACAAAAAAAAACACAATGTCTACTATTACAATTATTTAATTTCACATAGATTTCATAATCAGAATCGAGTTTTGAGCAATGAAAATGGGACCACCTGAACGAGGAACGACAAACCTCTGAAACATGACCTACCTTATAAAAAATGATTCATTAAAAGCCTTTCATAGTTGGCAGAGTAATTGCGTAACAAACACAAAAAAACAGTCAGTCAAATTGAGAACCTTCTTTTTCAGGTCGGTCAGAAATAGGTTTTTCTTACGGTTTGTTAAATCTAGGTTACGTCACGTAACTTAAACATTATCGTTGTTAAATTTGTCTACTTGACATTTCCGGGTAGTTCCGGGTAGATCAAATGACAGCCTGTCCTCGAAGGTACGTCGTTAGTTATGGAAAATCAATGATCATTTCAAATGTTACGATAAATGTTAATGGGGTTCATAGTAGTATGGAATAAAAAGGTGCTAGAGGCAAAATCATCATCATCATGATGATGATGAAGATAATGGTACGGAACCCTTCGTGCGCCAGTCCGACTCGCTCTTGGCCTATTTTTTTTATATAATGCCGATATTAATAATGGTTTTGCCAAAAAATGGTACGGAACCCTTAGTGCGCGAGTCTGACGCGCACTTGGCCGATTTAAAAAAAAAAGTTTGGCAAAATAATCAGCAAAAGAGATCTTGACAGGAGACTATAGTTTGAAGTAAAAATTGATGTGTTATTTATGAATATATTATTTAAGAATAACAATCAATTTTTACTTGAAACTATAGTCTCCTGTCAAAATCTCTTTCGCCCTCACGATTAATAAATGATCTCTAGTTGATTATAATAATTAGTATAGGGTATATAAAATTAGATAATATAGTGAGATATAAGTTGACTTATAACTTAATCTACAGAAGGATCGAATCATTTAAAAATCAATGAATGAAAAAAGGGACAACTGCTTCGACTCTTTTGCACTTCTTAATTCTTCTAATAACTATCCTGCTTTTTTCATCTGTCACCGAACTCACTGGTTCATTCCAAACACAAACCCATAGATTTCAGCCGTAAAACGTCCACTACTGAACACATGACTCCCACATGGATTTCCAAGAGGGGTAGTTGCCATACTCACCACGCTTGGCAGGCGAGTTGGTGAACGCAGTACAGGATGTTGATACAAGGAAAGACGCTGCTGCCCATCTTCCGGAGGTATCCTTTAGTATCTTTTAGTAAGAATCATCCAAGGGATACCACCGGATTATCGTGAGCACCGTATTTGAGTGTATTCAAACTACTTGTAAGTACTAATTATAAACATGATTAGTACTAAAGAATCCATGAGGACACTTCGACTGCTGGAAATCGGCCTCCTGTGGGCATACTCGCAATGCTGTAGGTGTCCCTTGGCAGATTCTGACTGCATCCGCGGGCAAGAGAGGAGAGGCAATATTCTACTGCCGGCACCCCACGGCTTGATGATGTTATATCCCTATCAAAATACCAACTCTTACAAAGCGGTGCTCGTCCACCTTCATCATCCTTGTGACAAACATTGTGGGACCTTATCTATACCTACGTTTCGTCCGACATGCGGCAAACAATGTGGGACCCTATCTATGCCTACACTTCTTTCACATGCGGCAAACAATGTGGGACCCTATCTATGCCTACACTTCTTTCACATGCGGCAAACAATGTGGGACCCTATCTATGCCTACACTTCTTTCACATGCGGCAAACAATGTGGGACCCTATCTATTCCTACGCTTCGATCACATGCGGCAAACAATGTGGGACCCTATCTATGCCTACACTTCGTCCACATGCGGCAAACAATGTGGGACCCTATCTATGCCTACACTTCGTTCACATGCGGCAAACAATGTGGGACCCTATCTATGCCTGCACTTCGTTCACATGCGGCAAACAATGTGGGACCCTATCTATGCCTAGGTACACTTCGTCCACATGCGGCAAACAATGTGGGACCCTATCTATTCCTACGCTTCGTTCACATGCGGCAAACAATGTGGGACCCTATCTATGTCTACACTTCGATCCCATGCGGCAAACAATGTGGGACCCTATCTATGCCTACTTTTCGTCCGATATGCGGCAAACAATGTGGGACCCTATCTATGCCTACTTTTCGTCCGACATGCGGCAAACAATGTGGGACCCTATCTATGTCTACACTTCGTCCACATGCGGCAAACAATGTGGGACCCTATCTATGCCTACATTTCGTCCGACTTGCGGCAAACATGTCCAGCACAGTCCCACTTCAGTTATATTTCTCTATTTTATTAAACGCCGTGGGTTGCCAGCAGAAGAATGTTATCCCTCCTTTCATACCCGTCGATGCAGTAAGAGCCTGCTAAGGGATACCTCCGGAAGATGGGCAGCAGCGTCTTTCCGTATCAACATCCCTTACTGTACTCGCCAACCCGCCTGCTAAGTGTGGTGAGTATGGCAACTACCCCTCATGGGGATCCATTAGGGAGGCCTGTGTTCAGTAGTGGACGTTTTACATGATGATTTTATTAAACAAATCTCGCAAATAATTCAGGACCATATCACATGTTGCTCAGCTATCTGTCACCATACCGTCACGATAACGTTTCCTGGTGATTGATGGGCGGTATATTAAATAAACCACCACATATTACATTTCAAATATATCGCCTGCTATTATACAAGATTGATCGATGTGTTCATAAAGAAACCTAAGCGAGCACTCATCCTATTGCGTCAGTTTCGAAGGATTTTGGATCCTCCTTTACAGTATTAAAGCATAGATAGAGCCGCAAATGCCGTGGGGTTCCGGCAGTAAAATTTTACCACTCCTCTCTTGGCCGTTGATGTATTAAGAATCTGCCAAAGGATACCTCCGGAAGATGGGCAACAGCGACCTTTCGTGTATCAATATCCCTTACTGCGCTCGCCAAGCGTGGTGAGTATGGCAACAACCCCCTCTCATGAGGGGGTTGTTGCCATACTCACCATGCTTGTATACGCTAGTATTCATATATTTGGTGATTCCAGAGGGAGGCCCATGTTCAGCAGTGGACGTCCTGCGGCTGAGATGATGACGATGATGAATGCCATAAAAACCAGTCAAGTGCGAGACGGGATCGAACACTGAAGGGTATATATATCAAGCTACATTTCACCAAATCATAAATAAATAATGCTGGACAAATCACACAGCATCATCTAGCCCCAAGCTAAGCAGAGCTTGTGATATGGGTACTATATGACTGATATACTTTATACATTATACTACACAGATATTTTAATAACATATATATAGAGAAACGCCCAGAACACCCTGAACAAATATCTGCAGATCGTACAGACATTTGTCCCGAGGCGGGAATCGAACCCACAACCCCTTGCGTCGCAGGCGGACTTTCGCCCGCTGCGCCACAGAGCTCGTCAAAACAAATCATACCGACTTATATTAGAATAACGACTCCTGGTGGCGCAGCGAACGACGGTCCGCCTACAACGCAAGAGGTTGCGGGTTCGATTCCCGCCTCGGGACAAATAAATGTCTGTATTATATTTAAACGTACGATAGTATTTTCGTCAAAGAATTAAGTCTACAATTCATTTTCAAGCATTTTGACATTTACTGTCAATACTGACATTTACTTACATTATTGGTACCCTCGTACGACTCAGGTGGTAATCAGTACAAGTAATCAGTCATCTAGTACCCATTACATAATCTCTGCTTAACAGATATCTTCGGGGTAGAAAGCACAACCTCTTTGCTTCGCCCAGGTGTCGCAACGTCGCGCGTGCGGCCTCTCCCATACCAAGAGCTCTCAACTCTCTCAGCAAACTTCTCCAAGCTAACCCAGAATTCAATGTGTTTGCTGACGAGTTCCATGCCATAATGTCAGAATGCCTTAGACAGTGTGAGAGAGACGATGGCTAGAAATAATGTGTTCAGCTTTGTATTTATTCAGATAATTGTATTTAAATTTATTTAATGTTACCTGACCATTTCATATTGACTTAAAATTTTATTGATGTATATTTTGTATTATTGATTTTAGTTTGTAGGGATAATTTTTGCTTGACCATTGTATGTTATTTTTGTTAACATTGATTGATAGGTGTTAGTGGTGTAAGCCGTTCTAATCAAATGTAAATGTAAAATCATCATCATCATTTCGGCCGTAATATGTCCACTACTGAACACAGGCCTCCCTCATGTATGAGGGGTAGTTGCCATACTCACAACGCTTGGCAGGCGGGTTGGCGAGCGCAGTACGGATGTTGATGCATGGGAAGATGCTGCTGCCCATCTTCCGGAGGTATCCCTTAGCAGGCTCTTACTGCATCCACGGGCATGAAAGGAGGGGTAACATTCTACTGCCGGCACCTCACGGCCAAATGTAAAATAAATAAATGTAAATCAACTTGTGGCTTAGTTGCTGTTGTGTGAATTGTCCAGCATTATTATTATTAAATGTTGGACTTGTCAGTGAAGATGCCAATAATAATAATATCATCTCAGCCGTAGGATTGGTTATCCTTTTGAAGTCGGTCGATAAACGGCTGAACGGTACAAAATAATCAAAATAATAAAACTATAATAAAATAAAGTTAATTTCTCTAATAAATAGTTACCAACATAACAGTACCTTACTTTAAGAATAAAAATACTTGCGTTATACCTCTTAAAAAGTACCAAAGTTGTTGAGCTCACCGGGCTCGACCACAGAATAGTAACTGTGGCTCGACTGACAGAACGTACATACACCTTGTTAAGTAAGCTCAGGTGCATAGAGTTAACGCCCCCGAGACCTTTTATAGTACGTAAAACTCAGCTTGATCGCTGCAACAGATATCAAGTTACACGATTAAGCCTTTGACGATGTTAAAAATACGACGGTAATGTTGGTTGCCGTGCGGGCCGGCAGTAGAATATTGGCCTTCCTCTCTTGCCCGTGGATGCAGTAAGAGTCTGCTAAGGGATACTTCCGGAAGATGGGCAGCAGCTTCTTTCCGTGTATACATCCCGTACTGCGCTTGCCAACCCGCCTGTCAAGCGTGTTGAGTATGGCGAGGTCTGTGTTCAGTAGTGGACGTTTTACGGCTGAAATGATGAATTCTGGTTACAGTGACTTATCGGAATCGCACATCAATATTCGTGCGATCCCACCTATAAAGTAAGACGCTCTCACAGGTAATTTATCATCATCATCATCATTTCAGCCGTAAAACGTCCACTACTGAACTAAAGCCTCCCTCATGGATCTCCGTGAGGGGTAGTTGCCATACTCACCACGCTTGGCAGGGGGGTTGGTGAGCGCAGTATTGAATGTTGATATACGGAAAGACGCTGCTGCCCATCTTCCGGAGGTGTCTTTTAGCAGGCTCTTACTGCATCCATGGGTAGGAGAGGAGGGGTAACATTCTACTGCCGGCACCCCACGGCTAGGTAATTTATATTGATACAAAATTGAGAACTTGATCGGCGGGATTTCGACGTCTGCTGTCGCAGCGATCAAGCTAAGTTTCACAAACTATAAAAGCTCTCGGGTGCGTCAACTCTATGCACGTGAGCTTATTTACCTAGGTACGTTTACTCTGTCGAGCCGGGTCAGCTCAGCAACTTTAGTAACATTTGCTCGCCACCAGTCTAACGGCTTGGAACAAGTACGGAGGTGATAGTTAAATTTTCTACGGCGGCAAACAGCCTACTGAAACTTTATTGCTATCATTTCTACTCAATTTCCCAGGAACGGGTACTATAAAAAGCAATTGTTCCAACCTGGGATATTTAGGTACGTAGGTACTTCTAATAACCAATGGGGCCTATACCTACATGTTTTGTTAACCGACTTCAAAAAAGAAGGAGGTTCCTAAGTGTCTGATTTTAGAAATTTCTGTTACCTCAGAACTCCGTACTTTATGAACCGATTTGGAAAATTATTTGAGTTTTTATTATTATTTAGTTTGAGTTGCAGGGTTTGCCCTCCCTCCCTCCTTCCATTCTTTGCGGTTGGCGACAAAGGCCCATTCCTTATTAAAAGAGTCGAGCTCATCTCGCCATCTCCGTCTGGGCCTTCCACGTGGCCGTTGTCTACCCGGGACCCAGTTAGTTGCGATCTTCGCCCACTGCTCGTCTGACATACGACACACGTGCCCATCCCAGCCCCATTTGAGGTAATAGGTAAGGCCTTTGCATCTATTATAGATGATTTATGAAGCGTCAGCAACTGTTAATCATGCTGTACGTGACGCTGCAGTGCCTGGGACATTGTTTGATGGATTAGGCTTGCCGAGCACCTATACCATCCTCTCAGCTTAGTCAGCTGTTAGTCAGACGAAAGAACAGGTCAATACGTCTGAAGCCAACTAAGCCGCGGGTTTCCTCACGATGTTTCCTTCACCGTTAAGCACGTGTTTAATGTGAACTTACACTTTTCAAGAAAGAAAAATCCATTGGTTCACAGCCGGTATCGAACCCACGACCTTCGATTAAAAGTCGTGGGTATATACCACTTGGCCAACACGGCTCCAAAGGAAGATACTACTTAAAAGCTACTTAAGTATTCTAATACATAAGTACATCTATTACGAGTAATATATGGTTTATACAGCGTCAGTATTATACCCAGCACCTATGCCATCTTCTCAGCATAGTCAGAATTATTCAGAGCTGACTTTGCATATCAATAAGTCTGAAGCTGACTAAGACGCGGGTTTCCTGACGATGTTTCATATCACTATACAGGTTGTATTATAGGTGATTATAGTGTGTGAACTAATCCGCAAGGGGTGATTTGACTACTCCAAGAAACATCTTTAGTTCTACGACTTTTCAGGATTCGGTGAATTTCTTTAAAGAAAAGACCACGAAATGTTTAACTTTAACAGCTTATTATACGATAATGACAACCTTAGCGCCACTAGATTAGTTATAGGTTCATTGACCTCCGCAAAGACTTGCCGTAAACGCACAAATAAAAAACCAAAAATCACACATAGGTTTTATTTTTATTACATAATCCAATTATGACCTCAGGATTATCTTCACATCACACAAACAAGTAAAATTTTAAACAAATAGGTAAATAACCGGACAAGTGCGCGCTGGACTCGCCCACCGAGGGTTCCGTAGGTATGTAGGAACAATAATAATCTGATTTACTAAAAGTTTTGTGAAATGCATAAAAAGATTCGGTCACCCATCCCATTTATGACCGCGCGCAGGGTTGCTTAACCTTGATGATTGAGTTTGTACTTTTCTTAGGGAAGAGTTTTTATAATTCCTTGGCATATCTTTAATTTTTGGATTTATATCTGTACAAGATGATGTACCTTGCCAAATTTCATAGCTCTAGGTCTACAGGACTCCCTATGAATTTGAAATTGATTCCTTTGAAAATGTCGAAACAATGCGTTTTTGCGGCATATTCCTTTTTTTTCCTTTCGAGGTACGGTACCCTATAAAAAATACGTATAATCGAGCTTTTCCCCTTCAAAACTAATGGTTTCATGGGCCGAAGACCCCTTTTCGGGTTAGCTAGTACACCCTGTATAGTTTTAACAATAATTCAACAAAACTCACAGTGGTACTATGCCATATTCAAATTAATTTATTTGGCAATAATCATCCTACTTAATGCTAAACATTCAGAAACTGAAGTAAATAAAGCCCCTAAATAAATAGTATCTATACCTAAACAAACATTAAGTATATAATCAAATGGGATTTTATTTTGTTTACGTGCTTAACAAATGTTTCGAATTGATCATCTCTATCCTATCATAACTCTGGTTGACAGACATTGCAGTAGTTTGTAATTAGGGTTCCGGATCAAAGTGGCAAGAAGGAACCCTTATGGTATCACTTTGTCTGTCTGCCCGTCACAAATGGATATCTTAAGAACTACTGATGCTATCGACTTGAAATTTTAAAATGCCTAAAGATAACGCACAAATATGGAATATATAAAAATGTTGAAAAATATTCTTATTAAGATTGCAAGGGGGCGGAAAGGGATTCTCAAAAATGTGAAGTTACTAAGTCATGTGGGGTCTCATATGAAAGTGCTTCATTAGCACACTAATAAACAGTTTTTATTTTAAGTTTTCGACTTATTTACAAAATTATTTAAAAAATACCGTTCCCCCCTCCCCCCTTATCTCCAAAGTTTGCGGAGATGAACCCCTGAAACTTTTATAGCTAATAGAAGTGTATGTGTTACCGGCCAAACCCGATTTCAGGACAAACTAGTTTTGCCTAGCCTAAACATAAACTAAATTGTATGCAATATCATGATTTGAGTCTTTTTTAGTTTCTTGATATTTCGACGAAGTCAGAACACAAAAAAAAATAATGTCACACAATTCAAGCAAGTAAAACAAATTATAAAAAATAGAGTAACATACAGACAGAAATAATTTACCAGAAAACGTATATTCACGAACAAATATATTTGTAGATAGGTAATACAGAACGGGAAGACTTTAATCCGCAAATCTTACACATCTTGACCTGATTCCACCTCTAACCCAGTATTGGATGGTGTCCAAATCGTCACAAAACCATTTTCGTGAGCACCTTGGGCACAGAAGGATTAATAGTCCAATTTATCTTGTGTTTCATTCCTTTACTTGTTATAATACTTTACCAAAAGATTTCTATGGGAAAAATAGACCAAAAAATGTTTAAATGACAACTAAACAATTATAACTATGCACGAACTAGTAATCATCGGTCATCTTGTTTAAAGAGTTGAAAAAAATATATGATTTTCCAAAGTCGTGGATCAAAAGTTGTTCAGGTTGGTGGACACAACAACCCTGTCAAATTTTTAAGGTTTTTATTGCAGGTTGCATACATGGAAACCATAAATGTCACAATTTACCAACATTACTTCTTAAAGAATGTCTTTTACAATTATTTAAAGCTGTTTTTCATAAGAGAATGGTACTCGTAAGGTATTTTACTCGAGAATTTGTCGTACGTGAACACCTGCCGCCTATTTTACACTAAACATCATCATCATTCTATATATAATAAAAATATCTATCTATGTAGTATAATGTATTAAGTATATCAGTCATCTAGTACCCATAACACAAGCTCTGCTTAGCTTGGGGCTAGATGAAGCTGTGTGATTTGTCCAGCATTATTTATTTATTTATTTTATTTTTTATCATCATCTATCGGCTGACCGTATGACGTCCGCTATTGGACATAGGCCTCTATTATGAATACCCAAAAACTGATCTTAAGGGGATAATCACTACGATTGGCTAGCGCAGTACGGGATGCTGATACGCGGATAAACGCTGCTGCCCATCTTCCGGAAGTATCCCTTGGCAGATTTTTACTGCATCCACGTGCATGATATGACATGACAATAAAATCTCTTAAAATGCCTAAGCAAATAATGCATAAATTTTGGTCAAAATTTATATAAGAAAAATAGTTACTATGAGGTATCCATAACAGATAAATATATGCTGTCGCTGACTTAGCACTAGAACTGCTGAAAAGACCTTTTTAAGGAGAACAATTCTTTAGTACATCAATTGGACATAACTTCAATGGTTTACGCAGCCCACGCCAAAAGAACTCCCAATCGGCATGAAATTTTCCGATAATTTCAACAATCTTTATCATAGTTACTAGAACTTACACTAAACCTCAATAAATTTTACTTGTAAACCTTTCTCTTGAAACACTCTATCCATCAATGAAAACCGCATCAAAATCTGTTGCGCTGTTTAGGAGGAGAAGAAAGCCAAACAGATAGACGCCGCGGGTAACGACTTCAATTTATACTATGTAGAGATAGAGACAATGTTGTTTGGACCTCTAATAGTGTTCAGCTTTATCGAACGAGAGTAACGAGAGAGCGAAGCGAACAAAGTTCTTAGCGGCAACTAGGCATTTTGGCTGAATTTTTGTATGTATGTATATCCGCAATTTTTGTCCGAGTATAACTCTTGAACGGATGATCGGATTTTTAAGATATTTAGAGTGTGGGCATTATTTTTTATTTATGGGATAGTTTTTGAGGTATAGTGATTTATTAATCGATGTTTTTTGTCCGAGCATAACTCTTGAGCTATGCCCGGATTTTCGTGAAACGAACTACAAACCGTGCCTTGGTAATATCCTCCCTTTGTCAAAACACGGTTAGTATTAGATTGAAACGCAGGATGTTCTATTCCCGCTATGAGACAAATATTAGTACTTATTTTTTAACAAATTTAAGTAACTGGACCTCCGGCCGTTGTTTTAACCTACTGACATCAGATTTAATTAAAATGTTGCATACATTATCAAGGCCCGATGAGAATTCATACAATAATACGATAAGTTTTTTCCAATATTCAACAAAGGTACATGATTAAAATTAAACAATCAATAATGTTTTAAAGTTTACACCGCGCATAACTAGATAGCAGTACACGTAAAATTAGCACGAGCTATTGCTTTGCGTTTCAAAGTTGCATGGACTTGAGAATACAATTGCGTTCACAAGATTTTAATCTCAGATATTATGAGTTATAAAATATAATACTTGGAACATACCCACTTAACTATCAACCACAGTTGGATAGTTAAAAATGTACCAAGACTGATAAAAAAATATTATGTTAGGTTCGAAATAAATAATTAAAAATTAATCACTTTCAAAAACTAAACAATTTAATTTTTAATTTTATATAAAAATCATTAAAGAAATCTCAATTAAATTAATTTAGACAATTCGACTCTAAAATTTTGTAATATAAAAATTACATAAAAAACTGAAAAACACGCTTTAACCTGGTCGAACTACAAAGTTATTCATGTATTGGGAAGTTATCTAATAAATATAGTAAGGCAACCAATGAACTTGATAAAATAGAATAATTTTCAGAGCCTGTGATAAAAAATAATACAACTTACGTCAAAAATAGAAAAGAGACTATCCGAAATGTTGAAGCAAAAATGCAAAAGTATTCGAAATCTTTATGGCAGACAGGATAGATCGTCACAACGCCAAAATGCGATCCCTGTGCCGGGAATCTTAAATTTTGGCTATATATATAAATTTTGGTTATAAATTTGGTTTTTGGCTATTATTTAGCCTGACGATCGTGTTTTTTTTGTTTTTTTAGTTGTTGCCTAAATGAGTTTTCAAATCTGAAATCGAGCTAACGAAAACGCAGAACTGTGAATGTCGCCCAGCTTCGTCCTGTCCTGTGCCATTAATAAATAATGTTCGAGTATAATTTGTAATGTCTTTCTGTTTGAATGAATTTTACACGGTTGATCACACACAATCCAGCCCAAATCTACATCGCTACGTAAAATCCAGTTGAAATAGTTCAAATGGGACTCCATTCAAAGAAGTCGCTCGCTCGTTCTAAGTTCGTGGCGAACAAGTTTAATCAAGTATCAAAATACTTAATTATTTAAATACAATTTTTCTTATTTAAATACGATTGTATTTATAGCGCCGAACATGTATTATGTACACATAAAATTGTTCGTCAAAATGGTCTGGTAGGAAAAGTTAATTTACTTTGTATTATAAATTTGGGTGATTCCTTGTCCATTTTTTTAGTCACCTAGTTTCAAAGTAGGTATGCTAGTTTCAAACTGTCCGCATTGTTATTCAGATTACTTGCTATTGTTAAGCCATGTAACTGCCAGGCAACTTATACCGACTATCTAGCTATACCCCTGAGTCTAATAGTAACCTGCGACGAACCTACTACTACTCTACAACTAACCTACTACTACCCTACAACTACGCTACAACTAACGCTGAAACATGCGTTTAATATTTTTTCCATACAAACTTTCATCCCCCTATTTTAACCTTTTTTGATTTAATTTACGCAACGAAAAGTAACCTATATCCGTCTCCATGGTCTAATCTACTTCTATACTAAAGTTCATCCAAATCGGTTAAGCGGTTTTCACGTGAAAAGGGAACATACATACATACATACATACATTCTTACTTTCACTTTTATAATTATTAGTAGGATGCCACAGTTTTTCGTGACATCTGAAGGTTTAATTGCACCAACAAGCATCACCAATGATCACCATCTAGGCAAAACTGAATCTAAACGTAAGGCTTTAAAGCTTACTGTTCACTAGCAATAAGTTTTCGTTGGCACAAGCTTGGCTTGCCGTCGCCGTTGTGTCGCCGAAGCTAGACTTCGTTTACAATTGCTTCGCGAATTCAGACCACCTTTGCGGTGGCTGACGTTACATAACTATTACTTACATTTGGGAAAACATCTCACAAATTCTTTATTGAGATTTCCACTCGAAATTGTGAGTAACATTTGAGCAATACTGGTTTATAGATGTCAATATTTCTTAAAGTAAAATGAAACGTAGCAATATGAATTAGGCATTCAAATTATAAGAACAAAACTTATTCAATATGAAATCCATATTGCAAGTTCACTTCGAAATGTCGAGTTCTTCGAGAACAAAAAAGCGCGGGTCGTTGACGAAATCATCATTTATGTTTATTGTCTTGTGTGATTATGATGTTCGGGAATTAAAGAAATGTTTACTTTTTACGTTTTATTATACTTAAGTACTCAGAAAGTTTAATCCAACACTACGAAGAAATACAAAGTTACAAATTCACGTATTTCGACGTGTTCTAATTATACTGAACAAAATAACTTTTGAACTTTCGACCCTCGCCGCGATTAAAAGCTTTGCTGAAACTGTGACCACGAGTCGGTGGGACCCGGGGGCGATAAATCATACTATGCCATTACCAAACTTGGGTTACGAGTCGAGACACATTGGGATCAACTAATCCTACATCAGAGATATTCTACGGTAGGCTGACCGTAACTTCTGCTACGCCGCTCTAGCGTCTAACATATGCGGACTGAACAATCAATAATGATGTTAGAGGTTCTAAAACATTTATTTGTAAAAATATCTTGTCATAAGGTTTGTTCTTTTCTGTGCATGTACCCACAGAAAAGAACAAACCTTATGACGATACGATAACGATGAAGATATTTTTACAAAAGATAACATTAAGGTAAATAAGTATATATAATACATTCACCGTGGTCTGCCGGCAGTAGAAAGTTGCCGTTACCCGTGAATTGCTCAAGAATTTGCCAAGGGGTACTTCCGGAAGATAGTCAGCAGCGACTTTCCGTGTATCAACATCTCGTACTGCGCTCGCCATACCGCCTGCCAAGCGTGGTGAGAATGGCTACAAGACCTCATGATCAGTAGCTACTTGGAGATCCATGAGGGAAGCCTTTGTCTAGTAATGAACGTCCTAAGTACGACTAAGATGATTAGGCAAACATAAGAGCTTAGTTATAGATGAATTAATTATTTGTAAAGACATTGCATACTAAACATAAAGGAAATAAGGATAATCTATTGCAAAATTATGATGATAGTGCCAAAAGGCTGATAAATGAGATCCAAAAACAAGTAAACAAAAATGGAGTTGGGAGGTCAAAAGCTATCCTAATTATATCGACCTATACATGCGGGAATTAGGAAGGAAGGAAAGAACTTCAGAGCAGATTGCAGCTTGATTAGACTTCCAGCGAATGTTCGAGCAGTGCCTACTTACATCAAGACAGGACCTGAATCTAGGAAACTTTAAATAGTGGATAAGATTACTAACAATATTCGAGCTGAGTCCGTCTTTTTCCTTGGCAAAGATACTACGACAGATTCACAAACTTAATTAAGATATGGAGAGGAATTTCAACAGCATGTGTTAAACTTTCACGATTTGTTATGATAATAGTATTATATTCGTACTTCATACGAGTATACATAGTGATAGACAACCCAGGCGTATTGCTTCTCATATTCAAATCATAGACCGTTTTGTTAAAGCACCATAGAAATTGATTTTGTACATTAAAAGCATTAAAACGTTGAAGTTAAATCGAGGTAAATCCATTTTCAAATTGTCAACAAACAAAGTGTAGTACTTTCAGCATGTCAAAATGTCAATTATTGGTAAATAGTATCTGATAGGGCTATCGCTACGTCTTCAATAAACTTGGCCACGCGCTATTTAGGGTTCCGTAGTTAACCGTAGACAAAACCTTTAAATGGAATTAATTGTTTCGTAGTGTGTTTAGTTTTAGTGTTTAGTTTTCGTTTTAAAGTATTTTGGTTTGTTTGGGAAACCGCATCACCTATTTGCCTATTTCGACTAAACAAGCTTGCTAAACTCTTATAGTTTTCATAGAAAGTTCATTAGGTCTACATTCAGATTTGAAAAAAGCCCCCTCCCCCCCCTTCTAAACTGTAAACTGCAAGTTTTCGCTCGGAAAAAGTTTAATACTTATTATTTCCCAAACTGAACCCTTAATTGAAAAATGTTTATCGCAACCCCTAAATGGTTACGAAATACTTATTCAACGAACGTGGCGAACGTGGTGAACGAACGGGCGTGGTGGTTCTGTTTTTCAAGAAAGGTGACAAAACCTTACTTAAGAATTACAGACCCATCTCGCTGTTGAGCCATGTTTATAAGCTGTTTTCAAGGGTCATCGCGAACCGTCTCGAACGCAGGTTTGATGACTTCCAGCCTCCCGAACAAGCCGGGTTCCGAAAAGGCTACAGTACCATAGACCACATACATACGCTGCGGCAAGTCATACAGAAGACCGAAGAGTATAACTTGCCGCTATGTCTTGCGTTTGTGGACTATGAGAAAGCCTTCGATTCGATCGAAACATGGGCGGTGCTTGAGTCTCTCCAACGATGCCGAATTGACTATCGGTACATCGAAGTGTTGAAGTGTTTATATACAAACGCCACTATGTCAGTCCGAGTACAAGAACAGAGCTCGAAGGCGATTCCCTTAAGAGCGTTTACGCCTAGCGCGCGATGTCAAGTTTAGGTAATTCAAACCCACACAGAAGCGAGCGTGACAGTGTGAGTAGCGCTGGCGCGTTCTATTATGTTATAGTCATACTTAACCACTTTGATCCATTCTAGTGAAATTGTTATTGCAATTATTTCATTTAAATTTGAACTTAAACATATTACTAAGTTACGAGTAGGTACAAATAAAACTCTTTGGTACGGATAAAGTCGAGTTTATTTTAAATTATTATTAAATGTTTTACATTAATAATAAATAAAATTAATATGTCGTGGTTCTTAGCGGCATCGACTTAGATTTTTTTTTCAATTATTCTTCGGCCCTCAAACACCGTGTTTATTTGAATTGGAATTTTGCCTGCAAATTAAAACATAAGAATTTAAACAACATATTTTTTTTAAAGTTTAGGTTAACATAAGCATAAAATAGTAAAAAGATTATAATATAAAGTAGTGTAGAATCTAGTGGTCTGATTTTTTTAACTACTTAAGATAACTTACCAAATTCGACAGTTCTATGTTTTCAGATGGTGAGACTATTAGAATAGAATAGAAATATATTTATTTGGTTTACATTACAGCACAAGCATAGAACAAAAGACACAAAGAAAAATAATATATAACATAGTACCTAGCACCAATAGCAATAACATTGCAAGTACCAAATTAAAATTAAACAGGTTGGGTAATTCTAGGTACATAAGGCAAAGGATAACAATGAAAAAATAATAATAATAACAATAAATCGAACCTATAAACAAAGTTAAAACAAAAATACATAGTAGGCAGTAAGCTGCCGTATGCCCCAACCACAACAAGAAATATACTTATCTAGATACTATCCTACCGGTAATCCAGTCATTGACCCTAAGAGTAGGTAGTGAAAGATGTGCTGCAGTAAAACCAGAAGGGACGGATGTCAGCTTGTGTTCCTTCGCACCATAACACGAAGGAACGCTGATTTTCAGACCCCTCCTAAAAGGTAAGTGATACCACGAGCAGTGGCCAGCGGCTTTGTCAACTAATTGAAAAATAAAACATAAATAATTAAACAATATCAAATACTTATTATATAAGCATGCAAAAGCAACGGAACGTGAAATGTAAAGCGGAACGTAGAAAAATATACCAACTAGTGAACTAAATTATCTGTGACCTTAGAATAGATTTCCTCTCAAAATTGTTAAAAGAACTGTTTCCTTTTTTGTTAACTTTTATCCAATAATTTGAACTTTCTAAAGATTACGAACTTGACACTGGCAGAATTATGAAAAACCAAACACAAAAGCCATACGATAAGAAGAAGAAGATAGAAATGGTACGTTCCGTTCCTTTTGCAAAATATAACAAAAAAAAATTAAATAAATAACTAAAAAAAATTAAACAGACCTCAAGACGTAGAAACGCTCAGAAGCAAAAATTCTTGGATTCTTTTTAAAGTCGGAGCCAGCCCAAAATTATTAAAAATCTACCTTATAGTTTCAGAGAAATGCGCGGACAAACATACATAAATAAATATTATGAAACTTGCCACATTTGCTTAGAAGCCCACATAGACCTACAATATACAAAAAATATATTATTATATAATATGAATAAACATATCAGTATAGTACATGTATAAGGATAGGAAAATCTGTAATGTGTATCTAACATTGGCGAAGCCGTGGGTTGAAGCTAGTATAACATAGTAACTTGTTTATATACCAACCTTTTAGCTCTTGCATTTTCCATGTTTTCTAAATTTTGCGCTTTCGTTTCTTCGCTAAAAATAACTTTGTTTTATTTCCCATTATGTCTGAAATATGATTTGTTACAATATAAATTTCTAAAAATATGTTTGCCATCAAAAAATATTTTACTCACCAAAGTACCAAAATTATTCGATGACGCTATAATTGTCCGCTCGCCCTATACGCACGACAAAGGTCAACACAGGTCAGTCAGAGCGCCAAGCGACATGTCCACACTCTAGGAAGCCTGGCGGCGGACTGACTTGAAATGATTTGCGCGCAGCGTTTTAACGTAGTTTTAAAATATTTACAGAAAAATAATAACAACATAATAATAAAAAATTTAAATGTACGATTTTGAAGTAAATGCTCTACTTTATTGGTAAGTGATTATTTTATTAAATTAGATAAGGTATATCGGTGAAAAAATCATTTAAATTTCGTAATATTTCACATATTTTGAATTTTAATTTCTCATAGTAAGATAACAAAATCAAACATCTTTTTTACTAACTATTTTCCTAAGGATCTTATTGATTGGTTATTATTTTTTGTTAATTAGATATATCAGTATTTTCATAATATTTTGAGCTTCGAAACTGATGCTGAAAGGGAAATTAAGAAAACCTCTAACCAGTTATCTTGATAGAACGCGTACATACTATATTAATCGAAATATTTTCTTTACTAACTATTTGGATAACTAAATTTCCTAAAATTATTATTAATTAACATATGGTGTAAAATAAGTGGTTCATGATATTAACGTGTTTGAAAAGTACTGTTTTTGAGCCAAACTGCGCATGGAAGGCGTAAACGCTCTTAAAAAGAGGCGTAAGACAGGGAGACGTAATCTCTCCGAAACTGTTTACGACCGCTTTGGAAGATGCCTTCAAGCTCCTGGAATGGAAAGGGCTGGGCATCAATATTAACGGCGAATACATCACTCACCTTCGATTTGCCGACGATATTGTGGTCATGGCAAAATCGATGGAAGAGCTCAGCACGATGCTCGAAGGCCTCAATCGAGTCTCCCAGCGGGTAGGCCTTAAAATGAACATGGACAAGACGAAAATCATGTCAAATGTCCATGTCGTGCCTGCCCCAGTTGTGGTTGAGAACTCGGCTCTTGAAGTTGTAGACGCGTACGTATACCTAGGACAAACAGTCCAATTAGGTAGGTCCAACTTCGAGAAAGAGGTCAATCGTCGAATCCAACTCGGATGGGCAGCGTTTGGGAAACTTCGCAACGTCTTTTCGTCCAACATACCTCAGTGCCTTAAGACGAAAGTCTACAACCAGTGTGTGTTACCAGTGATGACATATGGAACCGAGACGTGGTCCTTCACTATTGGCCTTATGAACAAGCTCAGAGTCGCTCAACGAGCTATGGAGAGGGCTATGCTCGGGGTTTCACTACGGGATCGAATCAGAAATGAGGAGATACGTAGAAGAACTCAGGTCACCGACATAGCCAAACGGATTAGCACGTTGAAGTGGCAATGGGCAGGCCATATAGCGCGCAGAACAGATGGCCGATGGGGCAGCAAAGTTCTCGAATGGAGGCCACGGATCGGCAAGCGCAGCGTAGGACGTCCACCTACAAGATGGGCAGACGACTTGGTGAGAACTGCTGGTCGGCGGTGGATGCAGACGGCTTCCAACCGCAGTACTTGGAGATCAATGAGGGAGGCCTTTGTCCAGCAGTGGACGTCCTACGGCTGAAATGATGATTCAACGAACACACGCTATCGGAGGTACCCCAAATTATTTATTTTTGTATCATTTCTTAGTAGCGTTATCTCGGCATTATTTTTTATATGTCCATGCTAAATAACAGCTTTCCAGGACTAATAGTCTCTTTGCAAAGCCTGTGACAGACAGACAAAGCGAAACTAAAAAGGTGTCTTGTTTTACTACGAAACCCTAAAAATGAGAAAAACACATCAACATCCATAGACTTACAGAATGTCTAAAACTCTGTTATAGGAAATTCTGTAAGGCTATGGTTAACTGCTCTACTTGAAAGATTCCATCTACTTATTGATCGAAGATACGCAACAGTAAGAAATAAGAGTAATAATAAAATCTTTTATTTGACATAAAGTATTTTAACATGAGGTAATTGAGTCCATAGTTCCCGAGCTAGCCTAGGCTGTGTTTCAGGATACTGTGGCTTTTCATTCTTATCTTATTATTAAATTTCACTTATGCTTTATTCTTATTAATATTGAAGTACCTAAGTAACTTGTATCTCTTTACCTGACTGCAAGAAATAGTCTGAAGATAAACGACAAAGGGTCTCAGCAAAGTTATAGAGTGGCAAAATCTACCTACCTTTGTAGAGGTTTAGCATCAAGTGTTCGGAATCGCTTTAAGTTTGATGTATTTGCACCGACTCCTCCGAGATAAATTTGTTCGAAAACTTTGTGAATGTGAAAACTTTGAAGCTCAATTCAATCCATTACACGAGTGAAATATTTTTTTGTTTTCTCGCTTCGCAAGGGACCGTACAAATCCCGTGTTTAGCATTTCAGCTCGTTTTAAGCAAGCTTTCAAAATAAAAACTAATTTTACTTGGAGTGTGAACTTTCTAGGCGAAAAATTTTTGTATTAAAAAAAACATATTAAGTGTAATTATCTGGTTTAACTTTATAATAAAATTAAATCATTAAATCAATTAAATCAGATCATGGATCTACAAGTGATCATGAGTGTGTTGTTGCCATACTCACCACGCTTGGATGGCGGGTTGGCGAGCACAGTACGGGCTGTTGATTTACAGGAAGGCGGTACAGCCCATCTTTCGGTATTTTTAGGAGACTTTACCTCTTACTTTTCACATGATCATACAATTTATAAATATAGGGTGATGTAGGTAAAAACAAAAAAGAATCAGGGTCCACCTGAGGGCCATCCTGGGACGTGTGGGTCTGTTTATTTTCCTCCACTTCTCCATCAATCACTTGGAGCCTGTTATTCAGGGTTACCGCTCCGGGTATACGTGAAATGCAAAGGACAACCCTAAATGGGCTGGGGTTATTTCTTGACGCACCCCTGTGCTATATCGTTAAAATAAAAAGTATGGTCAGATAATGAGTTTACCAAAAATACTTTTTAAAGATAAAGTTGCTGTGTTGACCATGCCGCAATCTGCTTATCATCGTAATTTTTGTAATTTATGTGTCTGGAATAGCATTTTTGTTACCTAAGATAGATTTAGGAGCGGATTTAGCAGCGGGTCAGTTTTTTGTGTTTTTTATTCATAAATATTGCATTATAAAATTATGTATAGACGTTTGAAATACTCTTCATATTTGTTTTTTTGGGGTTCCGTAGTACAACAAGGAACCCATATAGTTTCGCTTTATCTGTCTGTCCATCTGTCTTCGGCTTTACGAAAAGACTAAAAAAAACATATAAAATAATTACGCCGAAATAACGATACAAAAATAGCAATAATAAATAAAATAAAGTTTATTTCAGACATTGTACAGGTAACGAAGAACAGATATGTATCTGACACTGACTGTACTTCATATAATGCAGTAGTAAATAAATAAATTGAATTGATATAACATGTTTAGGAACCACTGCCGGAAAACCTGCTATCCAATAAAAAAAAATATGCAGGCGAATAGGTTCATTCGTTTTAGAGCTACGGTGCCACAGACAGACACACAGACTCACACATAGCGGTCAAACTTATAACACCCCTCTTTTTTTTCAGGGCTTAAAAATAGGACCTATATGGAAGTGTTTAAAAAAATATGTCCATAAACAATACCTTTGAGTTTATTTTTAACCGTTTCACCTATAACTGTATGGTTATGCATACTGCACGCTACCAAGGCGGCGATTACTTTTTGTGGGTTATCAAACCACTACCTATCTTACTCTATATCTCGCTACTCTTAATTAAGTTGACCACGCACGCGGCCCTTTTACTCCAATTTGCAGCACAAAATGCGTCCTAAATAACACATTGTTAAAGAGATCACTGTCAGCAACGTTTATGAAATTTGCTTCTTATTTAGGAAAAGTACGATTTTTGATTGTCTAGTTTTCCATCAAAACTATTATATTTCAGAATCTTGGATAACTATTCAAGTCAACTTTTAAAAGTGACCCTAATGTAGGTAAAACCAATATTTTTGATTATTCATGTGTAAAAGCTACAGGGGTTGTCGTAGACAGCAGTATTACTAAGGTTGCCGAGACATAGAAAATTTATTACCATAACGGATTATCGGGTATTTATCGTATTTATCGCGTAATTTCCTTATAATTACAATATAGTAATAATGTGTTGTGATCGCGAAAGTTTAAAAAAGACCATAGAAAATTTGTAATATTTTAAACATGGTGGTCATGGGTTCAAAAGCTTTCAATGGGCAGAAGCGTCCATCGAGGACATACCCAATAGAGAGGAAATGTCATTTATTTTGTCTAAAGAACAAATTGTACGGAAAAGTACACAGGTCGGCTGCTGGCACTGTACTGTCAAAGACGAGAGACAGTTGTCATTGCATTAGTGTGTCATTACTAAAATGTGTTTCGGAATTTGTATAACCTTATTTCCCCTCTATTGGATATGTGCTCAATGGTAGCGTCTTTTCATAAATCAACATCCAACTGCGCTTGCCAACCCGCCTGTCAAGAGTGACGAGTATGGAAAAAGTATAAGTAGTATGTATAGTATATACAGTCCTCCTCATCGGTTTCGATGACGGCGACTCTAAACTAATTATTACCGAATATTTCTTAAATGAGCCCTGATATGGCTTGCTAGACCAAACTTGGTTTTAAATACGTAATATGTATAGTATATAGTTTACAACAACCCCCATAAGATCTTGGAGATCCATGATGGAGGCCTATGTACGTACGGCCTGTGGACGTGGACAGCAGTCCTACCCGGCTGAGATGATAATTTAAGTTTTTAACAAGTTTTTATTTAGTATCACCTGTCAAATCTTGCAAGTTAAATTGGATCCACTTCCCGGTTACCGATTGAGCTGAAATTTTGCATGCATGTGTAAATCGGATGAAAATGCACAATTATTATGACATGGAGCTGATCTGACGATGGAACTGGAAAGTGGCCCTTGTAACTCGGTAGTTAAATGACACAACCCCATCGAGTTTGGACTCGTTTGATACTTCTTGACGAGTACTTTAGTGCGGGATGGTAACCAGGGTCTGATGATGGAGCTGGAAGGTGGCCATAGGTGGCTTCTTTCTCTCACTTGGAAAAAAAGTTATCTGAAGCGAACGAATTCAGTTATGTGCTTTATTCAATTTAAATGTGTCTTGTTTTTCTTATGTAAATTGACTATTCTGTGTAGCGTTTTGCTCTATTGAATAAACACTTATTGACTTTGACTTTGATAGGAACTCAGTAGTTAGGCGATTTTTAGTCATTTTAGTTCTTTTTATTTAAAAGTAATAAAAGCTTGTTTTTTTTAAGTTTACACAGGGTGTATTTTAATCGTAATACATTATGTGTACTTACCGAACGAAAGGTGAGATTTCAGCCGAAGAAGATCCTGAGGTCATAATGGATTTTTTTTCTTGGGGGGTTTTTGTCATACTCACCACGCTTGGCAGGCGGGTGGGGAGCGCATTACGGGATGTTGATACACAGAAAGAAGCTGCTGCACATATTACCGAAGTATCCCTTTGCAGATTCTGGCTGCATCCACGGGCAAGAGAGTCCGGGCTACATTCTACTGCCGGTTGCTACGCCATGTCAAGGTAGAAGAAAACTAATTGTGGCCAAGCATGAACAATGACATTTAGACCTATCAAGGATATGAGCCTCAGTGAATTTAACCAAGATTTGTATTCGATAAATTGGGACGAGATAAGACTCTTGCCTTCTGTAGATCTAATGGTTGCTAAATTTAGTTCATTAATTATTTCTCTTTTCGATAAGCATGTCCTCTTCAGAACAATTACGGTACGAAATAATCATTCGCTACTTTGGGTTACTGACGTGTGTAAAATTATTATCGAGGAACGTTATAAAGCGCATGACTTATATCGTATATATTATAAAAAGCTTAAAAATCTTGCAACGAGTAGCATAGCTAGCGAGAAACGTGCATATTTTGATACTTTGGTAAATTCTAATACTAAAAACAATAAAAAAAAATTAAAAAATATTAAGAATAAAATTGTATTAGACCTTTGCAATGATCAGTTCCTTCCTGTACATTTTAATGACCCTGATAAATTAAATGCACATTTCTTAACTATACCGGAGGATAATGAAGTGCCATCTTCTAAAATGTAATTTTTTATTCCAAACACATATAGTACAGCTTCAATGGAACTTAGGCCAATTTCCCCAGCTGATATGTCGCGAATAATATTGTCAACTAGAGGTAAGTCAAATGCTACTGGGTGATGACGAGAGTAGCAGAGACATGATTTTTTTTTCTTTACCTTGCACTCTGGATATCAATAACATCATGGATATAACTAATAAAAACTTCAGTCATGTCAGATGTAGTACCATGTCAATGGAAGAAAGCTCTCGTCACGCCTACCTAAAGTAAGCTGTCCCATCGAATATAAAGGTTTAAGCGAAAAGATTACTCGAAAAAGCGGTATGTAGCCAGTTGACAAAATATGTCGAGATATTTAACATCTTGCCATCTCTGCAATCCGGGTTTCGAAAGGGTCGTGGAACAGTGACAGCACTTCTCAATGTGACCGACAACGTATTGGCGGAGCAGGACCAGGAACGTATTACCGTTTTTTCTCTTCTTGATTATTCACGTTCGTTCACGGTTCGTCACGAGTAGAGTACAACGTGTGCAAGATGAATGCTGTCGTTTCTGTTTTGACATACCTGCTCGAAGTCACATCACCCCTTACCTGAATAAAATATCTTTGCTTAATATGGAATCGCGTAGGGAACTGCATCTTAGCGGGTTAATTTTTGACGTAGTTAAATTGAAAAAACCTGAGTACTTATTTATTAAACTTAAGTTCGCGGTCTGGTAGTTTCCGATACCTAGCAACGAAGTATTGGAATAACATTCCTCCCCCTATCCGTAGTCTTAAGACTAAATTCACTTTTAAATCACGTCTCAAATCTTCACTAATACTAAGGCAGAAAGAGGGACTTCCGAAACACTTCGTTTGACGACTTTAGGTTATCGCCTAGGTAAACTGGTAGGTCTTGTTCTTCGTCCACTTGACTGGGAACAACTTTGTGAGTGGTTTTCACTTACTTAATTCTAGAATACGTAAAACCTTACTACTTAATACTCAACATCCACACAACATCAAATTATATATACTACATCACATACTGGTGACGGGCGCAATGCAATGCAGCGTTGGTCACTTGCTTCGTAAACGTGATCACCGCGGTAAAAAACCATCTAGCTCTATGGTACAAAAATACCCGGTGAAAAATTACAAACATTTGTCCCACGGCGTGAACGAACCCAAAACCTCCTGCATCTCAGCCGGGTATTAAGCCAACTGAGCCACGGAAGTCGTCAAAGTCGTAGGTATCATAACAGATACACTGCTCCTTAGATTATCAATACTAATATCAGTATATCACATTTATTACTTGTTGGTTTCTCGTTTTCTGGTCACTGCAGATGGTAGTACTGAAAATCAGTGTTTGCTCTATGAGTAAACATAAGCTGAATTGCTACCTTTTTGCCTTACTGCAACACACACATACAGTATTTTTGTCTTATTTTTGGGCAAAGGTTTATAATTGTATTATTGTCTTTAACATTTGTAAATTTTGGTTTTGTTTTCTAATAGTTTTTATCGTAATCGTTTTCAAATTGTTTTATTGCAATGTAAAGAAAATGTGTATCAAATTTTTGTAAAAAAATTATGTGTGTGCTGAAGTAGCAAATAAAGAATTTATCTATCTATCTATCTAACAAACTGAACATTTTAAGCATCATCTTAACATTTTTCATTTAACAAACATGAGTCAAATCCGAACTGGAATCCGAAAGAGCCCTCAAATGTTTGGAAGGTAAATTACTGTGTTTACGTAATCAGGGGCGATTTGGTAAATTGGGCACCGCATGCGCGCGACGACCACTTGCAAACTTTGCGGACCGGGTCATTTTTGCAATCAAATAAGTTAGGCAAAGTGCCCTTTTAGACCGTAACCGTGTTTCATTCAAATCAAATGCTTGGATCATTTGAGATTCGGGCCTGTAAAAGGGTATTTATTTTTGATATTTTTGTTGGAGTTAAATGGCTTGCCGTGGGGTGCCGGCAGTAGAATGTTATCCCTCCTCTCTCTTGCCCGCGGATGCAGTAAGAGCCTGCTAAGGGATACCTCCGGAAGATAGACAGCAGCGTCTTTCTGTGTATCAACATCCCGTACTGCGCTCGCCAATCCGCCTGCCAAGCGTGATGAGTATGGCAACTACCCCTCATGGAAATCTATGAGAGGCCTATATTCAGTAGTGGATTTAATATGGCTGAAATGATGATGATGATGAAATAGCTTGTGCAATGGAACTTTTAAAATATATACGGTCGAATAGAGAAACCTGCTGCGTTTTTTTCGTCGGTTAAAACTAAGGTTTGTTTTTATTTTTTAAAACAAGACACTGCAGTTATTTTAGTACTTATATTTTTATTTCTGGCAAGACCGCGCAAGGGGATTTTTTGGGGCAAAATTTATGCATCCTATTTCGTTCGAAGAAACTTATGTACTTACTTAATTCAGCATAAATAGGTTGTTACAATCTACGGTGATATTTTTTCTACACATGTATTTGTTGAATACAATTTTTTTTAAATATTTTTATCGAAGCAGCTTCATAATTTATGCCGTAACTAAGGGCTAAAGAGCGAGCTTGCTCTTGTACGTTAGAATATAGGTAGATACTGGTATTTTACCGCCAGTGCCCCTTCAATCACAACTTCAATGTTCTCTGTGGTCTTCACGCATGCGTCGACTCAAAACGACCCGCAGTAAAACGACTGGTCACGTGACCCGACACGGCACTCGTTCGGTAAACTTCGGCAGTGATCGGCGAGCCGGCGCGGTAGTCGGGTGTGTTCGCGGGCGTGTTCACATAAAATCACCTCTCAAATGTTAAATGCGTATAAAACGAACCAAAATAAAGTGATTTAATACACACAAGTAACCTTCATTCACCTTGAATTGTTCAGTTTTCATAACACTACAGAAATTAGTCTTGTTAAGATTATATCCACGAGTGTAGCGATATTCCTAGCTCCGGTTTTAGTGATTGTGTTTTCGCTACTTCGATGTTCTTAGCGGTTCGGGACTCAGTGGCAGTGGTATGGATGAATGACAATAACTTAAACTTTTTATAATTTAGTGATACGCGTTTTCTTGTGGCTTCTAAAAAACGATGGACCGCGTCAGTGGAGTGTGCAAATTTGGTGGGATGGTGTCTGCAGTAAGAACTAGGACTGGAAGAAGTAGGAAACGACTACACAGCCAGAATAATATACCAGAAGATGTGCCTGAATCACCCAGAAGGGGGCTCGGGGCTATCCTGGTCCTGGCTTGTGTACTCGTTTACCACAACTGCATGTATTGCGGTTTTGTCTTCGACGATATAAGTGCCATCAAAGAAAACAGAGACTTAAGGCCCCAGACTCCTATTATGAACATTTTTCTAAACGACTTCTGGGGAACACCTATACATAAGGTAAGTGCTGCATGAGAATGGACAGATTAAAATGTTACTTAAAAACGAAAGCACCTACCTTCTCAGGTAAAGATTTGCTACAGAAACAGCTGATTCATATAAACCTATCATAAATAATCGAACAACCAAAAGAACCAAGTGATTAAAAGGCAAACCTAGGTAAGGTTTGCCCTTTAATCACTTGGCTTGAGTCGGAAGATGGAAACCTTTGAAACAAAAGTTACGTAAATAAGCTGGGGATCCTATACGAACAATACGGGGGATTGCTTCTTTTATCTCAAACTATTTACTAACTAAAATAAAAAGGCCGCACCCTTAACTGATGGGAAAACATTGCAGTCTTCTAAAGATTTCACGAAACCTTCCGCGATTCTACTTCAAACTGAACCGAGATCCGAGTTGACAGAAATTATTTCAACAAGTTGTCATATCAAGGTATAAAAAGAATCTTAAAATAGTACCTAACTATTACAGAAACAAGGGAAGCATAATGCCCACCTACTCAAAAACGTTGGTCTAAGATAGTGGGTTTATATTATGACGCCTTTTACTTTAATTATCTCACCTTATCTTCAGAACCTATTCTAACCTGAGTCCTGACCATAGCCATGTCTCGTGTAAGTGTTTAAATTTTGTAGTATGGGAAAGCTTAAAGATAGCACATTCAAGGAAGTTATTTCATAATTAAGTATTGCTCACCTATTTAAAAATTTAGAATTTCCTCCGTGTGTGTGGTGTGACACACAATTCACGAGAATATTTAACATTTAAACGAATAAGAATCAAAGTGATGAAATTAGTAATATACTTGGATTGAGATAAAGTAATCTCTTGACTGCTAGAGGCACGGAATGCATTCGGTAGCTGTAACATTTACCGGGGACAACTACAGATCTTGCAATATAAATCAATAGGTGTCTTGCTTAGTGCTGAATATTAAAACGACACGAAAGTGATGAAATATCATTGAGATAAACCAATCTCTCAACTGCTAGGACCCACCAAATGCATTCGGTAGCTGTAACAATATTACCGGGGGCAACTACAGATCATGCAATATAAATCAACAAATTGCTCGCTTGCAGATTTATGGCTTTAATCGCAGCGAGTTCGATTCGTTTCCATTCATCAATTATGGAGAGCTGTTAATAAATCTTCCATTGAGTTTAAAACTGAAAATTAATCCATTCGTCAATTTAGCACAACCGCTGCCGTCTTTGCCATTTGCAAAATTATGATTTTTTGTCGACTATCGCAGTGTTTGGGATAGTAGAATCTCAACAACCCCTTTGAAAACAAAATGTCGTATCAATGAACTATGGTTTAGTATGAGGCAAACCCTTTCAGACCTGCTACATCCGTGAAACAGAACATTCATTCAATTCATTAAAGACCACCTCTGTGGCCTTATTTAAATCTAATTGTGCATGTAATCTGGTGAACAGTAAAGTGTTCATCTATGTGTCTATCTTGAGTTTGCAATTGCTGAACGGTAAAAACCTCGAAACAAATCGCACAAAAACCGCAGTTTACGTAAATCAAGTGAATCTATTTCATATCTGGCAAATTGTTAACTTTATAAACAAATTATGCTTTTCGCAACTGCATCCCTAATGACAATGGTTTGTGGGTAGAGCTATCATTATAACTACTGCCTGTAAACTAGAAATTAAACAAATAATCGATCATTCTAACAAGATTTGAAATCAGATACATTTGTGACATTCCCTAGCTTGCTAAATGGAACTTCACACACCCCTGTAACTTTGTCATTAACAAATGAATAGGGTGGATACGTGATGTCTGTATTAGGAAGTGGGATTGAAATAACATTTCCCTTTGTATCATTATTATAGTTATAAATTGTTTCTTCCTCTTTTAAGTAGAAGAGTCGTATTATTCAGTTTTGATACTGTGATTTTGATCAAAATGTTGAGAGAAGCGCTGTTTTCTCGTGTCTTTTAAAGCTGCTAAATGCAGTATAGTTTTGCATATAAATAGCAACACAGTAGATTCACAAAACTTGTAAGATAATATTTCAACTGGTGAAGCTCCGGTTTTATATAACACTACTGAAGGAACGGAGCGTGAAGTCTTCTGAAATGCGAAGGAACAAAATTTTGCAGTAATGAGCCACGGTACCTAGCTTCGGTAGGACTAGAGAATAAATTCCCCTCTACGCTTTCTAATTATTTATGTTGATTTACTTTACTTCAGTGTTTTCTGTATTTCGTACCTACATTTTGCTCGTTACGTATTCCAGATTTAGTCTTTTTGATTTTTTAACGTTCTTTTGTGTGCGCGTTTTGCGTGTGGTTTATATTTTTCTAAATAAACGTTTATTTAAATCACCGAAATACTCGTAGTTGCATTTAACTGAGTTAAAAACTCAGAAAGCATGATAGGCGGTATTTATCTTGCCACACTAGGCGCTCAGCTCATCAACTCAACAAGTTTATATTTTCCAATCTTAATAGGAAAACTCTCACTAGATCCAGACTGGATCTACTGAGTGTGATCTATATTTTCGGTTAACTGTTGCTACGATATTGTTTTTGTTCGAATAAATTCTTTATTTTAGAATCAAACGTTTACGAGCCTTAAAATCAAAATCAGCCTTTATCTTTATTGGTCTTCCTGTCGTACATTATTTCATTTACTTATATATTTTTTGAGTCTAATAGGTACGACACCTAAACTACTTAGGTAATAAATCTAGACAAAATAACTTTTTAAGGTTCTATTGAACATTAAAACAATAACTATTGTTTACTTTATCGTTCAGCATCTCGAAATGATAGATAAAACGCGATTTGATCTGATTCACCAACGATACTTATAAAACTTAAGTCACTTTTACATTATATAAATTAATATGTATGCATCACCTTAATGAATAAACACGCGAATAATAATCCAATCCACCGCGTGCAGTGTTTGTGGACCATGGGGTCGAGATTACCGCCATTTCACATGTCGGCTTTACAGAAATCCTGACTAATGTTCACTGTGCAATAAACTGACAATATGATTCTACGTAGGGTAATAATAATATGAACAGATGTATGTACATACTTGTGTGGGGATTAAAATATGCTACGTTTTAATAAAAAAAATTAAATACAAGAAAAACATGCAAGTATCTTTGCATTAACGACCAATCAAAATTTTCCATTTCCCATTATTTTTTAACCATTGCTATCCATAATTATGGCATATGACAGCTATATGCCACCAGTTGTTACTGTCATACATCCGGCCCGACCTTTATCAACTTCTTTCACACCAAGTTAGTGACATTCATTTCCTTAAATCCACTCAACCGTAAACGTGTACAATCAATATATGCTCCGTAGTAAACTTTAACGCAAAATAAACGTGGTTCTTCAAGTGATAAAACAAAGCTTTTGTTTCAATTATAACAACACAGAAAGCACTGTTACAGAATAACAAACAGGCGGACGTGCCTACCAATTTTAGGGCTTACCTTTTAGCAAAACGGTCCACGTTAGCGCGTTTGCCATTCGCATCCATCAATGTCAGACGAGCAAGTTTTTCGCCTGGTTCTATAGGTTCCGTCGGAGGCTTCGCCCTCTGTTTTTGTTTACCAACTTTCAGCCAATGTCACTTAAAGTATTAGCTACGAGTTTTGATTAATACACGAAGGCGGTGGACTAGCGCAGATTCTTCGAGGCAATTATTCACGTTTTTGTCATAACTTAGATACCGATAGTGAAGGGGTGCTTATTCTTAGCAGTTCGATTAATTGTGTTTTGAATTTGTGAATCGCGTGAAATTTTACTGTTACTGTCCTACTTACCTATCTCATCCCTTTGTTGGGAGAAGGCATTTTTTTACCATTCACGAGTTTTCGAGTTTTCCGACATAAATGTTCAAGAGAACATGTAGACATGTATTCCATATTATAATGAGACCGTAAGATGTGTCTATGTATGAAATAATTAACGTTAGTATTATACAAGAGAAGGTACTTATTTAGTTGAAGCCGAAATCATCCGTGAATACACAAATATCACAAACATGAAAGGAAGAGTAGTTATGTAGCACGACATCCAATCTCATGAAAAACCCCGAACGTGGGTGTACCTAATTGTTTGATAGAACACCTGGTAAAAAAGGTTTGTATAACTAGAACGAGGGTGACAATTGGGAAATAAATTATTCACCGAGGCAGGCAACATTTTTTCATATTGGTTATTCATGAAAATGTCGAGGGATGGTGCCACTTCGAATACGTTCACTCGATTATCCAGATGACGATTTATGACAGACCCGCGTTCATCGGTTGTTTTTTGACGTCCACCTCCATCCTCATTTCCGCATTGGGAGTGTAATTTGTGAACGTCAAGCGTGACATTTGTTCACGTGGACTTTACATTAATTGAAAGGACATTAACATGCATTATATATCCATCATTCAAGCTGCTGTTCAAAAGGCATTCGACGAACACATTTCGTTTTGAGGCTTTTTAGCACGTTTAGTTTTTAGCAACTAAATAGCAACTAGGGACATTTTGTAGAAGGACATGTTGATTAGTTCCCACCGTGTAACAGTGGTACACGTTGGGAAGTATTGTTTTTGTAATTCCCATTCTGTAACAGTGTTACAAGATTTTAGCTGTACAAGGCCTTTATAAAAATGAACATTAAAGTTTTTGTTTTGTTTCGAAGTTTCGTTTTATAACGAAACAAAATCTAGTTTGAGAATTGATATTATCATTAAAACCAAAATCTTGTGTAAACAGGGTCATTAATGACTCGCAAGCCTTACGGTGCTGGCATTGATTATCATTTTTTGCATATATTTGAAGAATGACTCTGATCATCTCGCATTGGAAAACCCACATAACGTCTGTACAAGAGGTCTTTGCAGATCAAATGTAGGATTTCAGATGTAGGATGCGTGTAGCCATTGTGCTAAAGCATAAATATCCTGCCGAGTAGGCAATTCCGCCTACGACAGTAAACATAGATATTTACTATCAACAAAGGTTTTGGGTATGTATTTCAATAAATTTCCTGTCTTGTGCTGCGTTTGCAGAAGGCTAGTCTAAATAATAAAAGAGGTACCTACAGTACAAATGTTTTCGGCCGTCCTGGCTTGCGTGACCATGTGAACTTCTAATTTCTACGACCTTTTCATGAAATTCATTAGCGGTAGAGTTGCCTTTATATTTTGTTGCCGGCAACGAAAGGAAATGTCAAAATACCGATTTCAGTAGATATTATTGGAGACTTTTAGTAAAAGCATCTATTATCGAATGAAATCCGTAGCATCCTCATTAGCTCATCCCAAACAATAATTCCATAGAAAACCTTATTCTAAGTTAGCTTTGCACTGGAGGTTTACGTAGAGTTGTTACACGAAATATGCGTGGTGATATTAATAAAAATGTGATCTGCCTCGGCTAAAGGCTATATAATTATGACTGTTAGAATCCCTGTGAATGACAGAGTTCAGAGTTTTAAAACAATGATTTTATTTGGGTTGGGTGAAATGAAAAAATTTACTCGGAGACTCAAAATTACAAATCTTTAAAAAAAATAACATAATTATTAGTTTCATTGCTGTCGAATTAGTCCATTTTAAAACTTACGTTTTATTAAGGGAGTTAATTTTGTATCATCAGCTATTTGTGTTTATAATCCGGCCAATATGTAGCTTAATCTACCCAAAGACATCCCTATACGGAAGTAGAACGCATTTAATTTATGATATCGCGTGGCGTTACACCCCCTATTACATATCGCTATGTTAGCGTATCAAGAAATGCTTTTAATTTATTCACTGTTTTATTTTAATTGCATTTTCTCACATAAATAGCTTTATTGTGCTTTTAATATAAACGTTATCAAGAAATATTGTGTCGAAAGTTAACCCACGGATAGACTTTCCTTATATAGCTTTTTTGGTTTTAGAAATCTTTATGGAGTGATAGGTTGAAAGAAAAAAATAAATCTGGTTTTTATGAGACACTTAAGCAAGTAAGACTACCGGTGTTAAGTCTTGAGCTTGCTTTATTTAGTGATAAAATGTCATTTGCATTTTTATGAGCATTATCAGGTGTTTAAAAAATAGCCGAGAGTTTTTTACTTAACGCGAAGTTAGGTAAAAAGGTATTCAAAGACCTGTGATCTTTACCAAATAGAGAGATAAAAATATAAATATTTCAGCAATCAACTTCTGTATTCATAACAACTGATGTCCCACACGTGTGCGTAAACAGCAATTTCGTCCAGTAATTTGTAGTATGCATTAGAGACGCCTTATCTTAACCGGTATTCCGGATGAACCGGGACTGGGAGCCGGCTGTCTCCGGGACAAACAAACGGAGACATAAATCAACGTCAACACAAGTTTATCGCGTTGAGTCTCCCGCAGACGCCACCGGCACCACGAGATCCCTAATGTGTTTGTTCTCCATCTACAGAAAAGAGATTCCAACTTCGATCCGAATGAAGATAACGCAAATTTTTAACAGCATGTTTAACTTTAACTTCGCGTTTGTAAACGGTTTGTTTATGGGTCTTCGTAATTTTATTTGTGGTGTTTGTCACTTTATTAGATCATTTAGTTGTTCAGCGGCTAAGTCCTTGTCGTGTCTACCTAATATTTGTTCCGTTTTTTATTACATTAGTGGCATAAAAAGATCACTTATTGTCATGCCCAGATTACGTAGGCATAACAGCAATCTTCCTTTGTGATAAAACTGAATAATGGTATTTGATTACAATATTACCCTGTTGTCGCGTACATCTTGAATGAAGAATGAAATCCATTGAAGCTGCTTTGCATAATCTATAGGAAAGAGTTTCCAACTTCAAAACTGGTAAATTTTTAAAACAAAAGTTTGGATATTGTCTAAGCTTCAACAGCGTCCTTCGGGTGACAATTTATTCATGGTCCGGGCAGCGGACAAAATCTAGTGCCATAATATTTGGCGAGTTTGAAATCCGTCTCTACTGAATTCGCTTACAGTCCATTTCAGATTGCAGCAGTTTTAGATGCTACTTCCTAATTAAATCTTCGAGTTGAAATGGTTTCGAGGGGTCTTCAGGGAGACGACGACGTACGTTTGCTTGTACCAGGTACTCGAGTCCTTGGACGCTTGCTTGTCTACCTTATATCTAAATCAGTTTGTTGAATTATAGACATTGGTATTTCATGTGACCCGTTCCTTACCTGAAGATTAATAGATTCCGGAGCTATTGTCACTGGGGTACAGTCATACATAGATATTTTTTATTATAAATGCTCCACTCTGAAATTTTTCGGTTGAAATATTAAAACTTTAAATTACCAGGCCCATCTACAAAACAAATCGTAGACTTGAAGTAGGGCAATATATGTGTGTAGATGTATATTTATTTACTTATTTACTCCATTCGGAAAGCATTCAGTTTAAAAAATTACAACAACAACCAATAATAACAGCCCTTATTTTTTTATATTTATTCGATTGTACCTCAGTACTCCGTCATTTGTAAACCAATTTGGAAAATAAGCATAATTATATTGCATGTTTAGTATTTTCAGAAACAAGTCAAGTATTTGTATTCATAAAATTTGATTTGGTAAACTGAAAGTGATAAAGAAGACCACATATGGTCAACGATATTCCTCAATATTATTTAGGATAGCTATATACATTGTACAATTATGGTCGCACCTTCCTACGTATCGTGGCCATTATTATTATCATCATCAAGGCCATGGAAGCCGGTTTTTGTGTAAAAAAATTAAAGAATAGCCGAAATGTTTAAACTCAGTTAAATTAGCTGGTAATGTCAGACCAAGACCGAAACGTTCTTCGCGACAATAATTTAAACAAAACGTCGCATAATTTGGTAGCCCGCGCTAAGTTTACGGGAAATAAGAGACGTAACGTGGGTGTTCACGGGAAATACTAACTAGAACATGATAATTACGAATCACTTTCTACAGATTCTCTTTATTATTCGTTTTATCTGAAAATGTAATAAGTATTTATTCTTCTCCAATAATAATCTCTTACTTACACATTTCATAAGAAAACAATGTACAATTTCTAGGGCTTTCTGAATAAGGGCCCTTTTAATGGATTTATAAAAGTAAATTGTTATTGTAAGCTAGATACCTTTATACAGAATATTCTCGATTGACCTAAAAATATCTTCAAATGACTTTTTCATCCCCCCATCTCGGAAAGAGTATTTTTGCTCTTCGATATCTCAGTGCAAAAGCCGTTTTTATCTGCTAGAGGATAAAGTAAATTGAATTTAGAACATCGTGTGCACTAAGTTTGTAAATTCAAAACATCATTAAACATATCATTACTTCTCCCTCCATGGTGCCGAATTTATCATACAAACTTATTTAATTTGTTAAAAACGCAGACTCGGAACCTTCTTGGTGTATTTTTTTTAATTTGCTTTGCGCGCGCCGTTATCTTTTCACGTCATATTGTTAAAACCTTAGGTTAAAACAAGAAACTTAAAAACAAGTGGAAAACCTAAAATGAGTGGTTCTAGCGACGAGGAAGTTTATTTGACGCCAACAGAATTGACTGAAACTGTTAATAATGAGCAAATGAGCTTTCTCCCTCAACAATCACGCGAGATGTTTTTGAAACAGTGCAATATGTTTAACACGCGGCGACTAGCTAAAGGAGCCAAAACCTTAAGTAACTGTAGCAACGTTACTTTATTTTTTTCTTAATTAAGTATACCTAAGTATAAGTATAGTATATTTGTTATCATTTATAGATTATTCTGTAATACTTACCTATCATAATGTAGTAGTTAATACCTAAAAGTAAAAGTTGCACTCGAGTCCAAAGATTTTTCACCTCGTGCTCTTTTTTTATATTTTTTAATTTTTTTATTATTAGAATTCAAATTTTAGAATCCTTTGCTTGCTCGGTCATCAAAATTGAACACCCGGTTAAAAAGCAACTTTGCACTCTTGTATAACAAATAACTATTGTCTGTATTTCAGCCTGTTTATTTTGGCCACAGATACACAGAAAAACGATACCCTTCCTTGGCAGTCGGGTAAAAACAGCTTAATGTTTTGTGTTCCTAGTCATCACTAACAAATGAAAAAAAGGAGAGCCTTTGCATCTATTAAGACGCTGTATAAATCATAGCCGTGGGGTGCCGGCAGTAGAATGTTACCCCTCCTCTCCTACCCGTGGATGTAGTAAGAGCCTGCTAAGGGACAACTCCGGAAGATGGGCAGCAGCGTCTTTCCGTATATCAACATCCCGAACTGCGCTCACCAACCCGCCTGCCAAGCGTGGTGAGTATGGCAACTGCCCCTCATGGAGATCCATGAGGGAGGCCTTAGTTCAGTAGTGGACGTTTTACGGCTGAAATGATGAATGATGATGATAAATCATAGAGCGTCAGCAACTGGTAATAATGCTGTACAGGACGGTGCAGTGCCTGGGACATTGTAAGATGGATTAGGCTTGCCCAGCACCTATACCATCCTCCCAACTTAGTCTACTATTAGTCAGAGGAATGAACAGATCAATACGTCTGAAGCTGACTCAGCCGCACAATGTTTTCCTTCACCGTTAAGCACGTTTTAAATGTGAACATACATTTTTCACTAATCACTAACAAATAATCGAGTAAATGTTAGAACACACGTGACGTCTTTACAGCACGACGATTTATTGCGTACTGACAATAGTGTGTATCTAAAAGTAAAGACATAATTATGTGTTATTTCTAAGGTTTAAGCAAATATCCATATCCATTTAAAAGCATTCGCTTTTAAATCTATATTTTCTTTGCTGGTCGCACTTCCGTGTTTTGAAAGCTCCATCTGCCTATTTCTGTTAACTTGACATGCTTTTGACAAAACAATAATAACAAAGGGTCCTCATGTTATAGTAAATAATACTTAAACATACTAGCATTGTATAGGTGTTAATAATAAGTACATAATTATAAAAAAGTCATTCACCGCGTCTGTCTATGTGTCTGTTCGCAATAAACTTGAAATCACTGAGCGGTTTTCACCAATAGATGGAGTGTTGCAAGACGATGGTATTAGAGTGAGGTGTAAGTTGGCTAAACGACGATTGAAAATGTTGGAAAAATTCATACCGACTGGGATCTGTTTTGGCGTCATCATTTCAGCCGTAAAACGTCCACTACTGAACACAGGCCTCCATCATGGATCTCCATGAGGTGCAGTTGCCATACTCACCACGCTTGGCAGGCGGGTTGGCGAGCGCAGTATGGGATGCTGATACACGGAATGATGCTGCTGCCCATCTTCCGGAGGTAGCTCTTAGCAGGCTCTTACTGCATCCACGGGCAAGAGAGGAGGGGCACCATTCTACTGCCGGCACCCCACGGCATAACGGCATGTTTTGGCGTGCGCCGCGTAAACGATTTAAGTTGTGTGCAAGTGATGTAGGTGTTGAACACAGAAAACAGTGTAGAAAGATTGTTTCTATCAAATAAATCTACAACAAAATTTTCGACAGCATGTCTATAATTTATTGATTACTTATATTAAACCATTTTCCTTTCTGAAATTTTGATAAAACAATTCGTTAATCTCAACAAAAAAACCGACTTCAATGGTAAAATCTAAAATAAAATGTTTGTACCTATGTATGCTTACTGCCTGCATACATTGCTACTACAAGCCGGGGTATACCTATATTGTACGGCGTAACTAGGTACATCTAATAAAACTTCCTGGAACAACGTCTCTCGCAAACTTGTTATTTTTCGAAGTATTTTACGACGGAACCAACAATAAATGTTTCCTTTACCGGATCAATTAGCAATATTTGAGCAATATTTGGTGGAAAATGATAAAAAAGGACTTTAATAAATCGTGCTCAACAGATTTTACACCGCACCATGTCAAGCAGAGCTACGACTGATGGACTACAAAAATTTGTAGATGGACTTTCTTATTTATTATCCTGAAACATCCTAAGTAGTGCTATCATGTTAGATATTGATACTCAAATGCTATATGAGAGATTGTTGCCATACATCACCACGCTTGGCAGGCAGATTGGTAAGCGCAGTACGAGGTGTCGATACACGGAAAGATGCTGCTGGCTTTCTTCCGGAGGTATCCCTTTGCATTTCTCCATCCACAAGAGAGGAGGGACAACATTCTACTGCCGGCACCCCACGGTTTAGGAAGATCATCAAAGTAATGGAGTTTAAAATTCCATATCTAATATCATCTCCTCAATGGTATACATTTCAGTCCGTATACGGTGTACGGTGGCAGATTAGGAGCCGTGCTACCCTCACCCCATAAATCAGAATTCCAAACACAATAACGGCTACAAACTGGAGGTGTTGGTAACTTCCCGCATACAATATACTAAGGGTTACCACCCAGGACTCAAAATTTTCCATGGAAACGTCGCATTTTTTGTATGCACGAAAGGTTTGTTTGTGTTTTTGTTTTTACAAAGCTTGGTTTGCTTTTCTATCCACATACAAACAACTAAAAATAATACATATTTCTACTTCTATTCATTAACACTTAACAGAACCAAATGATAGCAAACGCATGTAGCGGTTATACTCGTATCTTATGACGATAATCTTCGTTACAAAAAATTATAGAAAAGTCAAAACTGTAAAGCCGGGTCCGCAGCGCCAATTTTCTAACAAAACATGTTAACATAACATGTTAAGCAAAACATGTTTTTAAAACAGCCCGTCTGGTGTGTTCTGTTTTGTTTATTGTTTTTGTTTTATTCCAATTCATTTCAAAAATGAGTTCCGACGAAGAGGACGTAGAAGCTGTAATAGCTATAGTGGATTTAGTTCTACAAAGACGTAACCGAAATAGATTCCGGGTCCGACCTTACCTGCTACCTCGTTCCTTCAATATTTATCAAGAACTGAAAATCGATGATAGATTCGGAATAAAAACATTTTTTTAGATTTTCGGAGAGTGATTTTGAAGAGCTGGTATCATTAATTTCACCAGATATAGAGAATTATTATTAATTATTCAAAACATAACCTCAACGAGTGAACGAACGAATGACGTCTTGCTTCAATGAGCGCGAACATAAAATGCAACGCTTCCCCTCCCCGCAGGCGAACGCGGGTGATGTTATCCATTTGTCTCGGCAAACATGTTTTTGTGTTTTTGCTAACAAAACTGTTAAGCCACGCCCCTATTCTGTTTTGTAAACATGTTATGATGTTAGAAAACACGAAAACACGGCGCTGCGGACCCGGCTTAATATGTATGTAAGTATTCTCAATGCAAACAGTATTAGAAAGGACATGGCCAATTTCTGTATGGGCGTTGGCATAGTTATCGAATTCAATGTACACCAATGATTTTTGGTGTTTTATATTCGTGATTATTGGTACATTAAAATGCAATAAATAAAACACATAAAGAACTTGTCATTACAACATACTAGACGTAAACAGTTTCCTAAACCTTTAGTCAGATTGCTGGCAATAAGTGCATAGATTTGCTATTAAAAACAATAAGGCGCTTTAATGCATCTTGCATTACTTAATATTTTGAAATAATAACTGATAAGTTCAGAGAAGCTAAAAACTACGTAATAATTCATTTTTCTACTTTTATTTTACAATGTATTTACTATGTATGTGTACATGGAATGTCATTTTTGTCCATGTCCTTTGCTATTAAAAACAATAAGGAGCTTTAATGCAAATTAATAAAAATAAAAAAATCGCATACCATGAAAAAATATAAAAAAAACAGATTTTTGACAGTATTTTTCTAAATATGAGATGCCTCTGCAGCCTTTGTATGGCTATTTCGCAGTTGATGCACCTAATAGTAATCCACAAAACAAATTCAAAACGCAAAGCAAATCAGAGTCCAGTATTATTAGCAAGGTAATCGTGTGGTTAATTTATGATTACTAATTAATTAATATATTAATTAATGTTAATGATTACCAGTTGCTGACGCTGTATAAATCATCGAATAATAATAATAGATGCGAAGGCCTTACTTTTTTTTTTTTAATCGTGTGGTAGAAGGTATCTGTCCGTAAAGATAAGCGGGGGTCAAAAATATCAGAAAATAATCACAAAATACAAACACAATAGGACGTTGAATCTGCAATCACAGAGCATCATAGACGTAAACAGTTTCCTAAACCTTTAGTCAGATTGCTGGCAATAAGTGCATAGATTTGCTATTAAAAACAATAAGGCGTTTTAATGCATCTTGCATTACTTAATATTTTGAAATAATAATTGATAAGTTCAGAGAAGCTAAAAACTACGTAATAATTCATTTTTCTATTTTTATTTTACAATGTAATTTACTATGTATGTGTACATGGAATGTCATTTTTGTCCATGTCCTTTACGATTGCATTTCACCGCTCAGCTTACCGGTCCGCTCTTAGCAGGCTGTACCCTTAGGCCTAGGCCCTAAGGGACAAACGATGCCAAACTCTCACTACCTTTGGTTATGGACCTCCCAATCTACTTCGCAAATCGCCTCATAAAATAATCGTAACTCACAAGGAGAGTACTGACTGATATGGCTAGGCCCCAATACAAGAACGACTGCGGAGCGAATTACCTGTAGGCAGAAAATCGCATCGACTGGATCGATAGGAGGATGAGTAGAAGGTGTTTTTAGGGACGTTCTTAACGAATTAGATTATTTATCAAGTATCAAGCAATGACACTCTCCATGTTTTTGTGTTGTAAAATTTACTATAAAATGTTCCGCAGTAATATAAGATTTTTATTTAGGTACTTATATTTCCTCAGGCAATATACAGCAAAGGACATGACACTGTGAACATGTTAGTTTTTTACTAAAATTCGTCTACGCAGACAATTTATTGTAGACTAGCCGGACTTCGCGGTTTCACCCGCATAGTTCCAGTTCCCATGGGATCACGGGGATAAAATATGGCCTATGTTACGCAGGGACAATTTAGCATTCCAATGGTAAAAGGATTTTGAAAATCGGTCCAGTTGTTTTTGAGTTTATTCGTTACAAACATACAACATACAAATCTTTCCTCATTATAATATTGAGAGAAAATAATAAAATGTTTTGTACGAAGTAAAGTCTGACTGTTTCGAATATTAAGAGAAGTAAATATGTATGTTGAATTTCGGTGCGCATGCAGCATACAATTCAATAACGAACGTATTTCTAATTTATTTCTTTCTACTAATTGCGTGTTGATTTATCTACAACATGAAATGTAACTTAGTATGTTTTTATTTTGTATGGTTGTTCATTTTCTCTAATGCCAATAACCTTTCAGTTGAAGCCTAAACAGTGTTATGTCGCTGCAAACATCGGATTGGTTCTGGTTCCTAGAACTTTCTCTGAATAGGCACCAGTTAACAAGGGGTCCTACTGGTGTGATTCAGCCCCGCATAGCTTTATTGAAGCTATCAAGAACGGAATACTGATTTGGAATTTGATGAGGCAGGTGGGTAAATTGGAATCATGTAAATTTAACCTCGTCGCTACCAAATTGATATCAGGTCTGATTGAAATTTTAACCATAGAACTACGTATTCCACTGAATTCTTATTATGTAAAATAAATTAGGCAATAGTATTTTTTAAACTTTCGCGATCACGACACCTTATATACTCATATTTAACCGGGTATTTATCGCGTTATTTACCTTTATTATTGCCCGAAGTTTCGACAGGAAGGGTGCAATCCTGTCGAAACGTCGGGTAATAGTAAAGGTAAGTAACGCGATAAATACCCGGTAGTACCCGGTTAAATATTTGTTGATAAATTATACAAGAGCGTGTCGGGCCACGCGCTGTGTTCCGTAGTTACCCGTAGACCTGATGTTAGAAGTTGGTGTATCATTTTTTCAAGTTTACCAAAACAAATTTACGGGCATTCATTTAATTGTGTTTTACCAAACCGTATTACTTATTTGAGCATTTTTTTTGTAAAACTAAAAAGCTAGCTTAAGGTACCGTTATAGTTTTCCTAGCTAAAATTACATCTATGATTTTATTCAGATTTATAGTTTGGATTTTAGAGGGGAAACCCTCAAAATGAGATTAAAACCTAAATATTTCGCAAACGGAACCCTAAATAAAAAAATAGTTTGAAATAACTATTCAACGATACCCCACACGATGGGAAATTCAAGAAAAAAGTTCAACCCATCTTACGTGTATGGGACGTATACCAAATTAATCATTCTCAGCATTATTTTGTATTTTTATCTCCGCATATACAACGTTCTAGGTCTATTCGTAAAACCGCAGTCAAACGGACAGACAGACAAACTGACAAAGCAAAACTATAAGGGTTGTAGACCCTAAAAATCCCTAACAATGGGAACCCTAAAAATGGCTGTCACATCTAAGATGGCACTAAAGCGTACCGTACACCATGATCATACGAGTTATGGTTATAAATTATCATTGGCCAATTAACATAGATTTTAAGCAGCACTTTACTTTTTACCATTTCATACAAACCTACCTACTCGTATTCCCAAAAAAGTTTGTACTTGAAAATGTTTGTTGTAAACGTACTCATCCGCCATATTATGTTCCTAATTAATTAAAACGCTACCTGGATAAGGTATCCCTATTAAGAATTCCGATATTCCTTATTTACTCCGTTTTAATGAATAGCACAACTTTTAGTAACAACTTTTTGGACAAGAAATAATACATAGATGAGAACAAAAGTTGGTTCGTTATAAAATAACGTAAGTTGATCCGTTTCAGTTAGCCTATTAGTCAGCCTATTCAGTTGGTCAGAGTGGAACAAAATTAGATATTCCAATTGAACCAACCAAATAGTTGGTTCGTTGAGAAAAAAAATTAGTTGATCCGTTTCTTTTGGCCCATTTATGTGGTCAGAATGGAATACTAGATAAAACCGTTAGCTACATAATTAAGTTGTGCTTAAGCAACGTCAGTTTTTATAAGAGGGGAAGTTACCATTAAGCAAATAACATTTTCCGAAAGTCGTATAGCGAAGAATTACCGAATCTAATAAAACCGACCAAGATCGAGTCGGACTCGCGCATCGAGGGTTCCGTGTCATCATACAATATAATATATGATAAAAGCGGTTTACTTTTGGAGAACATTGACAACGCCATCTCTTGTCTGATAGCGGAATTTATGTAGATTTTTTACACTTTTGATGATTTTTAAAATGCAATGGATATTAGAGAGTTCGTTATAATTTTGTTTTCCTGTAATCTTAACATACACTTCTATTAACAATAACAGATTTAGGAGTTTATCTCCGCAAACTTCGGATTATCTAGATTATCTAGATCATTATTGTGCTTTATTTATTTCTCTTTGATTGTGTTCTGTTTCGTGTGCCTATAAATAAATAGATAGAAGATAGAAAATGCTTTATTGCACACCTTAAACTAAACAAATTTACAAAAAAAGAGAAACACTTAACATAAAGTGACAATCGGCGGTCTTATCGCTAAAGAGCGATCTCTTACAGACAACCTTTCGATGGATTGGATTGTTGGTAGTAAGATGGGCTAAAATGGTGTAAAAAAGATAGGTAACTGGACAAAAAGATTGAAGTATGATTTAGAATTCCACTGTTCACAGTTGTATCCTTTTATTAATGGACTGCCGAAGCCGTTAATAATAAATAACTGACCCGATTTTAAACAATTTAAAATCAAGGGGCAAATGGGGTAAATCTCCCGTTGGCGCCAGGGTGCCAGCTTCCATAAAACTGTTGTGCCAAGGCGCCATGCCAAGCAAGTTTTGGACCCTCTCGCTCTAACCGATAATATTCGACAGGGACGGATACATTTTGTGCATCAACCCAGTCGCAACCCGGTTCCTCTCATTTACATTGATCTTCACTTGTCCTTCGGTTAAAATAAATCGATTTTAGGGTTCCAATTACATGCTTTTAGTAAGGCTACGTCGGCCGTCTATATTAATCACGTCTGACCTTTATTAAGTCAAATCTTTTAAATCTCTTAGTGTAGCGTAGTCGGAGTTGCAATTTTTACAGAATTGCATTTTAGTAAGGGTGATTTAATGCAACCAATATTTGACGCAATTACCAAGCATTAAGCTTATCTATTTTCAAGTGTAATTATTTTTTCAGCATTTTTTGTAGCGTTATCTCGGCGTTGTTATGTTATTATATCCATGCAAAAATAATAGTTTTCTAGGACTAATAGTGCTAATAGTGCATAGTCTCGGTGACGGTCGGACGGACAAACAGACTATAGTTTCGCTTTCTCTGACTATCTAGTCAGACAAAGCGAAACTTAAGGGTTTCTTATTTTACTACGAAACCCTAAAAACCTACACTATGGGGTTTGCGTTTTCATATCTATGAGAACTTATATATTTTTTTTTGTTAATATTGTTAATACGCATGTGCAGGTTTTCAATCTATTTTAGGAGTCGTAGACCTTTGAATCACGATATATTTTTTCTGGTGATACAGAACCCATGGTTTCTACTTAATAATACTCGTTTTATTTGTGATAAAGAAGGTACAGGCGTATTTACAAAAAAACTCATCAGCACGAAGGAACGCTCACCACTAGCAGTTTGACGGCTTTGTACACTGATGAGATATCATCTCCCCTTACTTAGTAAAAACAAGATCGCAGCCCGCACGTATCAGTACCTATCAGGTACTTATATGCAAAACTAGCGACTCGCCCCTGCTTCACACAGGTGTATGCACGAACCAATCATCGGTTATCTGTAATGTTATGAAGAGTTGAAAAAAAAATGATTTTCCAAAGTCGTAGAAAAAAATTTGTTCAAGTTGGTGGACACAGCACCCTGTCAAAGTTCTAGGGTTAGATGTTGCAGGTTGCACACATGGAAACCAGACATGACACAGTTTACCAACATTGCTTCTTATAATTATAATGTATTAAACAATATTTAGAGCTGTTTTTCTTAAGACAATAATTAGTTATTAATTACACTCGAAAATTTGTTGTACGTGAACACCCGCCGCCTATTTTTCATTTTACATCATCATCATCTCAGTCGTATGACGTCCACTGCTGGACATAGACCTCCTTTATTGGGTGTTGATACGAGGAAAAACGCTATAAGAAAGTTTAGAAGCTAGAAGTAAGAATCTGCCAAGGGATACTTCCGGAAGATGCTGCCCATCTTCCCTTCAAGCATCCCTTGGTAGATTCCCATTTTCCGGAAGTAAGAACCTTGGTAGATTCTTACTGCGCGAGAGAGGTTGGGTATAATTCTACTGCCGGTACCGTACGGCAATACAATGGTTAGATCTAATTTAACAATGGTAATATAGTAATATATTACTCGCAAAAAGTTGTACGTGACATCCGCCGCCGTAAATATTTTGTCGCGCGTGGTTTTTAATTTCGCTATAACTCTTACGATATTAATTATTGATTAAAATTACATAGTTTAAAGGGCAAATATGTTTAATATGAACTACTTAAGTTAAAAAAAACTTATTAAGATACAATATTAATTAATACCAAGTTAGTTAACATGGCTTCGAAAATAATGCATACTTACTTTTAATAAGAGAAATAGAAATAGTATAGAGAAATAGTTACTGTGAAGTATCCATAAAAGATAGATATAAATTATGCTGTCGCTGATTGTTTTGTAAACCTTTTTAAGGGGAATAATTTTTCTATATATAATTTGCACATAACTTCAATGGTTTACGTAGCGCAGGCCAAAACAAATCCCAATCGGCATGAAAATTTCCGACAAATTCAACAATCTTTATCATAGTTTAGCGTACTTACACCAAACCTCAAAGTTACTGCTAAACCTTTCTTTTGAAACAGTCTATCTATTGGTAAAAACCACATCAAAATACGTGGTTTAGGAGGAGAGGTAAGCCAAACAGATCTAGACAAACAATGTATACTATGTAGAGATGATCCATAGCAAAAACCCACTTTTAACAAATTCCTTTTCGGTAAAATGATCTGTGTTTATTGAACACACAAAATAGTATTGCGGATATTGACTAAATACTAATAGTTTGACACTGACAGTTGTGCGTTTCGCTTTGAGGACGTAAATGATGCTAGTTCCGATTAAGGAAAAATGGCCGCCAGCATGGCTAGCCATATAACTTACGAATTTATAAATTAACTTGACACTGGCGGAATTGTGTTAAACCAAACACAAAAGGCCATAAAATATAAAGCAAGACAAGACAAGATGCTAGTTCCACCGCATTAGGGTAAGTTTATGGTAAAAGTAATAAAATAACTGAAATACCAATTATCCAATTATAACCTTAGTAACTGTAATAATAAGCTTACCTTCATCTAAAAACAGTTCAAATGCTCAGTCATGTTAAATTGTATCCACATAGTTTGTGCACATTAGCGAGCTGAACACTTATTATTCTACTGCGTAACTGGCCTTCTCCGCTCATTAAAGCGGTCACGCAAACTTTAAGGAAGAGATAAAAGCCCAGACCGAGTCGCTTGTTTGGAAGATTTTAGTAGCATTACTGTTATGCTTATCCCTGTTCATTATTCTAAGTGTCTGCATTTCTAGCTTTTACCGGAGGATGATACGTCAGGGTTTTACAGGCAACATTGCGTTTTGACATAACACTGATCGTTTGACATTTGTATTGTCACTTGACACTAACAGTTGTGCGTTTAATTTTGCCGTCGTAACTGATCCAAGTTCCACCGCAATAAGGGTTAAGTATATGGTAAAATAATAGCTGAATTAACCGATTAAGCCGGGTCCGCAGCGCCAATTTTCTAACAAAACATGTTAACATAACATGTTAAGCAAAACATGTTTTTAAAACAGCCAGTCTGGTGTGTTCTGTTTTGTTTATTGTTTTTGTTTCATTCCAATTCATTTCAAAAATGAGTTCCGACGAAGAGGACGTAGAAGCTGTAATAGCTATAGTAGATTTAGTTAGTTTTTATCTATAGATTTTAGTTAGTAACTTATCACATACCAAAAGATTTAAATACTCAAAATTATTCAAAACATAACCTCAACGAGTGAAAGAACGAATGACGTCTTGCTTCAATGAGCGCGAACATAAAATGCAACGCTTCCCCTCCCCGCAGGCGAACGCGGGTGATGTTATCCATTTGTCTCGGCAAACATGTTTTTGTGTTTTTGCTAACAAAACTGTTAAGCCACGCCCCTATTCTGTTTTGTAAACATGTTATGATGTTAGAAAACACGAAAACACGGCGCTGCGGACCCGGCTTTATACCTAACAATAATAAGCTTACCTATATCTAAAAACAGTTCAAATGCTTAGTATCATTTGGTGCACATTATCAAGCTGAACAATTATTATTCTACGTAACTGGCCTTCTCCGATCATTAAAGCGGCCACGCAAACTTCAAGGAAGAGATAAAGCCCAGGCTGGAAGCTCTTTGTAGCATTATTGTTATAATCTGCTTAACTCTAGCCTTTACAGGACTACGAATATAACTTGCTATTTTTTTAATTTCAGACAATTTTGCAATGTAATTTCAGACATACAAACAAAAGTTTTATAAATAGATTATTTATTATAAGAATCATTTTTCATTTAAAAAAATTCAATCATTTGTTTAACAAAACCTTGCCTCCCGCGCTAGAACTGTATTACAAGGCAAAGTCTCTCCAACTACATGCACATAATATAACTACATTACTTATATATAATATAGATACAATAAAGTTAAGGGGGCGCGGTCGCTGGGACAGGCGTGCTCGCGGTGGCTCGTGGTGAATCAGCTGTCGTTGACGATGATGATGTCGACATAAAGCTACACGCTGAAAAAAAATGGCCGCCAACATGGCTAGCCAAATAACTTACGATTTTTTTTTTTTAACACAAAAAGCCATAAATTCAAAAGACAAGACAAGACAAGCTACACGCTGTACACAAAAGACTCTGTAAAATACAGAGGTCACAAGAGAGAAAAAAAAAAAAAAAAAAAAAAAGCTACACGCTGTCACGTTTAGCTGTGCGCCTCGCCGTTACGTTGACGTTAGACGCCTCAGGGGACCCAAATACCGCAGCGGAGTTTCGCAACACCGCAACTTCGGTACGCAGGTCGGTGATGGTACTGTGGGCTGCTTCCAACTTCAACTCCATGGCGTCCAGGCGATCGTGGAGAAACGCAAGGAGCTTACTTGCCACGAACTGTTTGTATGAACTCATGGCAAAACACGTGCAGCGGACTATGCCGCGCGGGTCGCGAATGTGTAAATTCGAAACGATGCAAGGCCGCTCGCTGAATATATAATATAAGGTGAAGAATATTAATGCATAAACGACCGACGAAGCGACCGACGCGACTAACAATGCACTGCAATTGCAAGAACCGTTAGTTTGTTAATTAACAACTCAGATTATATATAAACTGTAAATTGTTAGCAGCCAAAATTATTAACAATTTCACAAAGGTAGCTACTTATACATTTAAGCCAGTTTATATACCTACTCTATCTGACATTTCGTAAATTTGTGTAGTTTCAAAAAAATTGCTACAGAGCATTGTGAAATTGAATAAATAATAAAATAGACATTTTCCAATTAAAGTTTAATGTCAACTTAAAACGTCTTTACACAATTGATGTGATAAAAAGCTATACAAAACGTGTATACAAAATTTCAGCTCAATTGGTTGAAGACATCAGCTTCAAAATTGAGTTGCAAGATTCCACCCGAACAAACATTGTTACATGCATACATACATACATACAGGGCAAGCTAAATAAAAGCTTGTAAAAAAACCCCCTTAGACTGTTGGCAATTTACTGACAGTCAACAATCTCTCTAGTTAATTTTTCAAATAACGATTTAAGTATGCAATTTTACGGTGACATAAAGAGCATGATGCTTCGTGTCAGAAGTTGCAGATATGGTACAATAGGCAGAAAGAAAGAAGGTCGGTGTCTTCTACGACAGCAAGTACGATCTAAACTAGTAGATTTACTTAACATAAAGTGAATTTCTTTGCGTAGTAGGTATTATATATTTTTTTTAAAACAATGGGTTTTGCTGCATAAATTTTGCTATCATAAGCATAAAAGTTGTAGGTTAATTTTTAACTAACCTGCTCATACACTAACGCACATACAATTTTACGGCGAATGATACAGCAGGAAGAAAGCAGGTGTGTGATGATGAAATTCAATATTTCCTAACCTTGTGCTATTCTTGTTTCAGGTAAGCTACACCATCCATTTAGGCACGAAACAATAAAGATAAGTCCTACCCTATCAGGCTCGTACACCCAAAGGTTCTCCTAGTCACGCATCCTACTAATGACTCTTTATCAAGACCGCAAAGCACAATAACGTACCAAGCAGAGAATACCCAATAGTAACTAAACTACAAATTCAATATCAAAATACACTGCGAAACTTGAAGTGGGTCGTGCATTGTTGAAATTGAGTTGGGGGTAAACTTTCTTTCAATGGCACGTACGAATTGCAAGGGGATGGACCGCATCAGTCATTGTCAACAAAGTTAGTGTCGACTCGCACGGCAATGTTTGTTGTGGTCTCGGAGCGAACCTGTGGTGTCGAACGCTATTCTGCAAAGCCAGATTTATGTAGGAAACCTGATAAAGTTAAGACTGTGTACTGAATTGTTATATTGCATACATGTCCTACAATACATTCTTTACCGTTAAAGCACGTGTTAAATTTCGTGAGGAAACCCGCGGTTCATTTCAGCTTCAGACGTGATCTGATAGGTGCTGGGCAAGCCTAATGCATCTAACAACGTCCCAGGCACTGCTCAAATATATACGTAGGACGCCTTCTTTAGATCACAATGAAGGCTTAGAAACCGTTTAGCGATATACTTACTGATATAATTTTGAAAACCCTGAAAGCTGAGATGCGTGTTAAAAATTGTATGCTGAAATACTTAGAACACTGGGGACATAGATCAAAATGGTGACTCTGATAGCGTACATAAATACTTTGGTCCGTTTGGAGGCCTACAATATAAATTTTGATGCTTACTGTAGATTCTGTGTAAAAATTTAGATTTTATGATTTTATGTTCTTGCCTTACTTTTAGATAGCAAAATTTAAGTACATTTATTTATGTCGTAAATTGAGATGAGATGAGAACATAAAAATCTAAACTTTCACACAAAAGGTACAGTCAGCATCAACTACCCTACTACCCTATCCCACATTTTAAAGGTTCTAGGATTTGTAGAAAGTACCCTAAGTTACTTATTATATAGGTAAGTAAGGGGCTTGTTGTTTCCATGCATTTTTACACATAACCAGCTTCCTAAATGACTGTGGCCTATCCACAGCGACTCCGGTAAACATTTGCTGTAACATAACCTGACGCGGTAGTTGAATTGATTGAAGTACCTTATCAACAAAATAAAATGCTTCATTTAACTGGAGATAACTTTAAAAAATATTTTTAACCCATAATATAAAAAAAAATTAAGAGGGAGGGACGAAAAAAATTTAAAACTTTAATATTTCGCAAACGGAATCCTAAATAAAAAATTGTTTTCGCAACCCCTAAATAGTTTTTAAATACCTATTCAACGATCCCTACAGCATGACAAATCAAGAAAAAAAGGTTCATCCCCACCTTACGTGTATGGGAGGTACCCCAAATTCATTATTTTTTCAGCATTTTTAAGTAGCGTTATCTCGGCGTTGTTATTTTATATGTCCATGCAAAATTACAGCTTTCTAGGACTAAAAGCACATCTCTTCGCAAAGCCGGTGACGGACGGGCAGACAGACAGACAGACAAAGCGATACTATAAGGGTTTCTTGTTTTACTAGGAAGCCATAAAAATAAAAAAAAATAATTAACTTTTTTTATGTTTTTCTTTTCCTAGAAATAATAATAATAATGCTGGACAAATCACACAGCATCATCTAGCCCCAAGCTAAGCAGAGCTTGTGTTATGGATACTAGATGACTGATATACTTAATACATTATACTACATAGATAGATATTTTTATTATAAATAGAAAAACACCCTGAACAAATATCTGCAGATCGTACAGACATTTGTCCCGAGGCGGGAATCGAACCCGCAACCCCTTGCGTCGCAGGCGGACCTTCGCCCGCTGCGCCACAGAGCTCGTCAAAATAGAGGTGTGTTGTCTTACCTAACCACAATTTTGATGGTTTTATGGTTTGTAGAAGGTAGGTTACCTCATCGGTAACTTAAAGGGGCTTGTTGAAGTGATAACTTCTTATGGGAGGGTAAACCGCTTCGTTACGTAACGCGTTACGGCGCCAGTCTGTCTGGCTTCCCTTCCTCCCACGCATACGCGATTTGAAATTCATTCAGAACAAGAAACAGTTTTCCTGTTACCAGTAATTGTTACAGTAGTAATAACAGTCAGTTTATAAGTGGTACGTAGCAATTTTTTATCCTGTCTTAAATAACTTTATTTGTTTAAACTAGGAAAATTAATTCATATTTTTTTAACAAAAGAACCACTTAAATATAAATATAGTAATAAAATATAGAATTTTGCTTAAATTTGTACCCAAACCGCTTTTTGTATGCTTATTTTACATTTGAGTATTTCCCTCGATTTATCACGGATCCCACCATCAGAACCTGTGACAAAACTGTGTTTAAAAGCAAGCTAATAATTATTAAGTGAAACAAAAAACCCAACCAGAACTTTATTTTTTAAAAAAGTGTATTAATAATAATTTACTGGAGGGGCATATATGCCCTAAATTTAGCAATATGCCTCTCCAGTAAATTATTATTAATACAATTTTTGATTTTAATGACCCTGATCATCAGAAAGACGATTTGTAGGTTAGTATGATGATTATGCCGTGGGGTGCCGACAGTAGAATGTTACCCCTCCTCTCATGCCCTTGGATGCAGTAAGAGCCAGCTAAGGGATACCTCCCGTACTGCGCTCGCCAACCCACCTGCCAAGCGTGTTGAGTATGGTAACTACCCCTCATGGAGACTCATGAGGGAGGCCTATGTTCAGTAGTGGACGTTTGAAGGCTGAAGTGATGATGATTATTGGATAGGTATATTATATAAACTTCGATATCGTCTCCCGTGAATTTTTAACCAACTTCAAAAAAAAGGAGAAAGTTCTCAAGTTTATTGTACTTATTTGTTTTTTCTGTTGTCATCTTTTCTGTTTCTTTCTTCTATTTTGTCGTCTTCATCAGTTTCACTTCACCAAATAATACTTTCTGAACGCAAATTCTTGACTTTGTTAAAATGACTACTTACTTATATGTTTTCCTACAATATTTGAGGAGATTTATCATGGATCCCATCATCAGAAGTGAGTTTTGAAAAGAATGTGACCTAGTTGGAAAGTGTATCTATTTAAACCCCAAAAGAGTTTTCCATATCGATTCATAATCACCGGAGTTCTGGAGCTACAAAGATTTTAAAAAATCAAACGACTTGAGAAACCCCTTTTTTTAAAGTCGGTAAAAACTTAATGGCAGGTAAATCTAATAGTCATTCTCATCTCTTTATCCTTTATTGGAAATTTTCGACGTTAAAAGCTTAATGAATATTTATGAGCCATTCGTCTTTTCCGCTTTTCTGAGACGAGGTTGAACTTCTAAGGCGAATCACTTGACATGATATCAATATCTACGTACAGTAGAATAGAAAGCATTTCACTTTGTCTGTACGTGTTTAATCACATGACATTAAGGTTCTTGGTAATATACAGGCACAAAACACAAAAAAAAAATCGGCCAATTGCGAGCGGGACTCGCGCACGAAGAGTCCCGTACCATTATTCTGTGAATATTTCAAGCGTCTCCCGGATGCTGTTATTAATATCGAGCAAAAAAATCACGTTTATTGTATGGGAGCCCCCCTCAAATATTTGTTTTATTTTAATTTAATTATTTGTTTTTTACTACTAACTAAATATTCTGTGAATATTTCAAGCGTCTACATGTTGCTGTTATTAACATCGAGCAAAAAACGGCAAAAAAATCACGTTTGTTGTATGGGAGCCCCCTTTTTTTATTTTATTCTGGTTTTAGTATTTGTTGTTACAGCGGTCTAGCTATCACGATTCATTAAATTACAGCCTGGTGACAGACAGACGGACAGCAGAGTCTTTGTAATAGGGTCCCGTTTTTACCCTTTGGGTACGGAACCCTAGAAACAAACACCAACTTCTAACAACAGGTCTACGCTTAGCTACGAAACCCTACATAGCGCGTGGCTCAACACGCACCTGGCCTAATTTATTTGTTTATTGTAAGTCTACGATTAGGTTTTTGACAAAGGAAGTAAAAATAAAATTTATAAAAAAATGCGTATGTTTTCACAATAAATATTTTAATACTAATATTAAACTTGAACAAGCAAACAATATAAAGGGTCTTCCAGTAAGGACTTCCGAACTTTGACAGTTGATAGCGGCCATCTTGTTGAAGCTACATCTGTCAAATTAGTTGTCATTTATTAAGTCTATTTTGCCGAATCACCATGGACGGACCCAGCATTGAACAACACGTGCAAATAATAAAATTATTTTATCAAAATGGGTGTTCTGTTCCGGCAACGTACCGCGCGCTTCGCCCATTTTACGGTCGCCATAGTCCTCATTCCGAGAGGACTATTCGCAGTCTGGTGGATAAATTTGAGTCCACTGGTTGAGTAAACAATCGACCAACACCCGTACGTCCACGAAATGCAAGATCTGCCGAAAACATCGCTGCTGTCCGTGAGAGTGTGCAGGAGAATCCGAGGCAGTCAATTTCACGTCGCTCACAAGAACTCGGCCTTTCGCAGACCACAACTTGGTGAATTTTGCGTCGTGACTTGGGTCTGCATCCGTACAAAATTCAACTGACCCAGGAACTGAAGGTAAACGACCATAGACAACGACGTGTATTCGCTGAATGGGCTCTGGAGCAGTTAGCAACTGACCCTAATTTTCATCGTAAAATCATCTTCAGTGATGAGGCTCATTTCTGGATAAATGGGTTCGTAAACAAACAAAAATTGTCGAATTTGGTTCGATACCAATCCACATGAGATCCAAGAGCGTCCAATGCATCCCGAAAAAGTCACTGTTTGGTGTCGATTTTGGGCTGGCGGCATCCTCGGTCCATGATGATTCCTAGCCGATTTCGGCCATGGCGACTGAGTATTCAGAGAAGAAGTCTCATAGGAGGGTTCTGGTTTTCTACCCTTTCATGTGCTCTAAGGTGGCTTGTGTACCCAATCTTATAAGAGAAGGTACGAGAGCACTTTGGGCACGTTAATACTCCGTTAGTAAAATTGTACCGGATGTCAGCTGGTGCACGGGCCTTCAACTCATCGCGCTTCCTATCAAGCTCCTCGCGACGCTCATCTTCAAAGGTATCAACCTGTTGATGGATGAAACGTCTCCACTCAGGGCGCTGTGCTGCTTTTGACTCCCAAGTAGATGGTTCAATTTTGCACCGCTTCAAATGTCTTTTCAGAACATCCTTATATCTCAGGTATTGGCCACCGCTTTTACGCTTACCGCACTGGAGTTCTGAAAAGAAGATGCGCTTCGCAACTCTACTATCCGGCATTCGAGACACGTGTCCACACCAGCGTAGCTGTCGCCTCATCAGATACACCTCAATGCCTCCGACTTGAGCGCGCTTCAGGACATTAGTGTTCCTGACGCGGTCTGACCATCGGATGTTCATGATGTCTCGGAGACATTTGAGGTGAAATCTGTCGAGTGTGCGAATGTGTTTGCGGTACAGGACCCATGACTCAGACGAGTACAGGAGATTTGGTAATACTACCGACTGATAGACACTGACTTTGGTGGAAAGGTGGAGATCGTGTGAACGAAAAACTCTTGTGCGTAGTCTACCGTAGGCCGCGGCAGCAGCACCTATTCTACCGTTAATTTCGGCATTTAAGTCACACTTGGGGGTGATCATGCTACCAAGGTATTTGAATTTGGATACATACTTTAACTCATTTCCACTGATGTAGACACTAGTATGTGGTATGTTAGTAGCATTTACTGCCACAACCTCCGTCTTTTTAATGTTAATTTTTAGGCCAAAAGTAGTGCATGCATCGTCGAGTCTGGTCATCAGGTTTTGTAGACCTACGGATGTATCCGCAACAAAACATAAGTCGTCGGCATACATAATCTCTGATAAGATAGTAGTTGAGACTTTTGTGGTGGCCTTAAGTCGGGACAGATTGAATAGTCCACCATCCATACGAAAACGGATACGGATCCCATCATCAAGATTCTGGAGGGCTTCACGGACTACGATGGCAAAATATAGTGCAAATAAGGTTGGTGCTAAGATCATATCACCTCGGTCCATATTTCTTTGAGAACGACGTTGGCCTGGCCATCACTGTCAACGGCGAGCGCTATAGGTCGATGATTACCAACTTCTTTTGGCCTGAATTGGATGATCTGGATACCAACGACATGTGGTTTCAACAGGACGGCGCTACGTGCCACACAGCTCACGGCACATTCTGCACGAGCAGTTAGAGGGCATGGTCATCTCACGTGGAGGGATGTCAACTGGCCACCGAGATCGTGCGATTTGACCCCGTTAGACTTTTTTTGTGAGGTTTTCTTAAGTCTCAGGTCTATGCGAATAAGCCACAAACCACAGCGGCCCTCAAAGCCAACATTACCCATGCCATCGGTCAAATTCAGCCTGATTTATGCGCCAGAGTCATGGAAAATTGAACAGTTCGAATGCGCTCCACCCAGAGAAGCCTTGGCGGACATTTGAATGATGTTATATTCCATACATAATGGCATCGATAGGTCTTTCGAACAAATAAAAAAATTCGATGGTATCTCACACACACATAGTTTTATTCAAATTTAAAGATAGGAAGCGTTTAATGAAATACCCTTTACAAAAAATATTAATATCTATATTTTACCACTAATTTTTGTTTTTTGAGTAATGTCCCTGGGCTTTCGGGCTATGTGGCCTTAAATCTAAAACAAACAAAGTATGATGTTATTACTCGTACCTAAGTTTTCAAATTAAACACTTTAAGGAAATTAAATGATTATAATTTTATCCATTTTATTTGTCATCAATAATATTCTTATTACATAAAACATTATTTTTATATTTGTTATGTCGCCAGGCGTCATTGAGCTTGCCCATGATAGCTTCGTTGGAATATCAGAATTAATCATCAAGGTGTGAACAACTTTACCAGAAGCAATTGCAATTATAATATTTTTTTGAAATAAACGTTCTAAACTAATGAGAAATCCTATAAACGCATTACTGGGAATAGTAACATAGTTCTGATCAGTATTGCCTTTTGGTTTGAAAAAGACTCGACTATTTAGTAGACTATCATTTTTCTCGCAAACTTTAGCAATTAATTATTAAAGTGGCTACATGCGTAAGTGAGAATGCATCATCCCAATCAAATTCAAATTTATTAAGATATAATAAATAAGTTGAACAAATTCATGGATACAGGAATGTAATAATGTGTTGTGATCGCGAAAGTTTAAAAAAGACAAAAGTTAGCTATCCCAGGGGACAAAATTTTGCCCCCTGTTTATATAAGAAAAAACAATTGTTGAAAAATTAAAATGACCAATATTTACTGACACAACAGACATGACATTAAAGCTGAGCATTACATTACTTTTGGTGCTAAGACTGAAATAATAATGCAGAGTTGTTAAATTCTTGATAGGTACGCAGTAAAATGGAAAATAGGAACGAGGGCAGCTGTTCAAAGCTCCAAAACAAACAGGAATCACTCGCTTCATCTTGCAGCTTTCATTCCATGTCTTTTGTTACAAAAAACAACCGCTTTGTCTTAGCCTCGTTTGTGGTGCAAATATGTACCTAGACGTGGTTTCTGTTTTCACTTCCTGCCTAAGCGGGAACATTGTTGTAACATTAATGTTACAACAATAATTAGCTTCAACATATTTTTACTTCGCTAGCGTATTGCGAGTTTGTTGAAATAAGTTTTCTTACATATTACATGCCTATCTACATAATATGCAATTACGGGATATTTATTTACCATGATTTGAAATTTGAGATTGGTTCATGTATGATCATGTCGTGTGAAACTGCGCCGAAGTATCGGGAAACTCAAAGCTATAGATGTATGGATGTTTGTTACCTCTTCACTCAAAAACTTCTCTACGAATTGAGTTGAAACTTTGCACGTATTGATGTTGACCAGGGTTAACACATAGGCTATTTTTTATCCGGGTACAACGCATGCGAAGCGGCGGGCAAAAGCTAGTATTGCATAATTATAGTGTTCACAGCCATAATTGTTTCAAAAGGTAAGACTTTTGAAACAATTATGGTCGTGAACGTGTTTGCGAAATTGTGAATAGGTAAAATCGTAGTTTAGCTAAGATCGTTTCAACAATCATAAGCCCATGTTAGGATACTTCCCACATCTAACATGCACTTATCATGCAGTATTATTGTAGGCAATGAACCTTTTAAAATAACAAAGCTTTCTTTTTGTTTCAGGTATGATTGACGTAGGATTTTAAAAACTGTGATTACGAAGTCGTTTTATGTTACAATTGGCCTACAAAACGGATTTTACTTAAGTAGGTATGTACAATATACATAAGTCAGGTAAATACTTAAGTAAGTATCACACTTTAAAGATGATCATCTCGTGAAGGCTTATTCGCAGGTCCCAGATTTTACTAATAAAATTCACACATTAATATGTATAATAAAACCATAATAAACTATCATCATCATTTCAGCTATAAAACATCCACTACTTAACACAGGCCTCCTTCATGAATTTCCATGAGGGGTAGTTGCCATACTCACCACGCTTGGCAGGCGGGTTGGCGAGTGCAATACGAGATGTTGATACACGGAAAGACGCTTCTGCCCATCTTCCGGAGGTATCCCTTAGCAGGCTCTTACTACATCCACGGGCATGAGAGGAGGGGTCACATTCTACTGCCGGCACCCCACGGCCAATAAAGTGTACCTTTTTTACGTGGAATTCCGCAAGTATTCCACTCCACGTCCACAAATACACCTCGTCTGATGACAAATCGGTGAACTTAAATAAATAGGGCATAGTTCGAAATAGGGATGTGCTTCGATACTTTATAGGTAAAAAACTAGATAACAAATCATCAGTGGTTATTTTTAAACTTTCGCGATCACAACACATTATTACTATATTGGATTAACGGGTATTTATCGCGTAATTACCTTCATTATTATACCGACGTTTCGACCGTATTGCACCTGGTTGTGGTCGCGGGAAGACAGGACAGAAATTATCAATGATCATCCCGGATAGAATAATTGATGTCGCTGTTTGAACACAATAAAAAAATAAAGGCCAAAATTCTTGAAATTGTCTTAAATCTACAAAGATATAATAACAAAAAAAAATCGACTTGATAACCTACTCCCTGTATTGAAATCTGTAAAAAATAATCATGGGCAGAATTAACAACTGGAGTTTTGAAATAAAAAATGGATATAAATAAACGCAACACATAAAGATAACAAATAAAGTTGTCAAAAGCGCAATATCAGCAGGACCTCCTGTTGATACAGAGTATAAATAAAGAAACAAAATGATACAAATAAATAAAAGAAAACTGTAATTAATGCGCAGTCTGTCAGTAAGTACCTAGTGTGCTCCTAGTTCATGCACTGTAAACTATTTATATAATACTTTATCAAATATAGGATTAAAATTTTTACTGCTCAAACCCGTTTAGTTTTGAGTTTTTTTTTCGGTAAACTGTACTACAGTTATTAAGGTACTTCACTGATGGGCCCCGAGTACACTACACTTAGGGGCCGTCTCCACGAGCGAGGGAATTGCGGCGATGTTATCGTCCGTGTCACTTTTTTCTATACACTCTCTTAGAGGCCGTCTTCACGAGCGAGAGAATCGCGACGAGTCCGCGCTATAGAATCGCCGCGATTCCCTCGCTCGTGGAGACGATCCCTAAGGGGGATACCTACTGCCCCAATAGTGTAGTGCCACGACTGCCGCGCCACATGAACATTAACATTTAGTTATCTATAATATTTTTTCTAGATATTCAAGTTATTTGCAGTTATCTAAAAAAACTATTACTAGATACTTATTTTAAATTTGAATAATAATTATCATGCAACTATCGATTCCTTGTTTTATGAGAATGATTATCAATAATCAAATAGCTTCACTATTTTAGAAAACATCATCCCTACTGTGAGCTGTCAAAATTATTATCCTAAGTGATAAAGTTTATCTTGACAGTAACAGTATTTCTTTTGATTACCAGCAACATCTGATGTCAATCCTGTGAAACCTGCGGCACCTCACTAGTTGGCGCGGTTAGAATTCCTGGCGGTCCCGCCATCGGACCCGATATGATCAAATATCTTGCCTTCAATGCCGCTACGTATTTGCAGAATGTCGGCTATTTTATCACTATAGGAATGAAAACAGTGGGATGGATTTGTAATAAGTACCTTAGAGGTGCAGTTGGACTAATAGACACTTGAAAAGCAGAAGGTTGCGGGAAAAATATGTTTGTACTATTGATGTTTGGCCAGGGTCTTTGTGTGTTCGTTTAATAATTTCTACAAAGGAAAAAATATTGGTCAATATGTTTTAACAGTACTCTAGTTCCTATAACACAAGCGCTGCCTTTTCTTTCTGGCTAGATGGTATATCACTAACATGTGATGGATGATTGTTACCTCTTCACGCAAAAACTAGCAAACGAATTTAGATGAAACTTTGCACATATTATAGAAGTAGACCATGATTAACATTTATAGGCTATTTTTTATCCGGATGCCACGCATGCGGGGCAAAGCTGCGGGGACAGGTAGTTTTCTATACTAATATTATAAAGAGGTAAAGTTTTTGAGTTTGTGAGTTTGTGACGTTGTAGGAGGTAATCTCTGGACCTACTGAACCGATTTTGAAAATTATTTTACAAATAGAAAGCCACAGTATTTGTATGTGTATGTAGGCTATAAATTAACCCGAAAAATTTAAAATATCTTCGTGGTAGTTGGATTTCCAAAGTAAGTAGGATAAAAAACGGTTGAACGAAAACGTTTCTTACAAACACTGCCTCAAGGATGAGAGGTATATGTTTGAGTTCTGGAGAAAAGTTTTAAAGCTTGTTATTGCCTACAAAAAAGTCAGCAACAGCCTATATCTAACTTTTATATTAAAGTTACAAAAAGTAGTTGTCTATATTTAATAAATAATTTAAATCGTTTGGTGATATTTTTTGGTCATGATATCGACAATTACGAATTCTTATCAAAATAAGTAAATTTATCGTCTCAAGTGTTTAAAACAAAAGCCTTTTCCCTTTTACTTCATATAATTTGGACCAATGGTTAAAGAGATAATACGACATAGGTATGGTACCGCGACTGTGTCGTAATCTATAGAGTGATATTTCTATTAGGCGGCTTTTTTCTTAAACAACACGTCAATCTTTATTATAGGTAACAGTATCCTGTCAAGATCTCTTTTGCCCTCACGATTAACAAGTCCTAGGATCAAAAGTTATCTCTGATAGAGAGATCTGTTCTTCTTCCTCCTTGAGAAAGCAGTGTTTTTCCCATGGGTAAGATATAAGTTGACTTATATCTCAGGTTGGAACTCCTGAAAGACAATCATCATAAGTAAAAATGTTTACTGTGTGTATTATATAATTGGGAAACGGTTGTTCCTGTACCGTTTACTAAAAAAAATATTTTATGCAAAATTACTTAAGTACTGCAATACGAAAACTAAGCCACGCTAGCATAAATTAAAGTCAGATTGTGTAAATGTTTCTTAAATACATTATTATATTACATCAGATACATTATTATAGCAACTAATACATGTTATGAATAACTAAGCCCACTAAAAATAGATAGAATAAATTTATTTATCATATTATAGCAATCAATACATTCTATGAATAACTAAGGCCACCGTTATATATACAAACTCTAAATACAATTTCATACCAGTATTATCTAATGGTAGCAGTAAAATAATAACAGAAAATAAGTTCAGTAAACATTTACCGCTACGTCTAAACAACCTTTTTAGATCACCGAGGTCACGAAGGCTCCCATACGTCAAAGATATTCGAGAAGCAAGAACGATAATCAATCTTAAGACAAAAACGGGATAGCTGTTTTGTTCGATAGACAACCCTCGTAACCTCGTATACCAACCATAACGCCACTTTATCTACGGAACAAGGGAGGATTGATCAATGTGCTTATGACCTTAATAATAATGGTTAATGTCCTCCTCTCGTATCCGTAGATGCAGTAAGAGTCTGTCAAGGGATACCTCCGGAAGGAGCACGTTGTTGAAAGACATCGCTGTTTTTTTAGGGCCGGCCCCCACGACGTCTATTTCAAATTCAGGTCCCTCATACCAGATTTAAACCGACGCGCGTCGTGCCGCATTGCACCCCAACGCGGCAAGTCGGTGTTGTGCATTGTCCCCTGTGGCACTACCCCGACCCAAGCCATTCGGGGTCATTCTCCGGTATTTTTAGGAGTTGGGCTGCAACTCCTAAAAATACCTACCGGAGAATGACCCTGGCAGAATTCCACAGGCAACGGCGAAGTAGATGCGGATGTTAGAAGGGATCCATGGCGGTCATTTGTTGCAGTGCAGTATGCTACTACAGTAGCACGTATCCTATTGGATACGTGCTACTGTAGTAGAAAGAAAGCTACTGTAGTTTAAAGTTAGCCGTAGCCGTCGTCAACTTTTGGAATTATTGTTAAAATTAAACGTAGCCCCGTGACTGAGAAACTGAAATCGTTACGTAAATTACACGGCACAGCGTTTCGATAAAAGTGGGATAGGTCGGTACTATTTATTGGATTTCTTTGTCAAGGTAGATTGATTGGAACGCTTTTCCTATCAGCCTAAGGTGAAATTACTCTCTTTGTTAAAGACAAGGATCTGCTAGCTTGTAAGCTCCAATACTAAATGAGTGAGATGTGAAAGGAGATCCCAGGAACAGATAGTTGTACGGTTAACAATATAGCATCAAAATAAGAAAAAATCGTTCATCATCTACCTAGTTAAGAACTTGTTTAGTATAACAAGTTCATAACCAGGTAGATGATCAATAAATATTTAGCGACAATTTCTCCCAAACTAAATAAGCTAGCTTAACCATTTTAGTTATCTTAGAAGTTAATGGACCTATGATTTTGAAATTTGTAAAGTTTAGAATCGAAATATTGTCTCCGCCACCCCTCAATGTTTATAAAGGACTTATTCAATACCTTAAACAACGAGATAAACAAGACAAAAATTCATACCTATCTTAATAAAGGTGTTACCTCAAACTTAATTTTTTTTCTGCATTTTTAGGGTTCCGAACCTCAGATAAGAAGCCGAGGAAGCCCTTGTAGGATCACTCGTTTGTCCGTCTATCTGTCTGTCAAGACCCTGTTTATCCGAAACGGTTGCAGGTATCAATTTGAAATTTATTTCAAAAATCAAGGTCTGCAGGCAGATGATGCCCATCGAAAATCTAGATTCTACCTCAAGGCATTCTAATTTAACCAACAAGTGTAAAATTTGTATGAAAATGGCAAAAACTAAAACCTCTAGGGCACTTCCAGAAGTTTCACGACTCTAAGTTGGAATCTTATGTGGCACAACTACCGGAAAAATTCTGAAATATACATAATAAAGCTGGCGTAAATTCAATACCAATTAGTTGAGAGGTTATTTTTGGTAAGTATTGGTAAGACACAATATAGATATACCAGCAAATGGCGTATTTCGGCTGACCGTCCTATTCCGAACCCTTAGGGCGCGGTCTTGCTCGCACTTGTCCGCTTTATTTTTACCGTTATCTCGTACCGTTACATCTATTTCGCTTTATATAATAGTCTCTCCGTGAAGCCGCAGGCAGACATAACGAATCCTCCTTGGTTCCTTGTTGTACTGCGGAAACCTAAAAATGGCTTGTATAAGGCTCTCATAGGACAAGTTTAGCTCATTCGGACGTTATTTATGTTATTATTTACGTTATGGATGTTATTTATAGGGCTTTTATGCATGCAAAGTAAAAGCAAGGAGCTTTCCAATACCATCAATATAGAAACATTACGACGGTACCCACCGCACACGTATGGTTTCGTCCGATATTGAGACATGGATGCAGCAGATACTAAAACGAGTACAATGCACCGATGCGAGGACAAAAAGAGCAATGACCTCTTTTCTTTGCGTTTACTCAGAGAAGGAAGGACTTTTGTAGTTTCGGTAAAAGATTTTGTTGCTATTTAAATGTGAGTTTTTGCACAAGATTGTTGCCTTGTTTCGTAAATTTAAATATTTATGGAACGAAAGTTGGTGGTACATACTATTATACATAATATTCGCTATATCTCTACTTATTTTTATTTGACTAACGCTCACCAAGCCACACGATTAGTTGAGTTAAGACTCGTTTTGTGAAAAAAAGCTATACGAGTCTTACGCATGCACTTAAAAAATATAATGATGTGCTTCAGCAGATAATCCGGATAACTTTTGTGACGTGAAATTTCAGGAGTGCCCCTAACCAGATTTTGTTTTTCCTCAAATATTATTATGTGAACCCGTATCCAGTTGATATTGCTGCCTGGATAATTAAGAAGAAAAGTTAATGCAGGGTTATTTTTAAATTTATTTGTTTCTTTAAAACCAAAATTTATTTTCAACGAAACACCTCCAACAGCATCTATTCCAGCAAACGTTACGTCAGTATTTTAGAATATAGAGTAGAATAAATGCATACTCTAGAAAATACTAAGCTCTTTCCCCTAACCAGAGCGTATTTTTACATGCCAGTGTATTTTTAAGGTTCTTCGAAAGTTTATTATTTTCTTCCGTAAAAGTGTGAAATTATTCTGACGAGTAACACGTACACCGCCATATCGTCATGATTTGCTGACATTTCGGTAATAAGTCTACTATCTTCCTTAGCACCTGTCGCGACTGGTTTTGACAGTATAGTGACGTAATTCACCCTTTTTCAATTTATTTAGTTCGATTCTGGCCGGGCGGATGTATAGATAAGTCATTTATTTCTCTCACAAAAGCTTGAGTAGGTAGTGTTGTATAACTAAATCGATAAAATGTATTTTCACCGTCCGTCTATCACTCTGTTCTTTTCCTATTTCCTTTCTCCTTTCCATATGTGGTCCTGAAATCACCCGGTACCCGACTGAAAACCAGCGTAGCATCTGAGTCTGGCCAGGTGCTTCACAATGCTGAGTCGCGGACCTTTTTACCCGCGGCACATTCTCTGCTCCTGTTCGCAATGTAAAACCTATTTTTTATACCAATTTTTTTTATTTATATATTTTTGTGGTTTTATCCTATTTCGTGCGTGTTGTAAATAAATCTTATTCTTCTTCTTTACATCTGTTTTATAAGAATTATACAGCGTCAGCAACTGCTATTCATGTTGTACGGGACGCTGCAGTGCCTGGGTCATTGTTAGATGGATTATGCTTGCCCAGCACTTATACCATCCTCTCAGCTTTGCCAGCTTTAAGTCAGAAGAAAGAACAGGTCAATATTGACGTCACATCTGAAGTTGAGTAAGCTTCTAAAACCTAACAAATTAAGCGTATTTTGTGAAAAGTGGTGACTGGGGAAGGTTTTTATTGGAAATTCAGAAATTTCGGAAAGTCATTCATTTGTTTCCATAGTTTGAAATTACAAAACTTAGACACGGTAAAAAACATATTAAATAAACCTGTCTTGCAGATTACCAGTGCTCTCGCTCGGCACAAATAATATGCTGACTAGTTAGCTTGCACTACCGAATAAAGCCGACACTACCTTGTCTCGGTGGTTAACTAATTTTTTTTTGTAATGTGTTCCCTTAATTTTGGAAGCTTCACATCATGCCCTTTTCATTTAATACCATACTTGGGTACAAAAACATTCGATTGTTCACCCCTACTTTCAACCCCCATATCTTGTAAACTTTTTAAACAGTTGCTTTCAAATAAAAAAAAGCATTTAAATCGGTCCTCTCGTTTAAGATCTACGGTGTCACAGACAGACACGCAGAGACATTTGATATTTTTTTTGTATTCGTGGTCTCGGTATTGATCTAAATGTATGTAATATATGATAAGTATTAGTTACAAAAACAATTTATTTGAATATTCTATTACCAAAAACACAAGCTTTGCTTACTTTGTGGATAATTGGTGCTGTAAGAAATGTGCAGCATTATAATATTGTATTACATACAAAAAAAATGAATTTATTTTATGTATTTAGTATTTTATCTATCACCCATCCCCACTTTAATGTGGCAACTGACAATCGACGGTTTGGGGGTAGCTGCCTATCACCGATCTGATACTCGTAGTACACCGACGATATCCCCTGCCCCGGCGACGCTCTCCTGGCCCTTTATGCTGACGATGTGGCCTGCATCACCACATCTATGAGTCCAAAATTGACGATTGACAACGATGATCGCGAGATTTACACTTGTTGCAAACCTGTCGCGAGATGCGTAATCAGCCTGGGGGCGCCGCCGGCAGCGTGTCAAACGACAATGTTTTTGTCCCTACAATACAAAAGATATCAGTGAACTTTCTCTGTTAAATCATATACAGAACTCTCGCTCCAATTATCAGTTAATCCCAATACCGTTTAAAATCAATTCCTTTAATAAATATTGATTGAATCCAGTCAGTTAACAATAATGTTTTAACCAATAAAGCCAGTTACAAAAGAGAATGTTGAAACAAAACCGAGAAAAAAAACAAAATTATATATTCCAATACAGATAATGTAAATGTAAATGTGAATTCGGGATCGACCCACGATAATTATGGCTTTATAGGCATGTTATGCTCATTATACCCTAAATTCTAAATTTATTTAAATCAATATGTGTCAGTTGATTGGCCCCTAAAGGTATATTCTTTCAATCTAAGAATAGTTTGTACAAATACGATAAATTGTAACGTTACACAAAAGAATAAATAAGTAACTAAAAGTAATCCCACCAAAACATTTTCTTGTAAAATGTTGCCAAGACATATATGGCGTACCATGTATGGCTCGCACTGTCAAGTTATCAGATCTTTGTAGAGCCAAGCTTCTGATTCTCTTTAAATAACGTTGTTTTCATCGCCGTGTTGGAACAGAGTTGTTATTTAATTACAGTCTTCTCTCTTTCAAAGGTCATGCCAGAATACAGCGTTAGCCTACGGTCATGTGGGGAAATTACCAAGCCACATAATTTGGCAAAGGTGTAGAATTTGTGAACTCTACAAGCTCGTAAAGTTCACAGGCTTGTAATTTAAAGATAAAACAACAAAAACCTAAAAATAGTAAAAGGCAAAACGAAATACACTGGATATTTACGTACATGCCGTGGGGTACCGGCAGTAGTATGTTTACTCTCATCTCTTGCCCGTGGATGCAGTAAGGATCTGCAGAGGGATACCTCTGGAAGATGGGCAGCAGCGTCTTTCCGACTATCAAATCCTGTACAGTGCTGGCCAACCCGTCTGCCCAGCGTGGCGAGTATGGCATCAACTCCCTCACAATCTTGGAGATCCATGAGGGAGGCCTATGTCCGGCAGTGAACGTGGACAGCAGTCCTACGGCTGAGATGAAGATGTGTATTTAAGTTATTTAGGCTTTACCTTAGGAAAAATGAGCAATCAATAGCGGAACAAAATAATCCCAGATGAAAGTATTAAGCCTCATTTATAGAATGAGACAGAACAGAGTTCGCTAAACAATTTCATGCGATATGAGCAGTTCAATATTTCGTTATTCTCCGTAAATCTGACAAAGCCTATGAATTGTTTCGAATCAGCCGACCAAAAACAGTGATCCCAATCGACATACATACTTATACGGGGGATTTGAGGCTGCCTGGCTACCATGAACGCATTATAACGCAGTCGGTTTGTGATGTTTGCTGTAATGACATCCCTACTTAATTACATCCCAGTTGACATACTTATACGGGGGATTTGAGGCTACTGCCTGGCTACCATGAACGCATTATAACGCAGTCGGTTTGTGATGTTTGCTGTAATGACATCCCTACTTAATGACATCCCAGTTGACATACTTATACGGGGGATTTGAGGCTACTGCCTGGCTACCATGAACGCATTATAACGCAGTCGGTTTGTGATGTTTCCTGTAATGACATCCCTACTTAATGACATCCCAGTTGACATACTTATACGGGGGATTTGAGGCTACTGCCTGGCTACCATGAACGCATTATAACGCAGTCGGTTTGTGATGTTTGCTGTAATGACATCCCTACTTAATGACATCCCAGTTGACATACTTATACGGGGGATTTGAGGCTACTGCCTGGCTACCATGAACGCATTATAACGCAGTCGGTTTGTGATGTTTGCTGTAATGACATCCCTACTTAATGACATCCCAGTTGACATACTTATACGGGGGATTTGAGGCTACTGCCTGGCTACCATGAACGCATTATAACGCAGTCGGTTTGTGAGGTTTGCTGTAATGACATCCCTACTTAATGACATCCCAGTTGACATACTTATACGGGGGATTTGAGGCTACTGCCTGGCTACCATGAACGCATTATAACGCAGTCGGTTTGTGATGTTTGCTGCCTACTTAAATATATTAACCTACCGAACGGAAGACTGTTGTACCTAAAGCGTGCGAATACCATAATACAATACACTTAATTGCACACCTTAAAAAACAGAAAAAAACTTACTATAAAAATAGGTACACTGGGTGGTCTTATCAAGTATGTTGATGAACGATCAGTTTCGTCGAGTGTTCCTCGTCCAGACTGCTGTTCTGGGTCATCATTATCGTCAGTTGCAGCTGTTAACAAAGACAGTACTATCTATAAAAATAACTGCGACTACGTATGTATATCGGTTAATATGGTGATAGAAGGTGCTTATTAATGTTAAGCTAAGAGTGTAAAACTTTCAATTTAAATAACGTCATTTATCACATAATTTACTTTTTACTCTTTATTTTATTTTACTCAAAACGATGCGACATGCAAAGGAAATACCTTAAATATTGTAGATAGAATATTTTGCTGAAAGGAGACTTTAATTTATTTTTAAAACTTATTAATTCTGCATTTAAAGACTTTATTTAAATTACTTCCTGCGTCTGGGAATCGAACCGACTCAAATGTGGAAAAAAACACTCTGTATTTTTATTATGCCAATCGAAGAATGGTCAAAAAATAAAACTCCTCTTAAGTAACATGGTTTCTTATAACAAAGAAATAACGTATAATATTTGATTAAAATTGTAAGAAAATTATTTATTGCCTACGACGACGTTCAAAAACTTGCTAAACAAAAAGCAATACGACAACGTGGACAAGTTGCAAACAGAATTGAGACATATCATATCGAGTATTCACCATGTAGCTCTTGGTTAGCTTTATAATGAGGTATAAAAAAAAAAAATAGGTTTATTTCAGTAACTTAATCTATACATTTCATTTTATGCATTGGAAACCCCCTTTTAAGTAGATAAGTACCTGTGTTAGGGGGTATCGCTCTTGCCTAGTAAGAGTACCTAACTAAATACAGATTAAGTTATTACAAAAATTATCTAAAACAACTGTGCGTGTTTTGTTTGTGTTTTTTGTGTATGAATGAGTAGGTATGTATGTATGTGTATGTATGCTTTATGTGTACGAAAAAGTGTAAGTGTCTTAATATTTATATGGATGTACATATGTATGTGTGTGGTTATGTGGTTGGAGGGTAATTCTACGAGACAAACTCCAGAAGTTCTTCCGTGTCCTGATAGGAAAGGCTGAGAAGCCAGTCAGTAAGAATAGTTTTAGTTGCGTGTTTAGTAAGTGGATAAATATTTAATTTTTTATTGATTTTATTGTACAGATTGTTGGATTGTTTGATGTATTGTCGTTTTGCAAATTTTGAATAAACTGTCTCATTACAGGTAACTTTGTCCTTTCTTCTCTTCGTGAGTTTAGTTGGGTCATATGTATTTTAATTGCTTATGCAGTTTTAAAACAGCGTGTAGTATGTAGAGCTTTCTAACCGTCAAATTACCAGTATTGGAGTATAGCAACTCTGTAGGGTAGCGGTAGGGTCTACAGAAAATTACTTTTAAGAGAGATCTTTGTGCTCTTTCTAACTGAAGGAATTTTGTTTTCGTAGCTCCGCCCCAGATTGGTATGCCGTAATTCAAGACTGATTGTGCTAAACTTTTATAGATCTGTTGTATTAGTTCTTTGTCAGCTACATGGCGGAGTGCTTTGAAAATCCAAATCAGCTTTCTTGTCCTGTTCATTAAAAGCTCGAGGTGAGCATACCAGGAGAGCCTTTGATCAATCATGATACCGAGATATTTTGTTGTTGTGACTTTTTCTATATTTGGACAGTTGCAATTTATCTTCTCACATTGGTTATTATGTATTTGAATACAATAATCATCTGGGGGCTGGGAATAGTTATATTTTGTGTAAGTCATAAAATTTGTTTTTAAAATGTTTAAAGTTAGTAAGTTAGAGTTGAGCCAATTATATGTTTTTGCTAGTACTGTTTCAGACTTAATTTTAGTGTCACTCCAAGATGTTCCAGTAAATACTATAGCAGTATCATCCGCGTAGGTATGCTACCCTTGTCGACGCACTGGATATTTCTACCACGTTGTCAGCTAAAGTTCTATAGACCAAAAACCCGACGGCACCCTGGGAAAGGTTGTCTCCCTCCATAAAGTACAATAGGTGGCCAGATTCTAGGGTTATGGTGTCCTCTTCCACTCTTTCGGTCTTCACATAGACCCAAAACATGCCACGCTATGCACTCCAGTTGTTCTTCTTTTGCAGAAAATGTTCGTCGAGTCATAGCGTGCGTCCGTTATACGTAGGTTGTTTAATTTAATATATGTATTAAAAAAAGCTTATCGCGAGATTTAAGCAGGTACTGGTATTTTCATTGTTTGAAAAAAAAACAATTAGATCAAGTTACAGGGTACACAGGTTAATCTCGCGACAAGCTTTTTTATTACATATGTAAAGACGTTTTTAATTGACATTAAACTTTAATGGAAAACGTTTATTTTAATATTTTTAGTGGGTACCTAAGTTTAAATAAAAGCTTGTTTGTTCAAAAGTTTTTTTTACTTATATTTATTTCATCTCATTTCAGCCATAAAATGTCACTACTGAACACAGGCCTCCCTGATTGTCCATTAGGTGTAGTTGCCATACTCACCACGCTTGGCAGGCGGGTTGGCGAGCGCAGTACGGGATGTTAAGACGCCGGAGGTATCCCTCAGCAGGCTCTTACTGCATCCACGGGCATGAAAGGAGGGGTAACATTCTACTGCCGGCACCCCACGGCACTGAAATTAACTTATAATAATGTAGGTGCCTGCATCCTGATTTGTAGCGTATTATACCACAGCAGATTTGTTGATACACAGAAATACGCTGCCACCTATCTTCCGGAGGTATCCCGTGGCAGATTCTTCCTGCATTCACGGGCAAGAGGCACTATTCTACTGGCGGCACCCCATGGCAACAAACAAACATGATAAACATATGGCTGCAGGCGGAAAAACTTTTCGTAATTTCATCATCATCATCATTACAGCCGTAAGACATGCACTGCTGGACATAGGCCTCCCTCATTGACTTAGAGATCCAAGTGCATGAGGGGTTGTTGCCATACTCACCACGCTTGGCAGGCGGGTTGGCGAGCGCAGTTCGGGATGTTCTTGCACGGAAAGACGCTGCTGCCCATCTTCCGGAGGTATCCCTTAGCAGATTCTTAATTAATTAATTTTTCGTAATTTAGTAGTGCATAATTCCACGTTATGGGTGGTATTACATGAGTTCACTTTTATCGGCGTGAATTGTGTGAAACTTGTATATTTGTATGCAGTTAGTGTAAGTTACTTATCCACTCTGATATACGACATTTCGTTTTTCATTTTCATTGGGTTGTTTTGCAATTACTTCTTGTACGGTATATTCTTGTTCGCAGTATTACGGATTATTTGCGAAAAAAATTCCGTGTGAAGTTGATGTTTGAAAGAAGCCTTTGAATATAGAGATTGTTATCATCATGAATGAAACGTAGGTACAATTTTTGATGATATATTTGACGCTTAAAAAACTGTTTCATCTTTTTATCATCATTTCAGCCGTAAAACGTCCACTACTGTACACAGGCCTCCCTCATGGATCCATGAGGGATAGTTGCCATACTCACCACGCTTGGCAGGCGGGCTGGCGAGCGCAGTACGGGATGTTGATATACGGAAAGACGCTGCTGCCCATCTTCCGCAGGTATTCCTTAGCAGGCTCTTACTGCATCCACGTTTAAAAGCACCAAAAATTATGAATAATGGAAAACAAGGTTTTACCTTAAATTTTCAAAATTAATAGCAGTAAGGCCTTTTTATCTAATAAAGATAATTTATGCAGCGCCAGCAACTGGTAATCATGTTGTACGGGACGCTGCAGTGCCTGGGACATTGTTTGATGGATTAGGCTTGCCCAGCACCTATAACATCCTCTCAGCTTAGTCAGCTGTTAGTCAGAGGAAAGAACAGGTCAATACGCCTGAAGCTAACTAAGCCGCGTATTTCCTCACGATGTTACCGATGTCTTCACCGTTAAGCACGTGTTAAATGTGAACTTACGTAAGTCGTGTTGCCGAATGGTATGTAACCCCCGTTTCTATCCGAAGGTAGTGGGTTCGATACCAGCAGTGAACCAATGGATTTTTTTTTCTTGAAAATTGTAAGTTCTCAAAATGAAGCCACTAATAATTATGCACTAATAATACTATAATAACATAAAAAAAAACTTTATTTATTTAAAGACGCGCATTGCCAAAACTTATATTATTTACAACGCGCCGTGGATGTAGTAAAATTATGTGAAGGGATACCTCCGGAAGATGGGCAGCAGCGTCTGTCCGTGTTCCAACATCCTGTACTGCGCCGTACACCCCAACCCGCCTGCCATGCGTGGTGAGTATGACAACAACCCCTCATGAACATATCCTTTGTCCAGCAGTGGAAGTCCTGTGGCAGAGAGGATGATGATGATGATGATGAACGCGTCCCCTATCGGACCCAGTGTAATGACACCATTTGTACAGAAATGCCTGAAGAAATACTAACAAATATGCTTTTTCCAGTTCGGGAACGGCGCGTGTAATAAATATGAAGCTAGTAAATTATAGTACCACGATATAACAGCGGGGATGTGTCGAGTCCCAAAGCTTAAATAACGTAGTGGGTATTCGGGCTACATACACTCCCGATTGGAGCAACAAAAGGTATATCCCAATAATATATAGCCGAAAGTTTGTTTGTAATAGATGTATGGATGTTTGTTACCTCTTCACGCAAAAATTACCCTTGGCATGGAGCTGTAACTGCACACGGATAGATGTTAGGAATAGCACATAGGCTACTTTTTCGGGTACAACCCATGCGAAGCTGCGGGCAGAAGCTAGTATTAGTATACATTAGTAGTAGTTATAACATTATATAGATTTAAAGCCAAAATACAACCATTTAAATGCATCGATTACAAAATTCGAATGATTGAATTAAAATGGTTGTAATTATTTCTGGTTTAATTTAAATACATGACAAGTATTTTTGTAATTTCCTTTTAATCATTCTGTCGCTGGATATGTCGTCATCATTAGTCAATATATTTATGTTCATGTCGCCAGTTACCACTATTCTGTTTACAGATTTGTTTTTTTTCTTGTATTGAGTCTAGTGATTTTAGAAAGTTTTCTTTGTTCTTAAATGAAGGGTAGCGGTATATGGCTATTAAAGCAAGACTGTTTGCAAATTTTACACCACTAGACAGTTTGAGTCGTTAATCGTTGATTCGTCTGCGCTACTTAACCAGGTGTGGTTAAGTAGCGCAGTCTTATCATATACAATGACTCCTCCACATTTATTTATGATTTTTGATGTATTGTAACATACGTAGTCTGGCATTCGGCAGATAGGCAAGTCGTCCTGTAACCAGCACTCCGTTAGGACAACGGCGTCAAAGCCAATTTTGATACGATTTAATACAACCTGTAGATCCGCGAAATGATGACTAACACTTCTTATATTGTATGTTAGAACTTTAAAAGACGGGCCGGCTAGTATTTCTTCGCATTAGGATGAACAATATCTAATTGTAAATGATATTTATGGGACCATAATATTATGGATGGTGATGTTTCGGAGACACTTGTGTCTCCGAAAACAAAATCGTTTTTCGGAGACAAAATGGGCATCCCTCTTTTTTGAATGAACGAATGAAAATACACAAAATACGGAAGGAAAGCAAATGTAATTTTACAAGTAAAATATTACAAATCAATTACAATGGGCGGTCATATCGCTCAGAAGCGATCTCTTCCAGACAACCTTTGGATGGAGAAGATGCAGTTGATAGGAAGAATGGTCGGAGGTGTTCTCTTAAAAATATTATTAAATTGTGAACTCTTAAAAATATTAATAACATTCTAGTTTAATAATATACTTACATATTATATTGTATATATATATATATATATATTATAAATACATACTTAACACATATATACATATTATATGGTGTAGCAAAGGGAAATATTTTATAGAAGCGTAAAAAAAACTAATAAACAATACTATGATATTTTATCATATTTTACTGATCTTCGAAGTATTAAAAAGTATTAAGGAAACAGGGCAATTATTGTATATTGTTACACGAACTACAATTTTGTGGAATGGATTTTTGTAACAAAAATTATCGAATACGAAAAGAAAAACCCATAATTGTGAAATTTCTTCGTCACTCTTGAATTGCTTTTTGCAGACGTGGGATTTATGGGGATTTTGTATTTTTATTTGTATCAGTGTATTCAACAGCAATATGCGAATTATTGCACCTCGATATATCTATTTTATATAAATGGGCTTGCAGCTTGCGCCAAAGCGCCCAAATATTGACTGAACTAGGCGTTTCAAGCCATCTAATATAAATCGGAAGGAATTAAAACCACGCCTATTTAATAAAGGAGATTGCTAACCTATACTAACATCAGGTGGCCATAACTAGTTCCATCTAAAAGTTGTGTAAAAATAGACACTTTGCTGTGAAAAAAATGCTGACACAGTAACAAGGGTGTAGTTAAAGTGTCAGATTTGTTTATAAAAGTACCATCCGGGGCGAAAGTTTTTCCATCAGTGACTCTGAAAATTTACTGCTACAATAACCAGCTAAGCGTGACGTCAACGCCAACACGAAAGCAATTTTGTCCATGCAAATCGGCCATATTGTTTGTTTTGAATTTAACATCCGTCGGGTTTGCGTTGCGGTGTCGGTTAGTTTGTGCTTGGGTCAACGGTCCTACGCATCAAAATTATCAGTGTTGTTTCGAGTGCGAGTTGGTTTGATTTTTATGTTCAATTTGAGATTACGCGACGCATTGATGATATTGGTCTCAGGGATTTCACCTATTTTTAGCTATTACAAAACATTAGAAATTTATGTTGTAATAGTTAAGTAATTGAATTCATATTGGTTAACTATTACTACAGAAAAAAACATCTTTGGCGTTTTTTTCTGTTGTAATAGTTAACTAATCGACTAAAACAACTACCAATTTTAAATAAAACAAGTTGAGTTTAAAAGAAAAAACTTTTCAAAAACAAGCTTTAATTTCTTGTTATTAAAAAGAACTAAAAAGCTAAAAATTGCTTAATAACATATGTTCATATGGCCACCTTCCAGCTCCATCATCATACCATGGTTACCATCTAGCACCAAAGTACTGTCAAGACGGATCATACGAGCCCAAACTCGATGGGGTTGTGTCGTTTAACTACTGGAAAATGGCCATAGGAACTCGGTTATTATTCCTATGGAACCTGAAGGTTCCATCATCAGATCAGCTCCATGTCATAATAGTTTTGCGTACATAAAAAAAGTTAAAATTCCTGAGACCAAAATCGGGAAAGTCTTATAGGGAAAGTTTAAGTTATAGTTAACTTTTCTGTATTAGTTTCACATATAAGGAAGTTTTTTGTCATACAACTGACCGGTGCTTTCACCACAAAACTCATAGCTTCTTCCTGTATTCAGCATGTTCAAAGCGAGTCCGGACCAAACGCGTCCTAACAATAGCAAACTGCGACGGCTGTTCGTAATTAGATTAGAACTCCAGTATGCGTCTACGGTAAAAATATCTCAATTCTATTAAACTTCGCTAACAGAGTCTGCCAGCGAAGAACAAGATTTTTTCTTTCTTTTTAACCCCCAACAAAAAAGAGGGATGCTATAACTTTGACCGCTATGTGTGTGTCTGTCTGTGGCACCGTAGATCTTACACGAGAGGACCGATTTGCATGCTTTTTTTTATTTAAAAGCAAGTTTTCCGGCGGTGGATCTTAACTATGTTTTATCAAAATCGGTTAAATAGTTGCAAGGGGTAAAAGAGAGGACGAATAATTAAAAGTTTCCAAATATACCCGAGTTTTGTATTAAATGAAAGTAAATGATGTGTAGAGTGCAAAACTGAAAGTAGAAATCGGTCAAGCCCTTCATGAGATATTAGGGTTGAAAGTAGGGGTGAACAATTAAATATTTTCAAATATACCCTAGTACCAATGAAAGGGCATGATGTGAAAATTGCAAGACTGAGGGTAGATTACAAAAAATAAAATAACCACCGAGACTAGGTAAAGTGTCTGGGGTTACTTATTTTTTTTTACTTTTATAAACTTGTTCAAGGTTGTTGGCAACAAGGAGCACTGTTAATCACATCACGTCTCGCTGCCTCACCTGAAAATAACATAGGCCTCCCTCATGCATCTCCAAGAACACGACGGGGTAGTTGCTACACTCGCCACGCTTGGTTGGGTTGGCGATCGCAGTAGATACTGTTGATACACGTAAATACGTTGCTGTCCATCTTCAGTAGTAGTAGATTTTTTTGTGAAGAGTTCATCCGGGGAAGTACTACCACCATTCGTATCTCTGCCGCCAAGCAGTAATGTCTACATTACTGTGTTCCGGTTTGAAGAGTAAGGGGGCTCTGAAATTACGGGCAGATGAGAAAACACTGGCACATGAGACCTTACAAGTGTATGTCTCGGGTTTTTTTTTATACTACTAAATGACGAGACAAGCTGAAGACCCACCTGATATTAAGCGGTAACCTCTACCTACAACAGTTGCAATGCCGTGGTGATCACGTTCACTACGCACGTGACCTACACTGCACTGCATTGCGCCCGTCACACTGAGACAGAGTTGTAAGGTCTCATGTGCCCGTAATTTCACCGGCCCCCTAGCCCTTTAAACCGGAACACAGCAATGGAGACATTACTGCTTGGCGGCAGAAATAGATATGGTGGTAGTACTTCCCCGGATGAACCTTTCACAAAAAGTTCTACTACTACAAAAGGAAGTGACGGGCGCAATACAATGCAGCGTTATTCACGTTCATAGTGATCGTGATCACCGCGTTATTGCAGTGGTAATAGGTAGAGGTTACCGCTTAACGTAAATAGGGCATTCGTCTTGTCTCGTCGTTTAGTCAAATAAAGATAAATATTTCGGAGGGAAACTCTTGTCAGATTCTTACTGCAACCACGGGCAAGAGAGGAGGCAACTCTTTACTGCCACTCCACGGCTCTGTTACTACTGACCGATTAAATATGTATTAAATACTCCGTAAGAATGTATCCTAATCGAAGTAAAACCAAATTCAAACCCCAGCGCGGCCGGGAGAGGTCGCGACCCAAATTCTGATAGAGCATCCACGTAGATAAATGAGCGCTCGCACAACTTCTCGAGTTTCCTATTAGATTTTACTCCCCTATAGTCGTTATTTTACCCCCAGAGAAGCCGCTAGTACCAGCATTATCACCAATATGCCCTTTCATTCATTACAGCTAAGTAGGTATATGCTATTGTAGTAGAAAATACTCGACATTTAAGTAGCCTATTAGTTTCCGTATAAATAGAAGGTCCCGCGCTTCTTTCATTGTTATTTTCATTGTTCTAATTGGGGAAGTAGTCTTTTGTTTAGTTTTGTAGGGGACGAGATGGTATGTAATTATTAGGCTCTTGAGCTTAGTGCTACACGGATGCTTTGAGCCAAATGTTCAAACATTTTGCTCGGCAATAATGTATGTCTAATTCTTTGTCCTTACCTAACAGAACAATGTGCCTTTCAAATGGTAGGAGAGACTTCTTGTGATGAAAGGAATCTTGGTGAGGTACCTTTTGTTTGGTTAATGTGCGATGAAAAGATCAATAAAATATGAAGGGCGTTGTTACAACGGATTCTCATACAAAAGACACGCTGGTAACTTTTAATTGTCGGAGCGTAGTTTTATAGATCTATATAGATTACTTATTACATTTACGTAATAAGTTTAATAAAATAGGTTCTCACCTCTATACTTTTTAAAACAAATAGTTAAAAACTGTACCAATTAATGTATCAACAGCAACTTTAAAATAAATATGTTGTAAGTTCTACGAGGGCTTTTACAAAACGTTTCTGTCCGAAAAGATTTCGCCTGACCCCTCGAAATTGAATATCCTATTACGCGTCCTTGGAAAAACCTACGACCCGACACACTTTTGGTATAGCACAAAACTCGAGCTCACTCCAGATTCTCACGTATTTTTCTGACTTCGGAGCTGAAAAATTACTGCGGACAAGATTATCCGGGAAAACCGCAGTGCAGCTACTCCCAAATAGAAGATAATCTTGAACACCTTTTGTCGCGGATATAAACTACTCAACTCACTGGCTACAGATTAAAAACTTGAAGGCGTTATCAAGGTTTTATCGATTGGTTCTCCATTCAATTATAATAGGGGCAGCAAAGATCAAAGAGGAAACAAAAAGAATGATGGCAGGTAGGCTAGGAGCCAGTTCCAATCCATAGGGTATTTCTTTGGCTCGGTCATTTGGTTTGTCGCTATCTATTGCTATCTATTATGTTTATTTATTTATTTAACTTGCGAAACAAAACAGTATTATGAGCTGGTAAGTATGTTACGAATTTTAAGTCTATTCTTATAAATAGTAATTGTAGAATGATTGATTATATAAGAATAGACTATCTTGGTTTTTTGTACATTGCAATTAATATGAAACTTACAATTAAAATAAAATCTTTATCAGTAATGTGACTCAATGTGTAAAAATATTTGATATAACCGGTCAAGTGCGAGTCAAACTCGTACATCGAGGGTTCCGTGACTAAGATGTTTAAGAATGATAGAAGTTTATATAGTCCGAAACTTATAACACCGCCATCTCTTGTATTATTGTAAAATGAATGTTTATAGTTAATTTTTTTGAAGAGATTACAAAAACTGAACTTTTTGGAGACATTGTTTTATATTTCCTGTAATCTTTACATTACTGAAAGCCAATTTACTTGAGCTAAAAGTTTGACGCTCTAAATAATTTCATCGTCAAACGCTGGAAATGCTTTCAAACTACTTAATTTAACCTTAAGTGAGCTAAGATGGCGCAGGCGGGTTTCCGTTTAACTGTAACTAAATAATGACAAGTAAAGTTTTGTATTCTACAAATTATTTACTTTCATTTGATACCAAACTCGGGTATATTTGGAACCATTCGTTTATTCATCGCCTTTTCACCCCCATATCTTGCAGACTTCTTAACCGATTGTGATAAATGTATAGGAACCATCGCCGGAAAACCCTTCTTAAAAATAAAAAACTGCATGCAATCGGTCCACTCGTTTAAGATCTAAGGTGCCACAGACAGACACGCACACATAGCGGTCAAACTTATAACACCCCTCTTTTTTGTCGGGGGTTCAATTTTTCGTATTAGTTAAATATATAGATGGTATCTGCCTAGTTTTTGAATTTCATCGAAATTGGGTAGCCCGTTTAAGAACTATCCTCGGACAAAGAAAATCAATAAACTCTCATAATGAATCCCATACATCAAAATTTCCCCACGACAACCGATTTGTATTGATGTAATCACCTTTTGTTTTAAATTTCATCAAAATCCGATGAAAAAAGTTATTCTTGTTCAAGAGTCAACCTCGGATAAAAATTGCGGACAAACATACAAATATTTTTTCAATACGACTAAACGACGAAATAAATACATGTTTTTTTATACGAAACTGACGAGACAAGCCGAAGACCCATCTGATGTAAAGTGGTAACCTCTACCTATCACATTATTTCTTTTGGTACAAAATGTTTATTTTATACCGAGGTAAATATTACCTCTATACAGGGTCTGACTGAAAACCAGCGCTTCCTAGCATTCCTTATGTGTGGGAGCATAATGCTGAGTCAGGCCTTTGGACTCACACAACTTTGTGAACTGGTTGTTCAATATTCTGCTTTGACCCGCTGAGTGAGCTGCTTACCATCTATTTGTCACTATGTCGCAGAATATTTAACTGGGTAGGTACTCCTATTTTAAAATTAGAAATAAGTCTTTTTTTTTTACCATAGTTATCTTTAAGTTTAGTGTGTGTGTCTAATAAATGTATTTATTCTTCTTCTTCTTCAATACTGCAGTAATCACGTTCACTGAGCACGTGACCAACACTGCATTGGATCGCGCCCATCACCCTGAGACAGAGTTGTACCTAAGGTCTCATGTGCCTGTAATTTCATTTAATAATAATTCATCCGAAACGCCTAGTTGCCACTAAGAACTTCGCTCGCTTCACTCACTCGTTCGATAAAGGTGTTACAGCTTAATAATTTCCCAAGTTATAACTTCTTAAACTATCATAGTTGTTAACATTATATGCAATATTTACGGCATATTTTCCATGATTTGAGTCTTTTTCAATTATCTGGATCCTGGAATCCTGTTGTAAAGAAATGTATCAACCGAAAAAGTGCAGTAGCTATTAGCTTCGTGTAGTGATACCGTTAGTGTTATGTGACGTGATCTAGTTGCGTTCAAAAGTGAAACCGATAGTAGGGCCATCATTCGCAGTCAGAGACTTAGAAAGAGGGTAGATCGTTTTGTCTGCCAATGACTACCCACTCGCAAAAGACTACAGTTTATCCGAGATCATGACGTGTGTAACTGCGTCGATCGGGAAACTCAAAAACACTCAAATCATGGTAGATATCCCGTAAATATTGCATATAAAATTTTCCAAGTGTTTAATCGACTTCCACCAAAATTGATTCCAAATAAAATTTTAAACTTTTATAATTTCAATCTGTTTCCACTGTGTTATTATAGAGGTATGTTGTACTAACCCGAAAAGGCGTGGTTTCATGAATGTCCAAGTTCATACATGATCATTCATAAGACGGTTATTGCCATACTTACCACAGGCGGGTTGGCGAGCGCAGTACGGGATGTTAATACACGAAAAGAAGCTGCTGCCCATCTTGGGCAAGGGCAGAAGCAACACTCTACAGCCGGCACCCCACGGCTTGATTTCAAGTATTGTAGTATTGCCAGTATTGTACGCTAGTACAATACTGCTATTAAGCTACAATGCTGCTATAATAATATTTGCTAAAACGTTCACATAGTAACGCCACGGGTGAATAACCTAATACCGGCCGAGAATTTATTGGTCTTTCAATTTCGGTTTTACTAATTTCTTAAGTCGGTCAGGGGTTTTTAACATTCAGTAATCACTACTACCTGAATGTTTTATTTCCTGAAGTTCTGATAGCGGTGGGCGGGTATCAAGGCAACAGGATAGCATCAAGTCACGCGATGCTTAGCAGCACGACGCCTTCAAGAGCCTAACGCGTCTCGTTGGGCACTTGACACTGTTCTTTGTTTGGATTAATCTACGATGAGATAACCGGCGCTATCAAAATTTTAATATAAAACGTTACTTAGGCTCTGTCTACCTCGGTAAGTAATGACGGGGCCTAGGATTGCGAGATTCCTTATTTTGAGTCACCTCGGAATGCTTTAAATACTCGTAGCTTAAGAGTATGTATTATTACGAGTATCATAGATGAACCATGATTTTGAATCTTTTTGATTTTCTTAAGCTTGCTTTAAATGATAATATTAACCAGGGCTTTAAGAAGAAAGGATCTACATAAGACTTCTATTGGCTGCAGGTGTAAACAAAAATTGATTTTATTAAGCGCGATAAACGCTCTAGACAATAATCCTTTCTATCAACTGTGTAACTATTGATTTTGGAAACTGGTTCACTCGTCAGTGTCAGTCCTTTCTGCGTCGAAGCCGTTTTGAGGCATCCGTTTTATGGACAGCCGACCACGCTCCATTCGAGCCCCGTCAGTTGTCTTTGGCTTCTGTCAATGAGTTTGAGTGGTGAGCTATTTGAAATATCAAAATACCGGCTCACTAGGTGATAGTGCAGGAATATCTGTAGTCAGTTTTGAAAAGATGCAAGTTAAACGAACTTTGATCTCTGGAAATCTAGGTAAGATCAGGGTCTGAGTTTAGCGTTGCACAAAGCACGATCGCAACTTCAACGTACTTTCGCAGCCACTATAAGTCATAATATATTGAGTCGTTTAGTGCCAAAGAGCAAATTTTTCAGCTAGCAAAATATCCAGAGATTCAGCTGACAAATAAGTTTAACTCTGAATATAATTCCTAAATATCCAGAATCTAGAATTAGAATTCTTTTCCGCGAGTAAGAAACCAATTTTTATTCGCGTCATGTTTTGATCTGCATCTGATCAGCGACCCAGCTCGCGCTCGGGCCTACAAAATTCTCGCCTTTATTCGTTGAGCTTAAGTGGTGCTCGAAATCTTAAATCCCCACAAACAAGCAACGCGATTCATACATATTAATGTTTTATCTACAGCCTAGCGGGGAGTGTTACTTGCTGTAATGTGTTTGTGGGAGTTTTGCTTTCACCTGTCGAAATTGAGAGGCACATTTCAACACTCTACAGACTACGGTTACGCTCCGTAACTCGGGCCTCCTGAGGTGGCATTAATTTTAATAAACGTGGCACATGTACAAGCAAAACCTCTTTAAAAGGAACAAAAGTAATTTGCGATAAATTACCCAATTTTCCAGTAAGCCATACAAAACGTTCAATCGACAACTCGAAATTTTTAATGGCAAAGTTAGGGCGCGAAACTTTGTGGGGTTTTTCAATACCCGTAATTACTTGGCTTCTTGTTCTTTGCATTTCTGATCTAATAATCATTAGCTAAACTTATTGTACTTTTGTATAAGCAAGTCAGCCATAAAATAAAACCGCTCAAGAGCGAATCGGACTCGCGCACCGAGGGTTCCGTGCCACCATTCTAAATAATTTGTGTTACAGGAGGTTTATATTTGTTGGAGATCCTTGACAGCGCCATCTCTTATCTGATATCGGAACTTATGCAGAATTTTTAAACTTTCGATGATTTCTACAAAAAACTATGCTATATCAGCACAGTTTTTTGTAACTCTCCAGAGTTCGTTATAATTACATACTATCCCATTAATCTTATAAAGCCGAAAGTTTGTTTGGATAGAGGATTTTCACCTCTTCACGCAAAAGCTAGGCTACGGATTGAGCTGAAACTTTGCACACGTATTGATGTTGACTAGGATGTTGACATAGGCTGCTTTTTATTCGGGTACAACGCATGCGAAGTAGCGGGCAGAAGCTAGTCAGCTATAAAAGTTTTAGGTGCTTATTATCTCTGCAAACTTCGGAGATGAGAAGGGTTGGTATTTTTGTCCGCGTTTTTGTAAATAAGTCAAAAACTACGGAAACCTAATTTATTTTATTAATGTGCTACTTAAGCACTTTCATATACTTCATATTTAAGCCCACACATGACCTTGTAAATAACTTAAAATTTTTAAGACCCCCTTTTAGTCCATTTTGCAGTCTTAATAAGAATATATTTTAGCATATTTACATAATGCATTAACAGTGAATATGCGTTGTCTAATACCATTTCACACTTCAAGTCGATAGCATCGGTAGCTCCCAAGAAATTAATTTGTGACAGACAGACAACGTCACACTATAAAGGGTTCCTTTTTACCATTTCGGTCCGGAACCCTAACAAGACAGAGCCAGTAAAAGCACTGTTTTATTTGGGCTTATTTCACTCGCCGCCTCAATTGTCGGAGGGTAAGCCCTTGCATCCATTTTTAATCCTTGCCCACAAGTAATAAGAAACAATTTACCGCCGCGGCAATCAGGCTTCGGTCCACAAACACGGAGCCGGCCCCGCGCCAACGCAAACTGACCTTCTAGACTACAAGTTCAACTATACGCCCTGTTCGCACCCAATGCGCCTTCGGAGTCACCCCGGGACTTACTGAGTGTAACAATTTTAATGACACGTTGCCTAAATTTATTCTTTCCCTTTTCTGAGTCGTTCGTTCTTAAGCTGTCATCCACATTCTACAGAGGTGCCTATATTATTCATCTTTTCTTACTCATGTCACAAAAGGCAGGGTATGCTTCTTTGAACAACAATTACAAAAAAAAAATTGGCCAGGTGGGTGTCGGGCCACGCGCTATGTAGGGTTTCGTAGTTAATCGTAGACCTGTTGTTAGAAGTTAGTGTATGTTTTTTGATGGCCGATGGGGCCGAAAGGTTCTCGAGTGAAGGCCACGGCCCGGTAAGCGCAGTGAAGGACGTCCACCTACAAGATGGGCAGATGACTTGGTGAAGACCGTAGGTTGACGGTGGATGCAGGCCGTATCTTACCGCAATGGAAAACCGCACCTGGAAATCCACGAGGTAGGCCTATGTCCAGCAGTGGGCGTCCTACGGCTGAAATGATGAATTGTTCAATAATACTTTATGAAACTTGACAGGACAACATTGTTAACATTGTTAGAAAAACGGATGTAGCATGTAGACAATTTCCCGTTCATAAATCTAATAGTCAACATAGTTGTCCTGGTCAAGTGTCCCTAGCTAGATAATACTCGTTCCGTTCCACATGCCAATTGTCTAACTCATTGCATAAACATGCGGGCCCAACAATACTATTCTCCGATATGGAACTACAAATGATCCCTTACGTCCATTCTGGAGGTAAATTGAATTGGAATTCGTCGGGTTACTGTCCAATGGTAATCGTAATCGAAGCTGATGGAGAAAAGTGGAATTTTCACTTTTTTTTTCTTTCGACCGTGGAATTGGTTGGCTCCCGAATCCACTAACCAATTTGCCGTAGGCAGAAGTTTGTTTGACTTTTCAGCACAAATACATGTGCATGTGATAAATATCTTAAGGAAATCACTTTAATAATAATATTCTCACGAAAACATTATTGTATCCCATAGAACACGGCTATTTTCAGTCGATTCATACCCTCATTAACGCTAGAGTATGAAAAAGTGAGTTTGTTTAATGGCTATTTATCTCGTCAAAAACCATAGGATATTTAACGCATAAAAAAATGCTAGAATTAAGAAACATGTGAAAGCTAAAACAATTTGAAAGCTTGTGATTGTAAAATTAAGATTACAAATGAAAGTTAGACAATAAGCCAGTACAGCCTCTGGCGGGAACCGCTTACACATGGTAAATAGGGTCTTGTAAATAGGCTGGGACGTGAAAAACATTTAGGAACACGATACCCACCCCTGCCTTTCTGCAAATTAAAACGCATTCCCTCGAATAAGTCGTCCCATATTAAATTCTGTATTTGTAAGGATATATATCTGGGTGCTTTTGGGTTTACAGAAGTTTTAAATAAATATGAGGACAGCTCGGCATTTTCCAGAATAGGTGAAAAGTGTTTCATTCGAAATTTTCTTTTATTTTACCGTTCTTACTTTTATCTTATTATGGGTACAGCAACAGTAACAAGAAACAAAGCAACATTGCATATCAAAAGTTAATTTACCTAATAGTAAGTTAGGTTACCTCCGCGATAAAGCTAAAATGGAGCTTTTCCTGAACAATTTGCTAGCGAAGCGAGTATAAACATTAGTTTACAGCAATTAAGTACATGTTAATAGCTCTAACTTCCAAGCTAATGCGTAAAGCTGAAACAAAAAGCCGCATTTCAAGGTTTTTCGGTCATTGTAGCTACTGTTTACTCTTCTGTTTTACACGTATGTAGGTACTTGCTCATCTCGCTTAGTTGGTATTTGAACCCTTTCGCAGATCATTTTTTATTTATAAAGACATAAAGGGAAAACATGAAGAGGGTTATAGTTCCAAAGAAAGGAAACAACAAATTCTGACAAGGAGCCAATGGGTTTTTAACAAACCATTATTATAAGAAAAATATATTTTTGTTTAAGACATAGTACGCTATTTGTAACTGAAAATTTTAGTAGCTATAAATGCTGGCTCTCTTAAAGGTTCTTAAAAGCAAGCTTTTATGAGCAGCCTGTTTCAGAACGATCAATACTTCGCTTAAAATCACCACTGCAACAATAAATTTCATGTATTCAACCAACTTCACGGCATGAGCCAGGTCAACGCAACACAACTCCAAAGAAAATATCCGAGTGTAAATCAATAAAGATTGCTACATAGGAATAAGCACCATTCTAAACAACGTTACCTGTTCCTTGAAATGTGTTTGCCAATTTATTTCAATTTACTTTATATATTCGACAGCATTGTTGAGGAATTTATTTGACTTCTCTTTGCAAGTTCAATAGATAACTTTCGCGACATTTTGGACAACGCTCTTGGGGTTATATTTCGTCGTATCGTTTTATAATGTTGCGTTCAAATACTATTGCTTTTTATGCTGTAAGCGTGTAACGTGATCTTTCAATAAAAAATTAGGCCGAAGTGGCAGATGTGAAACATTTTTGATTTTATGAATACTCGTTTATTATTGATTTAAATTGGTTAATATAAAGATATGAATAGTAATAATTTGATAAGAATTAATATTGCTAGCATAGCTTATTATATTATATAGCTTTCCGTGTATTATAACATTTTATGTAACCTTTTCTGAACAGAACCCAAACAATTTTATACCAAACATAATAGATACACACTTTCCACTTGAACCACCTTGTCTATTGGTGAAATCCGCATGAAAAACCATCTGATAGTATTTTAGTTTAGCTGTAGAAGTCGATAGCTAGTAACTTGCACGCCATTTCTCGCATCGCTATGGTGCGATCGCTTTAACCGGCAAAAGATGTTTCACAAGGTCTTAAAAATATGTTCTTAAAAACCAGCTTTTATTAATTGTTAGTGTCGGGCGACCGGTGGCGAAGTGGCAACGACATAGTTCACGTCAAAAAAGAACTAATAAAAAGTTTAAAATCTCCATCATCAGACCGTGGTTACCATCTAGCACCAAAGTAACCGTCAAGACTGATCAAACGAATCCAAACTCGATGGGGTTGTGACGTTTAACTACCGAGTTCCTATGGCCACTTCCAGGTTCCATCTGATGATCTGATGATCAGCTCCATGTCATAATAATTTTGCATTGTCATCCGATTTACACATGCATGGAAAATTTCAGCTCAATCGGTTTGAAAGCCTGGAAAGAACCGGGAAGTGGATCATATTTAACTTGCAAGATTTGATTACAGACAATAGGTCAAACTAAATAAAAGCTTGTAAAAAACTTTGAATTATAAAATGGGTTCAATGACATTGGGATTTTTAGTCGAGCATACGTAGCCCCGAAAATAACAGAGCTCATGCCTAAATGTACGTTCATTAAAGTCCGATATTCATTGTTCTCTAAAAGCCTTTAAAATCATAGGATTGTAAGCTGAACGATTTTTACGAAACTGGGAAAAATTTTGCCTTCACGTCCACTTTATATTTTTGAATAAAATATGACTGAGTTCATTCGAAAGTTGAGACTTAAATGTATCGTCAGGGATTACTTCGAGGCCTGATTGAGTTGTACAGCACAATATGACGAGTACCTGGCTAATTCTTTTAGACGAAACATTAAATATTTTTGCCACTACCGGTCATTCTATGAAAATAATGTATCGTTGCTTCGCTCGCATAGTTTGCTCGCATGCATGAATTAAAAAGTAATTCATGGAGTAAGTACATAGTTAAAATTAATTTGGCTAGGTGCGCGTCGTACCACGCTCTATGTGGGGTTCCGTAGTTACCCGTAGACCTGTTGTTAGAAGTTGGTGTATATTGTTTGTATTTTAATTAACAGACGGACAGACGGACCGACAGACAGGCAGACAAAGCGAAACTATAAGGGTACCTTGTTGTACTACGGAACCCTAATAAGAACACTGTTTATTCCAGAGATAAGTAACAAACAAGCACAATTACAAAATTTGCAAACATTTCGTTGAGAGTACTGAAAACGGCTCTAATAGGTACACTACAACAAAACAACTAATACATCGCTTTATTCCTAAATATCAGTTAAATGGTTGGTTAAATAACTACATATTTCATTTATAATGCAATGGCAATACGAAAAATGTTGTATTGTTAAAATATAGAGGTGTCATTAATGTTAATAAATCCGAAAATGGATAAAACCAAACCCATTATAATGGATTTGTCTGCAGTAACAACAATCGAATACAAAAGCTTGATTTATACGGAGCGCACGGCAATGTTGGGGACACGAACAGAAAATGAAACTTTCACAATATTGCGCCGAGCTCCACAAATTCGCTTTATATCTAAGGCATGTTTCGAGACAGTGCAGATGTGCTAGTCATTTCGTACAAATGCTCCGTAATATTGCGTCTCTATTGACTGGAATCCAACTTCCTGGCACATAAAGGGCATCGACGACAAAGCGTCGTGAAAGAAACGACGTCGAAGTCACAGAAATTAAATTTTGTATCTCTCGGAAGAAGTCGACAACGACCTTTTATCCGACCAACAATGCTCCTACTTCATATTTCATCCGAATAACAATGACCGCTCTTACTATTGATATCTGACATAGGAATAACAATATCATATATTTGGCTATGTTGCTGCCAATAAAAATGAATTCAGCTACGAAATCCGCGCAACATAATTCACGACTGTCTAATTCATTATTCATGCCAGTTGTTTTACCGTATATTTATCGTTCGCCAGACGTGACACAAGAAACCTTTCTATGTATCTCATTAATAACCTCTTTAGGGTGTTTAGACAAAAAGCTCGTAACCCACAATGCGGTCGGAAGTGCGTTCCAACCTACATCATTATCCGTTCGTCACTGGGTAACAAAGGTCCATCAGATTGCAAATTAAATTAGAACATCGAACCTTGTGCTGCCTTTAAATGCGAAATGTTAAGGGAAGCTTAATTCATGAATCTCGGAGTGACCCTTCAATTTACATTTTGGTATTGTTAACGTAACTTGCTGCGCGTTTGGTTGCAGCAGTTGCAGCATTCATTAAGTTTGTTTAGCAATGTAAAAATACTGTTTGTTTTATGAATTGTTAGCAATTTACTAAGTAAAATAGTTACCTGCCCTGGCTTCGCATATTTAGGTGTATGGATAACCACTCAGCGGTCAACTTGCATGAAAAGTAAAAAAAACAACGATTTTACAAAGTCGTAGAACAAAAGTTGTTCAGGGTGGTCACAACAATCCTCCTTTGTATTTCTAGGATTTTTTTACAGGTTGTCTACAGATGTCTTTATAAACAATGTTTAGAGCTGTTTTTTTCATTAGACTACACAAACAAATATCTGTATAAATCCTATAAGGCGGTTTACACACTGCTACGCATTACGCTGCGTGTTGCGTAAATGCGTATTCTAACGTTGCTTGTAAGTATCTCCGTTTGTATAGAAAACACGCACAGTCCAACAAACCGAAAACGTATCTTCGCGCATTCATGCGTGTCACGCGCGTAGGTGCGTAGAAACACGCACACACGCGCGTAGGTGCGCAGTGAGACGCAAGGTATGGCACACCGAGCGCAGTGCCGTGCGTGATTTTGGAAGGGCTTGACGTGTCTTTGAAAATGGATCTCGATGTCGATCGATTTATATTCCAAATCAAAAATCACCCAGCTATTTAGAATATAAATTGCGACGAATACAGTGACAGAGCTCAGAAAGTGAAACAATGGGAGGAAGTAATAAATATGTAATTTTTTTTTTTCCTTTAATGTGTTTATTTCAATCCGAAGTAATGGCTGGCCGATTATGTCCGGTAAGCTTTATAGCCTGCTTTTAACTATAATTATATCGATAAAACTAAATATGTATTTTTAGGGTTCCGTACCCAAAGAGTAAAACGGAACCCTATTACTAAGACTCCGCTGTCTGTCTGTCGGTCCGTCTGTCACCAGGCTGTATCTCATGAACCGTGATAGTTAGACAGTTGAAATTTTCACAGATAATGTATTTCTTTTGCTGCAATAACAACAAATACTGAAAAACAGAATACGATAAATATTTAAGGGGCTTCCATACCACAAACGTGATTTTTTTGTCGTTTTTATAGATAATGGTACGGAACCCTTCGTGCGCGGGTCTGACTCGCACTTGGCCGGTTTTATTTAATGTTAAAATTGTTTACTTACCTCAATGTCACCCATAGTTTCTCCTCTGGCGTAATAATACAAATACGAAAATTTGTATCCATTGCCGTAATGCCTGTTCGAATTTTAGCTAGCAAATAATCAAAAGATGCGGTCGACATACGCGTGTAGTTGAAGAATTTCTCTTCATATTTTCTCAAGTCCCAGTAATTTTGCACAAATGACCCATTCAACGATCTTGTTTGTAAATAAGGATGTACGCAGTATCTTCTATAGGCACGATTTCTACTAATTTGACTGTACAAAAACCAAACAGTCACTATAACTGCAGCATCCTGAATGAGTTTCACACTATTAAATATTTAATATAAAAACTGACGCGACGCTCTGCACCGCCCTAGCTCGAACAGCTTTGAATGAAATGAGTCAGAGCCACCGAAACGCAACTACGCGCGTGAGTGCGTAAAAAATACGCACGACGATGCAGATCTGCACTTGTGCAAGTACGCGCGTAGGTGCGTCGACACGCATTACGCAGCGTAGTGAGTGGCAGTGTGTGAACCGCCTTACAACTGCAATACCGCGGGTATCACGTGACCAACGCTGCATTGCATTGCGCCTGTCACCCTGAGACACAGAGTTGTCAGGTTTAAGGATCGGTCAAACCTGCGCGACCAAAGCGACTGCGAAGCGGGAGCGTCTGCCGCGCGTCGGACGCTACCCATACTTTATCTATGGCTCTTTGCACACCTAAGCGACCACAAAGCGGCAGGGCCGCGTCGCGTCGGCAGAGCGGGATCCAGCGGGACGCACGCGTCTGTGGTCAGACGTGTGTACGTGCGAAAAAGCTGTACTCCATAATATTTTAAAATTATTACTTTGATTTATAAGAAATGATGGTAAAGTTGTTAAAATTTTGATAATCCATTTAACGTAAAATGGTCCTGATTTTTCTGTTTAAATCAAATTAATGTTATGGCGGAAGTTCGTGGTAAGAATCAGCGAGTTTAAAATCGTATAAAAATCAGAGATGTCTCAGTACTTACCGTGTGGTTTGTTCCGCAAGAGTACGTGCGAAAAAGCTGTACTCCATAATATTTTAAAATTATTACTTTGATTTATAAGAAATGATGGTAAAGTTGTTAAAATTTTGATAATCCATTTAACGTAAAATGGTCCTGATTTTTCTGTTTAAATCAAATTAATGTTATGGCGGAAGTTCGTGGTAAGAATCAGCGAGTTTAAAATCGTATAAAAATCAGAGATATCTCAGTACTTACCGTGTGGTTTGTTCCGCAAGAGCAAGTAATAAAAGGTCTTCCTCATCGGAGTCAGATTCCGATGTTAAGTACGAGGATGTCATACCACAACAATTAAGTACTTAGTTATACCAAATAAAGACGTGCAGCTTTAGTGACTGTTTACTAGCAAATGAAGTTCCGGTTCGCGCCGGAGTCGCGCAGGTTTGCGCGTTAAGTTTCGCGTTGCAGACGCTCCCGCACCACGTCCCGCTTCGCGCTTTACTGACGCGCAGGTTTGACCGATCATTTATGCAATTCTGACATTACTGCTTTGCGACAGAAATAGAGATGGTGGTAGCACTTTCCGGGATGAACTCTTCACAAAAAGTTCTACTATTGACTACTCAGATAAGTGGATAACAATTTAACGTAACACTCTCCGAAATGTATTCTGTAAAAGATCGAGAGGCAAGCGACCTTGCGGCGCCGCGGCTGTTGTTAGCTATTCAAGCAAAAAAAAACACTTTTCTGCTAAGGTCTGGAACTCTCTGCTGCCTTCTGTTTTCCCCGAAAACTACAATATCATCAAGTCAATAGAGAGTGAATAGGTGTTTTCTAGACCTTTGTGATCTATCATCGGCCACATCGTCGCTTACCATCAGGTGAGATTGTGGTCAATTAAAGGTCTATCTGCAATATAAAAATAACATACAACACATACATAGGTACGGAAATACGGTGATAAAAATAAAAAGAAAGAAAGAAACCATTTATTTGCACTAAAGTCATAATAACAATATTAAACACATAAAATTATAATTATCTTAAGTTTACATTGGCACAAATCGGTCACGACTATACGCAGGAATAGCATTGCTCAGCAAGCTATTACTGCGCTGGTTTTCTGTAGCGCCATAGTATAGAGCGCACTGCGCACTTGAGACACACATTATATAATAGCCTGTGTTACGCGTTAATAATGCTTTCCAGTAAAATATTTTTTCAATCGGTTTAGTGGTTTAAGCTTGAAAGCGTAACAGACAAACTGACGAACAAGCTCGCATCCGCATTTATAATATTTGTTAGGATTCGAATGGGTTATTGCATATTCTTCACAATTTTGCTCGAGCGGATTATACGAACACTTCAATTGGCACTATTTTTTATTTTAGTTGGTGTTGGCATGCACCTACTATGTAGTTAGTTCTGGTTTCCTTTGCTAATGCATAGGCCTTGCCTTTTCCAAAGCACTATTCAGAACAAAAAATATGTGTATATCTTTGGCCTGGATTATTTTCATCCCTTGGGTTCTTTTTAATATTATGATTCTTCAGCAAACGGTTATCTGTTTCGGGAAACTATACCCATTCGTATACCACAGAATCGGAGGGACAAGAAAATATTTTTAAAGCCATGTTTTTCGTACACACCTTCTCAAGTTTTGCCATAGGGCTACTCTGGCACAACTCTGGCTAAACCATGTTTAAAAATAAGAGGGGTGGTGCTCACCAGTCGAGCCCACTGCCCCTCGTAAATCTTTTAAAGGTTGGGCGTTCTTCAAGATGAATGCCCTTGTCAGGCTGATATATTTACTGTCCGCCACATAACTTTCATTCCTATACGTATCCATTTTCCATCTGGACTGCATTTTTAAAAGTAGTTAGCAGATTGCATGTCAAGGAAATATTTTTTTTTCAAATAAAAATGGAAATAGAATTTCTATTCCAACGGAGATTGAACGTGCATTGATCAAATCGATCCTTGATTCTTCCAAAAGATAGTATCTGTAGAGCACCGATTTAGCATAGCTAAGTCTTGAAAGATGCTACTCAAAACTCGAACGACTTCGAATTGGTTATGCCGTATGTTTTAAATTTTTAATTAACTTAATAACAGCATAATTATTTTAAGAAGAAAATGTCGTCGATTTCTGCTTATATAATGGCACAAACCTTTGAGCGATTAAATAGGTTGTCATCAACTAGGCGTTTGTTCTCAAGATCCGACTTCATTATGTAATTTCGCCAAGAATGGTTGCCTTTTCTTTGATGTCAGATTCGTTGCGTAGCTTTTACAGAGAATAATAATATCAGTGCTAAGAAAACTTGCCTCGATGTTGGAAAAGCGGTAACGTTTGTTATTCCTTCAACCCTTTTTCCAGAAACCTTTTCATGTTAAAAAGGGCTAACAGTATAAGTGCTCAAAACCTTACACTCTATGAGTAATCTAATAAAAGGTTTTATTATTAATAAATCGTCAAATACAACCTGCTATTATTGAAATATTCGATTTTTTATGGAAAAACATAAATGTTATATTGTATTTATGAGCTTACAAAAACCACGCAAGTTCTATTTAAAGATCTAAATCTAGCCTGCTCGTTTCAAGGTACTCAAAGGGTCCAGTTTACTAAGAGTCCGCTTTCCGTCTGTCTGTGTGTATGTCTGTCTGTCTGTCTGTCAACAGGTCTGATCTCATGAACCGTGATAGATTATTTCTGATGATTATTCAGATGACGTATTTCTGTTGTCGCTATAAAGACAAATACAAACAGACTAAAATAAATATTTAAGGGGTTTTGTATTAATGTAAGTAATCTTCTAATGTTTTAAATTTTATCAAAATCGAATCATCCGTTTAAGAAGTATCCTGAAATACAAAAAACGGTCAAACCCCCTTATCTCAAAAACTATGTTTCAAATTTGATCAAAATCGGATCATCCTTTCAAGAGTTTTCCTGGGACAAAACATAAACGATTAAACCCCCAGATCTTAAAATTTATCAAATAAATAAAAAATCCACCATGACATTAGATTTGTATAAAAGCCTTTGCATCTATTAAAGATCATCTATACGGCATCAGCAAACTGGTAATCATGCTGTACGAGACGCTACAGTGCCTGGGGCATTGTTTGATAGATTAGGCTTTCCCAGCATCTATACCATCCTCACAGCTTAGTAATTAATGTATCCATAAGTTTTTAATTTCATCAAAATACGATCATCCGTTCAAGAGTCCTCCTACAAAAATTACGGACATACATACTAACGAACATTCAGTCTAAAAGCCTAGATGCCACAAAAAACATCGTTCGCTTCGCTCACCTCGTTCAATAAATTAATTTTACAAATATGCTAGGCAATACCTTGCTTAAAAACAAGAGTAAATTGGCCTATTACGTCTCTATAATATAGATGATTTATACAGCATTTATAGCAACTGGTACTATGCAGCAGTGCCTGGGACATTGTGAGATGTCCCAGGCACTGCAGGCTTGCCCAGCACCTATTGATATGTTCTTACCTCTGCATTTAAACGACCAAACTGAGCAAAAGTTGTAGTTAATAAGCCCCAGTACTACATTTAATTCCAGAAACTGCCAAAACAATTCATAATTATTAATATTATATTGCATTTAAATTCAACTATAGTAATGTTTTATCACAGGTCTACTTTTTAAAGTAGCAAGGTTGGATTAAAAAATGTAAAAAAAACCAAAAGTCTTTAAAGGTAATATTTTACATGACCCTGTTGTGCCTACCCCAGTTATAGTTGAGAACTCGGCTCTTGAAGTTGTCAACTCGTATACCTCTATATAACTTGGACAAACAGTACAATAAGGTAGAAGTTAGCTTCTAGAAGGAGGTCAATCGACGAATCCAACTCGGATGGCGTTAGGGAAGCTCCGCAACGTCTTTTCGTCCAACATACCTCAGTGCCTTAAGACGAAAGTCTTCAATCAGTGTGTGTTACCAGTGATATGATATGGAACCAATATGTGATAATTCACTATTGGCCTCATGAATAAACTGAGTCGCTCAAGGAGCTATGAGGAAATACGTAGAACACGGGCCCCGGACCAGCAAGCGTAGCGAGTAGGATGTTCACCAACCAGGTGGGCTGATGACCTGGTGATGACCACAGGACGACGGTGGTCGCAAGTCGCTTCCAACCGCAATGACTGGAAATCCATGAGAGGCCGATGTCCAGCCAACATCCTACGGCAGAAATTATGACTGTTATACAAATTATTCGATGGTCATGTTCAGGTAAAATGTTGTTTTAGGTATCACATGCAATGTAGGTGTATAAAAAATATGTATTTTTTTAATATCCAGCTGGCTTGTTAGTAAAAGCTAAAGATCGATTGAAAAATTTGCTAAAAGCATTATAATTGATCGTTTTATACATTTTCATATTTAGGGGCTCACCTTTATTGCTTCTGACTCACCGACACTCGAGTCAGTTGTTAAACCAAACCTACCATATATTAGGACAAATAAGTATCGATTGGTGCTCAATCGATATACATATATATATACATATACAGCCGTCAAGGGTTCCGCAGCTTTGTTATTTTAAGCACTTCCGGCTTCAGGGTTAAGGATCGATTTGCCCAACGTGGGTCGAAACCCAATCGAAAATTTTTGATCAAGTTTTTCATTAGGTATATATAATAATTTTACATAATAAAAGGATTTATCCTCAACAGACTTATTATACACAATATTTTGGCACTACCTAAGTATAATGTCCAATACGTTTTCAGCCCACAACTTGTTGTATATTCTATTAAAAATCAAAGAACTAATGCGATAGCTTTTACACGTAATTAGGTACGTAAAAGAAACTAAACGAAGCCTTCTCTGATTCGGTTCTAACTCACTACTACTGTAAAGGAAAGCTTTAACAAGCTTTGAGTTCGAAACTAGCAGACATTATTTGAGCAACAATTTATTTGAACTCAAGAAATACGAAATAAAGAAAGCATATACAGTAAACCGCTTCTGTATAGTTAAGGATAGAATGTTGCATCAATAATGGACCTTATTGCGGAAACCGAATTAAGTTTTTTTGATTTGATTTGTTCAACAAACAAAACCGTAAGCAAACATATAAAGAACAGTTGTTGTAGGTATACTATGTTAAAAAAACACTCCTGCTTAAAGTTATTAAAACATTGTTTGCTTGCTTTATATATAACGTTTCTTATCAAATAAGTTTTTGAATGATACCTTAGGTCACATAATCGTAAGTAGGTATTTTTAGTTACCGTACCTATCTGGGTTCCCTGTTCTCGAATATACCTATGACAGCTTAGCGAAGGCGCCGCACCAACATAACTATAAAAAACAGGACAAGTGCGGGGCTGGAGTCGCCCACCGAGGAGGGTTCCGAAGAAAAGAGAAAAAGGTGTTCATTATTTTCCTTTCATAACTCAAGACTAACTCAAACTTCAAATTTGAACCATGGTTTTTTGATTAAACCTCCGTTTTTGTGATTAATTAAACATATACAGTACAGCTATTAGATTTCTTTTTCTCTTTTTTCTTCAATACAAATTAGTAAAAGTTTTAAAAATGCACAAAAAGATTCGGTCACCCATTTAATTTAAGACCGCGCGTCTTAACTTGATATCGTAATGATTGATATCGTGCCAGTCGTATATTTTTTTAGGTTTACTTAGCATATTGATTTCTTCACAACTTAAAGAGGCTATGGATTTGAGTACTTATATGGTTTTAATTTCAACTCGATACCTCTACACGTTCTAGAGATAAAAGTTCTTGACAAACAGACTGACCGACAACAAAGCGATCCTTTAATGTTCCGTTTTTTCCTTTTGAGGTACGAAACCCTAAAATGACAAATTTGTTGACAAAACAAGCCGTTGTAAAGGTATAAGAACTCTTTAATAGTACTAGAGGTATAAAAACCTGATAACAGGTAAAATATAGACTGTCTGCGCGGCGTGTCCCAACTGTGGCGTGTGGAGAGACAATTTGTTGTTTTAATTATGATAGTTGCCGTCTGGACACTCGCTGGCCACCTTTTAGACTCCTCGGCTTAGCCACGCCTTCAGTTTGACCTCCCTCTTAGTGGTCAGGCTGCCAAACTCGGCCAGCAATTTATTTTTCGCTCGTCCAATTATTTTTGGGCAGGTTCGTGGCGCATAAATCTTAGGCAGGTCGTAGGCACAGAAAACAAATAGAGCTGGTAGGTACCAGTAACTCTACTTGATACACACCCAATTCAGTTAACAGATTTACTAGAAAGAATTGGCCTTGCTTAGTAATATGTATGGGCTTGTTTAGTTGTAGTCCGAATTATAAAAAGTAGTTTTGGGACGGTTAAACTATTTTGTTTGCCCACTTAAGGATAGGTAGACAGTCTACATTTTATAGATTATCAAAATCATTTAAGAATGCGAACTTAACAAGTTTGAATATGGTTTACTATATACTATACAAATGAAGTAACATAAAAGTAGATTATGTACACTTACAAATAAATATAATTTCTACCTGCACCATTTTTAAACGACTTCAAAAATTGGAGGAGGTTTAGTCGTCTGTATTTTTTATAACCTTTGTTACCTCAGAACTCCGTCTGATTTCAGATTTGGAAAATTCTTTTTGGGTTCTTATAGATACACTTTGTCTTAGGTTCCCTTTTTTTTTCAAAATTTAATTCTGATGATGGGATCCATGTGGAATCGAGAAAACTGCTCAAATGATGTATAGAAATATAAAGCGATTTTGGCAGATTTTGCTCTAGATTTTTTTTTTGGTAGATTGAAATCCTGATGAATATTATGATGATGTGTAGGTACACATCATCATAATCTTCATCAGAACCTTCAGAATCATTGGAATAAAATAATGTAATAGTCTGGACTTGAGTCTCTCGATGTATAGTGTTGTTCTAAATTTAAGCTTGCCAACCCAAATAAAATCCAACCGTTTTTTTCACTTAATAATGTTTGCTTGCTTTTAAACCCAGTGCCGATAGTGGGATTCATGATAAATCAAGGGAATATTGAACTGTAAAAAGCATACATTCATAATAGCGTTTAGGGTGTTTTAAACAATTATTTTTAGTATTATATAAGACGTTACAAAAATTGTGAAGTGTATTTTAAGACCTTGGCTACTGTTTACATCTACAAAGTTGTGTAAAAGATGCGTGCAGATTTCAGACATCTACGTAATACTTTAGATGACGGGGCGTGCCAGCGATAAACCCAAAGATTTATTAGTCACTTTGTTTGATCGGAAAAGAAGTTTAGAGCTGCACAAAAGCAAAATACTTAATGACGAGCTCTGTGGCGCAGCGGGCGAAGGTCCGCCTGCGACGCAAGGGGTTGCGGGTTCGATTCCCGCCTCGGGACAAATGTCTGTACGGTCTGCAGATATTTGTTCAGGGTGTTCTGGGTGTTTTTCTATATATAATAAAAATATCTATCTATGTAGTATAATGTATTAAGTATATCAGTCATCTAGTACCCATAACACAAGCTCTGCTTACCTTGGGGCTAGATGATGCTGTGTGATTTGTCCAGCATTATTTATTTATTTATTTATTTATTTAATGATTCAACTTAATTATGAATTTTGGTTTATGCCGTGGGGTGCCGGCAGTAGAATGTTACCCCTCCTCTCATGCCCATGGATGCAGTAAGAGCCTGCTACGGGATACCTCCGGAAGGCAGCGTCTTTCCGTGTATCAACATCCCGTACTGCGCTCGCCAACCCGCCTGCCAAGCGTGGTGAGTATGGCAACTACCCCTCATGGAGACCCACGAGGGAGGCCTGTGCTCAGTAGTAGAGATTTTACGGCTGAAATGATGATGATGATGAATTTTGGTTTAAATGGTTTTTCAGCTCGCCAAAACCTTTGTTTGTTTTACTTAAGCCTTTGCATTATTAATTTGTTTTTGTTTTGTTGCAGGTAAAAAATTGCAGAATATCCCCGCTATATTCGGAACTGTCCGTCAAGCTGAAACAGTAAGAATTCAGATAAGAATATTTAAGCTATAAAAATCAAATTACACTGAATTCGTTACTTGAGTAACACAGTTACGTATTGCTTTCCATACATTTCCAATACTAGCGTTAATTAATTACATAGCTCCTATATAGCTATGGTAAGTAGGTGTACAACACACGCCTATAATTATAATTTATAGTAACTTACATTTTCATCCTTTTGGGACATCTATTTAAACGAATACGTAATTATTACGTTTAAATAGAGGTCCCCCCCTATAAATTATATTGTAAAAGAAAGAAGAAGAAAGAAAGAAAATGTATTTATTGATCCACAAACAAAAAACATACACAAACACAAAAATCATATTTATATAAAAATAAAAAACATTTATCGTTTGAGTTGTGGACCAAAAAGCCCTTACTCAGCATAATGTTGATCCATATAATTATAATAATGGACCAACGCTGGTACTCTGGCAGGACCTTAGGTATGAATAGGCGTGTGTTGTGCACCTACTTACCATAGCTATTATATAGGAGCTATATAATTAATGAACGCAAGTATAGGGAATGTATGGAAAGCAATACGTAACTGTAATTAGTTAAAACCCTTCATCACCGTAGCCATAGAACTGATGTCCACGTCCACTGCTGAACATAGACCTCCCTCATGGATTTCCAAATTCTTGAGAGGGTTGTTGCCATAGTCGCCGCGCTTGGCAGGCGGATTGGCGTGCATGTTGTACGTGATGTTGACACACGTAAAGCCGCTGCCGTCCATCTTCCGGAAGTATCCCTTGGCGTATTCTTACTGCATCCACGGACAAGAGAGAGGAGGCAACATTTAACTGCCGGCACTCCACGGCATAACCCTTTTTTTACATTTAGTTAAATAAATAAAAATGACTACCCTCATATTTAAATATGACAAATCAAAAATAAATTTCCGGAAATGGGCCTGTTTTCTTTCTTAGAATTTTCAGTCAATAAAGCAATGTTGTTGACGTTCCCTCAAATCGGCTTAATTGCCAGAAGCTCGGTAAAAACTCCCATAAACATAATTACGGATGTAATGATGCTCGGCAATATAAATCGAGTCCTAGGGGTCCTTGAGAGACGTACGTCGGAACAGGTCGAATACGTTTTTATCGAGTTATTTTCGGACTGTACGAGACTACACCAGAAGATGCATTGAACATCGATTCAACTTTAAACGATCAAAAACGATAATCATACTTAGTTTTGATCACAAAAAAATATGTTATAGTTTAAAACATTAGTTTATATAGTTTAAAACATTATTGAATATATAACGGTTCAAAACAAAATATTTTTCACTTCAAGTTTTTGCTCGTTTTTGCTGTTGTACTTCAAGTGTTATACACTCAAAAAACATCAAAGAACATTCAACATCAGGTACTGCGCTCGGCAACCCGCCTGCCAAGCGTAACGAGTAGGTATAGCAACATCCCCCTCATGAATTACAGATCATGAAATTACAGATAACATGCCAGATACTAAAGTGTCTCTTATCCTGAAGTATTATTTTAAAGATTTTTCCTCAAATATATTAAGTCACTAATCAACAAGCTTAGACGATTACGCCCGTAGGCCGTACCATCACAGTTGGAAACCACTTTAAGACCTATGTGTACTTAGTTAGCTAAAGGAAGCCGTCTAATGCGTGAAAAGGGCTGCTATTCATCTACTCGCTGTATTTTGGAAACTTTTGTACAACACAATACATTATTACCATATTGGATTAGCTTTTTTGATGGATTTTTAACATAGAAATAGATTTGACCTTGGAAAGGAACCGAGGCTACTTTTTTTTACGAAAATAAATGTTGAAGATGTTCAAAAAGGGGATGCAGTTTAGTGTGGAATATGAAAAATACTGATAAGAATACAGGAAAATGTATAATAATAAAACTTGTTATAGTTTTATTATTATTATATTTAGATAATAAACGTGTTTTTTTGACGTTTTTTGCTCGATATTAATAACGGCAAGTAGTATACGGCGCCTGAAATAATCATAGAATGTTTTTCACTTTAAAAATAAATAACTAAACTAAAATAAAACAATAAAATGCAATGAAAATATTTAGTTTTAATTCCGCTTATGCAAAAAATAAAAACAAAAAAAAACATATATTTGAGGGGGGCTCCTATACTCGTGCAACAAACGTGATTTTAAAAAGTTGTTTTGCCAAGTAATGGCACGGAACCCTTCGTGCACGAGTCCGACTCGCACTTAGCCGATTTTTTTATTATTTTCCCGAACACGTTCCAGCGTTCTTGGTTGGGGAATACAGTCCTATAAAAATAATAAAAAGGTACGCGATAAAGTCCTGCATTTTACAACTAATATAATGAAACAAAGTTATACTTCTTGCAGTAATATTTTCTTGCATTTCGGTTTTCTGCTAAACTTTTTATCTCTACTTTGAACCTAATTCCTCGAAGACGAAATCGCGGGTACCAGCTAATAAAATTAAATTAGATTAATTATTTCATACCAATAATGATTGAGTCTAAATATATTATACTGGCTTGGTGCCCGCAGAATTCTGTCGTAAGGTAATGTTGGCTTGTGGATGATAGAGGCACCTTGCCTTCCTCCATACCTATTCTTTAAGATTAGTCTTTGGAATATATAAGTTTATATTCACATCATCTTAGCCGTGTAGGACGTCCACTGCTGGACAAAGGCATTCCATATGGATCACTACTTACAGAGCATGAGCGGGTGTTGTCATACTCGCCACGCTTGGCAGGCAGGTTAGCGAGCGCAGTAAGTTTTCTTGATACACGAAAAGACGCTGCCGCCCGTCTTGCGGAGGCATCACTTAGCAGATTCTTTCTGCATCCACGGGTGAGAAAGGAGGGGAACATTCTACTGCCGGCACCCCACGGCATGATTACGTAGGATTATTGTAATGTTTGAGCACAATTATAAACAATTTAATTGAATTTGAATTTAACGTTCTTGAGTTTTAATAACAGCAATCTCAGCCTTTGGATTGCTGTCCACGTCCACTGCTAGACATGATCCATGATCATGAGAGTGTTGCTGCCATACTCGCCACGCTTGGCAGGCAGTTATGGGATATTGATACACAGAAAGACGCTGTTGCCTATCTTCCGAAGGTATTCCTTGGCAGATCTTACCGCCTCCCGGGCAAGAGAGGAGAGGAAGCAAGTTTATAATAAATAAATAAATAATGCTGGACAAATCACACAGCATCATCTAGCCCCAAGCTAAGCAGAGCTTGTGTTATGGGTACTAGATGACTGATATACTTAATACATTATACTACATAGTTAGATATTTTTATTATATATAGAAAAACACCCAGAACACCCTGAACAAATATCTGCAGATCGTACAGACATTTGTCCCGAGGCGGGAATCGAACCCGCAACCCCTTGCGTCGCAGGCGGATCTTCGCCCGCTGCGCCACAGAGCTCGTCTTATACTGCCGGCCAGAGCCGTATTATCCAATAGGCGGAGTAGGCAACTGCCTATGGGCCACTGGGTTAGGGGCCGCGCCTCAAATTACTTTTTTAAATAGTATTTCTTTTAAATATTTTATAAAAGACACTTAATGACAATAATTATTGCCCTAACATTAAAATCTGTCAATCTGTTTAGTCTAAACTTGATAAACTGGGAAATTGAAGTGTGTAGTAGTTTTCGTAGCGTAACCGAAACCTTTTAAATATGAATTGAAGGAAGAACGTCCACCCATATGCCCACGCTAATGGAAGTGATAGAGTATAATTTGTGTGACGAAAAACATTATTAAAACTTTACGTCTTACAATCGACAAACCGCACCCGCGTAGTTCCCGTTCCCGTGGGAATACGGGGACAAAATGTAGCTTATGGCCTCAGGGATAATATAGAATTCTAATGGTGAAATAATTTTTCACATCGGTTTAGTAGTTTTGAAGCCTACCGTATTCAATGCATACAAACAAACAATCAAATCTTTCCTCTTTATAATATTAGTGCAGATATCTGTTGATTAGTTACTTTTGGCATTTAATTTCTTCTTTATGTGATCATCATCATCATCATCATCATCAATCGGCCGTAGGACGTCCACTGCTGGACATATCATGCCTCCCTTATGGATCTAAGGTATTTTAGTTATTGCCATACTCGCCACGCTTATCAGGCGGGTACGGGATTTTGACACACGGAAAGATTCTGCTGCCCGTCTTCCGGAGGTATCACTTGGCAGATTCTTAATGCATCCACGGAAGAAAATAGTTTGTAGAAATCCATCCAGCCGTTTGGAAGATACGTGGGAATAAATAAATTTACAAACAAACAGGCAAACAAAGAAACAAACATACAAGGTTCGCGCGAAAAACAATACCCTTCCTTGGCAGTCGGGTAAAAACATATGAGAAAATTAATTACGCTTAATTAAGATTAATCCAGCCGTTCTCGAGTTTTGGTGTAATAAGTTATTTTATTCTTATTATTCTTATTCTAACATGACTGAATATATAACACAAAAATACAAGTTTATATCGATACATTCTCAATCATCCGATCAAAGTGATTTTATCTTCTCCGGGTGAAAGTATCGTACGAACTCAACAAATCGTTTCACTGTCCCCTCAGAGCGTGGACTATTCAGCCAAAACGGAGTTAGATTCCGACTAGGAAATCTTCGGCATTTTCGCTATTTCGTCGGATGTGGCAAACCGTGGCCATTGCATGCTAAAAAATTCATGGACGTAGGCGAACGTATACTGGAGTGACGAACTGCATTATCAATTTAACAGGTATGAGTAGGTACTTTTTACAGTTCTGTAGTTCAAGGTTTTTTTTTCACAACTGAAAAGTTACTGTTTTAATATTGGATGGCTTAATATTCATAATAGTATTGATAATAATTATTGTTTTTTTGTGTGGTTACCAATACCACAAATGACACATTAAAACTACACTAATGTAAAAAATATTGATCAAAAAAACATGTCAAAAAATTAGTCAAGCTTGAAATAAAAAAAAATATACAAATTCAATATATTTCAATAATTCAAGGCAATTCTTCTGCCAGCCGCTTTGCATGCGTTGTGTCCGGATAAGAATTAACTTATGTGTTAATCCTGGTCAACATCAATTACGTGTGCAAAGTTTCAGCTCAATCCGTAGCCTAGTTTTTGCGTGAAGAGGTAACAAACCTCCATCCAAACAAACTTTCGGCTTTAAAATATTAGTAGTAGTATGAGTATGTGACGTTAAGTAACATAAAGTTAATGTCAAATTACTAAATTAAAAAAAAATAAATTTAAAGTAAAAAAAACTTTTTTACAAACAAGCTTTTATTTAAACGTACCCACTAAAAATAATAAAATAAACATTTTCCATCTAAGTTTAATGTCAACTTAAAACGTCTTTGCACAATATATGTAATAAAAAAGCTTGTTTGTTAAAATGTTTTTTTTACTTTAAATTTATTTTTTACTTTTTAGTTATCACTGGACAGTTGGTTTCTTGTATGTTCATCTCATGACCGCCATGTTATATTGAGAGTGATCTCATATAATCTTTCGAGTAATTCTCACCAAGGCCTTTCATTTGATACCCATATAGGAGTGCATTAAGAATAACTAGACCGCCATCTTGGATGTTCCGCCATATTGGATTCAGAGTATCATCTCTTCATTTTCGAACTATTTTCAGCAAGCCCTTTCATTTGATACCCTTATTGTAGGAGTCCAATAAAAATAACTTGTCCGCCATCTTGGGTGTTCCGCCATGTTGGATTCAGAGTGAAGCCATATATTTTTTTTTGCATTATTCTCAGGAAGCCCTTTCATTTGATACCCATATTAAAGGAGTACATTAAAAAAATAAGTAGTTTGCCAGGACAGTACAGAATAGTACATGACAGTACAGTCCAGTCCAGTTTAGTCCAGTCCAGTGCAGTGCAGTGCCGTGCACATGTATACAAAATTTCAGCTCAATCGGTTGAAGATATCTGCTTCAAAATTGAGTTGCAAGATTCCGCGAACAAACATAGTTACATACATACATACATATGTACATACATACATACAGGGCAATACAATAATGTGTTGTTAACAAACTAGCCTAATTAAATTAAACCCATTTAAATCTCAAATCTTTTGTCGGCAAATTCGACCACACTATTGTTAATATTAAACTTGGCTCCGATCTTCACATTTATGTTTTAGTTGGGATACGGTTTACCAAACATACCAAAATATTTTATAAGGTTTATAAATGGATGTCGATAGTAAAACTAGTAAAACGCGCGGATTTGAATGCACACCGCAGATTTACGTGAACTACGACCTACGGACCTAAGCGTGGCCCGACATGTAGTTGGCTTAATATCATCATCATCATTTCAGCCATAAAACGTCCACTGATGAACACAGGCCTCCCTCATGGATCTCCATGAGGGGTAGTTGCCATTCTCACCACGCTTGGCAGGCGGGTTGGTGAGCGCAGTATGGGATGTTGATACACGGATAGACGCTGCTGCCCATCTTCCGGAGGTATCCCTTAGCAGGCTCTTACTGCATCCCTGGGCATGAGAGGAGGGGTATCATTCTACTGCCGGCACCCCACGGCGGCTTAATATATTTATGATTAATTATGGAAGGTTATAAGGCTGTACGCAAACACAGTCGTAATGCGATCTGCGGTCCTGCTCTGTTTTCTCGACGCTGTGTTGTAATATTTTTCTTATGTGTAAGCACCAACCAGACGTTACGTGGAGTAGAACAGTAAAGAAAAACATCTTAAGGAAACCTGCGGCATAGATAGGCTCAAACGTGACATGTTCTTTGCTCAGAATATAGCAGGGATGGCTAGGGTTCTGGGCAAGCCTAAACTAACAGAGTGCAGCGTCCCGTACAGCGTGCGCTAACCACGTACGTAATACCAGTTGCTGAATCAATAGCTTATGTGCAGATTGATAACATGAGCAACTAAAACTTTTTGTTCTAGAGATCCAAAAGAGCACCAGCATAAGGCTGCGTTTCCACCAGAGATGTGGATGAATGTATAGAGAGGAATGTGTTTCTCAACAACCAATAGAACCGCTTTATTTACCTAGCCTCTCAGTTCAACCCACATCTGGTGAAAACGGCTCAGCGAAGCGTCGTATTTGTACATACAAAACATGGCTATATTTTATCACTTTATAACCACGGGACGGGAACTGTGCATGTAAAACCGCGGGGCGCTGCTAGGCGCTATATAACAAAGTAAGAAATAAATGATTGAGCTACGTAGAACCTTTCAAAATTAACGTGAGATATACTATTCATTTTGTAAAAACGGGGATTACCCACGTAGTATTGTAACGTCGAAGATTATTCCGTGTCGTGTCGGCCCCACGCGCGGACGGGCATTCAATCCCATGATGATGATTTTCTTGAAAAATCGAAACGTGTCGGAATAATCTTCGACGTTACAATACTACGTGAGTAATCCCCGTTTTTACAAAATGAGTACGTAGAACCTGGTGTTTTTTTGCTAAACGCTCCGTTCTGCACCGCATATGCAGCTTAATAATACCAAACAATATCTGAAATATACGATTTCATGACGGTCTATTTTACATAATAGTATTACTTGAAACAATGAATACATTAAGCAACTTATCTTGTAAATAATTTATTATGAAACTACTTTATAAGGTTGTTAATAAAGGCTCTTTCAAATATTATGTTTGATTTAGATGAATTTTAGTATAGGAGTAGATTAGACCATGGAGACGGACATAGGCTACTTTTCCTTGCGTAAATTAAATCAGAAGGGGTTAAAATAGGGGATGGCAGCAAGATTGAGGGCAAGGTCGGAGCAGCATTATCCATATGGAAAAATGATGCCGAGACCAAAACCCTCAAGCTCAAGCAGTCGACGTACTGCACGGTCTATCAGGCAGAATTGAGTGCCGCAACCAGGGAAATTTTGAAACGCAAAGAGGAGAGTTATGGTATCTACAGCGACTCACGGGCGGCTCACAGCATGGTTATGTGAGGTTGTCTGCTGACGACTCACTAAAACCACCCCGATGGCCGGCCTCGGTGCACTAGGGGCTCCGATTCCTCATAAAGAACACTCCGGAGCCCCTATTGCACCCTGCCTGAGCACGTCCCGGGGGCGTCCACAACTAACGCCCCCTACGTCTCGCGGAACTCACGATGGTGCATAGCCATATCATGCATCATCGCCCTCCCTGGGTCCGTCTGGGATAGTCGAAGCCCTCACTCTGACTACCCTACGGACCCAGATGGTCCCCTATAGGGGATGCCGCAGCCCCATGATGCCGTAGCCTCACGGGGCAGGCGGTGCGGGGCGGCCGTTGCCTGCACCCTGCCGCCGCCTTCTTCGAGCGGGATCAGCCCTCTCGCGATCCCGCTCCGCGGCCTCTTTCCGAACCATAACGGTCTCACAGAAAGAGGCCACCGCCTTCCACGCCGTCTCATCTGCCAGCATAGCCGCAACTACGCTGGGCAGAGAGAGATCCTGCCCGATCCTGAGGGCCAGATTCCGCCTTTCCACGCACCACGCCGAGCAATCCTCGAGCGTGTGCTGGGCGGAATCCTGGCCCCACCCACAATGGTGGCATTGCGGTGTCGGTTCGCGTCCGATCCTACTCAGGTACTCACCGAAGCAACCATGCCCGGTGAGTACCTGAGTAAGTCGATAGGTGACGGTACCTCCCTCCCTCCCTAGCCAGGCTTCGAAGCTAGGCAGAACAGCGCCGACTGCGCGTTGGCGCGAGCTCCTCGGCTCCTCGAGCCGCTAGCGCCACTTCCCAAGCGCACGTCGACGCTCCTCTTGCCGCACTTCAGCTGGCGCAGCCCCACCCTCGCCCTCCTGCCGGAGACGAACGTACACTCGTGCGTCCATCTCCGCCAGGAGGTCGAGCGGCGGGAGCCGCGCCAATAATGTCGCCGCCTCATGCGAAACCGTGCGGTAACCGCGAACGATTCTGATTTCTGATGGCAATAGAACGCTGCAGGCTACTAAAGATAGCCCTGCAGCGCCTAACACCCGTCAGTCTTTTGGACCAGACGGGCGCTCCGTAGAGTGCCATCGACCGCACGACGCCCGCATAGAGGCGGCGAACACCCTCCCTTGGTCCCCCGAGATTGGGTAGCAGTCTGTGCAAAGCACCCACTACCCTCTGGATCCGGGGGACGGAGCGGCTGAAGTGCTCTTCGAAGCCCCAGCGACTATCCAAGGTGAGGCCCAAGTACTTAAGGTACGGCCCCACCTGGACGTCAACGTCACCTACGCGAACCGACAAGCTGGGTGGTGCCCTTCCCCTCGGGAACTTGTGGAACCATAGCGCCTCGGTCTTATGAGGCGCTATCCGAAGACCCAGCTCGTGGATTTTATCCACGACGCATGCCACCCCAAGCTCGGCGAGCCCTTTGGTCCTCTCGAAGGAGTCCCCGCCGGCGAACCCTACAACTACCCTACAATTACCCTACAACTACCCTACAATTACCCTACAACTACCATACTACTACCCAACTACCACCCGAACATAAACTCAACTGGTCTGTGGTTACTCAACCTCAATAGATTCAAAAGCTAGGACTGACATTCAGACAGATACACGGTGCGTCAAAATAAATACAGGCTCATTGACAACCTTTGAGTAAGGTACCCGAAAAGAGTTCCAATCGAACCTAATCTACTTGTACTTCGGCCTAATGGATGCTAATAACAGCTTATCCGGTCGATCGAAACCTTCTGCGTACAATTATGGTGTCGACCTATCGATAGTCAGCCTATGATTAACAGCGTGAAGTTATCAGGAAGGGGTAGCCCGGTTTACTATCTGATATATTATTTACACTTCAAGTTTATTTTAATAACTCAAGTGTGACATACAGAAGTGTACATTAAACTAGTTAATTAATATAATTGAAAATTCCCAGGCGGCGATTTGATAACCGACAATTGGACGAAAATTGAGACTGAAATTTCAAGTTTGCATTTTTGCTCATTACGGAACACGAGATACGAGACACGAGAACTAAACTTTAACTTGTTATTTATTATTATTAAGAACTTCTATTACGTTTACAGTGCATGCGCAAATTATGTGTTACTGTTATAATTATATACCCGCGAAATATTATTTTCCGTGTTATTTTTAAATTCCATTTATCTACAGAAGACGTCTAAGTACACAAACCGGCTCGAAGGCTGCATCGGTATATCGAAACCTAACGTTATGATTTTAAGTGAAGCGTCATTTAGAAGCAGACTTCTTCATGACTAGTAAGAGCACTAAGGCAAGAGCTATGTGCGATTGAATCCTAATTATCATATCTCCGGAAAAATATGTACTATTCTGAAATTCTTAAATTCTTTATTGCACACAAAAGCAAAATATACTTACAAACAAAAAAAGGATACAAGGTGATGTACAAAGGCGAGCTTAACCCTGAAAGAGTTTTCTTATAGCAAAACTATCTTACTAAACACAGAGTTTTTATATTAAGAACGCAAAACAAAACACTGCTGCCTGTTTGAATCTAGAGTATTCAATCAATTTATAAAATTAAAAAAATAAGTAAGCCCGACACCTTACCTAGTTTCGGAGGCTACCAATTTTTTTTTTTATAATGTTCTCTTAGTTTTGCAATGTACCCTTTCATTTGATACCACACTTGGGTATATTTGAAAACATTCGATTGTTCACCCCTACTTTCAACCCGCAAATCTCGAGAATGGCTCGACAGATTTCTAAATAACTTTCGGTTTTGAATAATACACTTCATTTTCTTTCATCTGATAATTCGGATATATTTGGAAACATTATTCATTCCCTCTTTCACCCCCATTATCTTGTAAACTTCTTAACCGATTTTGATAAAACATGTTTAAGACCACCGCCAGATAACCAAATAAATAAAAAAACCTGCATGCAAATTGGTCCTCTTGTTTAAGAGCTACGGCGCGACAGACAGACACAACACACAAACACATACACACATACATATACACACATAGCGGTCAAATTTAAAATACACCTTTTTTTCTCGGGGTTTAAAAAACTGATTCTTTGTGATTTTATGTGAAATGTGTTTTTATAATATATACTGTTGGAGTTCCTTTTCAGGATTCCGTAGTACAGTAAGGAAACCTTATAGTTTTGCTTTGGCTGTCTGTCCGTTTTCGGGTTTACGATTTTGTGTCCCCCTCTCCCTTTCTCCTTAATATATTTTGGTAAACGTAATAAACAAACACTTACTTCTTATAACCAGGTCTACGGTTAGCTACGAAACACTACATAGCGCGTGGCCCGACACGCACTTGGCTTAATTTAATTATTCCATTGAGGTCTTGCAATTTTATTCGAGATTGTTTTGTAGTCAATAACTTAGCTAAAACCTTGACTTAAATACAGAGTACGTAATTACCCCTTCATATATATTTTATGCAATAACTGGAAATTCATGAGGGAGGCCTATGTCCAGCAGTGGACGTCCTACGGCTGAAATGATGATGATGATGATGATATATTTTATGAACGAGTACGTGTAAAGCACGCGATGAACCTACCAAGCTTGTTACGTACATTAAATAAATAATACATTTAGTAATCGTCTTGCCCCAAGTTTTGTAAACCCTCTCTTTGAAAGGAAATACATTTACCATATCCCTGAAGATAAGAATACGTATTGAAACTAGCAACATTGCCCTCCAGGGTATATAAGGCTTCAACTGTTCTGAAAAACGAGCATCGAAGTCATTCAGATTGGTTGGATATTGGAAATCCGAAACCTATATATATATTTAATTCAAAGTCCTGACTGACTCACTGACTGACTAACTGGCTGATATATCAACGCACAGCCTAAACCACTGGACCTAAAGACATGAAATTCGGCACACATATACCTTGAGTAACCTAGAGGTGCACTAAGCAGGTGATTTTTCGAAATTCCCACGGGATAGGGAATAAATGGGATTTATATTTTCGAATCAAAGTGGCTCTGCGAGAAAAAGGGGATTTTACGTTTTATGAATTAGTCGCGGGCAAAAGCTAGTTTTAAATATAATATCTTACGTATTTCAGCACGTGACTGAAAATCGCTTATCCGTACAAAATGTATGAAATTAGTTTTTCGCGATTTCTGACATTTCTATACTGAAACCTCAGTGGGTCCAGTAGAAACTATTCATCCTTATGAGAAACAGGATCGCTTGGCGTTAAAAAAACTTGTGTAAAATTTTAATTTCTTGCTGACTGTAATTTATTTTCGAAATCTGTGTATGCAGTTAAGAATACCTCAAAAAGTATTGGATGGTCTTCTAGGAACTTTTTTCTGTAGCTATAACATCAAGGTACCAGTTCTTTATGTTCCTTCAGGCAGCAGCGTCTTTCCGAGTATCTACATTCCGTACTGCGCTCGCCAACCCGCATATCAAGCGTGGTCAGTTTGGTACAATTCTCTCATTATCTGTACTTGGAGTTGCATGAGAGAGGTCTATGTTCAGCAGTGGACGTCCTACGACGGAGATGATGACGACGATAAGTAGATAATAGATACCTATACTTGGCGTGCATGAAGCGGAAGTGCCAATATCTATACTTGCCCCCAATATCCATAGAAATTAATATCGTCAAATCGTCAAAGACTTTGGGTTACGCATTGTTTGAAAAAAATATATACGTACGTCAGTTTTTGTTAAGGAAATTACGTAAATATTGTAATATATAGGCAAGTCACAAACCGTTAACATAACTATTCTAAATAGGTCACTTTATTGAGGCTGTTTCCTCATGTATAAATCCAATCCCTACATTTCATGATAAAGGCCGAAGATTTTAAGCACTTTTGTGGATTGAACGGGATGGAACACATCTTTGGCTGGCAGAATAATACTGCTGATATTTTTATAAGGTAAGATAAGAGCCTTACTGATCTTATGTTTGACAAATATGTCTCAAGAAATGTATTAAGTACATACTTTGAAACACTTCATATATAACTTAACGTTCTTTTGACGAAGATCTGAATAAATATGAAATCCGACCGACTGCCGTATATTTTTTTCCTTTTCTTTGTTACTTGGGTATAAAATAATAAAAGTTGACGAATAGAGGGCCATCTTAGAGTAGGAGAACGTCACCGCTTTATCTTAAAACACTTGAATAAACCCTCGTCAGATAAGATTCCTATTGTGATAGTACGTCACAATGGCCGAGCGTTGCAATGTCCCTCTATTCCAGAAAACAATAGACCAACACTTTTATTGTCCGCTAAATTGGAACAGATGGTAATGGAGGCTTTCATAACGATGTTTTTGAAAGTTTTGCTTTGTTTTGCTTCAATCCGGTGTACTGTTACGTGGATTCCATGGCTTGTCTGCATGGTGATTGGCTCGGTGATTGGCGGATCTTAATCACACGTTTCGTAAGCGTGTCTGCGTTGGCGGAGCGAATCATGTCACATTCGTCCATTTTCATGCGTAGGTGGAAAAATATTTTATATTTTTATTTTTATATTGATATTACGAGTAGAACTAGGCCTAGAAACATCAGTACTTATGACAAACTAGAAGAAAATAAAAGTGACAGTAAGTGATAATAAAACAAAATAACAATTCTGGAAATATCACACAACACCATCTAGCTCCAAAGTAAGCAGAGCTTGTCTTATAGGTTTATTCTATAAAGCAGCAGATACCTACAGAATATCTGCTGACGCTGTATAAATCACTTTTAATAATATTAGGTTGGGGAAAAAGTCTTTTCGCATTAACTTGTAATAAAATCTCTTTGGCTATACTATTTGTATCTGGTTGGTTTTAGTATCATTAAAAGTTTAAATTTTAGAGAATATAAGTAATCCCAAATTCAAATTAGGAAAATGTATGATTTTTATTTGTTTTTCGTACTGTCAAGATGAGTGAATCTAATGAATAAATGCGACACATTTTGAAATTTTACTACAAAAAAAGGTAAAAATGCAACGCAAGCCGCGAAAAAAAATTGCCATGTTTATGGACCTAGTGCAGTGTCTGTGAGAGTAGCACAAATTTGGTTTAAGCGTTTTCAATCTGAAAATTTTGATGACAAAGATGCACGTCGCTCTGGTCGCCTTATTACTGATAAAATGGATGCCACTTTTGTAAAAGTGGAGCAAGATCGGCATATCAGTAGTTACGACGTAGCTGAAGAACTAGGAATTGACCACAAAACAGTTTTGGCGCATTTGAATAAAACTGGGTACACAAAAAAGCTCGATATTTGGGTACCTCACGAGCTCACTGAAAGAAACCTAGTAAACCGTGTACTCATTTGTGATTCTTTATTTCGACGTAATGTAGAGGTTAAACAGCTTTGGGGATGTTATCCCCCCCTGTCTTACCCCACATCTGAGTGTATACTCCTCAGAAAACGAGCCCGCCCAGCGTACCACATTTCTTTGGTTCTCATACCAGTACTTAAAAACAAGTATTAGATCATTTGGGAGAGAAGTGTCACAAAAAGAAATTTCCCATAAGGTGTTATATGAAACTAGGTCAAACGCCTTTGACAAGAAACATGCGTAGACAGGCGTTTTTTTACTAGTGTAGTATTGGACGGTGTGCTTGAGACACAGTATAGCTGATTCTGTCGACAGTCCAGGTTGAAAACCGAACTGTTGTGTACGAACTGTTTATGTGTGTCAACATGCCGCACTGCGCTCGCCAACAACCCGCCTGCCAAGCGTGGTGAATATGGCAATAACCCATCACGATCAGTACTTGAAGATTCATGAGGAAGGCTTATGTCCAGCAGTGGATGCCTCTTATATTAGAATTCCTCGATTCCTCATGGAACCCATCGCCAGACTGAGTTTTAAAGAAAATTGGACCAATCTGGAAATGTAATTAGATGAACTCAAAACGAACTATCCAAATCGTTTCATAAACGACGGAGGTAACAAGGATTAAATAAAAATATTTTTACAGAAGCAAAAGTATCATTTTATTTATCTTGGACTACATGTTGCGGTTCTGTAGTTTTTTAGATAAAGAGTTGACAATTTCAACATCAGCAGCTTGAAGAAAACAGGGTTTAGATGCGACCAGTGCCTGTAGAAAATAGCTTGTAATGCAATACACAGTAATGATATCGCTTTAGAATCGGTTGCAGCTGGCACACGGGAATGAACCTGCTATCTAATGGAGTATGTCGCTCCACTTGGAATTGAATGCTTAGTTTATCCCACAGGGGACTATTATAAATAGGTTTACCGTTTAAGGGTATTCCCGATGGAATTTACAGGCCTTGCGAACTACCTTTCACTCGATTCAATCGCATTCTCGATTCAGTTGCAATAATCATGTTAGTTAGAGGATATCTTTAACGGCTCCATGAACTGAACTGAAAATGCCATTGGATCGAGAGGCTACTTGAATTTCAGTTTTTAGTTTGTCATGTAGCTTAACAAAAACTATTGGATTTTTAACGTAAGGTACGTTATTAAAAAATAACGGCGATATGCGATATGATGATGTGAAAATGCGTGACATCACGCGCCGATGTTTTTCGGTATAGTTTATGACTATGCTTCGACGTCACGAGCCCCTAGTCCTAAACTTTATCTGAGTATTGTATCATTCATTTGAAAAAGCAAAAATACGTTTCAATTATTTTGCATTATCTAAATCATCCCTGTCAAGTCGCCGATTCTTCAGGTCTGTAATAAACTAGAGTACGATTTTAATCAGGCTGTAGTGGTATTAAAAGAAAATATGAAGTCGATTGGAAATATTTCGTAAAATTAGACGCGAAACAAGTTTATAAAATTAACAATTTTAATTAACCCCTGGCACATTACCTAGTCTCGGAGGTAACCTCATTTTTTTTGTAACGTGTATCCTCAGTTTTGCAATCTACACGTCATACCCTTTTATATAATACCACACTTGGGTACACTTGAAAACATGTGATTATTCACCCCTACTTTTAACCCCCTTATCTCGTGAATGGCTCGACCGATTTTTATATATCTTTCAGTTTTGCATTCTACACATAATTTACTCTCATTTGATACTAAACTCGGGTATATTTGGAAACAATTGCTTATTCATCCCCATTACTTGTAAACTTCTTAGCCGATTTTGATAAAACATGTTTAAGAACCACCACTATATGCAAATCGGTCTGCTCGTTTAATAATGTGCAAATGAATACCTTTCATATGATACCCCACACGGCCTAGTAACTTCACTTAAAAATTTTGAGATCCCCTATCCGACCCCCTGCAATCAATATAAGAATATTTTTTAACAGTTTCATATATGCTATATTAGTAAAAAAGTGTAGACTTTTACCATTTCAAATTTGAAGTCGATACAATCAGTAGTTCTCGAGATATCCATTTATGACAGACAGACAGACAGACAGAGTGATTCTATAAGGGTTCCTTTTTACCATTTTGGTCCGGCACCCTAACAGTAACTTTAATTTAAAACAAAACTTAATTAAGTGAAATCCAACCGCCATTTTGATAAAAAAAATAATGTACAGAAAGTTTAGAGGCATAGATCGGTTTCGTTCACCTGTAATTAAAAATCTATGTTTTTATGGAGTAGTTTTTTGGGTTTTTTTTTTGCATTCGTTAACCAGTAAACTACCAATTTAAAGTAAAAACCGTAAAAAATGAGAACATAAAATATCAATTTAAAATGTTTCGTGATTGTTTAAATAAGTTGAAATTACTATCGTCTATATCGCCAAAGCGTCGTTTGAAAAGGTTGAGGAACTTCTTACCTAGTCGCAAAATAACAGTTCAGCCGTTTGAAAAATATTGGAGATCATTGAATTACTGTGTCGGTGTTGAATTGTAAATTGTTCTCAATTGAAATGTGCGTTAAATTTTTCGTCTGGTGCGATAGAAACCAGGTGGAATTAGTTGCAAGAATAAGTGATCTGGTGAGATGTAAGCCAAAAGCCCTCAGCCAAATGGAAGCGGTCTCACGACGCAAGCAGTGTTTCGTGTATGCCAGCAATCGTACGTTTACTGTCTCACCGGACGTAGCTACTGCACTGAGTTTGTTGCATGCGAAGAACTACAACCAACTTTACACCTAGTTCATTGGCCTAACCCACTGTTCAAGTTTTAATAGGATTATTGGATTGATCGACTTTCTGCCGGATGCGGCTCACACTTTGGGATCCTAGATTGCCTTTGTTGAAAACAACAGGGCTATTACTTTAACACCTTGTGAAACAACACTTATTTTATGTGAAGCGACCAGAATATTGTTGTTTTATAACCCATCTCTTTGTTTTATAAAAAACAAATATGCAACGTAAGATCATAAAACTGAGATGGCACCGTCGCCAACGGCGTTTGCATGTTCCTCGTGTGTAGACGCAATTTTATATGAACGAATCATAGGAAGAAACTTTAAATACATAGCAATATTCTATATAATAAAAGGGGTTAAAGTATGAAATTGCCGTTTTATTGCAATAGGTATTTCGAATTGACATAAAACCTTTATGGTTTGAGATTTTTGAGTGTTTTTTTTTCGCATGGTACCTATGAAGTTCTCTTTTAAAAAATGTGCAACATTCGATTATCGACTTTTAGTTGTTTTTTTTTATTCAGCTTAGACAAGAAAGATAGATACTTCGAAAATTTGAGTGATTTTTGAATACGAGTTTCGACGTGGAACTAACGCGGCAGAAACAGCTCGCAATATCAATGTTGCGTTTGGAGAGGGGACTGCTAATAAACACACCATGCGATTTTGGTTTAAACGCTTTCGTGATGGAAACTATGATTTGAAGAACGAACCACGTGGAAGACCGCGGTACGGAAGGTGAATAACAATTAATTGAAAGAGATGGTGGAAGCTGATCCGAGACAAACTACCTAGGAATTAGCGGCATGGTTTAACGTTACCTTACCAAAAATATTGACTCATTTGCGTCAAATCAATAAAATAAAAAAATATGAAAAATGGGTGCCTCATGATTTGACTGATCTGCAGAAAGAAACGCGTTTTAAAACGTGTATTGCCTTGTGTTCGATAAGGAAATGGAGGAATATTGGGTAAAACGCCGCAACAGTGTCCTAAAGCAAAGTTTACCAATAAAAAGGGAATGGTAACTGTTTGGTGGTCTCAGCATGGTGTTATTCACTATAGCTTTCTCCGATCTGGTCAAACAATAACGGCAGATGTCTACTGTGCCGAACTCCGAACAATGATAGCAAAACTAGCAGTGAAACAGCCCTGACTCATGAATCGATCTTCACCATTATTGCTCCATGATAACGCGAGACCTCATACAGCACGAGAAACAGCTCTATAGGAAATGCTCGATCTTCACCATTATCGCTCCATCATAACGCGAGACCTCATACAGCACGAGAAACCGTTTTAACTCTATAGGAAATGCAATTAGAAACCATTCGTCACCCTTAGTATTTGCCAGACTTTGCTCCAACGAACTACCATTTTTTTCGTGAATAGGATTTTTTTTTACGTTATAAAAAGTTTTCTTCTCAGGAGGCAGTACAAAATGCTTTGACACAGTTTGTCGAATCTAGATCACCAGAGTTCTATCGCAAAGGCATAAGTGACCTTCCTATCACGGCCTCCCTCATACATCTCCAAGATCATGAGGGAAATGTTGCCATACTCGCCACGCTAGGCAGGCGGATTGGCGAGCGCAGTATGGGATGTTGAAACACAGAAAGACGCTACTACCCATCTTCCAGAGCAGAGCAGACCCTTAGCAGATTCTTACTGCGTCCACAGGCAAGAGAGGAGAAGAGGAAGAAGAGAAGAGAGGAGAGGGCAACATTCTAATGCCGGCACCTCACGGCAAAAACATAGTAATTGAATTTTGAATTTTTAACGAAGGCTTCAAGGATGCTACTAATATTAAAAACGCGAATGTTTTTGAGTATGTATTGTTTGTTACCTTTTCACGCAAACACTAGCCTACTAAGGATTGAGTTATGCACACGGATAGATGTTGACATATTATTATTATAAGCCTTTATTGTCCCACAGCAGGGCAAAGGCCTCCCTTCCCTCCTTCCATTTCCGCCTGTCGCTGGCTAGTTGAGGCCACTCCTTCAAATATGCGTCCAGGCGTCTTTCCATCTGCGCCTGGGCCTTCCACGCGGTCGTCACCCATTTGGGACCCATGTTGACATATAGGCTTCATTTTATCCGGGTACAGCGCATGCGAAGAGGCGGGCCTTACTTAGCTAGTATTTTTATATAAGTCACCTCTTGAATTCATAAAATCCTTAATCAGGGTTAGTCACAAGCTGTTCAGAACGAGCTACGAGTAACTGGTTAATATAAATTAAACTCTATTGTTTGGCTTAGAAGCTTGTTACTGACAGCTCCTCTAATCCAAAAAGCCGAGGTAAATTGGGTAAATTTAGGTCTTACAGAGAACATAGTCTACTTTTATCCTGGCTAGAGGCGACGCAAAGATCAAAGAAGATTTTTATTTTGTTATAGATAAGATAGTTTCAAACATTTTATTCGTCAGCTAGAATTTGTCAATCTATTCCTAGATATAAAATTATTTTTAAGGAGGTTTCTAGTAGTTATCAATCAATAGTATCCATATCTCTCAGCTGTAGGACGTCCACTAGAAAAAAGACTCCTTCATGAACCTCCCAAGTTCTGATCATGGTTATGTTGCCATACTCACCACGTTTGGCAGGCGGGTTGGCAAGCGCAGTACGGGATGTTGATACACGGAAAGACGCTGCTGCTCATCTTCCGGTGGTTACCCTTGGCAGATTTTTACTGTATCCACTGGGAAGATAGGAAGGGCAATATTTTACCGCCGGCACCCCACGTCAGCCTATATCCATATGATTATGCTTTTTATGATAAAAGCTGGCCAGGCTGACTAAATCACACTCCTCATATGTATATGTAGATATGGCCTAAAAAGTACGGGGGTACCAGAAAAGTGGGCGAAGGCCTCAAAAAGTCACCAAAGGTCAAATGGCATCTTTGGGTTTTTGGACATTTTCGGCCATTTTAAGATTTTTATTTTTTTGGGTAACCTTTTGAGGTCATAATAACTCCGGTCAAAATCAATCAGTACCCTTCTCTCATTAGGACGGTGTTAACAAAATAGGTTTCATGTAAATCGGTCAACGCTTTCGGTTGTAATCGTCTCATGCACAGACAGACAGACAGACAGCACTATGCATATTAGGGGGCATCGCCCTCTAATGTAAGGATGTCACCCTCGAATACAAATGAGAACCGATACAGATCGAATTTTCCTTTCAGCTTTATCGAGAGGTTTGTTCTATACGAGGTCAGCGACCATTTAACCCATTGTCAGAAAAGCAAAGATAGCGACTAGGTAAGTATAGAGTTCAACCAACAAAGGCCGACCCTTCTCGACGATTCAGCTGTATTAGCATTCAGCAATCTTTGAGGGGATTAAGCTTTAGAATGAAGCAATTACCAATTCCTACTTGAAAACAAACTTTGTTTTACTCTGAACAAATTAATATTCATTAAAAAAATCAGCCCCGGCGTCCATACTGTTGAAACTTTGTAATCAGACTGTCAGAGACGGGGCCTACCCGACCGCCTCCCGGTGTCAGCAGAATTCAAGACTTAGCAACTGCAAATGGATTTTTTCTGCTGCCTTAATTTGAACAATCTGGAAATACCGCTTTCAACTTTGCCCAGTTTGCAACGTCTCGCTTCCAAGTTTTAATGCTGGTATTTGAGAACAGAGTCGCATGAGATAATGTTTATTGATTGCCTTTTAGGAACTGATGTGAAATTTTGATTTTAGATAACATTACAGGTATGTAACAAATAGCCTACTTGTGGCTGTGAGATGCCGGCAGTTGAATGTCACCCCTCCCCTCATACCCATGGATGCAGTAAGAACCTACTAAGGGATATCTCCGAAAGATGGGCAGCAGCGTCTTTCCGTATATCAACATTTTATACTGCTCTCACCAACCCGCCTGCCAAGCGTGGTGAGTATGGCAACTACCCCCTCATGGAGATCCATGAGGGAAGGCCTGTGTTCAGTAGTGGACGTCTTACGGCTGAAATGACGATGATGATGATGAGGCTAGTTTAGTTTTTAAGTATTAGTCCGCCATTTACAATAACAAAAAACCATTGGACACGTATTTTTTTCTTTTTTAACGTAATCCGAAATAAATAGATAGTAAATAAATAAATAATTCTGGACCATTCACACCATCATCTATCCCCAAGCTAAGCAGAGCTAGTGTTATCAATAAATAATAAATAATGCTGGACAATTCACACAGCACCATCTAGCCCCAAGCTAAGCAGAGCTTTTGTTTGGGTACTAGATGACTGATATACTAAATAATCAAGGTCATTGGAATGATATTTAATGAAATGAAATAATGTAACAGTCCGAACTTGCGGTTGGCTCTTCAGTTTCACTTAAAAATGTTTGTTTGCTTTTAAACCAATTCTGATGATATTCATCATTTCTGCCATAAAACGTCCACTGATGACAACAGGCCTCCCTCATGGATCTCCATGAGGGGTAGTTTGCCATAATCACCACGCTTGGCAGGCGGGTTGGTGAGCGCAGTATGGGATGTTGATACACGGATAGACGCTGCTGCCCATCTTCCGGAGGTGTCCCTTAGCAGGCTCTTACTGCATCCACGGGTAGGAGAGGAGGGGTAACATTCTACTGCCGGCACCCCACGGCACGATGATATTATCCATGATAAATCAAGGGAAATATTCAAATTTAGTAAGCATACATGTAGAGTCTTGGGTGTTATCACCAACATTTTACATTTTGTCATTGAAGTCTGTTTGTTTATCATCATCATCATCATCCACAGTCCGACTTCACCCACTGCTGTGTATAGGCCTCCCTTAAGTGTGTGCCATCCACCACGATCCTGCGCCAGTCCCATCCATCGTTTGCCCGCGACTTTATCAATGTCGTCGTCAATGTTCTTTATCAATGTTCCAGCGGGGCAGAGGGTGCTAAGAATCGCTGGAAGTTGCCCAGATGCCAAAACCCAATGACCTTTGCGTGTTTTTGTTTATAAATTAAAGAATTTTTACTATATTCATCATTTCAGCCATAAAACGTCCACTGATGAACACAGGCCTCCCTCATGGATCTCCATGAGGGGTAGTTGCCATACTCACTACGCTTGGCAGGCGGGTTGGTGAGCGCAGTATGGGATGTTGATACACGGATAGATGCTGCTGCCCATCTTCCGGAGGTATCCCTTAGCAGGCTCTTACTGCATCCACGGGCAAGAGAGGAGGGGCAACATTCTACTGCAAGTGCTCCACGGCATATATAGATGGCAATAATTCGTTCATTTAAAAAAAAAAACTGACCCTGATGATGTTGTAATGTTGATAATGTTTGATAGATAGGTGATCTTAACATTTTTTCGATGTTGCCACCCGTGGAAGTTTTAATATTGAAGTTTTGATTGCCATAAGTAGTCTTATTCATAAGTTCTTCACCTTATAAAATCTTTCTGAATGCAAAAGCTTAATTTGTTGCTGAAAACATCAAAAACGCTATATTTGAGGAGCTCCCTCGTTACCACATGGATCTCAGCATCACAACTGGCATTCGAAAATGTGACCAATCTGGAGGATGTTTTCATGGTGTGGTGATTTGTTTTCAATATACAATACTTGTGGCGGATTGGCGAGCGCAGTATGGGATGTTGGTACAGGGAAAGACGCTGCTACCCATCTTCTGGAGCAGAGCAGACCCTTAGCAGATCCTTACTGCGTCCACGGGCAAGAGAGGAGAGGCAACATTCTAATGCCGGCACCTCACAGCAAAAAATTGTATTCCAAGTACAGGTTTTGACTCAGTTGACGTATCTTGTTTTCTTACAGTTACTATAAAAAGCTTAGTACTCGCGTTTTCTTAAGGCCACAGTTTGAAGGGCTGTGGACAAAAGAGTGGCAATGTGTAATCTCGTTAAAGAACATTAATATTATAATAATATAAATATAAAAGTTTGTAGTTGCAATGAAATATATATATTGCAACTACAAACTTTTATATCGTTCATCATTTCAGCCATAAAACTTCCACTGATGAACACAGGCCTCCCTCATGGATCTCCATGAGGGGTAGTTGCCATACTCACCACGCTTGGCAGGCGGGTTGGTGAGCGCAGTATGGGATGTTGATACACGGATAGACGCTGCTGCCCATCTTCCGGAGGTATCCCTTAGCAGGCTCTTACTGCATCCATGGGCATGAGAGGAGGGGTATCATTCTACTGCCGGCACCCCACGGCGGATATCTCGTTACTCAAATATAATTTTTTGTAGTTGCAATGAAAGCACCTGGCTAGCGTGATATAATATCATATATGTCGGCGGCCGATCGTAGAATTGGGCACATCATGATGTGCCTCGGCATATCATGATATGGCGGCATTTCTTGATCTGTCATGCAAAACCCGCCATATCGTTTCAAGACCAACGTTCGACGATCTGCCAGCCTATCACTTGGCATATCGAATAATAGGGTGACCATAGAGTTTGATTGGTGAAGGGAATGGTACTCATGGTCAACATTTACATTACTACATCGAGCTATGATATAGTAGTTATTAAAATAATTATGTTGTTTCTATTTATACTCACTAAAACCTACTTGACTGTTAGAAAAACATCACAAGTAGCAAAAATCAATACGGGAACTAATGATAATTTTAAGGGTTTTTGTCAGAAGATAAATCTTGTCAACCACTCATCAGTGGGTCCTTAACAGCTTGGTAATAAAGTTTGAAACCTATGTAAGAGAGAGATTGGACATTGCCTAGTTATCAAATAATAATGCTATATATTTATCATTGAAAGTCGTTTATTTAAAGTCGTTTTTACGTGTAGTAGGTATTATCGGTACTTAGTACTTAGGCACTTAAAATCACAGATATTTTATGTATTAATTATTCCTTATGACAATATAAGGCTTTGCAGAGTACTTTACAAACTATAACCATAAATCAAACTAAACAATAAATATACTTTTAGCAATACTTTTATTATACTTTATTACTGTTATGTTTATTACTTTATGACAATATTAGACTTTATTTTATTAGTATTGTTTTTCTTTATATTGTGAACACAACTTTTTTAGGCATGTATCTTGTTTTTTTATATTATACATATTTTTTTCTCTACCACCTTGTCCTACAGCTTTGTGAACTTCTGTCTGGATATCGAAGTCGAAATTTTTCGAGTGGTATGCGCACTGTGGGATCGCTAATATTTTTTACAATGCGCACCGTAGGATCGCTAATAGTTTTCTTTTTGAAAATCAAAAAATCCTCATTAGCAGTCTCTAAAATATCGTACTTGGATAGCCAATATTAGTCCACCGACTCCCGTGTTGTGGCCACCCTACTTTTCTTGATTTGGTTTATAACCTAAAAACAAATGGTTTGGGTTATTATTCTGAAAACTATAGGCATATATATAGATATATATAGGCATTTAGCATACATGTAACAATAAAGTAATCGTTGTAAAAATGGAATAGATTTGTTTATTCTTAATGAACCAATTTAATAATAATTACTAACCTCTTTAACTCGTTCTTTCGTCCACGGCTTTTTTACGTTATGTTGGTGTTGACGTGGCTTGCATAAAAGTCTTTCAGTTGCTAATTATAGTTTAACTGAAACGCACTTCTTTCACCATTTTCATTTTCGTTACCAAACTCCTCGTTATTTGTTGTTGTCGCCATGTTGCCGCAATTACTACTAAGAAACCCCGTAAGCAGCGCCTCTAGCGGTTTACATTTGAACTATTTGACGATGTGACGTTTTGTCCTTTGGGCATTTCATGATGTGGCGAAGCGTTTACTGGGAATATCGACAAACGTTTGGTTTTCATCGATCTGCCCGGATTCGGTTTGGGCACATCATGATGTGCCCCCTAGACAGTGGCGTATTTCAAGAAATGCCGCCATATCATGATATGCCGAGGCACATCATGATGTGCCCAATTCTACGATCGGCCGCCGACATATATAACATGAATACAGGCTTTTTTTCGCCTTAGGGTGCCGGCAGTAGAATGTTACCCCTCTTCTCAAAACCATGGATGCAGTAAGAACCTGCTTAGGGATAACTCCGGAAGATGGGCAGCAGCGTCTATCCGTGTATCAACATTCCGTACTGCGCTCGCCGACCCGCCTGCCAAGCGTGGTGAGTATGGCAACTACTCCTCATGGAGATGCATGAGGGAAGCCTGCGTCCAGTTGTGGACGTTGTACGGCTAAAATGATTACAGGCTTTTACAACTAAATTAAATAAGAGTATTAGTTTTCGTTCATATTTTACAATTAAATTTTCAGAAAAACTTGCCTTGATTGTTTAGTAGCAAAAAATAAAATCCTTAGCTGGAATAAATTAACTGAAATACAATATGCGACATAAATTGTTGTGTAATTTTGGTTGCGTTGCTTGCAACGATAATTTTTACATTCTCTAAAAAAATAAAAATGACATTCATAAAAAGGGATTGTTAAACTTAATTTTTTAATATTAATATCTAATATTAAATATCTTTATACCTGCTTCCATTCTTTAAAAAAATGTCTTGCCAGAGCGATCTTAAGTTACGAGTATAACCAAGGGTTTTGTTGTGTTTTGTTCTCTTTGAGGTTTGGAACCCTAAAAACTGGCATCTCATCTCAAAATAACTTTTTCATGTTACGGCCAGCGCTGAATCCATGAAGGGTTAAAACATTGTGGGTCGGATTCACAAACAGTACATAAAGATCCGGCAATCTCACGGTTTTTCTGAATTAAGCCGTGAGGGGCCGAGGACCGACCCTGAATACCTACTCCGACCCAGTGCCGTACACCCGCCGCATTATTAAGTGATTTTGCAGAAACAAATCCTGAGGAATTACAGGGGAAAATTCCCTGTAGGAATATTCATTTTCATTTGCACGGTATTTTTATGTTTGCGTTTTGTCGGTTAACTCTTTGCTTCTTCGGATTGTAATATATATTAGCTTAGCGACAGGATTCTTAACAGGAATATATTACTTGCTAAATAAATAGAAAAACCGAGCTGCAAAATATTTTTTTTATAAGAATGGAAAATAAAAAATAACCATTAAGACATTTTTTTTATTTATATTTAAAATAAAATTAATCTCGCTAATTTACTACTAATTAACTATTTTTGTTATATTTGTTGTGTAGGTGCATTTCAATTTTAAATTTTAAAAAATATTTTCAAGCTCGAACGTTCGGATCAAAAGCCAGAGTTACATCCCACTCGGTCAACGTAACCTTAATAGAAATAGAGAAATATTCAACACCAGACCAATTAGACCTTTCAGCCTAATACACCTCTAAGAATACCGTTGAAAAGATTTCAACACAAATATACAGCATGCAAGTGCTTTGCAAACGAGCAAGTGTGGTTCTACATCGATATCTGAGCCTCTAGGGAGCCAATTGACTAATGCATATGTCGTGTCCCGAATCTAATGCACTGTGTCTGTTAGTTATGTGCAACCAGCCGACTACCTACGATCTGTCTACGCATGATCTGGACTGAACATAGTAAACCAAATTTGAATGGAACCCATGTCCTTTGAAAGGCTTTGGCTATTTAGGCTTAAGCTTTCAGCAGGGAAAGGAAAATCAAGGTTCAATAATCTTACAACGTTATATCCAACGAACGCGAACGTTCGTAGAGCGTGCTACGTAATTCGTAGCCAGTACGACGGATCTACGACTGTAGCACTAATCTGCTTCACTCGATACAGCACAATAAAATAATCTCGTAGCAGAAACGTGATATCTCTGCTCTCGACATGTATACCTCTATATCAGACGGCAGCGAACAAATCTTTAATATAAATAATTGTCCTGATAGGATGAAAATAAAATGAGGTTTACTTGTGTTTGTATTTAGTTTTGTCGACATAACGTCGACGTACGAGTAATACACCTAAAATAAATTAACTAGCCAAACAAAAACGATCTTGGATATCTAAGTTTTACCTATCGAAGACTTATATTTATCTGTCAATAAAATAAATTGCACCACCCTGATTCGCGAATTGCCGCTTTCGTATTATCACATAAAGTAGTCAAGGATTGCCATTTCAGACCCTTTTTGAACAAACTCTTACTCAAGAAAGAGGTAGTAGATTTAAATTTCTTTAATTTATGTACAAAAGTCCTTAAAATTATAAATAGAATGTTGAAGGTAGTTTTATTAAAAAAAATGTATTTTCATGTATTTATCATCAGTTATTAGTATCCCACTGCTGGGCAAAGGCATTCATCTACCCATTACCTCTAATAATGTATTTGAAGGGTTAATTTTATAACTTAAACAATATCATAAATAAGCTATTTAAAAAAAGGTTTAAATAAATGAAATTGAATGTGAAATTTATTGATTTTTTTTAAGGCTTACATTGATTTGGGACCCTTTTAGGACCCGAAAGCTGTCCAGAAATACAAGGCACATACCACAGTAACTCCCGGCTTTAGCCGTAGGCGAGGAGCGATAAAATTGCATTTTGCGAACTTGTCGGAATTATTATGAGTCTTTAATGTTTCTACTTTCTTTTATACCGACTCTGTTTTTGCTAGATTCTAAAAGTTTTGTTATGCAGAAGGGAATCGGAGTATTCCCGCAACGACGATAAAAAATGAGAAAGTTTGTAAAGGGACTTTTGTGTAATTTTATTTAACTTTAACAGTTTTTAATTAACTTTAACTTGTTTCTTTAACAAATTATTGTATGGTTTAACTAGAAACAAAGGCCTGAAAGAAGTTTGACTATAATAACTGTTTAGGCAACCATCTATTATTCGAATATACCTTCAGACAGGTACATAATACAGTAGGTATAACCAATCCTGCCAGTGAGATTACATTCAAACTCCAAGAACTTGGAGAGAGCTTGAAGGTATCACGTGCGACATCTTTCTCCAAACTTATTAGACGCGAGCGTGCGAAATACTAGAAAAGTTGCATGTTAGTTCACGATAGAGATATAAGATTGCAGCGCTGCATATCTGTTCGCTGAAAAGCATTTCAAGCGAACATTTATAAAACAATTTATTTATTCGAATGCCTTTGTTTTTTGTTACGGAGCTTAGTTCGGAAACTGTAATTATATTTCTCATTCGGTGTACAAATTAATAGTTGACTCGTAGGTTGGGCGGCGACAGTCAGGCTTTCCGTTGCTTTAAAACACAAACAATAAGATTAGTCATGTTATTTGGACCGGCTACTCTAGTTCGTAATTACAGCTCTCAAGTTACCCTCTGCGGTTCAAACAACTTCTAAACATCGTGCTTCCAAATGCGTACTCGATAAAGTTGTCCCCGGAACTCGTATCGCCTCCGGGGAGACATTACTCCAGTTTAATACGAGTACTCAGGGCTGTCGCGCCCAAATGCGAACTTTATGATAAACTCGCATCCCTGAGTACGAATTCAAAATCCGCGTTTTAATTTTGCCATGAGCTGTGCGATGGGAATATTGGGATTATTCAAATGTACAATGTAAATGAAGCAGATTGGTCATGCCATGGGCTATTTTCGGAGAAATGCTGATCCGGGTTTTGTCAAAATGTCGAATAACTGTCATTTCTTTTTTAAATACAACGTCTCTTTGGTTTTCGGTGTAACCTTTCGTAAGTTTGTTATATTTTCGTTTATGACTTTGAGGGTTCCGTAGTATAAGAAACCCTTATAGTTTCGATATATCTGTCTGTCTGCGGCATTATGAAGAGATATATAAAATAATCACGCCGAGATAACAGTAAAAATAAATTAGGACGGTTGCGTGTGGAGCATGTTTTTTACGTTTTATTGAGTTTATATTTACGTTTGTATTGAGTTTTCGGTTTAAAATATATAGTTTACCAAACATATTATATGGTATGTTTGGTAAACTATATAATATTTTTGTGCGACAATTTCTCCGAAAAAAAAATGCTAGCTTAACTGTTATGGTTATCCTAGTAAAATCAGGGATATAACTACATCCATATTTTTTTTAATATTAGATTTTAGAGGAAGTGGGGACGCTGAAAAAAAATCGAATCAAGAACAAAAAAGTCAAACCCCATCTTACATGTATTTCGTTCTCTTAACATTCGCCAGTGGCAGTGGTTTCCCAGTTATCTGCATGGGCGACGTCAGCGTGTACACATTGATGATGTTTGTTCATCATAGTGCGATATATTTGCAGGCGTTCCCCAGGGCGTCTCCTTTTCGCTATATTTATAAATTCAATATCCCATCAATTAACTTCATGGTACCACCTCTATGCAGACGATCTCCAAATTTACACACAGGCCTCTATAGAACATTTACCCAATTTCCATCAAAAACGACCTGAAGCGAATACGACTTCGTTGGAATTCACATCTCTTATTTTTACTTTACAACTTTCTTTTTACCCCATCCACTCCTCCATAACTCAAGGAACGATTTAATTTTCTTCACCTTTCCCACTCTCGATCTCTTCGTTCTTCTGTGACATTTCAACTTATGACGCCTGTGCGTAACTAGTCTTACTACCACAGATATTTTACTGTCCAGGCTGTTACCCTGTGAAACGCATTGCCTGTATCCATCAGGCGTGCTCTATCTCTTCCTATTTTCAAGTCTATGCTTAAGGAACACCATTTGTCCTGTTTTCGCTAACTGCTTGATTCGTTGACACCATTGTATAAATTTATATTAGCTTTTACCCACCGCTTCGCCAGCGCAAAGTTAATTTGACATATTTTCTCCAAGTTCTGACATCCAGCCCTGACTAAGGGACTTTAGATTTAAATCGTTAGATACGCCCTACCGTAATGAGACCGCACCGTTTTGTTTCCGCGCGAAATGAGTGAGCTCACTCATTTGTAATCAGTGTACCTCTAAACACATTGTTAGCCGGACGTGGAGTGTGCTATTTTTTCACGAAAGTTCGTGCAACATGATTGCACAATAGATAGTACAGGAACAGTTTGGTATTTCGACAAAACCAGTGTAAGTGCTTCGGCATAATTGTTAATACACATATAAAGACGAAGCTACAGTTTTTGGTGTGAGGGCAATCTAAGGATTTAAATCTTTGACCGTATGTATGTACATCTTGCAGCGATAGAACCCCATGTTGCTTAAAATTTTCCAACCCAACCCAAGGTTGTCTTGCAGAGATCGCTCTTTAGCGATAAGACTGCCGATTGCCACTTTATGTACAGTGTTTCTTTAGTTGTTAATTTTAAAATTATTGGTGTCAGTATAAGGCTTGTAATTTATATCTCATTCGATTTAAAATTAACATTCCATTATATTACTGAAAATTACCTATGGTTATCGGTGTGCGACAAAATTCTAACACAAAAAGCTCGTAATTACAAATAATGAATCCGTTAGGAAGTTTATTAAATTCTTCATAATTCTTACATACCTTTGTACATAATAAATACATTCCTAGTGTTTTCAGAGACAAGGATTTTAGTTTATAAATTGGGAAAATTTGCGATGCGCCATCTGCAATCCTTGACGAATAAAAGCTAATGTTCCTATAGATCACTGAGAGTTTAAAGCGTCTATATTTACCATTCACATCATGTGCACTCACTTCAACATCAGGTAGACCATTTTGTTTGTTCCTTCTACAACATATACGTGGAAGTTAGGGTTGCCAACTCATCAAAATACAATGTAATCTTTATAGCGAGAACGGAAGAAAATAAGCATTCTCAGAAGGGAAATCGGTCATATTATTATATTTGGAAAAGGTTGTGAAGGTTACCATTATTAAATCAGCAGTTATTAATGTAAATTATTATTTTGGAATTAACGCTAATCTGATTTAAAAATATATCTTTCCGTGTATCAACAATGTTGATACACGGAAAGATATATTTTTAAATTTCTCCAAATATAATAATATGACCGATTTCCCTAACTGTGCTTGCCAACCCGCCTTCCAACCGTGTGAGTATGGCAACTACTTCTCATGGAGATCCATGGGGCGGCCTGTGTTCAACAATAATGGCGGAATAGATATAGTGGCATAAGCGTATAGCGATTAGAGTCGCAGAAGGTTGCAGGATCAATCTCTATAGAAGGACTATCCTGCAAAAAACATAAAAATATTTATTGAATTATTTATTTTATTTATTTATTTTAGGAAGACTAACAGCACAAATCAAACATAATATATATAAGTAATCTAGAATCAAACGAAATTAAATTATAAAATTATATTATTAAATTATGTAGATACCCTATTTACTTCGTGTGTTTATACTGTCTAGTATCTGAACAAAATAAAAAGTAAGTTATTTGCTGAAAATGTGGATTCTTTTAAAAAAAATTACGACGGAATTGCCTTGTCCTCTGACGGTCTTGTTCCTTGAGAACCAATTGGAAAAGTGCTCAATTATAAACTTGACTCTAACTAAACAGAAGTGGTTAGACGTGTCATTTCAAAGTTGGGAAGGTAAGTTTTCGAATCGATGTAAATTTTGATATTCTTGAAGTTGTTTTCAAATGTTAACTTAGTTCAAAATTATACTTTTAGGCGGTTCACACACTGCCACACATCACGCTGCATGTTGCGTGAATGCGTCTTCTAACGTTGCTTGTATCTCCGTTTGTATAGAAAACACGCGCAGTCCAACTCATCGAAAATGCATCTACGCGCGTTCATGCAGATCACGCGCGTAGGTGCGGGGCGAGACGCAAGGTATGGCACACGGAGTCCCGCAATCTAGCGAACAGCTTTAAATGAAATGAGTCAGAGCCGCCGTGAATTCACGAAACGCAACTACGCGCGTAAGTGCGTGAAAAACCCGCACGATGATGCAGATCTGCACTCCCGCAAGTACGCGCGTAGGTGCGCCGACACGCAACATGCAGCGTGGTGCGTGGCAGTGTGATAACCACCTTACGAAAGTAACATGCTCTGATTGATTTATTTCTTATGTAATTTTTATTCATGTGATTTCTTTATATGTATTTTTTTCAATGCATATCTACATACAAGCAAAACTTACTTGTATATTCGCCTCAGGTGAATTCTCTATGTCTGCGTTAGGTTCATCAAGCCTCTCACTACGCTCGACACATAATGTGAATCATTTGTATTTTTCGGGATCAATTGTAAAAGAAAAATGGCCAAGTGCGAGTCAGATTCGCGCATCGAGGGTCCCGTACAAACCTGTAGGTATATAAGTAAAAGTTCACCCATCATGACAATCGACTCGATTGTCGTGACGTGATGGGTGAACTTTTACTTATATATTTATATTTATGGTATTTTTTATTGCAAAATTAAATCCATAACATGTAACTAAAAATTTAAGGTTTTTGGATTTTTCCTTTATATGTGCATTACATTGCTTTATGCCAAATTTCAAGATTCTAGGTCGACTGGAAGTACCACCGTAAGTAGGTTTTGATTCCCTAGCGAATAGTTGCGAGTTTGAAAATATGCGGCTTAAACTGCTGTTTCTTTTGATTGCGTTGACTTAGAAGTTTGATTTTTTCACAGCTCTAAGGGACAGTAGATTTGAGTATTCAATATAAATTCCAGCTTGATAGCTTGACAACGCGTTCCTGAGAAAAGGGTCTTGACAGACAGGCAGACAGACGGACGGACAACAAAGTGATCCTATAAGGGTTCCGTTTTTTCCTTTCGAGGTACGGAACCCTTAACAAATAAAAGACTACCAAACATAAACAAACATTAATTATTTATTATTATTATAAATTAATGTTATTATTAAATTTATATATTGTATTTATTTTTTTTGTAATTTGTAAATACATAGTTTTTAGATAAATTTGTTATATATTATACCTACATGACACACAATTATTACATTATAAAAATAAGTTTATTAGTATGTGTATAAGTATATTAGATCAATGTCATTATAAATTTAACTTATCCATTAATTAAGAACTTTATACTCTGAGAAGAAACTGTCTCCTGACCACCGCCAATGCTAGTCCGCAAGCCAGGCTTCATACTGAACTGTAGCAATGAAAAATCATTGATTAAAATCAATAAACGTTATTTGTATTAAATACAAATAATTGATAAAATTATTGCATACAAATTTTGTATTTGGTATTTGTGAATAAACAGATGATCCAGCTGAAACGGTAAATGGGGTTTAAATGAAAAATATTGTACTAATGAAGCTAGAAATACAGTTCAATTGGTTGAACCTTTTTTGTGGAACCCGAAGACATTTTCACTATCACACATCTTTTTGCATCCCATAAATTTTGCAGCACCCCGCATAGTAAGCCATCAAGTACATAACCATCTGAAACTTTTCTTGCTTCGTATGCATGGATTTCATAACCACATCATTTGTAAAATTGTCTTGGCGCCATTGCGACAAAGCTGTTTTATCTCGTCTCAGCGCTAAAACAGCGTTAGGACTCACACACGTCTTAACAGAGTGACGTCGTTATAATTTTGTGCTGACTGTTGTAGAAAAGGTGCTTTGTTAAAATAATATTGTCAAATCAGCAACAGATAAAAATATATTTGGCTTTGGCGCAACGAGTAACGAGTCTTCGAAACAGTAAAAGTGTTATAGTATTTTGTCTTTTTCTGCCTTATTCGTTGTTTTGCCTCGTAAAACATCTAAGTTTATTCAAATAGCTACCAGAATCATAATACGCTCTGCGATGAAAACTATTAGGAAATACGTCGACATAGACTCAACTCTCTGGACACAATCTTCCACGGCGCAATTCGGAGAAAGCTATATCGCAGTAACGTATGAGTACCCTAAGTATGTTGTCAAATACCTTTTCAGAACGGTACGACGGTATGATCTTATTTTACAAGAACCAGTGAGGGAAAAACTATTGTTTGTTTATTCGTAACTCAATACCATTACTTAGTCTTATGAGAGTAAGAGCTTCTTCGGCCGTAAGAAATAAGTTATTTTTGTATGCCCTAAAAGGACGGATCCGTACTTCCACCCGAAGGGCGCTCGGGTGGAGTGGAGCGACCGAAAGGACTTTAGGCAGCTGACACAAATTAATCCATTACGTAAGCATTACATGAAGTGAGTTTACGATTTCCGTCAGCGCTGTGCAAATATAATATGTTTAAGTTTTAAATACATTTAAAGCTCATTCATTCATTTGATATACGCCCAAACATCACAAGAATTCCAAATAATGCTCCAAGATCTGAGCGCGGGGAGTATTGAGGTTGGACTCAAAATAAATAGGTCTAAAACACATGTCATGTCTATCAACACGAAACTTAGAGTCGAGTTAGATGGGCAGATCATACAATATGTCAATGAGTATATTTACTTGGGCCAGTTAGCTAGCTAGCTTCAAAAACAGGCAATATAAGGAGATCGATCGTCGGATCGACAACGCCTGGAATAGCTACTGGTCCTTGAAAGAGCACATGAAGTGTAACCTTGCTCTGACACTGAAGCGCCAACTCATTGACATGTGTATTCTGCCCATCCTAATCTACGGTGCACAGACGTGATCACTGACTGAGTTGCAGAAGTCCATGCTCAAGATTTGCCAGAGGGCAATGGAGCGTAGCATCTTGGGATTCCGGCGCATTGATCGCCTTATAAATATACTACGTTCTCTGGCTGGTATTGCCGACATCGGAGTTAGGACGACCAGACATAAATAGCAGTGGGCTGGCCACATGAACCGGATGAATTCAGAGAGGTGGGCCAGCTCAGTCATAGTAATTTGGCTTACCACACGTGGTGGCGGTCGGCCATGAAGGTGTTGGACGAACGATTTAGACACCTTCCGAAAATATTGATGGGACACCGCTTCCGACAGGGACGTATAGAAGAATTTGCCTTTGCCCAGCAAAGCAGTGGGACACAATAAGCTAACAAAAAAAAAAGTCCGCTAATTCCGGCTTCCTGTGGAGGCGGGAATTTTGAAAGTATTACATTATTGTTTTGTCGCCAGAGCAAAAGGCTAAAACATTTCAGCTCGATTGGATGGCAGGGAGCAGTTCTAATTCACTTTGCTTGACTCGAACAAACATAATTATTCCTTACCCTAATTAGACTTGCAATCATTGCGAGTTAAATTAAATGAATGGGTTGTAAAAACCATGGCTATTTAACTGCAAAAATACCATGAAATATTTGCTTCGGTAAAACTGCTATTTCTCCCCTACAGCAATCAAACCACACTCTGCAATCAATTCGTAGATTTACGATAGCACTCAATACGAGATCGGTGGGTAAGTGTCCACCGATAGAATTTATTTGGGTTCCGTATTGACTTGTTTTGGCTTTCAATAAAACTGTTGCAATAAAGTGGTTGGAATAAACTTTCTTGTTTTTTGTTATCTTAGTTGTAAAGCCTAGATTGAATCAAACATAATTATATAAAATGCGTTCTTGATAGAATCATTAAAATATAAATTCGGCGACCACCGTGGCTTAATTGGTTATAGCCGGATGAGACGCTGAAGGTTGCAGATTCGATCCCCACAAGTTTAATTTTTGCTTGTCTACAGATCATTTGTCTCGGATCTGGGTGTTTTCTATAATATTATTTATTATTTCTAGTATTTTCACTAGCGCAAAATGTATTAAGGTAGCTATATATCATCTGTTTTTCCTAGTGTATGTTCTGTTGTTACGCAAAAACTACCGTCATCCATCAGCATTTGCATAAGTTAGGTCGTATAGACTTAAAAAACTTTCAAATGTCTTCTCTTCGCGTTCTAATCTTTACATAAAAGAATTATATTGAATGTTATTTGGTAAAATGACGAACACAACTCATTTCCCTTTGTATAAGAACACTTTCCGTCTATGTAGCGTTCGTTTTAACGACGTCATGGACGCTGGGTTCACTCGCCGTTAATTTTTATAGAGCTGTTACCTCACAGAGTACAGTGAATTTGATCTGAAGTGATATTCTGTGTCAAAGTGAAACAGAATTGTGTCAAGATGGCTGTGCCCCACTTTTTATAAAGTGAATAAGCACAACAGATAAATTTTATCAAAGACTGTTGAAATAACTTTTGAATCAACGTTATTTGTGAGTTTTGACACATTTATATATTTCATCTTATTCGCGTAAGTAAAGACTCTGCCCAGAATCGAAAATTTTCAATATTCTAAATGTAAAATAAATACATAAATAAATAAATACCTGTCCGTTTCTGACCTACTGAAAATGTTTAATTTTATGGAGATGTATTCATATTCAAGGTAACAAACCTTGTACGATTATACTACTTAAAGTAAATGTAACACATACACATAAAATCATACTCTTTAAGCCAAGGAACCGCAATTAATTAATAATATAAAAGCGAAACTCTCGCCTAAGTTGTCACAACCATCTGCGGCCAACAGCATCTATAGACAGCAAAAAGATTTGTTTTGTTTTATTAAACGCCAACGCAATGCGTCTTTCGCAGTGTTTTTATAGGTCCGTTCTCTTTGCGCTATAACTGAATCTATCGGATATGGTTTTGTATGGAACATTATTATTCCTCTACCTTTATCTTACACTAGCTGTCCCGCGCAACTTCGTCTGCGTCACATAGGAGAGAGAGACCACACGACCCACTCGGTCGTAGGCACCTATAATTAAAATGCGCGCGCGTTAAAACTGTGATATCTTCTGAGATATTCCTTGAATTCAAATGGCTACAAAAGGAAGATGTTTTTAATACTTTTTAGGAGGAACAGTTCCGCCATACATAATGGCTGCGTAACTTAAACCGTTTTCGCAGATCACGGGAGCTCTTAAAAGGAATATTTTTTCCCGCTTATGCAGCATTTTTCATTGATTCTATGCTCCTCTTGGTCATGTTTTGAGGCTTATAGTCTTTCTCGATAATTAGGCTATGCAACACTAAAACATGCATTGGTACGAGGGTACCAGAAAAGGGGGCGATGGTTTCCGAAAAAACAAAAAAAATATTTTAAATTTCAAAATTTCAAATACATTGAGGTCACAATAGCTCCGGTCCCTGTGATCAGGGTCATCAAAATCAATCAGTACCCTTCTCTCATTAAGATAGTGCTCTCATTAAGATAAAAGGTTTCATGTAAATCTGTCAACGCGTTCGGTTGTAATCGTGTCATGCACAGACAGACAGACAGACAGCGCTATGCATAACAGAGGGCTTTGCCCCCTAATAATTCAATTTCAATTCGCATCAGTAGTTCCTGAGATTGGCGCGTTCAACCAAACAAATAAACTCTTGAGCTTTATAATATTAGTACCTATAGATAACGAGGGGTCGGTACAACATATCTTTCCAACTTAGAATTATGCGTTCAAGGATACGGATGGCTACGTATTCCGATTGGCCACTTTCTGACGTTAATTCATATTATTTTATATTTCAAACCTGAATCCTTTATACCACTTTTTGATCATATTATACACAGAAAAGTTTCATTCTCTTGCCTTTTTTTTTCACACGCATGTTTAAATTTTTTTCTGTGCCTTGAGGAACTCCAGTTGACACTATTCTCATCTCAGCCGCAGGACTGCTGGCACGTCTACTGCTGGACATAGGCCTCTGTTATGGTTACTTTACTCACCACGAGTATGGGAACAACCCCTCATGATTATGGAAATCCATAAGGAAGGCCTATGTCCAGCAGTAGACGTGCCAGCAGTCCTGCGGCTGAGATGAGAATAGTGTGGGATGTTGATACACGGAAAGTCGCTGCTGGATGAGGGGTAACATTCTACTGCCCCCACGACATGCCGGCACCGCCGGCCAACTACTACTACGGCAGTAGTAGTAGTCACTATATTACAATTTATTATTTAATTCACATGGATTATATGGAAATAATATGATCCCAGCATCATAATCTAGTTTCGAAAAAAATGGTATCTACGTGAAAGTTTATATATTCGAACTCAAAACCTTTTCCAAATCGATTCATTATTTTGATAGATTCATACATGATCCTCCAAATTTGCTCGACATTTTGGTTTCATTAGAGGTTTAGTGTACAACAGAGTGATTATGATGCATGAGCATTTGTGGCTGTTTGGTATTGAAATGCCAAACAGCCACAAATGCTAAATTCACTGTAAGCAAATGGTTGGCTAGCTTATCGTATGCTGACACTGATAAGCTGCTTGTCGTTACAAAAAAGGTCCATTTATAACGATAGTTTTATTTTCATCTACCTTATTTCCCTTAATAATCGTAATTACCCTTTTGAATAAAACTCAAACTTTACCTTACTAATACAACAAGCCTTTCAGTGTATCGACATCCTGTACTGCGCTCACCAACACGCCTGCCAAGCGCGGTGAGTATGGCCAATGGCACCAACCTCTCGATCAGTACCTACTTGGTGATCAATGAGGGAGGCCTTTGTCCAGCAGTGGATATCTACGGCATGAGAGTGCTCCTACATAACTACGGAACCCTCGGTGGGCGAGTCCAGCTTTCACTTGTCTGGTTTTATTTTGAAGTCGGTTAAAAACAGAATGTTGTCTAGACGCGACATGAAGCTGTTGACTAGCCGACGAAAAACCGTCGGGTTGTGTCGGCAGGTCAGCGACTTGTGTGTATAAACGTATACCTTATCATATACCTTTTCATTGACTTGCTCAACAAGGACTTTGAACCTTCTTGGTAAGACTACACTAATAAATTAACTACGTTGTTTATATTCCTCTATTTAGGTCTTTGACCGTACCCATAACTTTGATACATAAGTAGGTAATGATTTGACAATGGGATAACGACCTTGTTATTAGCAGGAAAGGTTTTTAGGATTCGACCACCGCTACATTGACTTAAGGTCCAACTAGTCGCGGAGGCAAAGTCGTCAGTGAGCGCGGCCTAAATGTATGCTATCTCACCTAACATAGTGTGTTTACCCGCGCGCTGAATGAAATGCACAATGATTCATTCCTAAACCGACCGCGCAAAAATATGTGAATAGACTTTTAGCACATTAGGGTTATTATAGAAAAACTTGAGTATAATCTTTTCAAAATAACATTTATTTCAACTTTTGAATAATTAAACTATGTCGGAACGGTGTTTATTTTTGAGTTTTCTTCCTCCTTATATTATTTAGTTTCGTCCAAAGTTGGACTAAAATCAGTGTTGAAATACGAAAGTTTAGAAGCTTGTATTTTTGAAATAAATACTTTTTTTACGGTTAAGGGTGTATACAAACATAGATTATGACGAGATAAATTGATATAATCCTTAGTATTGGATGGTTAACGTCAAACAGTGGAGTAGTTACCATTCCACGTTTGTATGGAAAGATGAGCGACTCGTTCATCCTTAAAGAATCCAATCTCTGCTTTCTTCGAGGCGGAAATGGTTCATCAACGAATACTTTCTGGTATCATTATCATTATTTCAGCCATAAAACGTCCAGTACTGAATACAGGCCTCTCGCATGTATCTCCATGAGGGTAGTTGCCATACTCACCACGCTTGGCAGGCTGGTAAACTTCACACAAAAGTTATAAATAAATGAAATAATTACTTGTTAAATTTTCTGTAATGCAGCATCGGTAATTGGCATTCGTGCTGTACGGGACGCTGCAGTGCCTGAGACATTGTAATATGGATTAGGCTTGCCCAGCACCTCCATAGCATCATCCCATCTCAGCTTCGTCGGCTATTAATCATTAGTTATACTGGTAGGTCGCCATGGAATTTTCTTTCCTGAAAAATTGTGATATTAACACGTGCTTTATCGGTGAAGGAAAACATCGTAAAGAAACCGGCTCAGTTAGCTTCAGTCGTATTGTGAGGTTTTGTGAGTTGTATTGTGGTTTTGAGGTGAGCTTTTGTCGATAACAGTTTTTTTGCTTATGAGGTTTGAAAAATTAGTTTCTGCATAATGGCAGGATTCTGTATAGTTGTAGTAGTAGTAGTATGACGTTGACGGTATTTTTTTCTATTATATTTTACTTCACTGAACCTATAATTCGTCATCATCATCTCAGCCGTAGGACGACCACTGCTGGACATAGAACTCCCTCATGGATTTCCAAGTGATCAGTACTTGTGGGGTATGTTGCCATGCTCACCACCTTTGGCAGGCGATTTGGCGAGCGTTCTGCGCTCGCTTTTTATACACGGGAAGGCGCTGCTGTCTTCCGCCATCTTCCGAAAGTATCTTTTGACAGATTCTTACTGCATCCACGGCAACGTAACCTATAAATTGAACCCATCAACACTAAATAACTTCCCGAGACTCACTTAAACAGCTTAATCAAACCAAATAGTCAAAGAAAAAGTTTTAAAAGTTTTGTTAAGCTTTCCTGCTTCAAAAATTATATTATTAAGCTCTTAAACATCCACAGAGTGCAAGCAAACATCCGCCTTGTTGTTGAGTTAACAGCGCATATTTCGCTGTACTTTGTTGACTTTTGCAAGAACAAATCACAAGTGGTTATGAAAGGGCTTATTTTATCCGTGAACGCTGAATACTGGGGAGGGGGAGCACAATTAAGATGCAGACAACTACAAATTTATTTTTTCCTGTACGTTCACAGACAACACAAGGATGGTGCAATAATTGACGCAATTGGTAGACAAAAACAACAAAAATTTAGTTTGGTAACTACATTTATATAAGGTTTTTTTTTAACAATCAAAACATAACTTGGTTACATTTAGTAGAAGATTCACGTGACGTCACAGAGTGGTAGTTTTAGACACGTTTTGACGCCAGCAGGCCTACTCATAAATTTTATTTCGCTTTATACATACCAGCATATATAATCTCAGCCAAGCATCCAATTCAATACAAGGTTGTATACCAGACTCGGAATTGAAATTCAACTTAATAGAATGTAATGCAATATTTACGGGAGTGAGTTTGAGTTGGGGGGATATTTCGACGCAGATTCAAAAGTTATATAAATTAAATGTAAATTTTCATATCCTGTCAACATTTTGAAAAACTAAAACACATAATACTTTCAACATGCTTTTTGAACTATACTGTGTTTAAATTGGTTTCAACACTCATTCTTCATCTCACTCAGACTTCATCTCTTGAACTATCACGTAAAAAGATGAAAAATACTATCACAATGCAAATATTGTGCCCGGGACAATGTAACATTTAGATGAACTGAGCTAGCGTGGATTAACCTACACCCCGTCTCAGTAGGAAATTTATGGTCTGATTATGTTTATGCTACGAGTGCAGAGTGGTGCTGCTTCCAAGTGCGGTCTTAGTAAGTTGAATTAATTTATATGCAAATATCTGAGGGAGAGCGAGTCAAAGGGCACGCAAACTTAGGGCTCAAATGATAAACACGTCCTGTTGATAATGAGCTGAACACTTTTATCGCTATTCTGAAACCAGTATGAATATAGTGGTTTTGAGTAGCGATAATAATACCGCCGCGCCGACCATTGTATATTATAATTTGTTTATTTCCATATGTATTTTACTTTCTATGGTTTACGTACAATAGAGAGATGATCTATCTATCTATATATTTTGTTAAACACGGATATGAGTATAAGATGATTAATATGATGGTTTAATATCCAAGAGAATTTTCACAAACTTACAGTCTTTATTAGGTGATGAAGATATGAATGAAGAATATTCTCACACAGATTCATATCAAGTAAAGTCTAAAGCGAGATATGAGAGATGATCATAAAATACTCTCAAACCTTACATTGCTAGTATTGATGGTAGTTTTTCGAATTGATGCTAAAAATGACAATGTATTTCAGCAATGTCATTCGAGTCATTGATGAGTCCGTTCGTAATTTAGCGTGGAGGCACCAACTGTTTTGACCCCTAGCGAGGGCCTTCGTCAGGGTGAACACGGTGACGAAGACCCTTGATAAGGGTGCCTCCATCAACAATAACAAGTTCGTGAACATTCCCGCTCTTTAATATGAATGTATAAGTCACGAAAGTTAGTAGAGTCGTACACTACTACGACTCTACTAACTTCCACTGCTGGACATAGTCCTCACAGATCTCCTAGATCATGAGGGATGAAATAAATATAAAATTTGAAGACAATACCTTCAGGAGGTGGTCATACAAAACAGAGTTTTAGTGCTGCCAGTAAATCCATGACTTTATTTTTACAACGGCGTTATTTAGCCTGGCCGAAACGAAAACACCTCTTAATCGCGTTGAATCGTGTAATAATAATAACACTCATTAAAAAGTCTAGTCCCTTAAGGCCGGGCGATGTGCTCCACCCAAGTAATGAAAACAACCCTGTCACGAGACAACAGCGGTCCTTTTCTATTAAATTACGGACATGTTATTGTTAAGTAGCAATTTCGGCCGAACGAATTGACCTTGTCCGTTAACCCTTCAGAGAGAACAATGAAATTACCAGCTTTAAACATATTTTTATCTACGTTGAAGAGTACTTCAACGTACGTAAACGAAATATAATCACGTCTGAGTATTCCTAGTAAGGAATACTCAGACGTGATTATATTTCGTTTGTAATTTATAGCAATTTATTAAAACTGATAAAACTACTAGGAATAAAGGTCTATCGGTAGGAACAGTGGAATAGGAATAGTAAATATTAAATTTATTTTATTAGGAGCCAGTATAAGGAAGGGAAAAAGCGAGGTCTTTGCCCTTCAAAATATAATAACAATCACTTACTCAGGGGAACCTTTTACCTTTAACAATCACCACACATGTGTATCTTTTAAGGACCTCATTTTTTTATTTGAAAGGCATTACCGACAACTAATCTGAAACATCGGCTGTCGTGGGGTGCCGTCAATAGAATATTGGCTCCCCTGCCCATGGATTCAGTATCAAGAATCTGCCAAGGGATACCTCCAGAAGATGCGCAGCCACGTCTTTCCGAGTATCAACATCCCGTACTGTGCTCGCCAACTACCCTGCCAAAAGTGGCGAGTATGGCAACAAACCCGTCATGAGCTTCGAGATGCATGAGGAAGGCCTATATCCAGCAGTGGCCGTGGACAACAATTCTACGGCTGAGATGATGAATCTGAAACAGTTTAATTCAGTTAACAAAATCCAGTAGGCCTACATAACGTTGGCTTGAGTAAACAATATGTAACTCATCTCAGAACAGCAATGTACGGCAACAATGATTTACACAAGGAGAAATAGCGTTAGACGGCGTTGCTTCTTTTCTTAACACATTATTAGTCTTTTCTGTCTCCTTAAAAACAACATTTTTTATTTGTATGAATACGTTTCGGGTTGGTTTGTTTTTGTCTTATTATTTTTACTGCTTTTTGCCATCATCATTTTAGCCGTAAAACTGGTAAAACGTCCATTACTGAACACAGGCCTCTCTCATGGATCTTCATGAGGGGTAGTTGCCATAATCACCACGCTTGGCAGGAGGGTTGGCGAGCGCAGTACGGGATGTAGCATGAAGACGCTGCTGCTCATTTTCCGGAGGTATTACTTAGCAGGCTCTTACTGCATCCACATTATACTGCCGGCACCCCAAGGCGGTTTTATGCAATAGTCTATTAAGAAATGTGGTATTTGTATTGTTTTACAATTTCTACAGATGTTCAAACGTAATTTTAAATATTTCACATAGCGACGACTGTCAAGTAGCAATGAAGGGAAAGTTTCAAAATTCACAGGGAGGGAAGAGAGGGAGGCATTGGACAAACTTTGCAGTGAGACACTACAGGCTCTCTCTTAATTCGAACGGAGAGCCGATTTTTCCTGAAGGTGCCTTGTGAGGCGAAACACGTGTCGAATTCTTTTTGAGTGTTTTTTAAAGCACTCATTAGATATAGGCAATCAGATTTGTTACTTAATATTTGTTGTTAGATATAATAATGGATATCCGCAAAGTCACCCCTTGAATCAATACATTTCTAGGTATTATAACATACCTTATCTAATTTCAAATTGATTTTCTAGTATCATGCATGATACTAGAAAATCACAACAACCTAACAAATAATAGTACAGTAAAATTTAATAAATATAATACGGCTTACAACACGTACCTACACTTAACTACGTAACTTATTATCATCTTGCTGACGTTTTCTGTGAGAGACTCAATTCATCGAATACAGTAAAAGATTATTGATGATATAGAGGTGTACCTATCAGAGATGATTCAGTTAAAATAACATTTTCGAATACAATTTGATTTCGACAGGTGCTGGTTTTGTAACGCTTTTGAATGTACTGAAAATGAATCGTTTCAATTCTATGTCTATCAATCATGGGTGTCGGTAGCGCACTGTACAATTATTTGTGACAGACGGCAGACGAAAAGTGTTCCAAACACAGTGGTGTGTGTTTTATTTATACTCGCATAAAACTACAATAATCCGTAACATTTCTGCTAATAATTTATAATGTATTAAGTATATCAGTCATCTAGCATTTGATCAAATCTTATCTTGGAAATAGGAAACAATTTACAGAAATTACTAATATTAACTTCGTAAATAAAACTGAAGAAACACATGTTTCTAAAGAACGTATAGTTAATTATGGTGTACCACAGGGTAGTGTGCTAGGACCATTACTCTTTATTATATATATCAATGATCTTCCCAAGGCTACCATACAGCCTATGTCCCTATTCGCGGACGATAGTGCCGTTACTATAACATGTGATAATATAAATACCTTCAAATATGACATTAATTTAGCTTTGACATCAATAATTAATTGGTTAGATAATAATAATTTAAAAATTAATTTAAATAAAACTAAAGTAATCCATTTCAGACAACGCGATACCGCAGCTTTAAATAATTTTGACATTCAATATAATAATAATATAATTCAAGCGGTTGACATGACAAAATTTCTAGGCATTAATATTGATAAGAAACTTAACTGGAAGCCACATTTAGAGAATTTATGTAAGAAAATAAACAGCCAGATTTATGTTTTACATAAACTTTCTCGCATAGTCAATCTAGAAGCCCTTCTTAGTGCATATCATGGTCTTATATCATCCATCCTAAGATATGGAATAATGCTTTGGGGAAACTCTACCGACGCTATAAATATCTTTAGGTATCAAAAGAGATGCTTGAGAGCAATGTTCAGCCTGAGGGTTACTAATTCCTGCAAACCCTATTTCACGAAACATAGCATATTGACTGTCCCCTCACTGTATATTTATGAAACAGCTATGTTTGTAAAGAGCAACCCTGGTCTGTTCCACCAGTTGTCTGAAGTTGGTCGGAGCAGACGAGATAAACACAAAGTCCGCCCCCAAAAATGTAAAACTAAAATGATGCGCAAAAGTATTTTTTGTAATGCTCCATTTGTTTTTAACAAATTACCAGAATCACTAAGAGCAATGCAAATCTCAATGTTTAAAAGTAAATTAAAATCTCTGTTGACTAAGAAATGTTATTATAATTTAAATGAATTTATAAGTGATGTAAAACTGGAATAATTATATTACAATTAATACTATGACTAAATTTAATACATTTTTATTCAATCAGCCTGACATTTAAATTTGTGACATTATTATTACTATTTTCTATCATTTTTTTTTATTATTTTATTATTTCTGACAAAAGCATGTACGTTTTTAGATTATTTGACTTTTAATTATATTAATTCGTTTATTGTTATATTTATTTCAATTTTGTATTAAAATATTGCACGCTACAACAAGGCAAAATACATTGATACTTGTAGTTAAATAAGAACAATGAACACATGTATTTATGCAATAAATATACTTTTACTTTACTTTACTAGCACCCATAACACAAGCTCTGCTTAGCTTGGGGCTAGATGATGCTGTGTGATTTGTTCAGAATTGTTTATTATTTATCTGCTAGTCATTCACCGTCAGCAACTTCAATCCATGCTTTACAATCTGTTATGCTTAACACAAATACATTCTTTGGTTTAACAATAAAATAGTATTGAAAGTTACTTTTATGAAGCCGCGCGATTATAACACGTATGTAATACTTTCGATCAGTTCACATTTCATTTAATATTACCAAATCAAATATAACACAGATGTTTTTTATACCAACATTTACGACGCGACACTATCCAGCACACCAATAATTCATCATTCAACTTTGATAAAATATCTTGATTGATTTATTCTCCATAATAGAATTTAACTTAAAACTGGAGCAATTTCCGCTTTCGGAAACTTGATAATGGATTCCCGTCAGCTTTCTTATTCCAATAATTTTAGGCGTTATCGCCGCCTGAGACACTGTTAATCCGTTTTCATTGTGAAATAAGCCTTATCCCTCATCTTTACATTCTATATTGAGTTAGCAACCCCCTCCTGATCTTGAAGATCCAAGAGGCAGGCTTATGTCCGGCAGTGGACATGGACAGCGTTCCTATGGCTGAGATGATGAATCCATAGAGTAGTTTCGACGTTCATTAGAGGAAAAAATCATGGCAAACTTTCGTGTGTCTGAAACAGTTTGAATGACAAAACAGTACCCAAACAAGACCTAAAACAATGCATTAGCCATTCAAGTAGTGACGAATACGTAGGCGTCTACGGCGTAGCATATCGTAGCACCCTCTGCACAAATTGCTTTTTTTGTTTTACAACTACAATCCAGGTTAAGATCACGCAAAGGCGACCTTTAGCTCTAGGCAATACTCTGCTCTTTAGTGCACAGGCGTTTTTCTCCCTTTGCGAATGAAAAAGTGGTGAGCGCCCTTTGTTTGTGTGACTATGTACCGCGCAAGTACACTTGAATAAATAACAACGTTTTTTTCGATAGTTTCCTATTTAATATTGAACCTTAGTTTAAGCACGTGTGCTCTTTAAAATTATACATAAGATAACTAGACTGAAAACGTAACGAAATTAAACCTGCGTTTTACAATATCTAACTAAAAAAAGTTAAGAGGAACCTCCTCCTTTTGTTCCTATAGTTTCGCTTTACTCTATTCAATTCATTTTATTTTCCATGCATTTATAGTTTGAGTTGGTTCTAGTCTACTGAGCTCCTATTCAGGAGTTCTCGAGGAACAGTCGCTAGTTTGAAAACTTACGTCGTATTCCAATAATTATTCAAATGAATTTTACGTTACATATTTGATAAAAGGGACCTGTGTACCGTTTGAAATATGAGATGGTTGGTGTGTTAAGATAACAGTGACATTACAGACATTAATCTTCACAACCATCTGCGAAATTAAGTAGACAAATTGGCCAAAGTAAACAGTGAGCTGAAGTTAATAGGGGAGCTAGTTCACTCATTTTGCCACTACTGTGGATTTTGCAAAAAATCATTCATCAAAGAAAAAACGGTTAGGTAATATTTTACGTATTTTAACGTAGTATTTGATCATAATTATATCGAGACTTGCTGTTCCGCGCAACTTCGTCAGCGTTAAATAAGAGAGAGAATGGGTCGTAGGCACCTATAAATTAAATGCGGGCGCGCTAAAACTGCGATATCTTCTAAGATAATTCTTGAATCTAAATGGTGTAAATATATTTTACACCATTTAGATTCAAGCCACCCCGGAATATAAGCAATTTCACTTTGGAAAACTATTATTGTGGGTTATTGAAAGTAAGCTTTAGCTGGCAGGTTTTTCTCGGTCATACGATACGAGAGCATTATATTCACAGCCAGTGTCGTTAAGGCACTACGGCAACTTGAAATTGGCTTCAGTAAGCAATTTTATACTTAATCGATTTGAATAGCATTCTAAATTGAGTTTAAATCACCCGAAATGGTTAGGCATGCAGCTAAAGTGCGCCCAGTCCGTAAAAATATTTGCATACCAACTAAAAGTTCTGCGGAAAAAAAAGCGTCTCTTACTACTACGACTACGAGAAACAGTATTATTTTTGATTAAGAAAATGGATGTAATGAGATTAAAGAGAATCACCAGATCGATACTCGATTTTTAGGCAAGATTATGGCTTGTGAAAGTGATATTGGTATTATCGAAACGCCTACACAGTCATAAAACTCTAAAGGATACATTGGCAAAATGTAATAAATAAAAGTCAGAATATCAAGTCACAGTCGGACAAGGGCCAAGAGTAAAATTAGATAAAATTTTGATTTAACGTAGGTAACAATATTGAGACACAATGACTCCCTTCTGTTTGAGGCAAGGCGGTATTCCCGCTCTAGGGAGGCTACTAATTGATGGATCTCTGTGAAATGTCATCATGTTTTCTGTGCCAAATTTGAACAAATTATCGTCTTTAATAATACCGTGACTGGTGAATTTTATTCCTAATTTCAACTTACGGGATACAATTTTATCCGGAATCGAATAACCATAGAGTCTCATTATTTAGAATAATAAAATGTCTCATTATTAAGAGTGGTCGTTGATAAAAGTAATGACGACCTTCCATCCTGGCTCGTAAGCGCCCCGCAAAGATAGCGACCTAAAAATTTCCTGATAAAATTAAATTAAGCTAGTATCTAAGCATCGCCAAGTTTCCAACCCCAAACTTATTAGAAAGCTTTATGAGATATATATTTAATATTTTTAGGCCATTACCTTATTTTATTTAAGGTCTTAATACAGTGAACGTACAAAATGAACGACTCTAGAAAAAAAGGCTGTGGTAAACCGTTAAATCCTACCGCCCGATGGCTCTACCATGCAAGCTCAGCGGTTAGCATGCTCGCTTTAACTTGCATAACAGCACCCATTTAAGCACAAATACGGCTTGAACAAAAAAAAAGAAACGTAACATCTGGCGGCGCAACGTTTCCATACATAAATATACTTTACTTTTATGAGAGTAAACGTTAAAATTATGTGCGTAGAAGTATTTACGGAGATGTTTTGCAATGTTGTCGCGGAACGTCGGAAAAATTGACAGAAACTCAGGGATGTATTTTGGTTATCATATACTAGCGACGCACAGGTGTACGGATGAACCAATCATCTTGTCGTCAGTCATCTTGTATGTAGAGTTAAAATAAATGATTTTTCAGTCAAAAGAACAAAAGTTATTAAGGTTAGTGGACACAACTACCCTGTCAGATTTTTTGGGTTTTTTGTTACAGGTTGTATGCATGGAAACCAGACATGACATAATTTACCAACATTGCTTCTTCAGGAATGTCTTTAAATAATTGTATTTAAAGACATTTTTGATTCGACAGGGTGTTGTGTCCACCAACCTTAACAACTTTTGTTCTATGACTTATCATATTTTTGACATGGACATTTTGACATTAAGATATTGATTTAAATTACAAAGTTTATATATGAATTACTCAAGATGTCAAAAAAACTGATTAAAATATATATTAACACCATGCATACTTTTTCAATCAAAATTTAAATAATAATAAAACCGGGCAAGAGCGAGTCGGACTCGCGCACCGAGGGTTCCGTGCCATCATACAATATAATATATGTCAAAGGCGGTTTTATATTTGTTGGAGAACCTTGACAGCGCCATCTCTTGTCTGATAGCGGAACTTATGTAGATTTAGTACACTTCCGATGATTTCTAAGAAAGTATGCTATGTAGAGAGATTGTAATAAATTTCCTCTAATCTTTACATACACTTCTAATAGCAATAAAAGTTACAGAGGTCTACCTCCGCAAACTTCGGAGATAAGGGGGGGGAACGCTATTTTTTTCAACATTTTTGTAAATAACTCAAAAACTATACGAATTAAAGGAAAAATAAAAAGTGTTTAATAATGTACAAAAGAATACCTTTCATATGATACTCCACATCACCCAGTAACTTTCCAAAAATTTTGAAAACGCCCCTTCCACCCCCATTGTCTAAAAAACTATGCAAATTAGAGAGTTTGCTATAATTTTCCTATAAAGTTTACATATACTTCTATTAGCTATAAAAGTATCACGTGTTTATCTTTGCAAACTTCGGAGATAAGGGGGGGGGGGGGGGGGGGACGGTCGTTTTTTCAACATTTTTGTAAATAACTCAAAAACGATACGGTTTAAAGGAAAACTAAAAACTGTTTATTAATGTGCAAATGAATACCTTTCATATGATACCCCACACGGCCTATTAACTTGACTTAAAATTTTTGAGATCCCCTATCCGCCCCCCTGCAATCAAAATAAGAATGTTTTTCAACATTTTCATATAAGCTATATTGGTAAAAAAGTGATGTCTTTTACCATTTCAAATTTCAAGTTGATAGCATCAGTAGTTCTCGAGATATCCATTTGTGACAGACAGACAGACAGAGTGATTCTATAAGGGTTCCTTTTTACCATTTTGGTCCGGAACCCTAAAAATGGTCACTATGAGGTATCAATAATAGATAGACAAATGTTGTCGCGGACACATTTGTAGACCTTTATATGAGGGATAAATATTCAATACATCATAAGCACATTACTTCAATGGTTTAGGCGGCGCAGGACAAAACAACTCCCAATCGGCATTAAATGTTCCGACAGCTTCAACAATCTTCATCATAGTTTAGCGAACTTATATAAAACCTCAATTAATTTTAGCTCTATACCTTTCTTTTAAATATTTTATCTATCCGTGAAAATTGCATCAAAATCCGTTGCTGGTTTAGGAGGAGAAGAATACCAAACAGACAGACGCGGAAAGCGACTTTAATTTATACTATGTAGAGACTCGTAAAATCCATCCATTTGTAAGGTGGCTGATGAATGGCCGGAAATGAGGTACCTATTTACACATTTGTGTTATTATTCACCGAGTAAAAATGGTTCAGTTAAGAAAATGTTTTTTTTATTTTACACCAATTGGCTTAATTCTTGGTACGAGTATATTCTGACTCTGCTCCTCAATGAAATAAACAGAACATACGTCATGTGACGATGTGTTCGTAAACAAACCAAAAAGGGAATAAAAACAACTTATGATAAACTGACAAATTAGGGTAATCCTATCCCTTTTCTACAAAATAAATACGTTGGTGTGGATATGTGTGAGACGATCCAGCTGCGGACTGCGGGCTAGTTGGTAATGATGCCCATTTCGGTCGTAGCTTCTTTACACCGTGCAAAACTCGCCGCTATTCTGAGATACTGGAATGTCTCTACAACAAAACCAAGTGAGAAATATTATACTGCAATGCTTTTTGCTCCAAAAGGGTAATGGCCCGGGAACCCGAACCTTTACGAATGCGAACCCTAATAATTACCAGAGCCGAAACGTCAGAAGTAAGCATTTGAGAAATCACTACGGTTTCAGTACCGGTGACCTTTAATAGGATTTGGGAAGTTGTGACAACTGAAATTTATTAGCGGTAGCCATATTGTTGTTCGTGATGTATGCTCAGCTATTACAAATGCGGGGTTTCGGAGTCGAACGCCGAGCAGGAACCACAGAAGTTATTGTAACATTAACAAACAGGAACGGTAGACCAGGATTATATTTCTCTTCTACTATGTTTATATAACCCTGTGTATTACCTTATACGTTTGTTATTTTTATTTTTAATCGCCTACTTTATTTTTTTTATACGTCTTCGACGCATGTAAGGCCTATATCTCAGCTATTTTCCGATTGAGAGCAAAGAAAGATCCGAATGATTAGCCAAATACAATATCTAGAAGGAAATAAAGAAAACATGGATAAATTATCTTCGTTATTTATATAACTGAGCGAACTGAGGTGCAATTTCCCAAACTTTGGTTGACTATGCCAAAGCTACGATCCACGCTCCCATAATGACACTAGCCCACCTGACACGGAATTTCATAAAGGTGCTCACTGATGCAGAACTTGGGACGTCCAACATATTTTGATCGAGAATATTGCAGAGTTTCAGATAATATTTTTTGTGGAAACGATTATAAACCTATATTAAATAGTCATAACTTGCTGTCATTTTGTATCAATCTCGATACATGTTCAGGTATCGAAATTGTAGCAATTTCGAGAGTCACGATTATTTTATTGACATATGAATCGCATTGCGATTCTTTTTCAAAAGAGCATTCGATTTGGCTACAAAACATAAACAAATCATAGAAATAAAAATATGTTTTTATTATTATTATGGTGATTATGATGAGGATTTAGCTTTTTTGATTAAATATCAGACTACCAGTTTGCTCTCCGCGCTTTTTTCTGTCAGTACCGGCTCAACCTAAACATATCACCAACTTATACACACACTTATCTTATACTTGTCTCAAACTATACACACGTTTGTTACATTTTTAGATATCTGTTGAAAATGTTCAGTGTTAGCCCTTTATATAGATGCTTGCAAAGAGCAGTCCAAATATCTAATGCTAATTTATAATAAAATAGCATGTTTGTGCGTGAGGTTCTCGCAAAATTACAGTTGTTACTGATTTATATAATTGCCATGTGTTTATTTATGTCTCGAAACTTTCCTGTTTATCTAAGTTGTTACCGTAGGTAGTAATTAATTTTGTTAGAATGAGTTAAGTATTTTCAAATTAAATTTTATTTGTAAGCGATTTTATGTCACTTTCATAACATAACGGGACCTATTCTCGTAATAAAATATCACAACAATTATATCAATCGTAAAATCTGTCAAAATTTATTTCGATTGAATGATATATAGATATCAATAAATCGATTCTATTGTACTATTTTATCACGAGAATGGGTCCCATTGTGTTCTAAAAGTGACATAGAACTCATTCTAACATAACCTTACAGTACCTACCAAAAATACTTACATATATCACGTATTGGGAGGACCTACTTACATACTATGTATCTACTCACTCACGCATCAGTTGACACCTTGGCTGTTCAAGAAGATGCATAACTATCCTAGGTTATTATTCAGAGCTTTTATTTATGAATCTAGGCTTTAGCATCGATTTTTTGTGGGCGTATAGAAGTCTATGACACTTGGTTTTATTTCACATTTTGGTTGTATTAGTTGTTTTTGGCCCAATGAGGCCTATGTTAACACGTATGCATCATTTGGCCAAAAACAACTCGTTTGTCAACTACATTACATTATCCAAAGTATTTGTATAAACGAGAATTTCATTGTTACGTAATCATAATTACATCCATATGAGCTAAAACAAACAACATTATGTTCGCTTTAGTTAGAAAGTCCATTTTGTGATTGATCAATCAGGGAAATGTGTATGCTCTTTGAAACGCCGGGAAAATTGCATTTTATTCCTCTCTGATCTGATTAGGTTGGATTGATCGCCTGAATGTACGCGTTTTTCAATAAATCAGATACGAACTACACATCAAGAGCATCCGTAACTACGAATTACCAAATAGAACTATTGCTCTTCTGAAAGTATGTCCGTTTCGATCGCCCAACAGCATGGCTGTGTTTCAATTCTATTCGAAGGGTGATTCCTGTTCAAATTACAGAGTTAACAGAGATAATAGAGCTTATCACCTTTATGCCTCGAATTGATAGACAAAGCATGTCCCTAACAACTCAGGACTGTCTTCGATTTCGATAGACCCGCCAGTGCCTATTGCATTTGCACTTTTAATGTGAATCCGTGGATTGTTAGGCTTAGATTATCAAAATTATCGAAATTAAATTTAAATAATTAATAAAAAATTTAATTACACGAATTTTTAATATGACAATACTCTTTGATAGTTGTATCGGATTATCGGGCATTTATTGCGTAATTACCTTTATTACACATATACTCGAACAAAAAAGGTTATTATTCAATAAATTAGGTCAGGTTCGTGTCGGGCCACGCGGGTTCCGTAGTTCACCTTAGATCTTTTGTTAGAGGTTGGTGTATTTTTTTACGGATACCAAAACATATTTACAGTAATTAGTTGAGTTTTTGTTTTATAGTATTCCGGTATGTCTTTTATAGTTTCGGAAACCGCATCACTTATCTGAGCGACTATTTCTCCGAAACTAAAAACGCTAGCCTAACCTTTATAGACACTCAAAAAAGTTTTAAACTTTAATACTTCGCGAACGGAACCTTTAATCGAAAAACTGTCTTTGCAAAATTATAAATGATTTTAAAATACCTGTTCAACGATACCCCACGCCAAGGGAAAATCAAGAAAAAAATTAATCTCCACCTTAGGTGTTTTTTTCAGGGTTTTTTTGTAGCGCTATCTCGCGTTATTATTTTATATATACATGCATAATAACAGCTTTCTAGGACGAATAGTCTCTTCGCAAATCCGGTGACGGACGGATGAACAGACAGAGCGACGGATGGACAGACTGACAAAGCGAAACTATAAGGGTTTCTTGTTTTACTACGAAACCCTAAAAAAAATTATCTAACTAACCTGGAAGTAAAAAACGAAAAATACAATTTTCTAGTAATTTAAATTGAAAAGATAGGAAAACCGATCGTCTTTATTCATAGCATAAACATGAATTAACTGTGCTTATATTTTGTCCACAGGAGCAATCCCACAAATCCTATCGTCCGCTAACCGTACTGACATTCCGGTGGAACTACGCGATGCATGGCCTGCAACCAGCGGGCTACCATCTAGTCAACCTGCTCCTACATGCGCTTGTATCGCTACTTTACTACAGGTGAGACTTTCTTAAACTTTACTGGTAAACTGGTAGCCAAGTGTTGAGCACACTTGGCTGCGGTTAACTCCAACACGTCGTACGAATCAACAATAGTATGCTTTTAGTTTTGTGTGTTGTCCCAGTGTGGATCGGCCTTATTCTTAAGTTCCTAATGAAGACCAAGTGAGGGTAGTCTTAAAATACGCCTTTGCCTTGTTGCATTTAACTCAAACACTCCAATCTTCCCGCGACCACGATGGGTGCAATCCTGTCGAAACGTCGCGCAATAATGATTTTTCCTTTATTTTTCAAAAGAAAATAAACTGTATACAAAGTTTTCGAAAATTCGCTTGCCACACCCGGGAATCGGACCGACTACACCCTGAACTTTTATTGCATCGATCGCTAGGGTCAATTTTATGGATGAAATCTCCCTAACAAATTTGATAAATTAAATGAAAGGAAAATCATGAAGTCTGGACTTATAAATTCAATGGGTCAAGTTGTGTTTGCAATGAAAGTCCATTTAAATGACGAATTACTATTTAGATAAGATTTTTGCAATATGCACGTGTTTTTGATGCAGATTCCTTTCTTGTATGGTCTGACAAAACCAACTTCAGCAATAACGGCATGTATAATCGCCGCTATAACAACTATTGGTCTCGAGTGAATCCTGATCGTGTTCATGAAACTAACAGTCAAGTAAGATTTCCTTTCAACGCTTGGTGCGAAATTATGAGAATTATATAGTTTTATTCCATATGTGTTAGTCCACGTGTACGAAAGTCTAATAAAACTATCAAATTTCTTGTCTCTTAAGAAATTAGTTAAATGGTTTCCAAGAGGAAGAGTGAAACTAAATAATTCTACAGCAAGATGGAGCTCCAGCCCATAACAGCAGAATCACTATGTACTACCTATATTAATAACCATTTTAATACCTGGTTTGGTACAAACGGCACAATCAGATGGCTTGCGAGATCACCAGATGGCTGGGGGCCTTTAGATTTTTTTTTGTGTGGATATGTAAAAATCGTATTTACATTAAATCTTATGCGAATGTAAAGGAGTTGAAAGTTAAAGTTCAGAATCCGATTTTATAATATTCACCACAACACATAAAACGCTACTAGAAATGAATTCGTTAGAAAAATATATTTGTGTATCCAAGAAAATGGAGCCCATTTCGAGCATCGTATTTGACGTTAAAAGTTAGTTAACTATTTTTGTAAATAATTAAAATAATTTAAGATTCCATGGTTTTCCTTTCACTTAGTTTATCAAGTTTGTTAGAGATATTTCATCCTTATAATAGACACTAACGATCGATGCAATAAAAGTACAGGGTGTAATTTTTACAGATTTTAGTCGGTTCGATTCCCGTGTGTGGTAAGCGAATTCTCGAAAATCTTTGAATGTAGTTTTCTTTCTTTTCAAAAATGAAGGAATGTTTTCTTTGAGTAAAATTTTCTATTTACCGTATTAAGAGTACTTTCCTTTCAGATGGCATTACAAAATTCCCTGATTGGTAATTCAATACATTCTTTAGAGGGTCATGAAAGAGCTCATTTCCGATTGATTTTGTTGTATAATAGGGTGTCGGAAAGTTTTTTATTCTATCAGAAAATATCAAAAGCTTACTGAAATTATGCTTTTTGTGAAAAATATCCTTATTTTAAGTTCAAAATCTGGGGATTTCCGTAAAAACAAACAGAATTAGGGATAATTCAAATAATAAAATTAAAAATCTGACACCCTAAAACAAAAACAATCGGAAATGAGCTCTTCCATATCTCCCTTTAAGGAATATATCGAATTACCAATCACCTTGTATATCTTGTGTTGTAAGGTACTTAATCATTTATTTTAAGTATGTAGGCTGTGTGTTTAAAGTAGCTTATTGATTAAGTTAGTTCTGCACGAATTACGCTGTAATAATTTAAGCTTATCTTGTATTTCTCTTTTAAGTGAATGTATATTCTTTTGAGAAATAAATTTCTAAAACCGTATCTTGTATCGACTTACCCAAGAAATTACGGATTGCTTCAACCTGAATAAATAGCTCGTCATACTGAACTTACCTCTAGCCGCGTGTGGCAGTAGAGCTGGTCCAAGGAGTTGCAAGTTTCTTAGTTCAGGTTTTTTTTTCAGATAGAAGCTAGATAGAAGATTCGAAAAAAGTCGTTGTGGCTAATGTCGAGTTTTCTACGCTCGACTCTAAAAGGTCTCTACTTCTATTCTTACGATTGTCAAAAGATACTTTTTACCACCCTTTATTTTTGCCGTGCGGTGCGCGGGCAGTAGAATGTTGCCCTTCCTCCCTTGCCCGTGGATGCAGTAAAAATCTGCCTAGGCATACCTCCGCAAGATGGGCAGAGCAATAATAAAGGCAAATAACGCGATAAATACTCGGTTAAATAAGTGTATATAATCTGAACATCTCTCCTCTTCAAATTGTTCCTCTTCAATATGCTACAATTGAGAAGGCATTGATTTTTCATTCGAAACCTTAATTATCATCGTTGTAAGGTTACCGCTGTTTACAAGCAGTCACGTGCAAAAATTACTGACCTGCGTACTTTAAATTGGCGCAGCCTTTCTGAAAATGCACTGGTCTGAATATGTAATGAAAATAATAATCGAAGATACGTGCGTGCAATCATCGAACTTCCTTTGCGCAATAGATAGATAGATAGATAGATAACACTTTATTGATCACCACATGTAACAAAAAAATATACCGAGGTATAAAAACAAGCAAAAATATAATACAATATTATTCATTCAACAGAATTTATCGAATGTCCAGTCACACATGAAAGTTAAATGCGACGTTACTTTTATCTGTAACTGCGTCACCTCCTCTTCCACCTCGAAAAGATTTTAAGATTCAATATAATTTATTGTCATCAAAAACAAAAAGCTTAAAGTTTAAAATAAAAAAGCTCTCCGAGTTATTGTATTATCTTTGGTCCTTAACAAGTATGCAAACAAAACATCTATTGTCATAAAGTCGGTAAAAATCTTAGGTTAAAACTGAGGCTAAAACAACGTTAGAAGATTTTTTTAATAGATACAGATAAAACTTATAAAAGCGTGTAAAAAATTTAATTAAAAGAACAGTATGTCGTTTACGTTTAATTTACTTCGATAGATATTAAGCATATTTATTTTGATGAGGAAAGAGTCAAAATAATAATTATTATCACCATTGTTTTATTTATTAAGTTAAGGTTTTGCAATGTCTTGTTTAATTAATTGAACATTTTAAGGAACCGACAAAGGAAAGACGATTTTAATGAAGATTAACTGTTTTATTAAGAAATTGCATGGCTAGAAAATTCATTAAAATTTTATGCTTAACCTGCACTACGATATAAATGTCTGACCCGAGTAAAAACTTTCGTCCCTAACATATATGTACATAAGGGATGAATGCCTTTTGGATGAATGCGGAAGAACATTAATTGGACTAGAAACGTGGGCATCTTATTTGAGGGTGATCTTTGATTGAATCAGCTGTGAGATTCGTGAACACTCGATTCGGGGCTTCATACAATAGGATTTTTATAACTTAAATAGATTCTCCATTCCAGTGGCTCCACTATATATTCGTTATAATGACAGCGTCGCCACTTAGTAGACGCCTTTACGTTGCAGCGTCGCGCTAATATAAACGGTCCAAGTTATATAGTGTTGTTGCTTTTAAAATACTATTTCTATACTCTACAACAATAAGGTTCATCTCCCTTTCTGTAGCTTCGGGGCAACACCTCGACCTGAAGTTGGCCCAAACGGTAATACGCCTATAGAATCGATCGACCGAGAATCGGTGGTAGTCTTTCTAAACATGATTTTAGGCAATGTTTAAGTAAGTTTCCTCTTCGAAGAAATGGCTATTTCTGATTAAAACATGCCGATGGTTATTTGATAATACAAATTGGGGTTTCGAAGGCTGATCTGAGTGATGTGATGATTCATCGTGAAAAACTACTTTGAATCATATTTCACCCATACGACTAATGTTTCTTGCAACTTATTCCAACTTTGCAACAATTAACTGTTTCTTTTTTCAAACAAAAAATCTTTGCCAACGAATGCATACTTCAAAACTATTATTTATTCACCGAGCGCTTTAGAAGAATGAGTTATTCGCTGTAAGGTCCTTTGAAGGCCCGAGTGTGCTGGAAACTACAAATTCCTTTGAATTTAATCATTTCAGAAATAATTCAGTTGAGAGTTTCCACTCCAGTGTACCTCGTTTTGACTCCACTACCAACCTGTATTTCATAATATTTAATTATGATATTTAAGTTATCACTGCTTCTTCACTACAGTACGCAGTGATAACTAAAATGTATCATGTAAGTTAGTAAGTTATTTTTTTTTCTTCTTTTATTACCCCTGATAAAAAAGAGGGGTGTTATAAGTTTGAGAGCTATTCGTGTGTGTTTGTGTGTCTGTCTATTGCACCCTAGCTCTCAAACGAGTCGACCGATTTGCATGGAGTTTTTTTTTATTTAAAGGCAGTGTTTGCCGCGGTTGTTCCTTGAATGTTTTGATTGACATGTTTTATCAAAATCGGCAAAAAGTTTACAAGATATGAAAAATCAAAGGAAATTGTGTGTAGAATGCAAAACTGAAACTTATAACAATATACGCGAAATCGGTCGAGCGATTCATGAGATATGGGGGTTGAAATTAGGGGTGAACAATCGAATGTTTTCAAATATAACCAAGTGTGGTATCAAATGAAAGGCATGATGATTGTAAAACTAAGGGTACACATTACAAAAAAAAGGTAACTTCCGAGACTAGGTAAAAAGTCTTAAAAGGGGATCAAAAAAGTGTCTTAAAGTTAGTTATTTTTTTTTATTTTATACACTTGTGGCTTTTGTGTTTGGCTTTGAAGAATTTTGAAGAATTGTGTCTGTATCAAGTAACATAGGGTTAATTTTATTGTTTTTACGTGTTTGCCATTTCCCTTTTGGTCAAGTGTCCGGCCCTCACGTTGGATAGATGGTCAGCATGGACGTGCGGTTGGGCTTTGAGTGGCAAAGTTAATAAGTTAATAAGACTGACTTATACGTGGCATGAAGTCAAAGCTATTGTTCGAATTCTTCAAGTACAAAAAATACTTTATTCAGTGCGGACGCGAGGGCCTTTTTGATGCGTCAATATCCTACTATCCTACTCATATTATAAAGCCGAAAGTTTGTTTGTATAGATAGATGTATAGATATTTTTTACCTCTTCACGCAAAAACTACTCTGCGGATTGAGCTGAAACTTTGCACACGTATATAGATGTTAACCAGAATTAACACATAGGCTACATAGTATATAAAAAATAGTATACAACGCATACGGCGCATGAAGCGGCGGGTTAAAGCTAGTACAATGTAAAACAACACAAATTAATAAAGAATAAAGCACATAATTGAATACCAAGCGGTTATTAACTATTTTTTTGACATAAATGTCTGGACAAGCCGAAGGCCCTGATAAACTTATAGAATATACATAAGTACTATAAAAACTTATGTTTTATTCTACATCTTATCTCGTTAATATGGTAGTTTACAAATACACAGACCTATCTTGTTCGGATGTTCCCGGCCCAACACTAGTTAGTTTAAATTTGGGTCGGCCGGGAGAACCAGCTTGCAGCAGAATATTTCAGTTAAGCCTGTTTTAATCAGCCGCCCCATCCCCTTAGTTACTGCTAATTATACTTGGTGTGTCCACCACCTTATCCGGGTTTATGTTCAATATCAAATTTGCCCCTGTAATCCTATTAACGATATTTGAGCCAGAATTATCATTTTAATTTGGTGTTCAGTAACTGTGCTAGTTTTATGTTAAAATCTTTATAGAGTTTGAAACGGTTATGTGTTATGATATTGGCCATTGGTAATGGACATAAACCCTGTTGTTTATAAATATGGTTTTGACTAAGCTTATTTGGGTGTTATTACCCATTTGACTTCTCATTGCGGGAATAATTATCTACTATACCAGTCTTGCTTTACCGTCATCAAAATGTGTCGTCATTATTATTAGTGAATGGTAGAATTATCTAATAACCAATCATTATGACACTGGATTGTAGATAACAGAATACTAACGTAGGCACAAAATAAAATTCTAAGAGCTTGTAGATAAAAACCAAAATAAACATAAAGTACGAAAGCTAAGAGCGTTTGTAGTTTTTCTTTTCTCAAATCATTATGAATAGAATAAAACACCTTTATTTGGAAATATAGGCTTCGTACAAAGTCTTCGCCAAATAGTAGTTATATTTGTGTCTGAAAAGTTTCCCTCTAGGACTTGAAGAGCTCTGTCAATAATGTGACTATGGCCCACTAACTTTCAAATAAGATGACTCTATAAGCGACGTTGAAAGTAACAGCCTTTTTCATAAAACCTTCAGGTTAATAACACTGACAACTTTTTCACAAAAGCTTTTGTAAAATGAATTCACGACAATAATGGACGTAAAACTTTGTGATGATAGATCACTATTGGAGTGTAATCCACTGATAGTTTTACCGACTATGACATAACCAAAAGGGTTACGATTTTAGCTGTCTAATATGGATAACCATAACACTTGCGGTTACAGTTTTAAACGTGCTCTCTTAATTCTCAGATTCATTAATTATGACCTTAAAGAGTCCTTCGCTTTAAACCTTTTAAATTTTCGATATTGATTGACTTGACCGAACTGAATCATAAGCGACACAGTCTGCAAATATCAATATATATATTCAAAAATGGAAACGACTTGAAACTACACACTATTCTGGTCCTTAACAGTTTTCTTCCCGCTTACTAATGGGCACTAAAATTTATATCTTTCGCCCAACTTCTTACCCATTGCAGTCCGACAATAATTACTTTAATGACGTGAAAACTTCCTTTAGATTCACCCTTGTGAAACACGAATAGCATATTAATTTTATCACTGGTTGCCTATGTTTTGAATTCCGTATTAGTTTCTCGGATGCCAGTGGTGAATCTTCGGTACCTTTGTACCGTTTGAGCTGATTCGATCTGCGAGGATCAAACGATTTGGGGCGGTAGAGGCAATGTTGGGATTCGACCCTTAAGTACAAACCATTTTCACGCTCATACATATGTTGTATTCTGGAATTATCATTAAGTATGTATTTAACAAGCATTGGTACGGGGGTACCAGAAAAGGGGGCGAAGGCCTCAAAAGGTCACCAAAGGTCAAAAATGGCATTTTTGACGATCTTTTTAGGTCACAATAACTCCGTTCCCTATGACCCTAGGATCACCAAAATCAATCAATATCTCAATTAGACGGTGCTAACAAAAATGTTTCATGTAAATCGGTCAACGCGTTCGGTTGTAATCGTCCCATACAGACAGACAGCGCTATGCATATTAGGGGGGTTCGCCCCCTAGTAAGATGTTTTTAACATGCAATGATTATATGTATGTTTGTCTGGCTGTAGGGTGCCGGCAGTAGAATGTTACGCCTCCTCTCTTGCCCGAGGATGCAGCACGAATCTGTAGTGGGTCTCCTGTGTTTTTAGTCGCGCTCTGAAACACACTTTATAAATACAAGAACTTTAGAAATTTGAAATAAATAAAAAAAGAAATATTTTATCATAAGAATTGATTAAATATATACATATAATAAAATCGTAAACCTTTCGCGTCTGTATATTTAATATTTTTGCAAATAAATAAGTACTATACACGAGGAAAAGGTAATAAAATGTAAAAAGACAATTTTTGAAATTTTTGTCTGTTTGTCGTTTGTTTGTTGTGAGGGTATCACGCAAAAACTAGGAGTTTTTTTTTAAGGTTCCGACTTCGCTGTCCGTCTGTCTGTATGTCTATAACAACAAATTCGAAAAACAGAATAAAAAAACATATTCAAGGGGGCGCCCATACAACAAACGTGTTTTTTTTTTTTTTGCCGTTTATTGTTCGATATTAATAACGGCAACATGAAATATTCATAGAATATGAAGTTGTATATTCACTTTAAAATAAAATAATTCAATTAAAATACAACAAATTTTTTGATTTAAATACCTCTCATACAACATACGTTTTTTGCCAAATAATGGTACGGAACCCTTCGTGCGCGTTTCCGACTCGCACTTAGACGACTTTTTATTTGTTACCTTAGAACTCTGTCATTCATTACGATTATGAACCCATTTCATTTTTTTTTTTAGTTTGATTAGGTCCAATTTTTTACAAAAATCAGTTCTGATGATGAGATCCATGAGGAAAAGAGGGAACTCAAAAAAATCCTTAATAAATTTCACCTTCGCCCGCTGCGCCACAGAGCTCGTCTTTATATTGCATAAGATGTACATATGTTTCCCATACAAAGTTTCATCCCCTATATTTTTACCTAAGGGAAGAACTGATTTTTTTAATATTCTGAAATACATGAGACTATTTTTATGTCCCAAAATTTATGCAAAATTTCTTGTAAATCAAGTAAAAAACTATGATTTTCCAACCTTACAAACCTTCATCCCCTAATTTGCCACTCAGGAATTTATTTAAAAGCGGGTTTTCCGGTGGTGGTTCTTAAACATGTTTTATCAAAATCGGTTAAGAAGTTTACAAGATATGGGGGTGTCAGAAATAAAAGGAAATTATGTGTAAAATGCAAAAATGTAAGGTTTATAAAAATCGGTCAATCCATTCATGAGATATGGGGGTTGAAAGTAGGGATGAACAATCCAATATTTACCTTAATATTTACTTAAATATATCGAAATGTGGTATCAAATGAAAGGGCATGAAGCGTAGATGGTAAAACTGAGAGTACACATTACAAAAAAACATTAGGTACCCCGACACTTTACCTATTCACGGAATAGGTAAAGTGTCGTGTCAGTTTACCTATTCTCGGAATAGATAAAGTGTCGTGTCAGTTTACCTATTCTCGGAATAGATAAAGTGTCGTGTCAGTTTACCTATTCTCGGAATAGATAAATAGATAAAATATGTCGTGGGTTATTTAAAATTGTATAAACTTGTCAATATAGTTCCCAGCCTTATGAGTAATTACGCTGGTAACCACTACTCCATTGGTACTTTATAATCATAAACCAATTTTCGGTTTTCAGTCACCAAAACACAACTTGTTTCCGCCACTCAAAAGTTGGCAGGCCTAGTGGCCAATCATGTTCCTGTATCGAGGGAAAGTTTAATACCCAATGTTATAATTGACTCGTATAATTTTCCACGCATAACTTATAATAGAGTTACTTAAATTCATGAATGTTTAAATTGGGACATCCGATGCATTTTAACTGCATTAGTCTTATTTTAGTTGTGGGTTTCCTAGAAGCATATTCACAAATTAGTAAGCAGCGGAATTAAATTTACATTTAGAACAAATGACATACGCAAGACTAGCGCTTCTGACACAACATAATTATGCTGAGTAAGACAATTTTTGTCACAATTTTTTGAAACCCGATTCGTTTATAATGATTTATTGTAATGTATGTGCAACAACAACCCAATTCATTTATATTGATTTATTGTAATGTACATATGTGCGACCAAATAAACGTAATAAAATCTATAACTCAATACAAATGTTTCTGAGTTAATTTGTTTTAGTGCAAAAAACGGAAAAGTGGTTTATGCTGACAGTCGTGTGAAGTTTAGACAAAAGAAGATCGCTATTGATATAAAGCTTCTATGAGCTGCTATCAACATTATGTATATTGTATGAGCAGTTTTCAGTAAAAAAGAAAAAAGAGTTTTCTCCTAAACCTAACAGATTGAGATGGCAAGCGAAGAAAACAGTTTGTTGTTGATCCCTAATTCTGTCATTGTCAAATTGTGTGTCCTACCAGTAAAAAAACACTAACGCCATCTATATGATTCGAGGGAGCTATTTTTGAAGTTTATACTTTTTAATTAAAACGGCTCATTATATTTGGTACATACTAATGTATCACGACTATTAGTCGGTAAGGTATCCTTCTTGTTAATTTGGTAGGTAAGCTTAAATATACCTTAGTATAGCCGGGACCAATTTGCTACTGTGGCACACATTGTTTAACTTTTATTCAGTTGGTCTTATTTATTTTACAGTAACTCAATTGCTGTTTTTCTTTTTATGTATAAACTATGTATAAACGTTAAATATAATGTTTTCTTTGTGTTTTAAAATGTGTGCTCATTAGTAAATAAATGAAATTTTATGTATATTTAGCGCTACAATTATATTATAAGACTTAATTCAAAATAATTAACAAAATGGAACATTCCTTTAATGAGCTTTATTACGATGTTTAATTACAAATTAATAATTTGTATGATGATAAAGGCTCCACGTAAGCGAAATTTCTAAGAAAGCTTTCACAGGCTCGACGTCGATAACCTTTATTCCTCCTTCCGTAGGCAGAACAATGGGAAACTAATTTAACTTTATGGGTAAAAGTTGTACATAGACTATCTAGTTTATCCAAGCTTTATTCTATCTGCTATGTTGAACAAGCAAAGATAAAATTATGTTTTACAATGCCATTGTTATCGCATTAATTTGATATTTGCTAAAACTTAAATTTATATAACTCTTATATTAACTTAAATTTATATAGCTCTTATTGATTATAGCTCTCGTTTCTACAAATTTATACATATTTCACATAAACGTAAATCATTACCATGTACATATTTCTTTAATTTTTCAACAAAATCATGTATATCAGCATCCCGTACCGCTCGCCAACCCCAGGCTGGTTAGCGTGGTGAGTATGGCAACCCCTCATGATCAGTATTAGGAAATCTACGAGGGAGAACTAAGTCCAGTAGTGGATGCTCTACGGCTGAGATGATGATGATGATGATGTTAATGTGTTTGAGAGACCTTGCTGTAACTCAATTTTTTAACTAATACGGCAAGTTAAGATAATTAGCATTACTATTAACGTAGGTTCGCCGTAGGGTGCCGGCAGTAGAATGATACCCCTCCTCTCATGCCCATGGATGCAGTAAGAGCCTGCTAAGGGATACCTCCGGAAGATGGGCAGCAGCGTCTATCCGTGTATCAACATCCCATACTGCGCTCACCAACCCGCCTGCCAAGCGTGGTGAGTATGGCAACTACCCATCATGGAAATCCATGAGGGAGGCCTGTGTTCATCAGTGGACGTTTATGGCTGAAATGATGATTAACGTAGGTTCAGATTTTATTTGTAAATAGCTCACATTTTTAAAACTTATAAATGTTAACAATTTACAACAAGAAAGTTGGAAAGCATGAAAATATCATTTGCGCGAAAAATTACAAAAAAATCACTCAATTTAGCTACCTCTACAACCCAGTACTCGTTACTCTGAAATTCTGAACTTCCATAATTACGGGCACGATGTCAACCCTCCCTCCCGTCTCATTACTTTATGAATGGACAAAACATATTTAGTTCGCGCTCAGGAGGCGCTTGCAATTACCACGAGCTCATTTTACGAAACAAGAGATCCCTGCTGCTGACCTTTTAGCTTCGTAGATGGGAGACAGGAAATAAAACCGGCTAAGAGCGAGTCGGACTCGCGCACCGAGGGTTCCGTGCCATCATATAATACAATATAATATTATGATAAAGGCTATATTTGTTGGAGAATCTTGACTACCATCTCTAGTCTGATAGGGGAACTTATGTAGATTATTTCCACCTTCAATGATTCTAAAAAAAACAATGCAAATTAGAGAGTTTGTTATATTTTTGTTATCTTTATTCTTTATTAATTATACATTTCTATTAGCTATAAAAATTCCAGGGGCTTATCTCCACAAACTTCGGAGATTTAACTGTTAATTAATATGCAAATAAAGCCCTTTCCTATGATAGCCCACATGAACTTATAACTTCACTTAAAATCTTTGAGACCCATTCTGCCCCCTTGTCTAAAAAATTATGCACATTATAGAGTTCATTATCATTTTCCTGTATCTTTACATTCGCTCAGACGTTACGTTTCAGAGGTTTATCTTCATAAACTTCGGACAATACGCCCCCCTTGCAATCATAATAACAATAATCGCCTGGGGTTGCGGGTTCGATTCCCGCCTCGGGACAAATGTATGTATGATCTGCAGATATTTGTTCAGGGTATTCTGGGTGTTTTTCTATATAATAATAAAAATATCTATCTATGTAGTACCCATAACACAAGCTCTGCTTAGCTTGGGGCTAAATGATGCTGTGTAATTAGTCCAGCATTATTATTATTATATTTTTACATTTTTATATAATAAATAATAATAGTGAAAAAGTAATAAATAATAATAGTAAAAAATCTTTTACTATTTCAAATTTCAAGTCGATAGCATCAGTAGTTCTCAAGATATCCATATGTGACAGACAGACGGACAAAGTCCTTTTTACCATTTTGGTCCGGAACCCTAAAAACGACACACGTACAGTCACGACTTGAAGCCAAACATGGACTTGAGCCTCTTCTAAGGACGAACGTAACTTAGACTTATTAACTGAATCGCGACCTCTACAACTGAGTACTTCAATTCTGTACTTCCATAATAAAAACTCTTAAGGTTAGATTTTTTTAAATAATATTATTGAAAACTATGAAAGTATCGACACTTAGTACAAATCAACAACGACGAGCGTCTCGTGGTCCATCCATACCATACCTGTATAACTAGGTGTAAGTGCTAACTAGAAATTCGTTATATCGATCTTAAATTTGGTAAATTAACGTTATGAAACGAACATTTCCCACCAGAAAGAGATCGAGACAGCGTTTGTAGAACAAAAGGCATTCATTTCCTTTGGTTTAAGATGCGCTTTCATCCTTAAATTCGTTTTAATTAAAGACACCCAGTAGGAAACAATTGTCTTCTCAATTCAAATTATGTTCTCGGGATTTGCTTGCCTTGTAGAGAGGCAAAACACGTGTCGAATTAGACTCAAAACCATTATTTTGAGTGTTTTAAAGTAGTTTTATTAACTAACGGACTTGTTATTACATGTACCACATTACAATTCTACTGGTAGACCATTTAAATCTTCCGTTCTAAAATTTTCATTAAGTTTCGACGGTCAACAGGACACTATTCTAAGTGGGTACTTTTTGACGCGATAAATGATTTTGTAGATAATAAAAAATGGAGTAGTCTTGCCTCTAAACGACGACTTTAAAAAAAAAGAAACTTTCCTCGCCCTTAAAACAATCTTATCGTAGATATTGTACAGTTTTTTTTTTCGGACTGTATTTTTAGGGTTCCGTAGTACAACAAGGAACCTTTTTTGTCTATCTGTCTGTCTGTTTGTTTCGGCTTTACGAAGAGACTAAGTCGGAGAAAACTGTAATTTTGCATGGACATATAAAATAACTAGCTTCTGCCCGCCGCTTCGCATGCGTTGTACCGGAATAAAAAGTAGCCTATGTGTTAATCCTGGTCAACATCAATACGTGTGCAAATTTCTGCTCAATCCCTAGCCTAGTTTTTGCGTGAAGAGGTAACAACACTTATGTAAGATGGGGATGATTTTTTTTCTTGATTTTCCCATCGTGTAACAGTTGCGAAGATAATTTCTTCGTCTCTAAAATCTACACAGTTAGCTTTAAAAAACCGTAAAAATAATGAATGCAGTTTTTTACCATTAACTTTTTAGGGAAACTATAACGGTTGAGCTAGCTTTTTTAGTTTCGGAGAAATTGTCGGTTTACCAAACATACCGGAATACTTTAAACCGAAAACTCAATTAATACCTGTTAATATGTTTTGGTAAACATAAAAAAACATACTCTATGGTTAACTACGAAACCAACATAGCGCGTGGCCCGACACGCACTTGCCCTAAGATGAGCAGACGGCCCTCCTGATGGATGAAAAGGGTGTTCATTTTTCTTTCGCTGTCTAGGCAAGATTGTTTTCCATCTACGATTTGTTTTTGGGGTTACCTATACTCAAACGGGCTTAATATATTAAGTATGTATCGTGGTCTCGAATATTGAGAAAATACCGTCTCGATTAATCACTGACTGGTAGCCATTTGCTTCATGTAGATTTATGGTTACATAATCATCTGTTTTTTTCTTTTGCATAAAAAAATAAAAGTCATTCACATCTATTACAAATAATTTATACAGCGTTAGCAACTGGTACGCATGCTGGACAGTGCAGGGACATTGTTTTTTTTAAGGAGACCTCTGGCATGACCAGAGCCATTTTTTATTCCATTTATTGTCTTAATTGCTACTTTTATTTATTTTCCTATTCTTCATAATAAAACTATCTTAGGTGGTAATTTTACAGATCAGAGAGTGAGGCTCATTTATTTGTGACTATCTGTTTTAATTTATACATATGTTTTCTTAAGCTAGGTTTTGTTATTTCTAGAATGGTTTTTCTTTAAGAATAATTATTTTCTCTATTAATCTTATAACTAGTATACATACATGATAACTATATATATTTCTTTTTGTCAGGGACATTGTTAGATGGATTAGGTTTGCCCAGCTCTCATACCATCCTCCCAGCTTAGTCGGTTATATTTTTTATATCGTTATTAGTCAAAGGAAAAATAGGTCAGGAACTGATGCTGACTAAGCCGGGGTATTACCTACGTGTTGTATGTCAACATATTTTTTATACAGTAAGATAAAAAACAGGTGGACAAAAACGCTGACTGAATGGTGGCCGAGAGAAGGGCACAGAAAAAGGGGTCGTCCACCATCCCGATGGGTTGACGATGTTCGGAAGACCGTGGGTTGCACCTGGCTAAGAATAGCTTATGACAGAGGCGAATGGCAAAATCAAAGGGCCCATGGCAAAATCATATGCCCAGCAGTGGGTCGATAAAGGCTGATGATGATGATGATGAAGATAAATCCTTTGTGCACGTCCAGTATCGAAACCCTTGATCTTTGGATTAAAAGTCACATACCCCTAGCCTAGGTCAACTATTATGGCTATTTTCTCTATAAATGCCATGTTAAATTGTTTATGTGATAGAAATAAATCTTTCAGCTAGTTCATGCTAGTGATGCTAAGATAATAAAGAAACCATTATGATTCAGATAACATTTTCCAACAAGTCTGAGATAAAACTTGGGCGACTTTGATAGGTCACGTTTCTTTGCTTTCGTCTCAATTAGCCAGCAAAATCTTATAATAACTTGGCACCTGAGCGGAATTCTTAATTTATTGCTGAAATAATAGCCCTGCAAAGTTGTTAGATAGCTTTATCTTAGGCTATGTTCGGTACCGAGGTGAATAAAGTCAATATTTACCCAAAAGCCTCCATGTTATTTGCAGAAAATTTTAAGGTACCTATTTTTTGTTGGAGTAAACTTTAGTAGCAAAAAACCAACATAGTTAAATTGGTTACAAATAATTTGGGTGGGTCCAATCTCGGGTATTATTTTTTTGTATTTATTGAGTAAAATTATATCCAGAGATCTACTTCGAGGCCTCGTCTATGGTACATGGTGGCACCACCATATACCACAGACGAGCTCAGAAAATCCTTGGTCCGATCCGGCGTTACGACGGATCCCTGAGGGTGCGAACGTATCAGGAGATCGTCGAATTAGTGGCTGAGCCTAACATCATTGGGGAAACAAAATCACACAGGCTACGATGGCTGGCCACAATCTACGTATGGAGGAAGATCGGGCAGTGAAACGCGCGTTTAAGGCGTACCTATTCATCATTTCAGCCATAAAACGTCCACTGATGACAACAGGCCTCCCTCATGGATCTCCATGAGGGGTAGTTTGCCATACTCACCACGCTTGGCAGGCGGGTTGGTGAGCGCAGTATGGGGTGTTGATACACGGATAGACGCTGCTGCCCATCTTCCGGAGGTGTCCCTTAGCAAGCTCTTACTGCATCCACGGGTAGGAGAGGAGGGGTAACATTCTACTGCCGGCACCCCACGGTACCTATTGCTTGTCTATAAATAAATCAGGCCAGGTGCGTGTCGCGCTATGTATGGTTCCGTAGTTCACCGTAGACCTTTTATTAGAGGTAAGTGTATTTTTTTACGGATACTAAAAGATATTAACACGAATTAGTTGAGTTTCCGGTTTAAATGTTCCGGTATGCTTCGTAAACCGCATCACTTATTTGAGCGACTATTTCTCCGAAACTAAAAAAGCTAGCTTAACCCTTATAGTTTTCCTAGAAAGTTCAACGTCAAAACTATATTCATGGTTTATTTCAGATTTGTAAAGGTAGCAGTTTAGATTTCAGAAGGGGGACGCTCTAAAAAAAACTTTAAAACTTGAATATTTCGCAAATGGAACCCTAAATCGAATCCCTAGAAGTGTATTCGCAACCCTTAAACGATTTTAAAATATCTATTCAACGATACCCGACACGATGGAACAATCAAGAAAAAAAAGCCCATTCCCACCTTACGTGTATGGGAGGTACCCCAAATTAATTATATTTAGCGTTATTATTTTTTATATTCATGCAAAATTACAGCTTTCTAGGACTAAAAGTCTCTTCGCAATGCCGGTGACGGACGGATAGACACTCTCTGTCTACAAAGCGAAACTGTAAGGGTTTTTTATTTTATTACGAAACTCTAAAATGGATTAAAAACCCTTCCAAATTTCGAATTTGTATGTTGAGTGGTTTCGGCAGTGCGTGCGTTAATGAGTCAGTGAGTCAGGACGTCATCTCTTTATAATATTAGCACAGATGTGTTACAAAATCTAACGTTACGTTAACACAATCAACAAAAATTCAATAAATTTATTAGTTTTTTGTAGGGACTCCACTTTTAGAACGTTCTATCAAATACATAGTTGTAGTAACCTTATCCATTCAAGCCTACAATTTCCATACGTTTCAAGCTCCGCTCCGATAGCTTTTAAAACATGTCATGATATCACCTGGATGAATTGGACATGTGAACAATGTGGTAGAATGTATGGTCCATCCGTCAACTTCTGTTTCAATTCAAATTGTAACAAAAAACAAGACAGCCGTCAATCGCAATTATTAATTGTTCAGGACTTTCTGGAATTAGGAAGCTTTGTTTCAATTTAACAATGAATTCGTTATTTTTTTATAAATAAAATATAAACACTTTTGATGTGAAACATCTATAGCCGCACGTAAAACCGATGGTTTCTTTAGGAATATTCTTATACGGCTGAATGACGAGACCTGCCGAAGGCTCTAAGATCTTTTATTTATACGACTGAATGACGAGACATGCCGAAGGCTGGACTGTACTGGACTAGACTGGACTGGACTGTACTGTACAGTAATTTTTGTATTTTCTATGATATAAATTAATAGTCATCATTTTCTAGAAAAAAAACGATTCTTTCGATTTTTTCGATAAAAATAACCGTACACTTTGTTTATTTTCTTACAACAAACCTTGTCCCTGTGCCTTGTCCTGGCAATAACGAACACAGAAATTTGAATTATCCAAAATTACCTTGATTCCTATAGGTTTTTCTTACGAAATTTGACGTTTTTTATATATAGTTTTACTTTCACATACTACATTTCATATAATTTTTTTATGCATCAAAGACTTATGAAACTCAGGTTTGTGTAGATGTCATAGTACTTTTAAAGACGGTTTTCAAAATCAGTAGAGAAAAATTTTTAGTGAGTAAGTAAGAACATGATAAAAACTCGAACTACAAACCGACTAGCTTAACTACGAGTAGCTACAGTACGAGTATAAATCTTATGTCTAAAGAGTATATAGGTTCTCTTATATTTGTTTTACGGGCAGATTTCTTCGTTTTTGTTAAAGTCGTTAACGAGTAGCTTAATTCCGTCTGTGGAAAGTTGGAAGCACCTTCTCGGCGTTAGTCTCAATTAGAAGTACTTTCAACCTAGCCAGGGCTGGACCTAGACGCAATGCCTAGACGTTGCAACATGCAACTAAGGCACTTAACGTTCGGTTTATTCCAGAAAAAAGAGGGGTGTTATAAGTTTGACCGCTATGTGTGTGTGTGAGTGTGTGTATGTGTGTGTGCGTAGCTCTAAAGCAAGTGGACCGATTTGCTTGCAGTTTTTCTATTTAAAAGCACACCCGGCGGTAGTTTTTAAACATGTTTTGCCAAAATCGGTTAAGAAGTTTACAAGATATGGGGGGAGGATATGAATAATCGAATTTTTCCAAATATACCCAGGTTTGGTATGAAAGGAAATGACGAGTATAGTGAAAAGCTGAAAATTATATAGAAATCGATCGAGTCATTCATGAGATATAGGGGTTGAAAGTAGGGTTGTACAATCGAATGTTTTCAAATATACCCAAGTGTGGTACAGATTGCAAAACTGAGGGAACACATAACAAAAAAATTAGGTAACCTCCGAGAAAGGTAAAGTGTCGGGGGTAATTAAAATTTTTAATTTTATAAACTTGTCTTCTTGAATAGTTCAACTCTTTTTTTGGTTTGGAAGCTTTTATTTAGAAAGGCCAATTAATATTATAAAAACAGTATACGAACTTCTTTGTCAATAGTAGTATACTGAATCTGGATGTTTTGTATGTATGATAAGAATGTTAAAGAAATTATATTTAAGAATTCTATAGACTGCTTGGTTTCTATGCTACCAGCTTAGCATGTTTTTATTAATCGGATGCTCTTTTCAGCATTTTGTATATGTTGTAAAGGTTTTATAAATAAATGATTTGATTTTATAAACTAAACACTCTCTTTTATTCGCTGACTTTTCATCATCAATCATTATATCTTGTTTTTGTCTTAAAGATGTGTGAATAAAATATTATAAAACTAACACATGCAGAGATCCCCTGCTCCGGCTCTGCCCACAGTTGGCTGTTCCTACGTCTGCGGCGAACTTGCTCAATTATTGTCATTCGATGCCACTGCGACGCGGGGTAAAGTTTGTGTCGACCTTAAATGTTATTGCGGAGTTTGTTCTTAGTGCTTTTTAAAAGAGCGAGCTAATGGGGCTAAATATATCGTAGTTGTAGAATCCAAGTATTTCCTGCTTTATTTTAAAAGGTGCATCCACGGCAAAATTACTTGACGACTAGATTGATGCGACATGTTATGTGGATTTTTATTAGTTACCTAACGTTATTGTGTTGCATGATGTTGCACAACAAAAAGTTACTTCGGTTCGGATGTTTCTTTATGAATTAACATGTTTAGGGAACTCTTTAGTGACAGCCCTCAGTGTTCATGTATTTCTTGTACCGGCAACGTGTATTAATAAATAAATAAATAATATCTAACGAATGCTTGAGACTACACATAACACCATCTAGTCCCAAACTAATCAAAGCTACTATCTATGGAAACCAGATTGATAGAACACTTAAATAGTTTTTCTTAAAACATGCTTATCACTTACAAAGAAAAATACCCAGTGTCGGGACAAATATCTGTAGAACAAGAGAAGATCTGTAGTTACAAACATTTGTCACGTGAGAAATCGAACTACCTCCTGCGTATCAGTCGGCCATAAGACAAGCCACGGAGGCAGTCAATGTAACTAATTATTTGACAATTTTCAAAAAGCGTTGAAAATAAAAAAATACTCAAAAACATACCTACTAATGCCGTGGGGTGCCGGCAGTAGAATGTTGCCCCTCCTCTCATGCCCGTGGATGCAGTAAGAGCCTGCTAAGGGATACCGTGTAACAACATCCCGTACTGCGCTCACTAACCCGCCTGCCAAGCGTGGTGAGTATGGCAACTACCCCTCATGGAGATCCATGAGGGAGACCTGTGTTCAGTAGTGGACGTTTTACGGCTGAAATGATGATACCTACTAAATGTGGTGTTAGAGTTAATATTTGGCTCTTGACTCGTAATACAATGTTCGTATTCAGGCTTTAACTCACGTTGACGCCAGGTTGCTATGCCAGGTGTTTGGCTGCCATTCATATGCATTAAAGATCGGATATTCATCATCATCTCAGCCTTAGGACTGCTGTTCACGTCCACTGCTGGACATAGGCCTCCCTTATGGATCTGCAAGTACATGAGAGGTTTGTTACCGTTCTCGCAACGCTTGGCAGGCGGGTTGGCGAGCGCTGTATGGTAGATTGACATACGATAAAATGCTGCTGCCCTTGGCAGATTTTAACTGCATCCAAGGGCAAGACAGAAGGGGCAACTCTACTTCCGGCACACCACGTCCACGGCTACTCTATACTTAACAATAACGTTAGGTAGATAGGCTTTAATGAGTTCCTTTACCAAAACCAAATATCTTTATACAAAGAAAAGTTATTCAAGAAAGTTAACAAAGTTTACACAGTTTATTGTACCATGAAATCTTAATTGGTTTGTTTTGGTACTCACACTCGTTTTTTTCGCATTAAGGTAAAAGTATATTAGGTAAAATTATATGCAAATCCATATACATTTGTCAGACAGAGTTCAGTTTGGATATGCGATTTTTTTATAATACCCTCCCGGTTATTCTTTCGTACAATTGTTTTATACGCTATAAACTATAGTATTGTCTTCATCATAATGATTTATGATTATGATAATTTGATGAATTATAAACTTCATACTAAATTCCCTATCTTGTTTCAGAGTGTGTGCGATGTTCCTGCCAGAATTTGCAAGTTTCGTCGCTGCCATCTTGTTTGCTGTGCACCCGATACATACGGAAGCTGTAAGTTATATAATCTACTATAGTTTCATAAAAAGCGATTTCTCTCGACGAAGAAGAATAAATAGTTTAAATAATAAATAGATTAGAATAAATTATTTTCAGGAATAGTAACTATACCTATACCTACTTATAACACAATTTGTTATTTTCCAAGAAAATAATGTCATTCATTCATTCATTTCGGCCGTAATACGTCCACTATTGAACACAGGCCTCCCTCATGGATCTCCATGAGAGGTAGTTGCCATACTCACCACGCTTGGCAGGCGGGTTGGAGAGCGCAGTACGGATGTTGATACACGGGAAGACGCTGCTGCCCATCTTCCGGAGGTATCCCTTAGCAGGCTCTTACTGCATCCACGGGCATGAAAGGAGGGGTAACATTCTACTGCCGGCACCCCACGGCAAAAATAATGTAAATCTAAGTAAAGCCTTTACCATCAATTTAAAATTATATTTACAGCGTCAGTATCTGGTATTCATAATGTAAGCGACAGTGCGTGCAGTGTCTATTTTAGGATACACAGCATTTGCTTGAACAGCGCCTACACCGATCTTCCTGTCTTAGTCGGCTATTAGTCACAGGTAAATACGTCCGAAGCTACGAGTAACTAAACCGCAGGTTTTCTCACGATTTTGAAAGAGGATTTATCACAGTGTTTTCAAGTCAAAAGGAAGGTTAGTCCGCGTATTTCATAAATAGGTGAAACACTGTAGACATGTTGGTATGTTTAGCTGATAATTTAAATTAACGTAGTTAACTATTGACCCATCTCTTTTACAAATAAAGTTAAAATTAACCTTTTGGATCGATATTCGGTAAGTACCACACTCGTTGAAGTGCACCGAGCCCAACCCACAATAACAAAAAAAATTACAAAACAACCCCTCATGATCTTGGAGATCCATGAGGGAGGCCTATGTAATAATAATTAGCAGCAGCGGACGTGGACAATAGACTAGAGAGAGATGGCACGCGGAGCCACAGCGGCTCTAGTCGCCCGGCCGACTTAAACCGATTTTCATAGATGAGATATAGTCTACATTGCTTGCAGTTTTAATTTTTTCTCTAAGCCGTGTAATTTTCGATTTAAAAAAAAATGCTAAAGAAATAAATACCGTATATCACATAACCAAATAGTTCTATATCGTTAAACCAACTAAATCCAAAACTGTCAAATACCAAACCAGCTATTAGATAAATAATCTAATACCAATATAACCATACCATATACTTATACTTTTTCTGCACCAGGTTTTAGGTTTTTCTGAAATATATAAGTTTGGCAAACTTTTTACAGTTCGTAACACCCACTTCTATACCAAAGTGATAGGTGAAAGCGATGTTAAATAGAAGCGCGCGAAATTTGACAGGCGCCAAATGCCGGGATCGAGAGGTTCTTCTTCTTCTTTTATGGCTTTTGTGTTCGGTTTTACACATTCCGCCAGTGTCAAGTAACAATCTAGGGTTAATTTTATAATTTTTCTCACGTGTTTGCCATTGGTTAACTTAACTAACACAGAACAAGGAACCGAACATTGCTTTTAAAAACATACGAAGGAAATCTGATAAAAACCTCCAATAACAAACCTGCATAATACATGCAACAAACGCTCGAAACATTTAACCCTTCCGCCGCCGGGGGCTAGAGTGGGTGCCAGCTACCAATTTTATGCGGATGGTTAGATTTAGATGGACGATTTGATTCTACTCGTTTTCATTTCCGATATGGATTGAGGGCTTAGGTAAACTCTGTTCAAATACTGCATGGATACCGGCGCGTCAGAATATTAAATGCGCTGTAGATGAAGGGATCAAAATTTATTCGTTTTCATAATTTTATATGACGCTACCTCCTAATAGCCTGTAATAACGGTAACGCTAATAACGGTACCTAATACCTAGACAGTTACCATGGCAGGTTGAAACTACCAAATGGATCAGGATAAAAACTGGCACATACCTATATACTGTATATACTAGTTGTTCGCCTGGAGTCTAGTCGTAGCACGAGCGAGATTTACTTTTTCAATGACGTCCCACTGCATTTAAACTTTATTTTACGTAGGTTACGATTTGGACTGGATTAATGGAATTCTCCAAATACTCCTAACTTGAATTGGAATCTATCAATTCTCCAAATCAATCAATGTCTATAGATGCAATCTCCTTCAGTTTTAAAGTATATCAAAAAAAACAGACGATCCTTTCAAGAGTTGTCCTCGGACAAAAATGTCATTAATCCCCCATATGTTAAACGCCATATTCCTTCCCACCTTCATTAATATCTAAATAAAACCAGACAAGTGCGAGCTGGACTCGCCCAGCGAGGATTCCAAAGGTATGTAGGAACATAACAAGAATATCCGAACATGCTGTAAACGCTTGTTGTGTTTTCTACTTGAACTGAATATGACCTATGTGTCTAACATTCATATAAAAAGTGAAAAAAAAGTTGTTTATACTTTTCATTGTCAATAATAAATTGATAGTACATCATAAAATTCTGTCTCGCTTTGGGCTAATGAAACCCTTTCATAGGAAACCCAACTTATCAAGAACTACTCAAACTTCAAAATTTCGACCGTCGTCCTTTGCATAAAACCCTGGTTTTATGCAAAGGACGACGTGGGGCGCCGGCAGTAGAATGTTGCTCCTCCTCTCATGCCCGTGGATGCAGTAAGAGCCTGCTAAGGGATACCTCCGGAAGATGGGCAGCAGCGTCTTTTCGTGTATCAACATCCCGTACTGCGCTCGCCAACCCGCCTGCCAAGCGTGGTGAGTATGGCAACTACCCCTCATGGAGACCCATGAGGGAGGTCTTTGTTCATTAGTGGACGTTTTATGGCTGAAATGATGATTGAGGTACCTACAATGAAATTCATTAAAGGTATATTTACCTTGCATTCCTTTTATATATAACATTATCATACATATTTATTTCTGAAACAATACACCCGCCATTCTGACTCTCACATTTTATCGACGATTTCTAGCGTGACCACCTCTTTTGGGCCAAGGGGACAATTCTCGTGCGTCATCCAAGTGACAAATGCTCAAAATCGATGAATTGGCCTTAATCAATATTGAAACAAACTTTGTGCATTCTCGACACCTCACAAAAGATGTCTGTTAATGTCTACTAATATCTATTGCCAACCGATAGTGTTGAAATATGGTCGCCTGGTACTTTTAAATACGAATTTGCTTATAGACTGCACTTACCTGTACTGCGTGGAAGCGGCGATCATTAATTGGTGGATGCCGTTGTAATAAGCCGTAGAATCGATGTCACTGACTTATCAAACCGCCCTGGTACCTGTGTGTAGGCACTACAGCATGATTACCAGTTGCTGAAGCTGTATATATGATCCATTATAAGACCTTACCTAAGCTAACTTGTGTGTGTTGTGTAATTTTATTCTATGTACTTTTTGTGTCTGGAAAAAAAATCTAATTGAAAATTGGTCAGACCCATTTTCGAGGCATTTTTATACCATCTACATAAGCCTTGAAAAAATATTGCTAGCCTAAATTCGTACAGGTAACAGCCATCCTAAAAGCTTTTATACCAGTCAAGCCTTATTTTATGCCGTCAAGTGGTAGGCGAAAAGTGCAAACTCAGATTCCCTATCTTTATTCGTATTTTTTATAAGTACTAATTCTAGTTTTGAAATCCTGCGGCTACAGTTAAATCACTGGAGATGAGGGCGGCATATTATTTAGTTTTAAAATTACAGGATTTTATTGCGAACTTTTTTAGGGTTTCGTATTAAAACAAGAAACCCTTGTAGATTCGCTTTGTCTGTCTGTCTCTAGTAATCTGTTTTTAGCATGGGCATACAAAATAACAACGCCGAGATAACACTACAAAGAATGCTAAAAAAATTATCAATTTGGGGTTCCTCCCATACACGTAAGGTTTATTTTTTCTTGATATCCCATCGTGTGGGGTATCGTTAAATAGGTATTTTAAAACCATGAATTTGACCATTTGAATAAAAAAAATCGATTTAAGGTTCCGTTTGCGAAAAAAAACATACACCATAAATCGAATTTTTTTCTTCACCAACGTAACATACACCAACTTCTACACACTTACATACAAAACATACACCAACTTCTACACATAACAGGTCTACGGTCAACTAGGAAATCCTACAAAGCGCGTGGCTCAATTTATTAATACTATCATTTTAACAAATCGCGAAATTATTTTGAATATATTTTTGTTTATACAAACTCAATGACTAGGCGAAGGCCCATCTGAAGTATAATTATAGTTTAGCAGAAGATTATGATACGTCTTCTGTACACAATATCATTTAATCATGACCTTTTGGTATATTCTTACAGAATGAAACATTTATTTCTGATATGATCGACAAAGTTCATCATCACACCATTATCTTTAGTACATTTTGACAAAACCCTGTGGACTAATTTGACATGTTGACAGTCCACTAACCGCAGCCCCTAACCGCAGTAAAATATCGTCACAAGCACAGAACTGTATAACTAGAGAGTAAGTCTGTCAAAATTAATAGAACCGGGCGTGCATCGTTTTGATGACAACTAGTAGCTTCAAATGACCTATATACGGCGCTAAACTCTATACAATATTTAAAGAAACAGAAATTAAAAAATGATATATTTAACGACGATAACGTTAACTTTCTTTTATTATTGTATAGAGTTAACCTAAAATAAATAGTTGGCAGCGAATAAAAGCAACGATTACAGAAAAGGCTGATTAATATGTCAGCCTTTTCTGTGATCGTTAGTCCTTCAGATAAAATATCGACCGAGCCCTGGTACCTATCAAGACTACGCTGGGATATCGAGTTATCGGCATTCAAGCCATTCTCTCCGAGTTGTGCGGTAGAAATTTGATGCTATTCAGCCTTGTATCAATATTTCAATCCTCTTACCAACGAAAGTCAACAATAATATCGAAGATACAACAAAAATTATGAGCTGAGGTATTTATTATTAACCCCCTACTAAAAAGAGGGGTGTTATAAGCTTGACTGCTATGTGTGTGTCTGTGTGTATGTCTGTGGCACCGTAGATCTTAAGCGAGTTGACCGATTTCCATGCAGTTTTTTTTATTTAAAAAAGGTTTTCCGGCGGTGGTTCTTTCATATGTTTTATCAAAATCGGTTAAGAAGCTTACAAGATATGGGGGGTGAATCAGGGGATGAACAATCGAATGTTTTCAAATACACCCAAGTGTGGTATCAAATGAAAGGGCATAATGTGTAGATTGCAAAACTGAGAACACATTACAAAAAAAAATTGGGTAACCTCCGAGACTAGGTAAAGTGTGGGGGCTAACTTTAAATTTTTAATGTTATATACTTTTCTGTTACTATGACAAGTGACTATGACAAGTGACTATGACAAGTGACTATGACTGTGGGGCTAGATGGAACAAATTTTAATACTCGTACATCATTGGTGCACGTCTGGGGCCAAACATGAGAACTTCGGATGAGAGTAGAGGCTATTCAACACAACATCACAATGCGCAAAATGAATCTTAAGTACTTGTTAATAAAAGCCACATATTGGTTATCCGTAAAACGAAACCACTGATAAATTATAGAATCGGAAATTGCGATACACAAAACAAGTATACCGACGTATTCAGGTCACTGAAATCTCCGGGACATGTAAGTAATGAAGTCGTAAGGATACTCCGAGCGTCTGTCGTCTTACGGTGGCCGAATAGTAAATAACATAGTGCTCTGTTTGCGGTGTTATAGTCCACAGAGTTTCGTACAGCCGGTTACCCAATTTATGTTAATAGATAATGCTAGAGACAAGTTGGGAAATTTTACACGCAAATAAGAAATATATTAAATTATTATTATTGTAATCTAGATGTAGCTGCCTGGAATTGGGGGAACAGTAGCCCATGCTTTTTATTGTTTTTACTTTTGTAATTTTCTTTGTGTAACTTCTGTTGGTGGCTCAAATGAATAAATATATAATATTTATTTAGGAACAAAATAGAAACGATAATGAATACAGTAGTTCATTAATAAGTGTGTCGCAGTCATCAACTCTCTTCGAAACAGAGATTGGGGTAATTATCGTGTTCCAGAAATTATTAGCGATAGGTGGAAAGAAATGTAACACTGCGCTCTCAAATTCCAAATTTTGTAATATACATACATACGTCCCTAGTACCCAGACTACGTACATTTTAATAAATACATACAGTTTAATTAAGTAAAAGGAAAATGCATCCACTTCATATATGTAACCCTGTATATGACTTTAGTTACATAATAAATCTACAGAGAATTAACCTTGAAACACAAACGTCGCTCGCTGGCTGTTTTTCATCAACTGCGATAAGAGTTTTATTAACTTATCAACGATTCCTAAAAAGATAAATTAAATTGTCTGATGCCATTAATGAAAACTATTAAAATATTAGCTTTCCTGACAAACTTCCTAGTGCCTCGGAATCAAGTAACCACTACTACAACTACTAACTACTACCATAATACTACCCTACTCTACAACTACTCTACTAATAACTACTCTACTCTACAATAAGTACTGCTATTATATACTCTACAACTACTACTACTCTACTACAAATAACTACTCTACTGCTACAGTAGTAGTACCTATACCTACTGGATGGAATAATTCTTAAAAAATGTATTCTCATCCGGCGGGGTGGATGCTGGTTATGATAGTTCAAATATATTTTTCATGGAAATACGCAAATGGGAGTTTCAAAATCAAGAGGCCAGGTGATATGGAATCAATTTTGTGCAAATTCGGCATGTATGTACATACCCCGTATTGTTGGTCTGCTGCCACGATGCTAGCTCCAGCTGGCGGGCTGCAGTCTCCAGATGTTCAGGATGGATTCCACTCACACACATATAAGTCTGTAGGAGGCCTCCTTTCACTGTTGTGGTCGCGCGCGCGGTAATTAATTATTAATAAATTGGGGCCGAGAGATATGTCCTCTCAGTATATGTAGGAACAGAGCGTAAAAAATATGGCGGCGCGCAAGAAGTGCGTGCGTCTGCGCTTTCTTGCTTGATTCGTAGAGATGGGACACTTCCTGTCCAGCGTAGTGTGGGGACACATACGTAGGCATAGACAATACCAAAATTAACACAAAAAAAGAAACATCCCCCGGCCTTCAGGAGTTTGAAGAAGTCCTGAACCAAAGAGTCAGGGAGAGCTATAGCGAAGCGAGAGCGGGATAAAAGGAAAGTACATCCAATTAGCTTAAACGGATGACTTAATAAGAAAGCGGGACAAATAATAATAAACTAAGACTTATAATATAACTACATAATTAGTTAAAAACATAAAGTTAAAATTTATTTTTTAAGTTTATTTATTAATTTATTAAGTTTAGTCACAAAATAAACTTTTAGAATGCCACCTATCATAAATATATGAACAACTGACAGTTAAGTCAACCTCCATAAGGTTATATTAGAAAAGTTATGATGTGAATTTTTCGTATGTTTCTTCAATTTTCTGATGTACCGCTTTTCTTTCTAACTTTCTTTAGGTATTGTTTCTTCATAAGAACCTTTTCCTAACAATAACAAACAAAACAAAAAATAATTTGCGTAATTGGTCCAGCCTCCAGCCGTTCACGCGTGATGATACCGTGTCCAAGGAAAATGGGGATTCATATCTCAAAAACCAAATTTTAAGACAAATTAGTAGAGAATACACTAAGGAACTTATTTACTTTAAAAATTAGTAAAATATTCAAAGCGCAAAAATTGTATGCATGTATAAAATACATTTATTGCGAGTATTTGTCTTTTTTAAACTTTAGCGATCACAACAAATTATTATCAGAACAAAGTATGAATAACCGGTATGTTAATAAAATTACGAGTATACTTATAAAGTTATAGAAATAAAGATATATTTAGCAGAAAGAAAACTTAATACTTAAAGTAAAGTAAAGTAAGTCCTTTGCATCTATTATAGATGATTTATACAGCGTCAGCAACTGGTAATCATGCTGTACGGGACGCTGCAGTGCCTGGGACATTGTTAGATGGTTAAGGCTTGCCCAGCACCTTTACCATCCTCTCAGCTTAGTCAACTATTAGTCAGAGAAAAGAACAGGTACTTTTAATACTTAAAATTACTTTAATTCATGTCTATGCTCAAAAGTCGTCATCAAACATCCACTATCATCATTTCAGCTGTAGGATGTATGATGATGAACAAATTGCTTGCTAATGTATAACTACGTTTTTTTTTCGAATTGACAATATATGTTGTTGACCGCAGATGGCCATGACAACGTTGCCGGACTATGGCGAGCGCAGAAGGCACCCAGCCGCAAAAGCTAGGTTGGGGCAACAAGCTCAAGGGCACCACTTAGGTTCGAACCACGGCTTGGACTGTTGCCAGATTTTTGTGTGTAGTGATGGTTAACGTCCAGGTGCAAAACTCCACCTTAAGACGGAAGAGTGTATTCTTCGGCCCCGCCGGCGGGACCGGTTATTGAATGTATGCCTAGCAGCTAATGTGAGACGGGTTGACGTCACCTCCGGGTTAGCGGCGGTGAGCTCGTCAACGGGCAAGCCGAGAACGTGTCTCGGTCGACGGAGAAAAAGTATAACTACGTACTGATTATGACGGTTTGTTGTGGCCATACGCGCCCCACTTGGCAGGCCGGTTGGCGAGCGCAGTACGGGTTGTTGATACACGGTAAGACGCTACTGCCCATCTTCCGAAGGTATCCCTTTGCAGATGTTTACTGCATACACGGACAAGAGAGGAGGGGTAACATTCTACTCCCGGCACCACACGTCAAACATTACAAGCTCGTATACACCTAACAAATATCTAGTAGTGTATCTGAGGGACTTTGTGTCGTCCGATTACAGGCATAGCATGTTAACTAGGTAGGTAGCGATTTTTCTGCCTTTTTGTGTTGCATCTGGCAACTGAACTAAGCGAGCAAACAGCAATGTGTTCTCGATTTATGTAGCATAGTTTGTTCCCCGTCGGGTCGGAGTTCTGTTTGCTTTACAATGCAACATTCAATGACCGTGCAAGTAGCTTTTATTTAACTTGAATAAACCAAACAACCAGCTATGTATACCAACTACACGATCGATGTAATAGTAGCTTATTTGAAAATCCCTATGCATTGACAATTTTAGGATAATAATGCAATTTTGCCGTGGGGTGTCGACAATAGAATGTGGCCTCCTGCCCGTGGATGCACTAAGAATCTGCCAAGGGATACTTCCGGAAAATGGGCAGAAGCGACTTTCCGAATAAGAACATGCCGTACTGCGCTCGTCAACCAGCCTGCCAAGCGTGGTAAGTATGGCAAAAATTAATGAAATTTATGTTTTATGGTGAAAGTACAATAAAGAGTTTATCTATCTATCTATCTATCTATGTACCCCCTCATGATCTTGGAGATCTATGAGGGAGGCCTACGTCCAACAGTGGACGTGGACAGCTGTCCTACGGCAGAGATGATGATGATGATAAATACAATTTTGTCATTCACGCCCTACATGGGGACTTTAGTTTTATATTTTATTGTTACGAGCTGGGGGTTTAGGATTAAATGATGTAGTCCAATTAAACCAAAATTAACACTTTAATCACAGATCACACCAATAAGAATCTCTCAGCAGATTCTCACTAAAACACTTCTTCACTGAACAACACTGATCGCCACTATAACACTTGTCACCTATTACTATTCACTGAACACTATAGCACTTGTACACAATCACTGATCACAGTATTCACTCGGATATATCGCACTGTTCACTTCCGTAGCCAAATAAAGACTGTCCGCTCGGCAAACACATCCACGTATTTATATCGCACATAAAGAAGATTCTAGTCGCCGAAGTATCTAGATTCACAGACAATAGAAACAGGACAACAATAGACAAGTAAACAAGTTTTTACAACTTTATTTACAACCCGCACTATTGTTTCAAAACCGGTTTGTCTAGAAACTTCACGTGTTTGTGTTTTAAACAATAGAGTATAAATAATATATAAATACCTTTGTACTCTTTCGGCCGCTCACGCACCGGTCCTTTCTTAGTATATATAGTGTTGCGCCGTGCGCAAACGTAAACTAGTAAGTAAGCGAAAGATCCCGCTAACTTACTAGTTTACGTTTACACACGGCGCAACAGTACTATATGTTCATAGGCTAAGGTATATCTATGGACCACAGAATTAGTAATTAACATCAATGTACTATTCTTAAGTTGTCTGAAATAAATATTGTTTTTTTTTACATATAGATTATCCTGCAACTATCGATACCTAGTTCTATGAAAATAATAATCGATATATGAACAGGGTAATTAACCATTATACACTACACCTGTAAGCTGTAAAAACTATCATCCTAAATTTGACAAAGTTTAAAGGCCTTCTATTGACGTGGGGTCTTAGTAAGTAAATAAACAATGTATAGAATAACATAGAAAATGAATAAATAATAATAAATAAAACTTTTATTTGCTCTCACAATAGGTTTTAAACTTAGAATATAGAGGTAACAAGGTGTACAATTTGGCGAATGTCAACCAGTGAGTTGTAAATAGTTAGAGTAGCTATACCAAACAAAAAATGTGTCGCATCTTGTTGACAGCGGGGGTGCCTGCGCGGGGCGCGCTCGCCCCCGCTCACAAGTATTCGCTGCAGCGCTACACGATTAGAATGTCGTCTATCCATACCATCAATACATGCAGCGCTAGATCGCTAATAGAGTATAGTTTTCTCGCGACCAAAACGTCGTAAGCGCCGTGAATTTCATGGCGCTTACACGTTTCGTTCAACATAGTGTAACAACATGTCGCTCTAATAGATTTTTTTCACCGCAGAAGGGACACTTCAGACAGCTATTAATGCAGTAATGCAGTAATGTTAATGCAGTAGGTACCTATGAATATTATATTTCAAAACGTAAAAATATTTGCATTAAATTAAAACGAATCGTTAAGCGTTTAAAGTATTTTTTTTTTAAATAAATTGGTATTTTATCCAACAAGTACGTACATAGGTAGGTACTTACACTAACTAAGTAGACCCCACACTTTATTTCACTCTGCCCCTCCTCTCATGCCCGTGGATGCAGTAAGAGCCTGCTAAGGGATACTACCTCCGAAAGATGGGCAGCAGCGTCTTTCCATATACCAACATCCCGTACTGCGCTCGCCAAACCGCCTGCCAAGCGTGGTGAGTATGGCAACTACCCCTCATGGAGACCATGAGGGAGGCCTTTGTTCATTAGTGGAAGTTTTTTGGCTGAAATGATGATGATTATCTAGCCCAAAACTAAGCAGAGCTCTTGTTATGGCTACTAGATAACTGATATAATAAATACAATACAATACATAAATACCTATTTATTTATTATTATACGTAGAAAATGACCTGAACACCCAGAACAAATATCTGCAGCGATCACTAAACATTTGTCCCAAAGCGGGAATCGAACCCACCTCCTGCGTCGCAGGCGAACCTTCGCCCACCACGCCACAGAGGTCGTCAATCGATTTATTACAAATTTATAAACCTTAAGAATTTGTTCAGACAACAATATAGGTATAATACAGCTTCAGTTTATAAGTAATGACGATTGCAAAAGATACCTACAGTAGGTACCTACTGTTACTGATCAGACAGACGGCATAGGGCGAGTAATATGAGTTAAAAATAATCAGTTAAACCTTTGTCGCCAACCCTTAGTAGGTACCTACACATCCCATCTGTACGAATCACTTTTCATAATCTATGATTTTCAAACAAAATGTCAGTACAATAGAAAATAATATACAAAAATTAATTTTAGTTGGTTTTAGTTGATATTCTGTTTACATTCCGATGATAAGTCACGCCACTATCTTTTTTCTTCGCAGTTGATTAATTTTTATACGTTTTTTAACACGCAAGACGGCATTTTTAATTTGGGTTTATTCGCATGCGGTCGCGATGAGCGTAGACGAACGACTAAATGAGTTGTTGCCGGCCGGCAACAACTCATGGCGCAAACTTGTTGTTCGCGGGTGTCAATTCTATACGCTAGTAATAATATTTCAATGATGTCAACCTGTTTTGTGGGAGGCTGGTGTCTGGGATAGGTTCGTGAATACCTGTAGTAAAGGTCACCAGTTCCCCCACTCCGCAAGTGTAACAAAACTACACAAGTAACGTCAAGTAATCAGAAAGATTGAGGTATCAAAACAAAAACAATACAATATAAAAACAAATAACAGTATACAAAGTAAATTACAGGCAATTATATCGTGTGTAAGAGGAAATGTGTGTGAAAAGAGTGGGTTTCACCTGCTCACCAGTCTCTTAAGAGCATGGTTATTGCACGAGAGCCTCTCTAATGAGTGTGTGGTATGTGTGTGATAGATCAATATGGCTTCATTCATCATCATTTCAGCCGTAAATCGTCCACTACTGAACATAGGCCTCCTTATGGACCTCCATGAGAGGTAGTTGCCATACTCACCACACTTGGCAGGCGGGTTGGATAGCGCAGTACGGAATCTTGATACACGGAAAGACGCTGCTGTCCATCTTCCGGAGGTATCCCTTAGCAGACTTTTACTGCATCCACGGGCATGAGAGGAGGGGTAACATTCTACTGCCGGCACCCCACGGCAATATGGCTTATGGGTAAATATTTTTTTTTCATTAAGTTTCCAATAAGTTCTGATTTTTTCAGTAGAAAATAAAAGGCTTTTTTATGATATATTAGTTAATACATAGAAACGTTTAAAGCGAACGAAATGAATTATTATATTAGTTCGTAGCAAATAGTGAAAGAAAACAGTCAAAGATAAATTCTTTTGATGTGCTTTCGGAGGAAAAGACGTATAAAGTCAATGATTCCAGATCTGGGTTATGTGCCTCGTAGACGTAGATTTTCAGTTACGAAAAGGACCCAAATGTGGGTTGTGTAATCTTTGCATAAAAATAATCTTCAGAATCCCATCATCCTCGCCAGGGAAATATTCAATGTGGCACAAGCAGATAGGATCTCACTGGTTCATTCCAGGACGTTGGTAGGTTAAACTATTTTCATAGCCAACATAATGATAACACGTCGATGTGCTGTACGCCAACACGATAGGTAGCTAATGGGCACGCCACGACGCACTCACCGTAATTATGAGTTATCGTAAGATTTAAGTTCAAACCAAGTTGGTCTAGCGAGCCATATTAGAGCTCATAACAGAGTAAATTAAAGGTCGAGCCATATTAGAGCTCATAACAGAGAGCAAATAAAAGGTCGAGCCATATTAGAGCTCATAACAGAGAGTAAATTAAAGGTCGAGCCATATTAGAGCTCATAACAGAGAGTAAATTAAAGGTCGAGCCATATTAGAGCTCATAACAGAGAGTAAATAAAAGGTCGAGCCATATTAGAGCTCATAACAGAGAGTAAATAAAAGGTCGAGTCATATTAGAGCTCATAACAGAGAGTAAATTAAAGGTCGTCGTCATCATATTCATCAGTTTCAGTTCACCAAGTTACACTTTTCATCTTCATAATGCGAATGCTTCACTTGTTGCCTATAATATTTGAGTGGTTTCCTCGATTCTTCATGGATTCCATCGTCAGAAAGGAGTTTTTAAAAAAATTAAACAATCTAGAAGTTGTAGTAGATTAACAACGGAAAACTGAATTTGGTATTTTTGAAGTCGGTCGAAAACGTTAATAATTATCAATATGCAATAATTATCAAAACGGCCAAAAGCGAGGCGGACTCGCGCACCGAGGGTTCTGTGCCATCTCGTTAAAAAACTAAAAAACTATGCCAATTGGAGAGTTTGTTTTTTTACCATTAATCAGTACATACACTTCTTTTAGATAAAAAAGTTTCAGGGGTTTATCTTTGTAAACTTCGGAGATAAGGGGGAACGGTATTTTTAGCACTAAATGTAAATAAGTCTAAAACTATACGGCTGAAAGAAAACTTAAAACTGTTAATGTGCAAATGAAGCCCTAAGGGACCGTCTCCACGAGCGAGAGAATCGCGGCGATGTTATCGTCGTGCCTCGTATTTCTATACACTCTCTTAGCACGTGTCTCCACACGGCGATGATATCGCGGCGATGCGACGAGTGGTTGACTGCGCGCGAAACGTCATTACATCGCGGCGAGCCTGTTGCACGCTCGCCGCGTCTCGCCACGATATCGCCGCACGCTCGCCGCGGAACGTGGCGCTCTCACATTAATAGCAAAACGCGTCCTTAAAAAAACGTGGCGATTCCGTTACGAGTCGTTGCGGACACGCGGCGATTCCGTTACGAGTCGTTGTGGACACGCGGCGATTCCGTTACGAGTCGCGACGATACGCTGGCGGAGTAATCGCTCGTTCGTGGAGATTACCCAACGATAAAAGCGCGGACTCGTCGCGATTCTCTCGCCCGTGGAGACGGCCCCTTACATATGATATGATATCCCACATGAGTAAATCCACTTACATTTTTGAGACCCCCTTTCCGCCCCCTTTGTTATCACAATAAGAATAATGTTTCACATTTTTATATTTATGCAATATTACTAAATGGGCGTTATCAAATACTATTTCTTATTTCAAGTCGATAGCATTAGTACTACCCAAGATACCCAATTTGTGACAGACAGACGGACAAAGTAGGTGTCACTTTATCTGTCCTAAGGGTTCCTTTTTACCATTTTGGTCCAGAACCCTAAAAAGAGAAAATGTGTTAATCTGTACCTTTAATGAAGTTTCTGCTGCAAACTCAATTAATCTTCCTTTGACAGGTTACAGGAGTAGTGGGCCGAGCAGAGATGTTGTCATCGGTATTCTTCCTTGGAGCTTTGCTGTGCTACGCCCGGGCCTCCAGCAGGCGTAGGCAGACAGGTAAGGAACCTTAGAATATAAGGCATATAATTATATTATTTAAAAAAAAACAAATCCTTGACTTGTTGATGAAAACACCAAACAGAAAAAAACAAACTAACATATTTGACTATTTTTCTCAATTTATCATTGATCCCGTCATCAGAACTGTATGTAAAAATATGCTAACATTATAAGACATATACGGGTATATCACTAAGACTAGTCTTTTTCAAACTTTCCTCGGGCAATAATAAAGGTAAAATAACGGGATAAATATCAGATCATATAAAGGCCTTTGCATCTATTGTAGATGATATAAACAGCGCCAGCAACTGGTTATGATGCTGTACGGGACGCTGCAGTGCCTGGGACATTGTTAGATGATTTAGGCTTGCCCAGCACCTATACCATCTCTCAGCTTAGTCAGCTATAAAAGAACAGGTCAATACGTCTGAAGCTAACTAAGCCGCGGGTTTCCTCACGATGTTTCCTTCACCGTTAAAGCACGTGTTAAGTGTGCACATACATTTTTCAAGAAAGAAAAATCCATTGGTGCACAGCCGGTATAGAACCCACGAACTTCGGATTGAAAGTCGGGGGAACATACCACTTGGCCAACACGGCTGGACCAGTATATATTTATATTTGTTAATAATCGCTAAGACTAATATTAGGCGGTAAATCTTATGTTTTATGATGTGTAGCTAGCTAGGAATCTCGCTTCGTTTCGGGTTGTATACATGTGTGGATAACGTGACACATCAAATAACATTAGGGTGTCATAATCGCATAAGCGACAAAGCCCTTCTTGATGAATAAAAAAAAATTACATTAATAACGTATTTGATGTGTCAAATGCTATATTCGAATCGTTAGTAGAACTTAACAGATGTGAGGTACATCATTACAGCCGTAGGTCAGCTGTCCACGTCACTTCTGGACATAGGCCTCCCGCATTCATCTCCAAGATCATGAGGGGATTGTTGCCATACTCGCTATGCTTCGCAGGCGGGTTGGCGAGCTTAGCATGGGATGTTGATACATGGAAAGACGCTGCTGCCCTTCTTCCGGAGCAGATCAGATCCTTAGCAGGTTTTTACTGCATCCAGCAAGAGAAGAGATGTCCCTGATTTAATAAACTTTATTTTTATATATATAGACCTGGTGAAGACCGCAGGTCGACGGTGGATGCAGATCGCTTCCAACCGCAATAACTGGAAATCCATGAGGGAGGCCTATGTCCAGCAGTGGACGTCCTACGGTTGAAATGATGATGATGATTTTTATAAATCAATATGTAAGGATCATCATCTCAGTCATAGGACGTCCACTGCTGGGCATAAACCTCCCTCATTGATCTCTATGTATTGAGGTTGGAAGTGGCTTGCATCCATCGCTGACCTGCGTTTACCAGGTCATCTGCACACATCTTGTTGGTTGACGTCCTACGCTGCGCTTGCTGGTCATCATTCTGTTCTGCGCACATAGCCTGCTCATTGCCACTTCAAAGTGCAAATCCGTAATATGCAAGGATGCTCTTTGAATATTACATGAAGGGTATTGAAAATACGATTCATTTCAGATTGGCGGTACGTGGTAGCTTGCACTGCCTGTGTTGGAATCGCTATGCTCTGCAAGGAGCAAGGGATCACCGTCACTGCCGTCTGCGTCGTCTACGAACTCTTTGTCGCACAGAAGGTACTTTATTTGTTTGATTTTGTGCGTAAAGTAAAAATAAGTTGCAACAAATTTCAGCTATTTCTTAGTGTTGCAATGTCTTGTCTTGTAAATGAAAAAAAATTAATACTACACTTGCGGTGAATATTCTAAAATTATAACGATAGACCAAATCGATGTAATTACCACTCACACTTAGGTACATATAAATAATCTGATTATGGTATAGCCTCATACCTAATTCAAGCTGTAGGTATTGTTCAGTTTAATAGGATCAAAGTTATTACTTTATTACACACGAATTATTTAATTATAATGCATGACCATAAAATATAATGTTTTATGTACAATAGCTATAGTACAAATAGGTGTACCACATACGAGTATACTATATTTTATGGAGAATGCTTAATAAAGAGTTTAACTAACTATCTGTCTTTAATAAAGTGTTAACACTAAAACTAAAACAAAATAAATTAAGAGTAAAAAAAAACTTTTTAACAAGCAAGCTTTTATTTAAACATACCTACTAAAAATAACAAAGTAAAAATTTTCCATTAAAGTTCAATGTCAACTTGAAACGTCTTTACACAATTTTTGTGATCAAAAAGCTTGTCGCGAGATTAACCTGTGTGCCTGTAACTTGATCTAATTGGTTTTTTTTCAAACCATGTAAATATGAGTACCTGCTTAAATCTCGCGACAAGCTTTTTTATCGCATAAATAGTGTAAAGACGTTTTATGTTGACATTAATGGAAAATGTTTATTTTATTATTTTTAGTAGGCACGTTTAAATAAAAGCTTGTTTGTTAAAAAGTCTTTTTTACTTTTAATTTAATTTTTACTTTTTAGTTATCACTGGACAGTTGGTTTCTTGTCTGTTCATCTCATTCCCGCCATGTTGGATTTAGTGATGTCATATAATTTTCAGGTATCTCTCAGCAAGACCTTTCATTTGAAACCCATATTGTAAGAGTGCATTAAGAATAACTATTCCGCCATATTGAGTATACCACCATGCTGGATTTAGAGTGATGTCATTTAATTTTTCGAGTAACTCTCAGTCTTTCATTTGATACCCATATTATAGGAGGGCATTAAGAATAACTAGTCCGCCATCTTGGATGTTCCGCCATGTTGGATTCAGAGTATCGACATTACATTTTTTTCAAATTATTCTCAGCAAGCCCTTTCATTTGATACCCATATTGTAGGTGTCAATTAAAAATAACAAGTCCGCCATCTTGGGTGTTCCGCCATGTTGGATTCAGAGTGACGTCATTTAATTTTTGAGTAATTCTCAGCAAGCTTTTTCATTTGATACCCATATTATAGGAGTACATTAAGAATAACTAGTCCGCCATCTTGGGTGTTCCGCCATGTTGGATTCAGAGTGACGTCATATAGCTGGCCATGCATTGTCATAAAAAAAAACATGTATACAAAATATCAGCTCAATTGGTTAAAGATATCTGTTTAAAAATTGAGTTGCAAGATTCCGCGAACAAACATAGTTACATACACACATATGTACATACAGGGCAAGCTAAATAAAAGCTTGTAAAATCGACACGACAAACAGACAGACCACAAAGTGATTCTTTAAGGGTTCCGTTTTTTTTCCTTTTGAGGTACGGAACCCTAATAAAAGGAAGGAAAATCGTTCACACACACACCCTTCGGTTCTCTGACTGACACCCGTCAGCTAAAAACTACTCTCCATACTTCCGAGCTCTATAGTGATTCCTTCACAATACAGTCAAAAAAGCTCTAGATCACACGCCCTATTTCTATCCCTTTCTTTCTTATAAACTTGTTTCATCATATTTATGTGGATTCCCTTGATAAGCTTTCATAAAATAGAAATTTCAGTTCTATTAAATATTTACGTATGATATAATGTTATTGTGTTCGGTGTATTGTGTAACGGGGCAGTACTTCGGGGGACAATGCACAATATACCCCAATGCGGGACGTCAGTGCAGATCTGGTGACCCCCCCCCTCCCAGAATTAGAATTAGAATAACTCACCTTTTGATATTTTTATTTTGGAATACGATAAATATTATTATCATTCATTTATTCATACTTTCCTTTTTTTGCAGTACCTTAATTGATAATATTGTATAGTTCTGTGAATTTGTGACAGAAAAGAAACGTTTATTTTTGTTTCCATAAAAAATCAAATGCGTGCGACACGTCTAATTAATAACGCCGACTGTACGCAACGGTAAGGCTGCGATATAAACGCGGGAAACGCCCTAATTATGTAACTCGGTCAATGCCTTCACAGCCATCACCGGCTAGACCAGGAAGTGGGGTATAACAATCCACAATATTGTCCCTGGGGCGACTGAGGTGCTTTGTGCCATGGTATCGGCGGAACCAATTAAATTTTTGTAACATGTAATCGTACAATGGATTTTATTTATTTATTTAATACCTTATTACACAGGCAAGGCATTTTCTAGCTGTCAACCGACAGGTAGAAAATTATGCCTTCGGTGAAAAACAGTCAAAAGACGTGCTAACATTATGATATGAGGTAAACTCAACGAAAAACAAAGCAAAAACTTAAAGTATAGATCTTCACCAACGATAAATACTTATAAATGCAATTTTGAAAACCTCTTCAAATATATCAGCATCAAATCACTGGGTATAGACCAGAAAGGAACTGATAGTCTTAACGGCTGGACGGATTTCCTTGAAACAAAGCTAAGAACGATAAAACCAACTTTATTACGAATAACCGAATTCAAATCCTTTTCGGAGCTACGATTTAATATATTAATATAGGCACTGACAGACAAATATACCTTTTTGCGTCGAGGTTAAAAAACTAAAGGTCGACGCGCTTATAATAATAATAATAATAATAAATTCTTTATTCAGTTAGGTTTACAATGTAGTTTTCTTATATCTAATTACAGGGGGTGCATGTACTTCTGAAACGTTGACTACCTTGAATTAAACCTATGTGTACTTTGACATAATACTCCTCGCTCTAACTAAGTAAATACTTGTATGTAGACACGAAGCGGCTCTGCCTCAGCTAGCATGGGTTTTGTAGTTTTAGTGTTTATTATTTATTAATAGTCCCATTAGGGAATAGGGATAAGTATATACAATTTATATTTATAACCCACTTAGATGTTAACAGAAACATGTAAAAAGAAGTAAACAAAAAGAAAATTAATTAAAAACAAAAAATATCAAAAGGAGCTATAGAGAAGGATATTTACTTAACTCTATAATTTTACTAAAATGATAAAATATTTAAATCTATTTCTATTGCAGCCAGACAAAATAACACTAACGAAAATATACTTCCCACAAAAGCACGAGTTGGAGTCTTTAGTGTCCTGAAAAACGTCTTGAATTTTCAGTATACTAGTGGAGTTATATATGTATAACCCCTATATTCTATATTTCGACCAGTTGTGTAAAAGTTGGAGATTATTATTGGGAGATTTTTAAAAGCTTTTCTGTTTGTAAATAATTAATGCTTTGAAGGTATTTCTTCACTTTATTCTTACATTCAAAGGGTGTTGTATCACGAATGGTTATAATTTTATTTATTTTGTTAAAAAGTTGTGGAGCCAGAAAGTTGAAATGTCTGCGGGCGTAGGCAGTTTTACAGGATTGAGTTAAATAAACTTTGTCTTTACGTCTTTTATTTTTATCTAAATTAGCATTTAAATTATCAGAATAAGTGATCTGGCGGAGTATTACTTGCTGTATAAATAATTGCCTCACTGTCAGTACCTTGCATTCTTTATAGAGCAGTGACGTTGGGTACATGTAAGGGAGGGAATTTGCTACTTTGAGCACTTTCCCTCCCATGGTATAATGTTCTTTATGATATAATGTTCTTTATATAATTAAATATATAGGTATTGTTGTAATTCGGGTTAAAACACCATCATAGCTACACCAACCACCAACCCCATCAATCACCAACATAGCTAGAATACATACATTCTAGGTATGTTGGATTTCACCCGAATTAGTACCTACCTTATAAACATGTGCAAGCCGTGTTGGCCGAGTGGTATGTACCCCCGACTTTCAATCCGAAGGTCGTGGGTTCGATACCGGCAGTGCACCAATGGATTTGTCTTTCTTGAAAAATATATGTATGTGCACACTAAACACGTGCTTTTAACGGTGAAGGAAACATCGTGAGGAAACCCGCGGCTTAGTTAGCTTCAGACGTATTGACCAGTTCTTTCCTCTGAATAATAGCTGACTAAGTTGAGAGGATGGTATAGGTGCTGGGCAAGCCTAATCCATCTAACAATGTCCCAGGCACTGCAGCGTCCCGTACAGCATGATTACCAGTTGCTGACACTGTATAAATCATCTTTATTAGATGCAAAGGCCTTAATAAACATGTTGAATACATCGATCGCTTTGCTACTCTCATATAACTACATTTTTTGTTTAATACGCATTGAACTTGATGAAATGGCTGCTACACAAAAAAATTTAATTTGCGTTGATGGACAATTATGTGGTATTAATGCTATCCAGCTCTCGATCAACAAGGAAAAGCGACACCCATAGAATATATCCTCAATGAGTACCGTCGTACCGTTCCCGAATTCGTTAAAGGTTATAGTACCTTTTTGTTATTTTTCAAGATTCCTTTCTTTCGGGATCGAAATAGCTTTTTGTTTCTCGTTATTTTCAATTGCCGACGCATAACGGTAGGTAATTTTATTTTTAGCTACGAGAATGTCATGAACCTCATTTATTATACGGAGCATGAAATTATTTGATGATATAATTAATACCTTAGATATCTCGTCTAAGCATAATACCTATGTCATTTGAAATTATTTGATCTCAGTAGTGTCTGTTTTCCTTACTCTATCGCATTACCTTTGTTTGATCTTGTCTGTTATCCTTATAATCAAGCTAATCAATTATAACGTAGCTCGTACCTAACAGGGAAATACAATTTGATTTTCTTTGATGGTTAACATTACACATACGTACGTACCTACCTAATACAAAGTGTCTATTGGATCTCGAAGTAACAAAGGCATCGAAGCGATCACAAGATACCGTTTTATAAAACTGATAACTTATGTCAAGCGGTACTTGACGATTCTCCGTGGCGCAGTTGGTTTAATAACGCAGGAGGTTGAGGGTTTGACGCTCGCCGGGGGACCAAATTTTGCTTTATCTGCAGATATTTTTCTCGATTGTTTTGTATGTATGATATCTATGTATATATTTACAAAAAAATGTATTTAAGGACGCATTTACGAAACGCGTCAAAATATTAGGAAAATATGACTAGTTCCGGTTCATTTTTGGTTTATCAGTCGAGATTTGACATATTTTAAACATACCAAAGAAACCAGAAAACCAGTGTCTATAGGACATGGGTTTTTTTCTTCAAAATAATATACTTTTAATTCAAAAAATATAGTTTTCCGTAGCCTCTTCTCGCAAAAACTATGAAAATAGGCCCACTTTCGGTGCATAGATCTCAATAATTCGAAGATTTCAAATAATAAAAAATATACTACGATAAAAAAAAAACATTAAACATTAATTCATGGGAAAAAAAATACAAAAATATTCACATAAACCACAAAAATAAATTATCAATATTCCACCATAATTCTAATATTTTGCTAATTCAACCTAAAGCCTAAGAAATAAGGTTGACTATTTTTTGTCTTTGCTGATGTTTGGTGTATAAAGTAACGATCATTTTGAATGAATGGTCAGTATGCAATTCAAGCGCGTCAAATCGTAAATGCGTCCTTAAGTATTCTATCAACCATTAGTAGCCATAACACAAGCTGACTTTTCGGGTAAGTTGGTTCTGTGTGAAAAGTTCAGCAATATTTATGTATTAAAAGTTTATATTTATTTCGGGATTTACATATATTGGAATTATTAATGAAACTATCCCGAAAACCGCACAATCGTAGAAAGTAAAAGTTTTTAACAACAAAATCGGTCGTCACTCGCTTGTGTTATAAAATCAGAGGAAATAAACCAAATATTGAATAGTATCTTAATGGAAACCGTTATTCCTTGTATATAAAACTCCTAGCCGCAGATAACAGTGATCCTCTATCTTGTATAATCAATGTACTAGAGCTTATTGATGAAAACAAACATAAAGAACGGATTTTGTTTATGTAATAATTTATTTATAAGCCTACTTTGTGAAGAAAAATAAAGAAATATTTGATTTGATTGATACTAGCGAACAGATTTCAGACTTATCAGTCACAGCAAGAGCTGTGCCTACTGTGAGATTTTTGTCTTTTCTCTGCGACGAAAGTTTTATAAAGGTATTTTTCTCTTATATATTTTCTGATATTGACCCTTGGCCGGGTGTTGTTTGGTTCAACTGCGATAAAAAATTATGTCATCTTGCAATATCCAAACTATCCAATATCCATGCGGACATTACCTAAACCAAGCATAATATCAAGACAAATATTGTAACAATGAATAGAAGTTGAAAAGTGATGTTTCTTCTTCGCGTAGAAAAAAGTTTTCCGAAGCGAACGAGTTCAATCATGTGCTTTATTCAATTTAAATGTGTCATGTTTTTATTCTGTAATTTGACTATTCTATGTAGCATTTTTCTCTATTTAATAAACTAAAATTATTTTGGTTTATTCAAATAATGTAGTTTAGTAAATCTCTTCCCATCTTTAAAAATTTGGTTCTTCAATTTTATCTGGATTCCCTTGATAAGCTTTCTCAATTAAGTAATATTAGTATTAATTTATTTTTAGAAATATGTATGTATTTTATGAGTATGTATGTATACTATGATATTGTTTTTAATTTTTGCATTTATTATTGATAATATTATATTTCCTATTCTATCTTATTAGTACGCCACCATCTGTCCATCCAAAGGTTGCCCGGAAGAGATCGCTCTTAGCTATAAGGCCGCCCCGTGTACAATTATTTGTTTTTATTTCTCCTGTATTTGTGTTAGTTTTAAGTTGGTGTGCAATAAAGTAATTATCATTCATTCATTTAATCATCATAGATATTTATTCCGAAATGGGATTAAACAAGGATCGAACACCACATCTACACGTATGCTATGATGATCGCTAATATGATTATCGATTAATTAAATAACTAAATAATGCTGGACACTACACACAACACCATATAGTCCCAAACTAAGCAAAGCATGTGCTATGAAAACCAGATGTTTGATAAAATATTTTTTTTTTTTTTGTAATGGATATTTGTCATACATAGAAAAATACCCGGGACAAATAATGTCTGTAGAACAATTACAAACATTTGTCTGTGGCGGGAATTGTACTCGCTATCTCTTGCCTACCAGCCGGCTATTATACGAACTGAGCCACGAAGACAGTTGGATTAGGTAAATAAACAAGTACTCCACTTATCATTCTCATTCCAGCGTCGCAGTTCAGGTGGACTAAGCCGCTGGTCATGGGTAGACGCCTGGGGCAAAGGCTCGGGTTGGGGCTCTGCATGTGGCGAAGCAGCCCGCAGGGTCGCCACAGTCTGCTGCGCGACATTAGCCCTGCTGGCCGCCCGTCTGCACGTGATGGGCGCGCAGCTTCCAGTGTTCACGAGGTTCGACAACCCTGCTGGTGCGGCGCTACCTCCCGCTAGGTAAGAAGATTTGTTTGATCCATTCTTTTTTGTGACGTTCCACGATGGGTAGGACGTGCTAGTTGCCCTTGTTTACAAGGTTTGACAGCCCTGCTGGCACCGCCTCATGTCATAAATATTAATTTCAATTAAATTACATTCCTTTCTGTCCTTTCTGGATCTTTCATGAAATATTCCAACAACTTTAGCAATCTTCATTGTTAAAGTTGACGGAATATTCAGCGAACTCACACCGAGAGGTAATAAACCTCATTGAGTTTTACTTCTAAATTATCCACTCTGTCCATCGCGTTGAAAACCGCATCAAAATCCGTTCCGTGGTTTAAGAGAACAAGAAAGCCAAACAGACCGAAGACACAAGGAAACGACTTCAATTTATACTATGGAGTAAAACAGGAGGTGATTTCAACACCTATGTATGTTACGGCGTAGGCGCCTCGTAGATCTCCCTACGCCCTGTTGCGTCGATAGAGGACACTTTCGTATTGTGCGCCTTGGAATTCATTTTCACCGTTGTGTACTTTTGCCATAGTGTTACATTATTTTTAGTATGCATTCAACTCTTCCAGAGAGGTCTAAGGTGAATATTTTACTATATCTGAGAGATATAACGTTAGTTTCCAACTGCAAAAATGTGAAAATTCTCTATGCATATGCCGGAAATTTGATGTGTTGATACACCCAACGAAATTGATACTAGGCAGTCAACTGTAAACTGAATGGCGAGATTGAGCGAGAAATCTTTGAACCTGTCGCTCGCGACGAAAATTACGTTTCGAAATTCCAAAGGAGCGTGTAACGTGCATTTCTAAAATATGTGAGTTTCCGATAAATATAACCAATATATAACGTATTGAATAAAAAGCAACACCTTCGGTGCAGAATTGTAGAAATGCAGATGTACTCGTATTTATTATGATTTAACCGTCGTGCATGCCGTAATAGACAGGTTTAAAAAGAAAGCAAAAGTTCAATAGAACATGTCTAAATCTTTAAGGAGCATTTGAACGCCATCTAACAACGGGCCAAAATGGTTGTAATACGTAGTTAGTGTTTCTATCCATCACATACACAACCTAGTCCCTCCAGCGTCCGAGCTATGTAAATTGTTTGGACAGACCAATTTGCATCACACAAGAGTCGCGCTAAGTTGGGCCATGGATATGTCTCTCCGAACCAGGTTTATGGCGATTAAGTTAATCCAAACACCTACCTATTCTCGGAAGTTCCAACTCATCTCATGGCTGCGTGTTTGCTAAACTTTGACTTGAGGCGTATAATTACAACGGCTTGGTTAATTTTGTACAATAATTAAATTAAATTATTGCCAAGAGATACAAAACACTAAACTTTGCTACGCTTCGCAATGCCAATAATGAAGCTCCACAGTCATGTCTTCATAACATTACTAACCGCTTATTAAAATACATATAACCGGGTATTCCCTATTAAGTAATGGGGAACTAATAAAGATAATTTACGCGATATTTCCTAATAGGTAGGCGATTGTTCAGCAACTTATGTAGTCAGAACAATAAGATCTATTACTGATGAAGCTACAGCTAGACTGGTTTATTTTAGCTACTTCCATAGTGTGATGTCATATGGTCGTCCTGCTTTAGGGAAGGGCGGCCGATATACAGACAACCTTCGTCCTTCAAAAAGGGCGATACGTGCTATTTACAAAATGAAACCTCCCGATTTACTTATGGAGCGATTTAAGAAAAATAACATTTTAACTGTTATAACGCAATAAATTTATGAAAACTTACTGTATGCACCCAAAACTAGAAATAATTTTATTATTGAAATTATCGTGGCTCGACATAATTTAATAATATATTTATTATTATTATACGGCTTTCATCACGTAGCTAACTTATTATCATCATCTTGCTGACATTTCGTAGACCATTTAGAGGCTTCAGTTCTCGTCTCGCGGCCCTCAGAGGCGGCCACGAACTGTGCTCATGAAGAAGGGCATCTAATAGTCTACGAAACGTCAGCAAGGTGATAATAAGTTAGGTACGTGGTGAAAGCCGTATTATCTATACTAATATATAAAGCTGTAAAGTTTGTTTGTTTGCTCGAACGCGCTAATCTCAAGAACTACTGGTCCGATATAAAAAAAATATTTCAGTGTTAGATAGCCCATTTATCGAGGAAGGCTATAGGCTATTAAAACATCACGCTACGATCTACGGGAGCGGAGCAGTAACCAAAGATGCGGGTGAAACCGCGGGCGACTTCAAGTATTTATTAAATTGCAAGCGCCTACCGGTCGCCGTTATTAGTATAGAGCAAAAAACGGCAAAAAATTCTCCCCCATCAAGTATTTGTTATATTTTAAAGTGAATATATAACTAAATATTCTGTGAATATTTAAAGCGTCTACCTTTTGCCGTAAATCAACTCTTCAACGACGCGAAACGTAACGATTTAACGTATTTAAGGTGTAATTACGTTTTGATCTCCTTAACACTCATTATATAAATACTTAGCCATCTTTTACCTTCCAGACATCTGACGTTCGCCTACCTGCCAGCCCTAAACGCGTGGCTACTAACTCTGCCCGAAGCCTTATGCTGCGACTGGACCATGGGCACTGTAGCACTCCTGAAGTCTTGGAAGGACCCTCGCAACTTGTCTACGTTTGCCATAGCTGTCACGCTCCTGGTGGCGGGAATACATGCTTTGAGAACGCGGTCTTCTGCTCTTATTATGGTGAGTTATAGAATCTTAATAGAGTTTCTTGTGTCTGTTCTACGCTGCGACTGGATTGTATGCACCGCAACACTCATGAAGTCTCGGTCATACGTTTGCAATCGCCGTAACAATCCTGCTGGCGTTGACACGGTCTTCTGTTTTTCGAGGTTTCCTGCATTCTTTTCCTTTCTAATTCAGAACACAACGCATTTTTCCGCAAATGTTTATACAACTACATTGTTATCGGGTATTTCTTGCTAAGATTACCTTTGTGTGAAAAACACAACCCAAAATTTTTTGACTAGGCAGTCAAAAAATTTTGTGGCATAGTCTGTCTAACAGCCGACTGATACGCAGGAGCTGGTTCGATTCCCGCCAAGGGACGAATATTTGTAATTGTTCTACAGATATTTGTGGAATACAGTGATAGCAAAGTGTATTCGGCTAGCGAAATCACCGTTGTGTAAAGTGGCTGAACTTACACTTTTATGTAACATCTGTATTTAACCCATGTTTCGCAAAATAAATATAATTGATTTCATTTGATTTGATTGAAAGGTGTAGTGCCTCATCATTTCTAAAAATTAAGCGGGGGTCGAACGCGCACCTTCGCTGTGGTAAATACAAATTCTGTCTGTTCCCAGGGTCTGGCACTTCTCGTGCTACCATTCCTGCCAGCATCCAACCTCTTTTTCCCTGTCGGCTTCGTGGTAGCCGAAAGAGTTCTCTACATGCCTTCAATGGGCTGGTGCTTGCTCGTAGCTCACGGATGGAGAATGCTAGCGAAACGGCGAGCCAAGTTGGCCGCTGCTATGATCGCGTTCCTGCTACTGGCATTCAGTGCTAAAACTTATATGAGGAACTGGGATTGGAAGACGGAGTACTCTATCTTTGCTTCAGGATTAAAGGTATGTATAGCACCTACACAAATTATACGCTTACGTCGTTGAATTGACAACGTGAATAAAGGATGACTCACGCTAGACCGTGTCCGAGACGAGTGTCGGCCGTAGCATGATCAACTAATCAATCAATATATTTATAAAACTCGTCCGTTACTGACTGAGTGACTGACAGACAACGCACAGCCTAGACCACTGGACCTAGAGACTGGACTAGAGCAATTTGGCACACATACATATATGTACCTTGAGTATGGAGCACTAAGGAGGGATTTTTCTAAATTCCCACGGGAACGGGAACTACGCGGGTAAAACTGCGGGGTGCGGCTAGTATTACATATATTTTGTATGGACAAACTCACGCAGCAATGGACAACGCTTGGAAAAATTGCTCGGACTCGGCTCGGATACGACACGGTCTAACGTGAGTCATCCTTAATAACTCTTTACACACTCAGGGACAGAATAATCCCACTAATATTATAAAGCCGAAAGTTTGTTTGGATGGAGGTTTGTTACCTCTTCACGCAAAAACTAGGGCTACGGATTGAGCTGAAACTTTGCACACGAATTGATGTTGACCAGGATTCACACATATGCTCTTTTTACTCGGGTACAACGCATGCGAAGCGGCGGGCAGAAGCTAGTAATATATAAACTTTTTTCTACCATTAAACACTCTACATTTTTATTCATTTATTATTTTATTAGACTAATTATTATTTTTTTGTTTAGCTTAGTTAGTTTGTAAGGATTTTGTTTTTTTTTCTTTTGTAACATATGTTTGTGTTTTTTGGTATGAAATAAATACATTTTAATCTTTAATCTAATCTTTAAAAATGTATAAAAAATCTATAATAGATTTAAAGGGTTACCCCATTTCTTTATAGATTTTACAGCTGCTGTTCATGTTGTATACCACGCTTGGCACTGTGTGGAATGTTGATACACAGAAAGACGCTGCTGTCCATCTTCCAAAGATAACCTTCATCCACGGGCAAGAGAGGAGAGGCAACATTCTACTGCCAGCACCCTACGGGCGTATTCAAAGCAAACTTATAATAATTATATGATTAATAACAAAAATGTTCCTTATATCTGCTGTTACTATTTTAACTGTAGTATTGTAGATCTCTGGTAAATAAGTAAATTATAAATCTCAACAAAATTTTAGATGCAAATGCGAGTGATGTTTGTTATGCTTTCACGCCTAAGCCACTAAACCGATTAAATTAATCCTTCACCAATGGAATGCTACCATCAGCGAGTAACAGGCTATATTTTACCCTCGTATTCCCACGTCAAGGAAACTAGAACTTGAACTAGGCTCTTTTTTAACAACATATAATTTAAGAAGTGATAGCTAACTATAACAGTAACTTATCAATATTAACATTTCTATAAATGATACCTTAGTGTGGGTTTACACTTTAAATACAAAAATAGCTTATAAAAGTAACTTGTCAGTTGTGAAAAATAGCCAAATTAAACTGTGATCTTAAATTGATCCTAAGTTATCAGCAATATTCTATTAAATAAGTTTCAGGATTATCTGCAGAACTTGGCGTCATTTAGATCCTGAACCTGAAGATCTGCTTTAGTTTACTTCCTATATGCTGTTCATACATTAGCATAGGTAAAGTAATCCATTAGGGTCCGTTTGGTTTGGGGTTTCTTTGAGGTGAAACGAGGTAGTGGTACGGCTATACATATATCAGTAACGGAACATCACAGAGATTGGATGTTCAGATAATTAGGATAACCGCAAACAGGACAGGACAGTTTACAAATGGTGTGGCTTGCGGTTCTGAATAACCATATTCCACATTAATCAAAGGCAAGCTTACATACCATTAGATGTAGGTATACAGGGTGTATTATAATATGACCTGTAATTGAGGAAACACACAGTCAACAATATTTTTAGAACCTATTATGTTATGTCCTTATGTCATGTTATGTGATTTTCTTGTTGGATGCCCTTTAATAAATCAAAAAAAAACCGAAAGGTTTATTATACATATCATTCACATAGAATTCTACCCACCCTCAGAATTAATTTTAGTTCTACGATTTCATTCAAGAAAAGACCACGATAATTTTAATTTCAACAGCTGAATAGACGATAGTGACAACCTAAACGCCAGCTGTTTCTTGATAGGGATATTGACCCTTGGTAGGAATAAAAATTTATATTAAAATGTAAAAAAAAAACCAATCATGACCTCAGGATCATTTTCACATCACACCAACTAGTAAAATTATAAATAATAATATTAAAAAAATTACGATTTACCGATTTTTTCTCCAAAACTACTTGTATCGGGTTAGTACACATATATATAATACATACTGTATATGTCACCTGGCCCACAAAAACATACAACGTAGGTACGAAAATAGTGCCAACGTATTACTCAGATAACTATAGGTACTTATGTACGTTTAAAAAATATTTAAGACAAGTAAATGTCCATACGTCAGCCAAATTGTAGGTAGAATTCTACTTATGTGCCATTGTTAGTATAGGTACTTAGGCTCTCCTTGTGCATTTACTGTTTTCTTTTTTAATATATTTTTTTTCATAGCATTAATAGCTCTTAAGTAGGAACACCCAATACTTCGGAGGTGAGCGCTGACTCTGCTACTCAGTTATTTTTGAAACTTTTGCAGCAGTCAACGTTTTTCTTATTATGTTGTACCAAAGTTTTTGTTCCAAATAAATATTTTTGTATTTTTTTCGTATTTTGTACTTAGTCGGCTATAGTTAGAGGAAAGAACAGGTCAATACGTCTAAAGCTGAGTAAGCCGCAAGTTTCCTTTCGATATTGTCCTTCACCGTTAAGCACGTGTTAAATGTGAACATACATGTTTCAAGAAAGATAAATCCATTGGTTCACGACCGGAATCGAACCCACAATTTTCAGATTGAAAGTACATACCACTCGGCCATCACGGCTATATGTACAAGGTATATAGGTATAAAGAATCAGGAAGAAAAGAACTTATAGTACACGTGGTAGAATATGAAATAAAATAAAAGGTCATCCTACAAAAAAAACTATTAAATTATAATAACTTAGTAGCTGTACCTACAGCTTGTAATTATTTAATTATAATGTTGATCAAAAGCATCCGTCAGGTCCTAATAACATTGTGAATATAAAATATCATCGCACAAATAAGCTCCTTCCAAATGGTTCTTAGTAACAATAGTATCCATTCTTCACAAAGTACAAGTAGGTACCCATTGGTCAACATAATAAATAACCACTAATAGAGTGTCATTATCGTATATATCAGCGGTGGCCAACCGGTCGATCGCGATCGACCGGTCGATCGCGACTATAGGTCCAGTCGATCGTGGCAAGGCAAGCATTATATGCTTTAGTGATTTCAGAAAAATTGAGAAGTTGGTTCAATTCATCAGTTATCCGTTTAATGATTCCATTGATCATAGTGATATCTATGAATTGCCTACAAAATTTGCAGATACATTTCAAATAGAGCACATGATGTTACAAAACGAAATTATTACTCTGCGCTGCGACATATTTCTAAAAGCAAGGTCATCCTCAGGTCAAGATTTCTGGGCATTGGTTTCCAACGAAAATTATCCAAATCTGAAGAAATGTGTTGAACAACTTCATTCGTGTTTTGGTTCAACATATTTATGTGAGTCAGCATTTTCCTACTTAAAACAAACAAAAAATAAACACCGTTCTCGCTTGACAGACGCTCATACATTGGATTCTTTAAGGTTGGCAATTTCCAACTACAAACCTGATTATGCTAAACTAGTGGAAGATGCTGCGACGCAATGCTCACACTAATATATAGATAGGACCTATATAATTATGTTGATTAAACATCATTAACTCAGAATTCCATTCCAAACTATTAAGTAAATTTAAGGAAACAATCTCACATGTGATATGAAAAGAAACTCCTAAGACTGTTCAATAAAAAATACTACATGATTGTGTACCTAAACACTAAACTATGCTGTTTCATTTAATATTCCAAGAACTATGTAAGTTGTAGATCGCACAGGGTTTCGTTCGTAAACAGTAGATCTTATGTCTAATCAAGTTGGCCACCCCTGGTATATATCATATCTCAATTAATCATAGCAAATTACCAAAATACAGAAAAAATGCTCAAAGCTTAGAGTAGTTTGGCTTTCATGTAGATTAACAAAATCTATTGGACACGTATTTTTTTCTTTTTCAATGTTATCCAAAAATAACCGAATGTCGCGTGTTGTCGGCGTGTACCCAGAACACCAGCGTTGCATTTTTTATCTTAGGTGCAACTATTTATTTAATTCTTTATTGCACACAAATTACAAAAATAAATGCACATTTGGCGAGCATAATGCCGAAGGCAGAATAACAAAAGGCGTGCTAAAAATAACAAAGAACAACTTAATCAACTAACATAAACCTTGCTGAGACAGAACCTTTTGGCACATCACACTTTTATGGAAACTGAAACCTTCATAAATAAGCTTTTTATTTATGTTTAAGGTGTGATTTATCAATAAACGCATTTTTTATTTTCATTTACCCGTTAGTACGCGCCGATGTGACTCGGTACAGAATTATGACGTTACAAGCCCCGTAAACTTCAACTCGCTTTTCTAAGTTTATTTCATTAATTTGAAAAAGCAAAACATACGTAGTATATATCATTTTCATATTAAGTATCTGACAGACGGACTAAATACAATTGTGATTTTCATATCCAGTCATCATGCCTATTAAGCTTCATTTAATTGTCATGCAATTGTAAGGATCGCTGGTATACTTCTTATGTCCCACTTCTATAAAGTCTTAGGCAAAAGTATTCACTCTTTTATTATGCATGAAAGAAGAGCTTAAAATGAGATGACACTCCCACATAGAACTCTAAGTACTGATCATGAGGGGGTGTTGCCACACTCACCACGCTTGGCAGGCGGGTTGGCGAGCGTAGGACGGGATGTTGATATTCGTGAAGACGCTGCTGTCCGTCTTTCGGAGGTATCCCTTCTTACTGCATCTACGGGCAAAAGAGGACAGGCTACTGCCGGCACCTATCGGCGAGGTTCAGATAAATGATTTAAATTTTTTTTTAACATATAGCACAAGAGCACTGATCTTAATCCTTATCGTTATTTACAGGTAAACAGAAACAACGCAAAACTCTACAACAACGTCGGCCACGCTTTAGAAGCCGACGGAAAATACGACGAAGCGCTCCAATTCTTCAACACAGCCGTCAGCGTGCAACCAGACGACGTAGGCGCTCATATAAACGTAGGCAGAACCTACAACCACCTCGGCCAATTGCAAGAAGCAGAAGATGCCTACGTCAAAGCCAAATCACTCCTCCCCAAAGCGAAACCCGGCGAATCCTACCAAGCCAGAATAGCCCCGAACCATCTTAATGTGTTCCTCAACTTAGCGAATTTGATATCGAAGAACGCGACGAGATTGGAAGAGGCAGATATGCTATATAGACAAGCGATTAGCATGAGGGCTGATTATACGCAAGCTTATATCAATAGAGGGGATATACTGATAAAGCTGAATAGGACCAAGGAAGCTCAGGAAGTGTATGAACGTGCGCTGTTGTATGACAGCGGGAACCCCGATATATATTACAACGTAAGTTACTCGATTCTTGTAACAGCTAATTTACTACCTATAACTTTTGGGAGTCACGCAATGCAGTACAAGAACTCACCTAGTGATTTAGCTCAGGTGATTCAAGTGAAACAATCCTTTTTTATGACAAATACCAAGGTGAAAACTCGAAGGTTTGCTACAGAGCTGAGTGGGTTTGCTACTTCTAATACTCATAAATACTGTGGCTTTCTATTAGTAAAACAATTTTAAAAATCGTTTCAGTAGATCCAGAGATTACCCCCTACAACCTCACAAGCTCACAAACTTTACCTCTTTATAATATTAGTATAGATGTCAAACCACGATAATTTAAATTCAGTAAAATGCATCTTTGATGAGTTTAACCTAATGAAACCCATCTATACTAATGTTATAAAGAGGAAAGATTTGTATGTTTGTAACGAATAAACTTTAAACTATCGGGCCGACTTTCAAAATTATTTCACCATTAGAATGCTACTACTTTATCCCTGAGTAACACAGGCTATATTTTATTCCCGTGTTCCCACGGGAACGGGAACTACGCGAGCAAAACCTCGGAGTATGATTTATATAATTTTTATTCCCTTCTCAGCTGGGAGTGGTCCTCCTGGAACAAGGCAAGGCGTCCCAAGCGCTAGCCTACTTAGACAAGGCACTGGAATTAGAACCGGAGCACGAGCAAGCCTTACTGAACTCCGCGATACTCCTGCAAGAGTTGGGGGCAGCGGACCTGAGGCATCTCGCAAGGCAGCGCTTACTGAAGTTGCTGGATAAAGATTGTAAGTTACTTTTGTTTAAAGGTTTTTATTGTAATACCTTTTACTAACAGAGACGTAGATGGCAGGACGTTGCTCAAGATCGAATTTTTTCCCAGCAGTGGGATTAAATAGGCTCATAGTAATAATAAAAATAATAATAATCTTCAACTAACTTACAAAAATCACTTTAAACACGACCAAAAGGCACAATAACTTGATTCACTGCCGGATTTAGGTACCAATAGCCTGGCTGGAGCCTAGAGCGGCAGATTTTAGGGGGGCAAATTTAAACCTAGATTTCTTTTTAGTCTTAAAGAAACAACAAAAATATATACACAGAGAAAACGATTCTCAGAAATTTAACAAAATTTTCATAATCATACTCGTACCTACTAATAACGGTTAATAGCTGATATAATTTTGAAGCTAATACTATCAGCTTTTTTCTAAGTAAAATGTTTAAACATTTTACTAAGAAAAAAATATTTTCGCTTTCAGTTTTTTTGCCAGTGACTTGCGACTGCAGGTGTGTCGCCTGAGTCGATTGTTTTGATCACGAGTGTAGTTTAAGATAACGCCTTTTTTACTAAAATAGCATATACAAAGCATATATTCGTTCGTTTCAGCCGTAAAACGTCCACTACTGAACACAGGCCTCGCTCATGGATCTCCATGAGGGGTAGTTGCCATACTCACCACGCTTGGCAGGCGGGTTGGCGAGCGCAGTACGGGATGTTGGTACACGGAAAGACGCTGCTGCCCATCTTCCGGAGGTATCCCTTAGCAGGCTCTTACTGCATCCATGGGTATGAGAGGAGGGGTAACATTCTACTGCCGGCACCCCACGGCAAAAGAATATATTATATAAGCATATATTATCAAGCATATATTACAAATCACCATTATACTCTTACTTATAAAGTTTACCTAAGCTTTTAAAAGAATTCCTTCAAAAATGCGTTTTTGAGAAAAACACTTAAGTTTTTTGAATGAATTAAGTCATCAAAAATTGTTAATCTGCGTAACAATGATGTTTTTCTCGATCGACACGCATTTGCAATGATGTCGGCCGAACTTTCGCGTTAGACTTCGGGTTAAAACTTAGGTATATAGAGCCAACTATTGCCACATCATCATCACAGCCGTACGACGTTAACTGGTGGGCATAGGCCTCCCTCATAAATCTCCAAGGACCTATTGGTCGTGAGGGGGTTGTTGCCATACTCACCAGGCGAGCGCAGTACGGGATGTTGATAATAATACACGGATAGTCGCTGCTGCCCATCTTCCGGAGATATGCGCAGATTCGAGGAGGGGCAGTATTAGAATACTGCCGGCATCCCACGACTTCATGAATTAAAATCGTTTTATTTCTCCTCCAGCGACAAACGAGCGCGTCCACTTCAACCTCGGCATGGTTTGCATGGACGAAGGAGACGCGGAATGCGCCGAGCGGTGGTTCCGTGCCGCCATCCATCTCAAACCAGAATTCAGATCTGCCCTCTTCAACCTTGCCTTACTCCTCGCTGATAGGCGTAGGCCGCTGGAAGCAGCGCCTTTCCTGAAGCAACTAGTCAGGCACCATCCGGACCATGTGAAAGCGCTGGTGCTTCTAGGAGATATCTACATAAACTCGGTGAAGGATCTTGATGCAGCTGAGAGTGTAAGTTCCATTAGCATAGGACTCTACAGCATAAAATAACTTAGAGAAGCTACACCTCCATCCTCTGAGCAGCGCAGGCCGTTGAAGGTGTAGCCTTTCCTAAAACAACTAGTCAAGCACCAACCGATCCGGACCATGAGAAAGCGCTGGTCCTTCTGGGATACATTTATATCAACTCGATGTTGGGTCTGGTAAAGTTGTCAATCTAAGTAAGACTTCAGATCAGCACACGAGCTTGTGTTAGATGGTTGATAGTTTATTTTACCTAATTGTTTTTTTCTGTACTTAAATAGATTTTTAGCATACTAGAAAAATACATAGACCTGAGACAAATTTCTGCAGAAAACCTCTGTGGGGCAAATATCTGTCCCTATTAAACCAACTGCGCTACGAAGGTCGTCATTTACGTTTCCTAGAAGCGTTAATCAATGTAATATAGCCTGTCTCCGAATTGATTTTCTACGGTTTCTAATCTATAATTCCTCTTACAGTGCTATCTCCGCATTTTGGAGCTAGAGCCGGACAACGTGCAAGCTCTCCACAATCTGTGCGTGGTCGCTGTAGAGAGAGGTGAACTGGCCATCGCAGAGAAATGTCTCGCACGAGCCGCGTCCTTAGCTCCCAACGAACAGTACATCCAAAGGCATCTCTCTGTAGTGCGAGCGAGACAGACAGCAGCATCAAGCACTACGCCACCCCCACCCTCAGATTCTCTAGATACCGAAGTGCGAGCGAGATGGAACTACATCCCGCAACAACCGCCCGATCCTAATGAAAATGATATTTCTTAAAAATCTGATTGAATTTATATGATTCGGCGTATGTGCGAGTATGAGTTGAAGGTGCGGTATTGGCGACTGAACTTGTTATTTGCCTCTAGACTAGAGATTTATACGTAATGTGATGATACAGGTAGCCACTAGGGAGGCAATGTACATTTTCTTATACACCATGTTACTTAAACAGATTGTTTCACTCAGAGTAGAGCAAGCGAAGTGCGAAAGGACTCCAAAGAGCATCGACACCCTGATTAACAAGCTCCACCCTTATGAATTGACCTGTATAATGCCACGCTATCGCGCACGATTAACCTTTACTTAAACGCTACGACCTCTGTAAATATGTATCCAAACGGCCAGTTGTTTATGACATCAGGGTAAGTTTCGATGCCATTATGTTTTTGCGAAGTCGACTTGAGATGACGCAGCAGCGATCTCTACGCATTTACTCGTGATAATTTCGTTTTTATACGTGTATGCCATATTAGGTGTAGTATATGTTTGAACGAGCTTTTGTCTTAGCCTGGTATACGGATTGTACGGACATTTTGTAAAATGTGTATGGAAATAGCGACTAGAGGACAGTTACCTAGTTACAAGATACATTGAGTTGTACTAATTGTTATTTAAGTAATTTAGTCATACAATAACGTTGCATCGTTAGATAAATTTATAACAGAACCCCAAGCTTTGAAATATGTGAAGTACCTACCTACGCGAGCATGTCCCCCTATTTAACTGTTAAGTCTACACGATACATTTAAATTAATTCTTGTGGTCAACTCACGATAATACCCTGTTTCTATAGAGTGCAACGTTATTTCACTCAGTTGGAAAACTACATTTTTTTTTATTATTAGACTTTTTTAAATGATGTTTATAAGTGTTTAGTGTTTAGTTGCTTAGGCCCCGAAATTATACAATCGTCTAAATCTAGTCTTACAGATATTGTGATAAATTCTTTGTTTTGTTTTATTTTAAGTAATTTTAAAAGTCATCATGTATGTTATTCTTTATTGGATACAGTTCTAAACAAATTTCAATTTACCGAAAAGGTGTCTAACTTAGATAGATACTATTTGAAGATACCGTGTTCTATCAGAGTAGGTATAGCAACATATTCAAACGTTACTATTTTAATAAATTCCCTTAAAAATGTATTAAGCATTTCCTCTGCCCGACTATGACCTACAAGATAGTATGTTTGTACTAAATTATTTTCTTATCGCTATGTAAGTGATTGACCGTTAATAGATTTAGATGTGGAAAAATGTAATGTTGTTAATGTTTTAAGATAAAGAAGTAATTTTTGTAAAAAGGAAATTTTTACAACGTCTTGAATCTTGAAACATTTCTGGTGGCGACTCTGTCAAGTCGATGATTCGGAAGGACCCCGTTTATAACTATTTGTCGTGAAAACGTTTATTTTTGTAAAATAAATATGATGTTTCAAATTAGTTTCTCGTTTTATTGACTCTGCCACCCTACCGATGTTTCACGCAGACACCTTCTCGGCAACACAATCGAAAGACTACGGAAGACCAGCGCTGTGGTACGGACCTCTGTGTCACGGCGGTTCTGCCACGGGCTGTGGCTTAACGGGCCGAGGTCATAGTAGGTACTTTGTCATACTACTTTGTCATATTAAGGCAGGAAAAACTTGGGCTGGTCGGTCATATTGTAATAGACGTTAGTTTTTTCCTTCCCCTGTGCAGGTGTAGTCAAGGAGTACCTATGTAGGTACCTAACACTCCGTTTAGGTGTTGACAGTGACCATTTTTGTCACTTTTTCATAGAACAGGTTAATTTTGTTTTTGTGATTTATTGTACTGCGTGTGTGTGACAAAAACCGACGTGGGGTGCCGGCAGTATATGTTGCCCCTCCTCTGTTGCCCGTGGATGCAGTAAGACTGCCAAAGGCTACCACGGCTGGATTTGGTCCTCTATATAAGTTTTCCTACCAGATGCGGTTTCTTTCTTTAAAAAATAAAGGAATGTTTTCTATGATTAAAGTTTTCTATCTACCTACAAATAACACAAGAATCAAACATCATAACAGAGGAAATAAAACAAATGATAGACGAAAGAGAAAGACTTAAAGTTACATACCCACGGACATCAGATGAAAAGAATCGACTAAGTTATTTACATAGGAAAATAAAAAGACAAATATTATCTAACAAGACAAAAATTAAATTGCAATTATTAGAAACCGAACTAGACACAAGAAGCTCAACCAATCGCACACGAAAACAACTGGACTGTAGAAAAGAATGGGTGCAATCTATAACGACCTATACAGGAGAAAAAACAACAAATAGACGAGAAATTATGAAGGAAGCTACCAGATTTTACAAAACCTTATACTCTATCGAAGAACATCAGATGCCTTCCACAATGACTTCTAATATATCTCGGCCAGAACCGCAGTTCTTACCAATTGAGATAGAACAGGCTATTCTAAACATGAAGAAAAACAAATCCCCAGGCGAAGATGGTGTTTCTTCTGATACAGTACTAGCGATGATAGAACCCTTGGTGCCGCATCTTACCGACCTATTCAACGTTATCTTAAACCAAGAGGTAATACCTGGAGACTGGAATAATTCTCTTATAACCCTACTTTACAAAAAGGGAGATCCTAATCTTATTGACAACTACAGACCTATAAGCTTATTGCCTACTTTATACAAATTGTTTTCATCCATTCTGCTGCGCCGAATAACGAAGGCCCTAGATGAACAGCAGCCACGCGAACAAGCCGGTTTCAGAAAGGGCTTTTCGACAATAGACCATATTTTCACACTTACTCAGTGCATAGAAAAGTGTACAGAATATAACAAAATTATATACATAGCTTTTATAGACTACCGAAAGGCATTCGATTCCGTCTCACATAATCATTTGTGGGCAAGTTTGAAAGGGCAGGGGATAGAGACTACGTATATTAATCTCTTAAAAGCAATATATGCTCAGTCCTGTGCTAAAATTAAACTGGAAACGACGGGTGATTCATTCGCAGTCAAACGAGGTGTGAAACAGGGGGATCCAATTTCCCCGAAACTTTTTACGGCAGTGTTAGAACACATGTTCCGAAAGCTCGATTGGTCTAAGCGGGGTATAAATATAAATGGAGAATGGTTAACCCATCTCAGATTTGCGGATGATATCGTTATTATAACTGATAACCATGATGATCTCCAGTACATGTTCGACTCACTAGACAGGGAGAGCCGCAAAATAGGCTTATTTATGAACCTTGATAAAACAAATGCCATGACAAACGGAGATCCGAAACCAATTCGACTCGAAACGGGTAATGTCGAGTATGTTAAAGACTACGTATACCTGGGACAAACTATATCGCTTGAGGGCGCCGGTGCAAAAGAAGTGGATAGAAGAATTGCTATGGCTTGGAGAAAGTATTGGTCACACAAAGACATCTTCAAAAGTAAACTCCCTCTTCATCTAAAGAAAAAACTGATGGACAATACTATCCTCCCTACCTTGCTTTATGGTTGTCAAAGCTGGCCCTTGACAAAAAGCATAATTCGCAAAATAGTCACCTTCCAAAGAGCAACGGAAAGATCTATGCTAGGCCTGAAACTTAAGGACAGAATACGAAGTGACCTCATCAGGAAGAAAACCAAAGTCACCGACGCAGTGTACATGCTATGCAAACTGAAGTGGAAATGGGCGGGCCACGTCTCTAGAGCAACGGACGGGCGCTGGAGCGAACGCATCCTGCATTGGTACCCGCGAGACACTACTCGCTCACGAGGTAGGCCGCGGAGACGTTGGTGCGATGACGTGATAGAGATGGCAGGACCAACATGGACCCGTTTGGCTCAAGACCGCCACGAATGGAATCGCATGGAGGAGGCCTACACCCAACTATGGGTGCCCAAATGACTCGGCTGCAAGGCTACGAATTTAAATTTTAATGTTTTATCTTTTTTAATGTTTTAATTTTATATATTTTAATTTTGTCATTGGGAATAAAGGCTTTATTATTATTATTATCTACCTACATTATTAAAAGAGTACTTTCCCTCCAGGTGGCATTACAAAATTCCACCCTGTATAATATAGGTTGGCATGAGATTCCTTATTTCATCATCATCATTAGCCCGTGTCAGTCCACTGCTGGACGTAGGCCTCTCCCATGGCATGGCACGCTACTGAGCTCGAACTTCAGCTTACCTGCTCTGATCTCTGCCCGCTGCCTTACGATTATTACGCCCAACCAGAGACTATTTACTCGTCTCTGGCCCTACCTAAAGTTACTACACTACGTTTGGCGAATTACACAGGCATATTTCATTTTTAGGGTTACGTACCCAAAAGCGTTTTTGCTTTTGGGACCCTATTACTTAGACTCCGCTGTCCGTCTTTGCCGCTGTAACAAAAATTACTAAAAACCGAATAAAATAAATATTTAAGGGACGCTCACATACAACAAAAGTGATTTTTGCCATTTTTTGATCGATAAATAACGGCAACAAGTAGACGCTTGAAATATTCACAGAATATTTAGTTGTAACTATATTCATTTTAAAAATATTTATATTTATTTTAAAATATAAATTATTCATTAAATTTAATTATTATCCCATACCTACAACAAACTGGCGAATTTTTCTCGATCTTAAGGCGGTTATCATATCACACTGCCACGCACCACGCTGCATGTTGCGTGTCGACGCACCTACGCGCGTACTTGCGGGAGTGCAGATCTGCATCATCGTGCGGGTTTTACACGCACTCACGCGCGTAGTTGCGTTTTGTGGATTCAGGGCGGCTCTGACTCGTTTCATTCAAAGCTGTTCGCTAGACTGCGGGACTCGGTGTGCCAATACCTTGCGTCACGCCCCGCACCTACGCGCATGATCTGCATGAACGCGCGTAGACCTACTACGCAACCGATAACCCACAGCTGGGTAAAAGCCCTTCTCTACTGTTCATCATCATCTCAGCCGTAGGCCTGCTGTCCACATCCACTGCTGGACATGGGCCGCGTAGATCTCCACGAATGATCTTGGAGATCTACGCGGCCCATGTCGACGAGTATGGCAACAACCCCCTCATGAGGGGGTTGTTGCCATACTCGCCACACTTGGGAGGCGGGTTGGCGGGCGCAGTAAAGGATGTTGATACACGGAGAGACGCTGCTGCTCATCTTATTTATGTAGGGTGAGGTAGGTATTTATTTTACCGTAACCAGAACGATACACGATAGGTACACGGTATTCCTTTGGCAGATTCTTACTGCATCCACGGGCAAGAGGCAACATTCTATTGCCGACACACCCCGGAAATATACTGTATCTATATACAAGGTGTCCCGTAACTGGGGTATGAAGCCAGGAGCTGCAAATTAGCCGGATTAGGAGCACCAAAGGAATGCAAAGGCGAAGAAAGATTTCAGAAAAACGTATTTTCAGGTTTCCATACAAAATTAAATATCTTTACAAGTTTTCCAAGTCGCTGTCAACCCTAATGTACCTATAACAGACGTGTGTCCGTAATACATACCTACGCGCCTACGCACACCACGCACCTATACCCACACTCAATATACGCACAAGCGCGTTGCGGGCGCGCCGCGGGAATCCCCGGCGGTCAATAAGTCATTGCCCGTAACAGCTGAGAGCAGGGTTGTCACTCTTATGAAATTGGTATAAACTTTGAATGTTATCTTATCACTTAAAAACTTGAAAATCAAGAAAGTCGTAGAACAAACGTTGTTTGCCAGGGGGGGTAGAAAACCCCCCTTTCGGCTTAGTACCCCAATTACGGGATATGCTGTATAGTATCGAGTAATTTATTATCCATTTAACTTGGTTAGGCGGTGCACTGCCACGCACCGCGCTGCATGTTGCGTGAGTGCGTCTATTCATCGAAGAGAAGAGGACTCGATCAGCTGCCATATTGATTTTTGATCGTATTATCTGCATTTTCAATCAAAACTGCGAATTAGAGGCACCGAGTGCAAATTTATTCAACCCCGTATCCAGGACAGTCAGAGTTTTGCGCTTTTAGATCGCTTTACTTTGGTAGACGTAGATTCGTTTTGAAACACTCAGGTGCTTTGTTTCTGGATCGTATTGATAAAACAGGATAGGACAGGAATACAAGGAAACCCTAGTTTCACTAAGTCTCTCTGTCTGTCTGCGGCTTTAAGAAGAGGTTATTAGTACTAGAAAGCTGTAATTTGCATTTACCTACACATAGACAATAACGCCGAGATAACGGTAAAAAATGCTCAAAATAACATTAACTTGGGGTTACCCATACACGTACCTATAGGTGGGGATGTTTTTTTTTCTTTTCGTCTTTTAAAACCATTGTTGTAAATTCAGTAATAATTTCGTTTGCGAGATATATTTATAGTATTAATTGGTGGTATTGTGGCTTAAGTTATAATAGTCATCTAGTACCCATAACACAAGCTCTGCTTAGCTTGGGATAAGGTGATGCTGTGTGACTTGTCCATCGTTTTTTATTTATTTAAAATGATTATAACCACACCATGTATGAAACTGATATATGTACTTCTGACCCCACACATTTTATTGTGGTTCATTTATCCCACGTTCAGTTTCGCCTGTGTGACAAATCGTAAGTCACCTTCCAGTAAGGTTCAAATTTTAGCCTTGTAGGTGTTTATGATAAGGAGCTTATAAAATAAAATAACAACGCATTTATTTGTGTAAAAGAATCACTATATTGTTTTGTAAAACTATTACTTCTCTCAAAACAATATTGCCCCAATTACACAGGCTATTCCAGAAACGATCTCGTCCCCAGAAGAAATACCTTAAAGACACGGTACAGTTTCATTCAATTCAAAAATAAACCGTTAGAATACACAAACAAAATTGTCAACAGAGAGTTTAAAATCAAACCTGGACAGGAATAATGCCTTTATGTATAGTACTAGAACATGCGTCTCGTAGAAAAGTATGCAACATTAACTAAGAAGAAGTATCTCGTTTAAGTTAATTTTAGCTATTTTTGTTTTTATTTTCTGTATGATTTACACAATAAAGAGTTTATCTGTCTATCTCGCTAGTGTTAGCAAAATCCCATGACATCTGCGACTCCGAACAAAGATTAGGTACCTAAATGCTGCGCGCAGTGAAAACATGTTATTAGGAGCAGTTGACATTTTGTTGTTGAATAGCATCAAATTCTAGTTTAGAGAAAAGCACACATAACCATGCATACATAGGTATATAAAGTACTTACCTAAAACGGATGTTTCTCTATAACATACTATACACATAATTCCATACAGGTTCAATTTTAAACGGCCAACGAACCAAGAAACAGCGAACATAGACAAACGTTCACACGAACGCATGCAGCGCCTGTAAAATTTTGATGCAAGGCAAAACTGATCGATCGATCCTCCTTGGCTAAACAAGGTACGTATCGGGCATCGGTAGCATTACTTATCGAACATCAATCGGTCAAAGACCTGTGATATTTTATAAAAACAAAAGGATGGCTAGTTATTCCGCTACATCCGCGTGGTCTATTTTGTTAAACACGGATTTGTATCTTATCTTGGATAGATAGACATTTGTTGCTTTTTCTTTGCCGATAAATAAAAATGATATATAAATGCTTTTCTGTATGTTGACGTAATAATGCAAAATAATAATTTTAATAGTTAGCTATATAATAATTTGCTATTTTTTTTCTTTAGTCACATTACATATCACCAGCACACCGATTGATCGATCGTCCTTGGCTGTGACTTAGGTATGTTACAAACCTAAAGAAAGCCGTACATACCGTATGTGTAGCATTATTTTCGACTTTCGATTGGCCGAAGCGAAGACCCTCTGATTTCTATAACGCATGCTTGCGATCACAATAACGAAAGGATGGCAAGTTATTCATATATCACCGTCGAAAGTTATAATAATAATGCTGGACACTACAATATCTGCACAAAGATTCAAATCATTAGTTGTGCCCTGACACCAAAATCGCATCGTCTTTAAATGTGTTACAAGTAATGCCGACGCACGCAAACTGGTTTTGCCATTAAACCAAACTGTTATTGTTACCATTTATTGTGTAGTGTATACACGAACTTTCGTGAAAAAATAACACACGCCACGTCCGGCTAGCACTGTGTTTAAAGGTACACTGATTGTGGAAACCAAAGGGCGCGGTCTCATTATGATAAGGGCTATTTAAATCTTTGTATCTGCAGTTATAGCAAACATTTGTTACCGGAGATCGAACCCACCACCTGAGCCACGGAGGTCGTGGACAGTTACGCACTCTGTCACGCATTCGTAAGCCCTTCTGTCCAAGTTGAGTAACGAATCTAGAACATTCTATGTATTCAGTAATTTTAGTTATTGCATCAACTTACTTAAGTACTATCACGATTACCAGTCGTCTTATTTACAATAGTAAGTTTAGCTAAATAAAACTATACGCTTCAATGCCGCCGACAAAGTTTAACATCTTGCAGTAGATTCTGATGGTGGGAATTGGTTATATTAAAAAGTTTCATAAAGCAAGAAACATTTTATCGTCATCCAGAAGCGCATGCGAATGCATGGTAGAGTTCGCGCAAAACTTCTTGAGCTCTGTGAAGTTAGCTTCAGTGACTGCGCAGTACACAGTTTTTAGGGCGTTGAGGGGAAGGAATGTAAAAGGGGTGCGAGAGGGGCTCAGTCTGTGAAACTAGGGTTGCCAGCGCGAGTTTTGGTGTATTTTCATTTTATCTAGCACACATTTTACTATGCATTTATTTATTTTTCAATTATTAAAACAAACATATTTAAAAATCAATTATTATATTAAATTAAGGATTAATAAAAACTGAAATGCTAGAACAAATTCACCCTTACTTATCGCAAGAAGCCAATTTTTTTATATAAAATTTCTACTGTGTAGCAAGATTATTTATAACCTAGTTGGCAATATTGAATGAACATGTCAACATGCGCAACTTTGCATTTGCCGCAACGTTCACAGAGCTCAAGAAGTTTTGCGCGAACTCTACCTACCGGAAGGTCCGATGGCAGGATTTTTAGGACAAGATTCTTTATAACTTATAGACGCTACAGTGTGATTCGCGATCTCGCAGTTTACTTAGACGTCTGAGTGTTTATTCTCGACCATGATCAGAGCTTAACAAAATGTTCGTTGGGGCATGCAGGCTTTAGACCACAATGGACCATTATTCTAATAGACTTTGCCATGGGATGCTGGCATAAGGTTGCCCCTCTTCTCTTGCCCGTGGATGCAGCAAGAATCATGTCTTCCAAGGGATACCTCCGGAAGATGGGCAGCAGCGTCTTTCCGTGTATCAACATCCCGTACTGCGCTCACCAACCCGACTGCCAAGCGTGGCGAGTATGGCAATAACCCCCTGATCAGTACTTTGGAGATCAATGAGGAAGGCTCATGTCCAGCAGTGGACATGGGCCTCCTACGCCTTAGACGATGATGATGATGATGCATGTCATGATTGTGTCACACGCAATACAATTTAACCAGAATATAGATGTTAAACTAGATTGGCAGAATTAGCGTCCTTACGACATTAAAGTTTCACCTACCACACGTTTCTCGACTCAATGCAACTAGCAAGTTCATCGTGGCCTAGGTAAACTAATTAAAAATAACCAATAAAAGAATAGAATTTAACTATACATTTTTCATTTGAAAATAACAAAATCTCACTCACTCATTACATTCACTCCTAAACTTACTCTAATTTTTCCATGCTTCATACAATACAGATTTCAATGAATCATTCCATAGGTACTAAAGTGACACAATAATAAATCGATTTGTTTTAAAACAACAAGCAATGGCCTTGTCATTTTATACGTTTAATTTCTTACAATTGATTTAAGTGTTTTGTTTAAATTTAATTATAATTTGTCGTGGGGTGCCGGCTGTAGAATGTTACCCCTCCTTTCATGCCCATGGATGCAGTAAGAGCCTGCTAAGAGATACCTCCGGAAGATGAGCAGCAGCGTCTTTCCGTGTATCAACATCCCATACTGCGCTCGCCAACCCGCCTGCCAAGCGTGAGTACGGCAACTACCCCTCATGGAGATCCATGAGGGAGGACTGTTCAGGTAGTGGACCTTTTACGGCTGGAATGATGATGAATTTCTTACAATCGGAGATAATAGGCTGGTTGACTAAATTGTTTTTTAGTCCGTCACAAAAACTAAAGGACACATATTTTTTTTTTCTTTTTAACGTAATCCAAAAATAACGGCGATACCTAATGTAGGTCATAATGTAGGTATGTCGAAATGTAGCGTGACGTCACTCGTTACAGTGTATGCCTATGTTATGGCGTCATAAGCCCTCCGAAACATCAATGCGCTTTGTCTAAATATCGTTTCATTATTTCGAAAAAGCAAATAATATTTGTCTGTTATTTTTGTATTTCCTAACTGACGGACTAAATAGAATTTTGGATTTTCATACCCTGTCAAGTAGCCTATTCAAATTAATTAATTATTGTAAATGAAGGCATTAAATATCTATTATTGGAATATTATTATTGCCTCCAGTCGAAAACCATTCAACCCGAGAAACAAATTAATCTCATTTACGAGGCAAGATTGAATCCATAATCGGCCTTTCTTTGAGGTGCAAACTCGTTACATTGTAAAAAAAACCAAGAAAACACACTAGCCAGACTAGTTAACAAAACAATAACAACATGTTATGTATGTAATATTGCAAGGTTCCAATTAACTGATGCTTAGGTAAGATTGTAGCCAAATGAAGGTCTTTAAGATATAAAAAATGTTTCACTGATTTCAATTATTAAAGAAAAGTTTCATAAAAAATCTTGTCTGTGACTTTAATAGTCCATTAAACAGACTTTTACCTTGCCTTAAGATAAGCAGCTTAAGGCCAGTCGAGACTTAAGCGATGCTTTAATTTAAGCAAATTAAAGCATCACTTAAGTCACGACTTATTGGTTGTCTTCATTCATTACTTAAGTTACTTAAGTTCTGCATCAGTTTTTTATAAGCAAGAGGGTTAATGTATTTTTGTATCTAAGCAAATGCTTGTATATTTTCTATTTTGCTTACGATATATTTCACTGGTGACTTAAACACAACCATAACGTAAAATAACTTATTTTCTAAACATAAACTAACAAAGTTGCTTAATAAACTCGGATGGAAATGTACCTACCTAATCAACAATAGAAAATTTCAAGTTATCCATGGCATCCAAATCACCGTACAGAAAACACTTTTTTAAAACTGTATCAAAATTCCTACAGCATGTATCAAACATGGGTAACATTTAAAAATAACATTTTCACTTTGCAACAGTTGTATGTCCGAAATGAGCCTGTGGCCTGGAGGTGTTAGAACGGAAGATTCACTTGTAATCGTCTTCTCCGTCGTATTCGACGACATCGTCATCAGCAGCAAGCGCGAGGGGTTTCGTCAGGGCCATAGCACTCTCCCCTTTCTTGTATGCGGTCATTTCCTGAAAATAAACAGTCATTAGCATTATTTTTGCCATGGGGTACCGGCAGAAGACTGTTGCCTGTACTCTCTTGCCCGAGGCAGATGAAGGAAAAGGAATACCTCCGGGATACCAAGGGATACCTCCGGAAGGTGGGGGCAGCAGCGTCTTACCGTGTATCAACATCCCGTACTGCGCTCGCCAACCCGCCTGCCAAGCGAGTGTGGCACCCACCCCCTCATGATCTTGGAGAGGCCTATGTCCAGCAGTGGACTTGGACAATAGTCCTACGGCTGAGAAGACGATAATTATTTTTACCCAAAAGGATGGTTACGTTTTTCGAGTGTGTATATGTATGTTCATTTCTTTGTAACCCCTCTGCAGCCTAAACGGCTTGATGTATTTTAACATGTGAGGTGACATTACGCTTGATGGTGGGAGTGCTAAGCTATAACAATTTAATGAGAGGGATTTGTTCAATTCAAATATGTCAACTCTTGACTTCATCCTTGCCTAGGCAAGAATGCAGTCGACGTTGGAGCAATTTAAGTTTCCCTATAAAATGCCTTCTTATTCTGGTGGGGGTTACCAGATCTGTACTGACGTCCCGCATTGAGGAGTATTGTGCATTGTCCCCCGAGATACTGTCCCGACCCTAACCTAACCAGCCCAACTCCTTGAAATACCGGAGAAGGACTCGAGGTCACCGGCAGCATTCCATGAGCATCCCTCAGGGTATGCAGATATTGGAGAAGAAGGGCATGACTCCATGAGCTCCCGTAGCCCCGTCTTTAATCTGGCTTCTCTTGTGGCACGTGCTCCACTGACTCCTCATGACACTTGCACAGTCCACTGTCTGGACTGCTCGGTGATGTATTGTTATCACATACTCTGTTAGACATTTTGACCTGTTCTTGCCTCTGATTATCCAAGCTTGTAGGACGGTATAGCCGTTGGGCAAGTCTATATCCTCTAACAATGTCCCACGCACCGCAGCATCCAGTTCAGCGTGAATACCAGTTGGCGCCATTGATATAAATCGTTAGATACGCCCTCACTGTACTGAGACCGCGCCGTTGTATTTCCAAACGATATGAGTGAGCTCACTCAAGCAAGAAAGAGAAAGTAGTGTTTGCAAATAATGTGGGAGAAAAAGAGATAACACTATTTTTTCGGTACGCGTGGCGTGTTGCGTATTCGGCGGAAGTAATGTAAACACGATGCTAGAGTTTTTGGTGTGAGGGCTCATCTAACGATTGATATCAATGGTTGGCGCTGTATCTCACTAATATTATAAAGCCGTTTGTTTGTATGGAGGTTTGTTACCTGTTCACGCAAAAACTAGCGTACGTATCGAGCTGAAATCCTGCAAACGTATAGATGTCGACTAGGATTAACACATAGGCTACTTTTTATCTGGGTACAACGCATGCGAAGCGGTGGGCACAAGCTAGTAATATATATATTCGCGAACCCTGTCATACCTTGTCATGTTCAGATTTAGCTAGAGTTCTTAGATTTAGCTTGGTAGGCTCGACGGTAGCCCAGCCAGAGCCGAGCTCCTATCCTCCATCTACATCTCCCATCGTGTACTCCAGATCCACTACGTCCATTTCAGCTCGGTTCAGATGCTGGCGCTGTATAAATCATCAACTACCATATATTTAAAAGACCAATTAACTTACCCTGTCATATCTCGCCTTGTCCTGTTCGGACTTGGCGTCGTACACGGCCTTGGTGGAGGGCTCGACGGCGGCCCAGCGGCGGCCGAGCTCCTTGGCTATATCTCCCATCGTGTACTCCGGATTCACCCCTTTGACCTTCGAACGCTCGTCGTTGCAGAACAAGAAGAATGCTGACCTGTTGGTGGGATACCGTAATCAGTACCGGAGGCATCTGTCAAAACACGAGGCGGTTTCGACTTGACTGCTGGGTCATAGATGATTAGTAGGGAACGTCAAAAGTCCTGAGGTTCTTAGCCGATTTCTACTATGGAGATCGATTGTATATTAGAACAAGCATTAGTACGGGGGTACCCAAGGGGGTAGGAATAGGGGGCGTAAAAAGGTCACCAATGTTCAAAAATGGCATTTTTGGGTTTTTGGATGTTTTCGGCCACTTTAACTTGTATATTTTTGGCGACTTTTTGAGGTCACAATAACTCCGGTCCCTGTAACCCTAGGGTCACCAAAAACAATCAGTACCTACCCTTATTCGATGGTGCTAACAAAAAAGGTTTCATGTAAATCGGTCAACGCGTTCGGTTATAATCGCCTCATACACAGACAGACAGCGCTATGCATATTAGGGGGCTTCGCCCTCTAAATAATAATAATATCAGAGACGAGTTATTATAATTGTGTATAATACACAAGTGACTCGTCTCTGATATCTATCTCATGGGAGGGCCGTGAGATAGATATCAGAGACGAGTTATACACATGTGTATTATACATATATGAGTTATGTTGTTGGTTTTTTACTCTTTGTTGTGCGCATAGGTAGCGCATAGGTGGCAGAACGTACTGCGCTTTTATGTATAACGAGTCTCTGATATCTATCTCGTGGGAGGGCCGTGAGATAGATATCAGAGACGAGTTATACACACGTGATTTATACACATGTGAATTATACACATATCAGTTATATGTTGTTGGTTTTTTACTCTTTATTGTGCGCATAGTTTGCTCATAGGTGGCAGAAGCGTCTTTCCGTGTCAAAATAACGTACTGCGCTCGCTAACCCGGCTGCCAAGCCAAGTATGGCAACATCCCCTCATGATTAGTGCTTAGAGTTGAATAAGAAAGGCTTATGTCCAGCAGTGGAGGACCTACCGCTAAAACAATGATGGTGTGATGAAAAGATGCATGACCGTAACTCACAGCGATCGCTTAGGCGCGTTAGGGTCCTTGACGGTGTGTCGCTTGCGGCCGCGCACCTTCACGTCCTTGGGCGGCACGTAGCTCTGCATCTCCAGGTCGTAGCGCTTCTTGTCCTGCTCTGCCATGTCGTGGAAGCGCTGTTTCTCCTCCTCCGTCATTGTCTGGAAATTGATTGCCTCTTCATTAAAACTTTCATCATTTCAGCCATAAAACGTCCACTGATGAACACAGGCCTCCCTTATGGATCTCCATGAGGGGTAGTTGCCATTCTCACCACGCTTGGCAGGCGGGTTGGTGAGCGCAGTATGGGATGTTGATACACGGATAGACGCTGCTGCCCATCTTCCGGAGGTGTCCCTTAGCAGGCTCTTACTGCATCCACGGGTAGGAGAGGAGGGGGTAACATTCTACTGCCGGCACCCCACGGCAAACTTTAAAACTTTATTTTTGTATAATAGTAGTTCATTGTACCAATTTTTTATTGTAATGTTTTAAGGTGTAAAATAAAGATTTTTTGTATTGTATTAGTTTTAAGTTACGAGTATGTTAATTCAATATATTTGTATTTTTATTTTCCACTTAATTACACGTACAAGCTTACTCGATTCTTATCCTAAGTTATTTTACATTTTAATAAAATGCATGGTCTTTTTACACAATGTTGATGTGCATACTCGTTTAGGTGTATGGTCTAGGCCTTGTACTTTTTAGATCTTAATATTTTGTACCATGACATGACCATATTCTGTTTTCTATGCCAATAAATAAACTTGGCCAGGTGCGTGTCGGGTCACGCGCTGTGTTCCGTTGTTACCAGTAGATCTGTTAGAAGTTGGTCTTTTTTACGAGTTCTAATAGTTTTCGGTTTAAAGTTATCTATGTTGTGTAAACCATATCACTTATTTGAGCGACAATTTCTCCGAAACATAAAAAGCTAGCTGAACCGTAATACGAGTAGCTTTCATAGAAAGTTCATGGTTAAAACTCCGTGTATATGGTTAAAACTATATGTATGTATATCATCATTAAGTTTTTAGATTTTAAAAAAAGAAAAAATATATTTTATAATTTAATGTTTCTTAAACGGAACCCCTATCTAAAAATTGTCTTTCCAACCCTTTAATGATTTTAAAATAGCTTTTCAATACTCTACGCTATGCGATAGGAAAATCAAGGAAATAAAGTTCATGCATCTTAATAATATTTTTTTATGCATTTATTTGTACCGTTATCTCGGCGTCATTTTTTTATATGTCCAGCCAAAATTACAACTTTTTAGATGCCGTGATGCGGCCGCGAGGCTTGTTGCAGACCTAGGTGCCATTCGGCCTGTTTAAATGTGCAAAAGCAATTTCACTTACATTCCATCTCGCAGCGCACTTCTTAGAGAATATCCCGAAGACCACATTCTCCTCTGGATGCTTCTTCTTGTGTTCCTCGCGGCATGTCTGAACGAAGAAGGCGTATGCCGTGATGCGGCCGCGAGGCTTGTTGCAGGCCTTGGCGCGAGGCATTCTGCCCTTCGCTTGTGATATTAGCGACTGAGATTGCTGTTGTTGCAGCTCCTGGAATAATAGTAAAATTAAGCAATTGTCGGCCGGGTTACATAGGGGGCGAACGCAAGTAAGATTCCTAAGTGATTTTATAACTGTTTGGACGAATTTATAGACTGATATAATCACGACTCTTCCCAATTAACGTTGTCTTAACGCGGGTGAAATAGCGCGGGTCAGCTAGAAAACTATAAAGAAAATTTGCCCCACCCTCAATGTAAAGGTTTCCATTGTTATGAAGGGTTCCCATCCTGTACCACCAAAATCTTGTAACACTGGTACATGATGGGAATTACAATAAATTTACCTGTAGTGTGGCAGACTGGCGTTGCAATGCAGCGTGTATCTGCTGCTGCTGCACTGCTTGCAGGCTGGCTTGCAGTGATTGCTGCTGCTGTTGCAGCGTTTGAGCCACTTGCTGCTGTAATACTGCTTGGGCCTGCAAAATATCAAGGCAATTCTTTAGGCATAACCTTTAGGGGCCGTCTCCACGAGCGAGGGAATCGCGGCGACGATGTTATCGTCCGTGCTCTATACCTAAACTCAGCGAGAGAAATCGAAAGCGCTATAGAATCGCCGCGATTTCGGAGTGGAGATGGTCCCTTAAAGTTGTATAGATTACTAGATGTTTCCCGTGACTTGTATGCATTTTGATGCCCTGCTTGTATACTATTTGTTGTAGAGTTATATGCAACAGCCATCCTCGATATATCAGCTATCCAACACTACAGGAATGTTTCGATTTGAGTCAGTAGTTCCTGAGATTAGCATGTTGAATCAAACAAACCCTTTAGCTTTATAATAATTGGTAGATTAATACAGCATCAGCAACTGGTATTCATGGTGGACACTGCAGTGCCTGGGATTACATTGTTTGATGGATTCATCATTTCAGTCATAAAACGTCCACTGGTGAACACAGGCCCCAGTATGGCAACTACCATGAGATCCATGAGGGGTAGTTGCCATACTCACCACGCTTGGCAGACGGGTTAGTGAGCGCAGTATGGTATGTTGATACACGGAAAGACGCTGCTGTCCATCTTCCCGAGGTATCCTTAAGCAAGCTCTCACTGCATCCATGCACATGAGATGAGGATTAGACTTGCCCAGCACTTATACCATCCTGGCAGCTTAGTCTGCTATATTCAGAGGCAATATAAGCAATTATGAATGTACATAATTGCTACTTCATAATTGCTGGACTAAGGGTAACCACTTGTTACCCCTACAATAATAGCTGTGTGTGTAATATACTGTTGGATAGCCATTTTTAAGATAAGCTTTTCATTATTTTGGCGCCAGATTTTAAACTTAGTCTATACAGAATTTTGTCGTACTATGGATGTTGGTTAAGCAACAGCTTCATTACTGTAATATGTTTTAGTATCTAAAATGTTTCTTACTAATTACTGTATACTTATACATTAATTTTAACTTACTGTAGACTTACATAAGTTATAAAAAATATGGTATACAGTAATAATTTTTACAAAATTACTGTGTACCTATTTCTAGTAATTTTAAATAATATTAAAATTTTTAGGACTGTACTTGGATTATATAAAAACATCCCAGCTTATGCTATTCATAAGCTAGAAGCGGATGGAGTTTCTTAGTGTTGTTTTTTAAAGAAAACCAAGAAACATGCCAATCAGTAAAGCCTGCATTGCTGTGTTCCAGTTAGGGTAAGGGGACCGGTGAAATTACAGCACATGAGACCTTACAACTGTCTCGTGGTGTTGGGTACAATGCAATACAATGGTGAACAAGATCGCTGCAGTATTGAAATAGTATTTATTTGTATTGTAATTACCGCTAAGCATCAGGTGGGCCATCAGCCTTTCTAGTCATTTAGTAATTTAAAAAAAGTAATAATCATTTATACTGAAAGGAGTGGTAACAAACCCCAACCATTAAAATTCATGTATAAAAAAAATGGGCCAAATGCGAGTCGGACTCTCGCACCGAGGCTTCCGTACAAACCTGTAGGTAATAAGACCTGAGTATTTGATATGAATTGCAATTTAATATCATGAGGAAAGGGGGGGTAGTAAGTTTGAAAACTATTAAAAATATTTCTATTATGTAACTAAAAATTTACGGTTTTTATGGTGTTTCCTTTATCTGTGCTATAAGACATTGCTTAGTACCAAATTTCAAGATTCTAAGTTCATGGGATGTACCCTGTAGGTTTTGATACCCTTGCGAATGTTGAAAATTTGCGGAAGTTTGTGGCATAAACGGCTGTATTTTTTGATTGCGTTGGCTTAGAAGTTTGATTTTTTCACAGCTCCAAGGGACAGTAGACTTGAGTATTTTATAAATTCCAGTTTGATACCTCCACGCGTTCCTGAGAAAAAGGGTCTTGACAGACAGACAGATGGACAACAAAGTGATCCTATAAGGGTTCTGTTTTTTCATTTCGAGGTACGGAACCCTAAAAACAACTCACAGAGACATTAAAATAGGGTATTGATGGTTTATTTACAAACATTCCACATAGTATTTGGTCGAGGTGTTGACACAATCTTGGTGTTTCAGCACATTTACCTGCACTATCGCCTGCGCCTGCGCCTGGCTCACTTGCAGAGTCTGTTGCAGACTCTGCTGCAAAGCTTGCTGCTGGTGCGCTTGTTGGTGTTGCTGTAACATCTGCTGCAACGTCTGCTGCTGGTTTTGCTGCAACGATTGCTGCTGCAAGTTCTGTTGCAAAAGTTGCTCTTGATTGCTCTGCTGCTGTAGTTGATTCTGCTGATTTTGATTGCTGTTTGACTGTTGGCTGTTCTGCTCGGAGTCCGGACTCGCCTGGTTTTGAGACTAAAACAATATTATTCTATAATTACAAGTTGTAAATATAACACAAAGTAAAGGTCGCGCAAAACTTTAAGAACTAGTAGCTTCAACGGCTGCGCAGTAGTTTTCAAAGGCGTTCAGGGGAAGGTAAGACACAAAAGGGGTGCGAGAGGGGCTTCTTCTATGAAAGTACCTATGGTTTCCATCGAGATTTTAGGCGTTTTTTCGTTTTGCCTGGCACATATTTAGTTTAGCAATTATTTATTTTTCAATAAAATAAATAGGTACTATTTATTGAATGTGAATGAACATGTCAACATGCGCAACTTTGCATTTGCCGCAATGTTCACAGGGCTCATAAAGTTTTGCGCGAATTCTAAAACAGAACCTAAACTCTGACTGTGGAAAACAATCTAACCATAGCTGGGCTGGGTCCGTCCTTGGGCCGGATCTCATTAGGGCTTTCATAGCATAAAAGACTACGTAGCCTAATATCCTAAAAGCCATAGCCTAAAAGACTATGAAAGCCCTAATAAGGGACTCCCAGTAAAAATAAGGTTTAGTTAAGGTTTTATTTAAATAGCCATTCACTCATTCACTCTCTCTCTCTGCTCTCAAGACATCACTATTGGAGCGAAAAATAAGCGTAATATTTTGTTTACAACAAATTTCAGCTATGAATTTTATTGAACAACCAATAATCTAGGATAAAAAAGAAACGTTTAATCCAAAAACTGCGTGCGTTTAAATAAAACGCGTGTAAAATCCAATAAAATGTTACTATTTGAAGAAGATTAATGTATTGTTATTTATTTTGTAAAGTTATAAATACCTTACATTTTACAATCACAACAAGTCGAATAAAAAAAATTACTATACTTAAGAACCCTATTTTTAATTTTCACATCACGCATCAGAATTACAAATCAATCAATCAATTTTAAAATTCGTTGTTTTTAAACATATTTAAAAATCTATGCATAACAAAAATGGATAAGTCAAAAAGGGTTATGTGACATTTTTTGTAAAAAAAGGACTATTAACCTACACACAAATCTTGGTTTTCTTTGTTCAATTTAATTTGGAGTAGAGTTAATGCCTACATTTTATATTCATAATATAATATCACTTGGCCTTAGTAGAATAGATATTGTATCTAATTCATCTCATCACTTAAAAAGCCTTTAATAATGATAATAATTGCGGCTGTCTATGCAAGAAAGTACCAATCCTAATATTAGCCTAAATTCCAGTTAAGTAGAAACATCTGATTTTGTGAAGCTCCTTTGATTCATATAATTAAATAATAAATGAAGGCATAATTTACAATTAAAAAATTTGAACATTACTCATCTAACTCGCTCTTATTATACTTGTGAAAACCGCAAAACAGTTAAAAATGTATTGAGGCTATTATGGCTTTCAAGATACCTAGTAGGATAAAGTGAAAAGTAAAGGTATTTATTAATTTAAATACAAATTATATAAAAAACTCTTATCTAAACAATAACGTAGACACACATAAACCGTACCGTAGGAGAAGACGTTTGCTGTGATTCAACTGAACCTGATCCAAACCACCACGGCTGCTGAGGAGATTCATCTCTCGAGTTATTTGAATTTGTCATCAGGCGGTAATCAAATCCAGCATTTGTCGTTTCACCAGTGTTGTTTGGAAATCCGCCTGTCATCTTGTATGAATATAACTGGTGCGTCGGAGCAGCTGTTCCTGTACTCCTTGCAATCTCCTCATTTAGTTGTTGTTGGTTTTGCATATCACTTGCGCCCCCAGACCACCATGAGGCATCGTCGCGCGCACCCCAAGCGCCCCCCGTCGCGCCCCGCTCTCCCATCTTATACTGTGCTTACGGCCAACCAGTTTTTAATCACTTCTTGAATGCTTTATGATAAATGTTTGTTCAAAGCAGAGCCTACAACCATTTTCTTTTAATAACTATTGGAATTATAACCAATCTATAGTTTAAAACACATTCATTTAAAAACAATAAACTGATTTGTAGTTATCAAATTTCATGACAAAGACTCCATGTTTTTATATTTTTCACATCGTTTTTTCACTTACTTCCTTTAAGAACCCTCTGAAATACACTTAACTAAGCGTGTTATTTAGTCATAATGCTACCGGCTATAAGTTCCACTCTACACGCGTACGTATTGTCTTGGTTTGTATGTACTTTAGGTCAATATAGTTGGCAACGCCGCATAGCTAGACGAGACGCTAAACACGAGCACACTAGCGCCCTCAACGCGCAGCGGCTGCCTCGATTTTATACGAGCAAATACGAACAAAGCCCGAAAATCTACGACTCTGCGCGAGCTGGCAACAACTTCGTCCACCAACCGGTCAATAAGTTGATTGGCGCAGATAATACTATTCACATAGAATTGGTTTTTTGTTCAAGTTCGTCATCTTATAGAAATTGGTTGGTGGTGAACTCACGAATTGATTTTAACGTATGGATGTTCAATAAAGGCTTAGATAGATTACTTACTAAAAAATAGAGCCTAAGAAATAAAACGATTAAAGTCTTTGTGTCGTTAAATTATGGTTAACTTTATAACTTTAGAAGATGTGAGAGATAAAAATAATAAAACTCTTTATAGTTACACTTAAAACATTAACGGCTTTCACGTTTCACTTAAGCTTGCCTTTGGTTTACATTACATTCATATTTTGTACTGTTTAGTTATTTGCTATTTGCGTACTAACAACAATTATATATAAATTACAAAATGAAAAAATAAATCCAGACAAGTGCGAGCTAGACACGCCCACCGAGGGTTCCGTAGGTATGTAGGAAGGAGCATAATAATTATTATAAACTAGCTGATCTGACAGACGATGTCATTTTCTAATTTTCTCACCGATTTTAATATATAGATTTTACCATGGTAAAATTGCTGTTTTTTGTGATTTATTAAACATATGACCGCGCGTAGGGTTGCTTAACCTCGATGATTGATTTTGTACTTTTTTAAAAGACGATTGTTTTCTTATGATTCCGTTGCAAATGTACAGTTCTTTGGATATTTTTCTGTATCTACAGTATATATACCTTGCCAAATTTCATAGATCTAGGGCCTACCCTATGAATTTAGATTTCTTTGAGGATGTCGAAACATGTGTTTTTTGCGGCATAAACAGTCGTATCTTTTTTTCAGGTTCATCATTTCAGCCCTAAAACGTCCATTACTGAACACAGGCCCTCATGAATCTCCATGAGGGGTAGTTGCCATACTCACCACGCTTGGCAGGCGGGTTGGTGATTGCAGTACGCGATGTTGATACACGGAAAGACACTGCTGCCAATCTTTTTTATAACATTTCACCGAGATCAATTTATTTTTCAATTAAATTCAAAGTCAATAAGTGTTAATGCAACATACCAAAAAGCTGCATGGAATAGTTAGTTTACAAAATAAAAACAAAACACATTTAAATTGTCTAAAGCACATTTGAATTCGTTCGCTTCAGAAAACTTTTTACCAAGTGACAACTTCGATTTATACAGTGCTGGACTAAAATACTATCTATGTTTTCAAACATGATCCGAGTGTGAAATGATAAGGGAGACTAACCATCTATCGATAGGTCAAAATACAATTTTCAGAAGGAAAAATCCACTTTTTTACGGACTGTTGACAAAAAGTTTACGGCGTAAGACATTTTTGGCACAGATCTGCTTTGAGTGCTTTTAGATGAAAACATAGGTAATGCCTACCGTTTACATGGTAGGCTTACATTTCATTACATTTCATTATTGCTTAAATGAAAGGCTTAAATAAAATGTAAAAAGTGCCTATTTAATTTAAATAAATAAATAAAAAAATAATAATATCATACACAGCTTGCGCTGAAATATAAATAATACATAAAGTTTTTCGTACAAGTTTAGCTTATTCTTGCCCCGAGAAAAAAAAACCTAATAATCAGGTAGGTAGGTACAACGAATTGGCGGTTCCGTTTTTCCTGAGGTCTAGGGTTCCATTCACAAATTATTTTATCCATTTTAAAACCATTTTTTAATAAGTTTATGTAAGTTTAAATTAAAATTCATCTTCTTTGATGGCAATAAAATTTTTGCGCTTACATTATAATAAAATAAAAAATAAATGAGCTCTAGCTATAATTTAACCCACGCACACAAGCAAAGTTGCTTATTCATAATACACTTACTAACATCACTAACAAACACAGCAGTGTTTGATGTATAGCAATACTTCATACCCGGCTATAAATATAGTGTCACCTTACCTACTACGTAGGTATCTAGGTATGACACTCGCTCGTCGGCAGCCATTTGCCAACAAAATTAGAATGCAAATGTAAAATAAAAATATGGAACTGCGGTTTTAAGCTTAAACATCTAATAAAATATTTTAAATGTTTAAGCATCAAATCCTAGATGCCTGTAGGAATTATGAATTTTTGGAAAATTAAACTCACCGAATAACAACAACAAAAGAGCACACGATTTCAGCGCTTATTATTACGTAGGGAACTTCGCGCTCGTTCCACTGAACGCAATGAGCGGTTGATTATTGCTATGGAGTCATCGTGATTGGTTCAATTTTAAGTTACCCGCTCTTTCTAACCAATCATAAACCTCAACACAGCTTTATGATTTTGTTTATGTCGCAATACATAAACGTCTTTGCACACATATACCGTAATGATTCTTTTCGTTTCACACGAGATTTCATAGCGATAATTCGTATTACTCTGATTTGTGCATTATACTACACTACCATAGTGTTCACTTTCGAATAAAATTATTTACATTGGGAGTGAGTGAATGAATGGTGTGAGACAAAATAAGTTTTGTTTTTTTCGTGTTGTTTTGTGTGTGATGGCGTTGATTTCGGTCGATTGTCGTCGTCGTCGGTGCGAACTCTTGAATTTTGTTGTTTATTCGTCGGTAACGAAGGAAGTCTTGTCTAAGTGTTCGCAGTTATTTGAGAACTCTCAAAACGTTTTAATTTATCTTGTGTTGTGATTAATTTTATTACATAAATTCCTAAGCTGATTCGACGCTATGAATTAGCAGTGGACCATTTTGGGTATTTGTGCCGTGAATAAAGTATTACCTGCCTTTTAGGTAAATCAAGTGGTGCATGAAGTAGGCTTCTTAACATTTATTGACATGTCTTTGATTTATATTGTGAAAAAAATCTGTGTTGTTTCGTATCATAACCTCACTAGTGTAACTTTGTGAATACGTCGTCGTAATTTCATTGTCACCCGCCCGGTGCGAACACTGAAAAAAAGTTTAGCTCATTGATCATATATGATTCAACGGGAGAATCAAATGAACAACGGGTTTAGCACAGGAGAAGAAGATTCTCGAGGTAATTCGGATCAAATATGTTGCCTTGTGGATGACGGCGACCGCTGCAGACGACCTGCAGGCAATGCCTCGTACAGCAAGCGCATCCAGAAAACTGTCGCTCTAAGGAGGCTCAAGTTAAACATCGACGCTCAGGTAATTAGATTCATAGATCACATCCACACTAACACTATATCTAATTAGGGTTTTTCTCATTAGGAAAAGATAACTGTAAAATTTACCCTTACGTGTCATTACAGGCGCGACATACGTATATTTGTGATTTTCACAAGACAATGATACAATGTGCTAGAACCAAGCAGAGAAGGCCTAAGGACTCTGACAACGACAGCAACGAAGCTGACATGGATGTTCCAGAGGTGGACTGGTTTCAGCTGCAGCTGAACACACTTAGGCGATACAAGAGGCATTACAAAGTGCAGACAAGGCCTGGATTGAACAAAGCTCAATTAGCTGATGTGAGTACTGCTTCTATGAATTTATGCTTGCACAAGACACCCCAACATGATTTCAGTGCAGGTCTGGTATCTATCATCTGAATGAGAATAAGAAACCCATTCTTCACATAAAAACCTTTATATGCACTGAATTTTTGTCACATATTGCACAGGACTACATTATTATAATTTATCATACATTATCATACAATGTCTTAATAAAAACTGTATTGTATGAAAAACATGAATATTTAAAGGTAATACTTTAATTCTGCATTCTAAAAAAATATAATAATCACAATTTTAGTCACTATAAATATAGACTTAGGGAGGGACAGAGGGAAAAAAGATGGACATGTAAGACAGAAACAAAGCTTAGAAGCACCATGACTAGCTCTGGTTTACCTCGTCAGATAAAAGAGCTAAGAGGTTTGCCAGCATATCAGATCAAGCCACTGGATCTCTCAGCTTAGTATTAGCTGTGTGTGATATTGTGCAGCTTAGTCATCAAAAAGATTATTTCACCAAACAGACACTATACAATACATATTCTGAGAAGGTGCACAGTCCTTAAAATTTAAATTGTTTGTTGCAGATAAATTACATCTTAATTAAATCTTTTTCTTTTTCCAGGCTATACAAAAGCACTTCAAAGGTCTTCCTGTAAACGAGAAGGAGATAATGACATACTTTATTTACATGGTGAAGACAAATGGCAATAAGCTTGACCAGAAGAATGGAATGAACTCTGATTCAGTATGAAGTGTAGTGATATATTTATGGATTCAATTATAATGTAGTGTTAATTTACGTTATATAATGATTTTCTGGATAGTGGCAAATGCAAACAAAGTTAAAAACATCATGCTCAAATATAATTTGAAACCACATTTCAACCAACTTTATTTGAAGTTAAAACCACATTTTATCTCGTACCTTCACCCAGAGAGCACATTTATAAATCATTTCTGAATTCCTTTGTTTGAATGCCACATTTCAAGGGAATCTGTTTTCAGTCTTGTTCATATTTATGACTTAGATGTATTATTTTGCGTTTTGTCAGAAGTATATTACTTCAAGCCAAATTGTATGTTAGTGTATGATTTGATTCTCTGAATTAGGAATGTGGATCAAAAGCCTAGTATTTATTAAGTTATGTAGATATCTAAAAGTTCATTGACAAAATGATGAATTTTTATTTAGATTTTGCAACTGCTTTAACAAACTTATTCAAATATGAAAAAAAACTATTAAAATGAAGTCCCAGATTGTAACTCCTTTTTGTTTTGCACTTTATTTTACATAATGTCAGCCTAAGGCAGGGCGCCAAACACTGTGATGTTATTGATTCCTCAAAAATAATTCCATAACACAGATTTGCTGAAAGAAAACTGACAATTACATAACAATAAAATGGTCTGCTAAATTAAATAACAGTTATTTTTTTACTCCTCAAACGGAATCAAGGAAAGTTATAAAAATAATTAATGAGATAGTTTAATATAACAATGGTGTCTATTCTGTTGGTACAATGCCTAAATCTATTATAATTAGAGATATGGATATGGCGTTTCTAAATTTAGAGCGCTCAATATAAAATTTGGGAAAATGGTCTGTTAAAATTTTAGAATGGCATCAACTGAATAGTTTTTAATTTTAATCCATTGAATTATCTTTAGCTAGTTACTGCAACAACACAATTATATTGATATTTGAATGGGTAGAGTAAAAAACTGTATACATAGTTGTATTTTATGATTATTAAAAAAAACAACAATTAATCATCAGAGTCTGAAGATATTTCAATCCAGTTGGATGTACCCTTTTTCGATACAACTTCTGTTGTTTGTGGTACTGAAGAAACAACTGAAACAAGAATAATATGTTTAATAAATGGGCATTTACATAACTTTTCGCAAAAAAAACGAAATATTGTTCTTGTTTGTACACCCAAAACTAAATACCTACCCTGAAACAGATTTTACCTTTTATTAATTCTTGTAGATTGTCGTTAAATTAAAAATTCCAAGGCTAAACATTTTTATAAAAACACCTACCTATAAATTAATATCTGTATCTAATAAAAGTTTTACAAGTAGGTTAGTGATGCAATTTCGAAAAATCTTTTATGAGTTTTTTTTCAAAAAGCTTTTGTTCTACTTTGGTTGGAGCTAAGCAAAATTCAGATACACTTGTTGTTAGTTTGTACTTCAGGTAAAGAAGTGAAGACAATGTAAGCATGTAAAGTCAATATCAGCTATCCTATATGAATTTAGAGGCAAACTACATGGACTTAAATTATTATGTGCATGTATCTGTGTTGTAAGTAGATTGTAGATACTAGTTTCCAAATTACTGTATGACTGTAGTATTATGTAGGTAACTATCATGAAGAATTCACACTAAACCTATTGCAACTTTGAATAAATTATTATGAAGTACCTTAATGAAAGCAATTATTTTTAACATTTATAGGTTTAATATAAAAAAACGAGGATTACTGGCTTAATAAATGCGTCGGTATTTGCATAGCTTGAGAAAAATCGTCACATTTCGATTATTCAAGAAAATGTTCATCAGGGTAAATAAAAAATACCATATGCGACAGTCATCTATTTCGCGAGTTATCCCTGTATTCTATAAAATGAATTGTCTATCTGGTTAATTGAAAGTGTTATTTATTGGTTCTTTTGAACTTACCGTCATATTTACTAGGTTCATCTGTGTCAAATAAATCATCATCTTCAGACATGTCTTCATCTTTTGTCGAGTCTTCAACATGGAACTTCTTGAGGCGAATACTCAGCTCTTTCCGGCTGAGCGACAATAGATGATCACTAGTTATAATGTCGCCGAAATTGATTTTCTGTCTCTTTTGTCTGAAAGAAAAAAGGCAAAATTGAAATAAACAGGAGTAACATTATTCGTATTTTGTTAGAAACACAAGATAATATCTTGTATTTCTTTAAAAAAATCTATATCGTAGATTTATTATTCATCCATTCACACAAAATGTAAATTATTTTTAATAAAAAAAACAGCAGTTTTTGATAGATTTATAAATTAAAATTAATCCTAAATCAGAATCACTTCTGGGACCATTACTACTAGGTAATGGCAGAGATACCATTTATGCCATCAATGGCCGTGGGGTTCCGGGAGTAGAATGTTCAATCGACCGTTTCCACTTGCTCCTACTCGGTTCTCCTACTGGTAGGAGCACGAGGACAAATGTCCTTATGTTCCATATGCAATTATTACACTTAAGTACAGAATAAAAAAAATCATCATCATCATAACAGCCATGAAACGTCCACTGATGAACACAGGACTCCCTCATCCATGAGGGGTAGTTGCCATACTCACCACGCTTGGCAGGCGGGTTGGCGAGCGCAGTACGGGATGTTGATACACAGAAAGACGCTGCTGCCCATCTCCCGGAGGTATCCCTTAGCAGGCTCTTACTGCATCCATGGGCAAGAGAGGAGGGGTAACATTCTACTGCAGGCACCCCACGGCTAATAATAAAAAAAAAATTTATACAATTAAAATTTTATGAAATCATTTTAGTATTTCCAAAAAAAATACAGTAATTTCGCCATGTAGAAGCGACATTTGGGTATTAATTATTATTATTATTAGTATCAGTTACAAGATCCTCTCGACGCCCGCCGTTTTATCAGAATACCTTTTTCAGCAATAGATTTTAGAAGAAGGTTCAGCACAAGTAGCAAAGTAACATTTCTATTTTTATTTTATTTATGAAACTAGTTTTTGGATAGAAATCCAAATCAACTCAGCCTTGAACAAAGAATTGTTCAGGGCTGAGTTCCAGCTTTCAGCTACGTTGTTTTGGTTCTATGCCTTTTTTCATATACACACCACTTATTTCGAAACACGCCCTTCATCCATGTCTTGGAAATATTGGAAAAAAGTTTTCAGTTTCTAGGGTTTTCCTAGGTTACATGAAAATGTTAAAAAATATTCTTATTGTGATCGCAGGGGGGCGGAGGGATCTCAAAATGTTTAAGTGAATTTACTAGGTCGTGTGGGGTATCATTGAAAGGTATTATTAATTTGCACATTAATAAACAGTTTTTTTTAAACCATACTGTTTCAAAAAAAAAACCTAGAAGATAAACCTCTGAAACTTTTACTGATATTAGAAGTGTATGTTAAGATTACAGGGAAATCACTACAAATTCTCTAATAAGCATACTTTTTTAAAAATCATCGAAAGTGCATGTCAGCTAAGTTTACCGGTCGGTACTCTAACTAGATGTCGCTGCTAAAAAGTGACAAAACTTAGGTCGAAAAGGAAAAATTAAGTGAGAATTGATTAGACATTAGATAATAGATAAGGTTAATTAATGAATTCATTGTGCTGTAAGTGGATGTCAAAGTACAATCAATTAATTATTTTCACCACCCCGAATAGGGAGTTGTCTTAAATAAATTAGTGAGAATTGATTGGTTACTTGAGCTGTGAGTAGATGTCAAAAAAGTAAAGTTGGATGGAATCACTTTTATGAAAAATAGTCTTCTTGTGTTGTATTATTAAATATATAATTATTCCACTATTAATTTTATTGATAGTTTCCACACGTAATGAATATATGCAAGTTTTTACAAACGATAGTTGCTCAGCTTCTTAAAATATTATATGCCTACAATAATTGATAGGTCAAGTCAAGCGAACATTTTAGTTCTTCACTACGAAACCAGATACATTTTCGTGGACCCCCCGCTTACGAATTGTGAACCCCCATTGTTTTGACACGCCAACGTAGACCCCCGTCGAGTCTCCTGTGGACCCCTGGGGGTCCACCTGGACCACTTTGGGAATCAATGGTTTAAGCCATATAGTTTACGACTTATTTACAAAAACGTTGAAAAAAATAGCGTTCCCCCCCTTATCTGCGAAGTTTGCTGAGATAAACCCCTTGAACTTTTATTGCTAATAGGAGTGTATGTAAAGATTACCTACAGGAAAATTATAACAAACCCTCTAATTTGCATAGTTTTTTTAGAAATCATCAAAATTGTAAAAAAATCTACATAAGTTCCGCTATCAGACAAGAGATGGCGCCGTCAAGGTTCTTCAACAAATATATACCGCCTTTATCATATATTGTATGATGGTACGCAACCCTCGGTGCGCGAGTCCGACTCGCGGTTTTATTTATCTTGGCCAAGCTGGGCCAAGCAACATAAATTGTACTTAAATGCAGGACCAACCCTCTTCAATAAGACTATCAGGCAATACAGGAAGGGCAGTACACGAAGACCTACGAACCTGCGTTAAATCTTTCGTGTAAGTCCAATTACTTTATTTTTCTTCCACAAGGCCTTTGTCATGTGGCAATAACAGCCCTTAACTACGCTTTCAGGGAACTCCGCTAACAGTGCATTAATAATGGCACTCTCATAATCCGAATAAAAATTTTGCGGCTTCCATTTCGGAATCTGTGACTTTAATGATTTGTAAAACAGTGAAATAACTCTGCTGTTTTTTTGTCTGGCATGAATGCAAATATTAAAGGCACTGCATTCGTTTCCTGTGAGGAACCACAAAGATATCCGTGAACGATAAGTAATTGGCTAAAAGGACAACTTACTTTTAAAAGTGGCGTCGATGAAAAATTCCGATAAACTTTCAAGAAGTTTTCTTCCTTGCTCTGTACATAATACGATAATTCTTGAATCATTTGTTATGTAATCTCTAAAGAAAATCATTGAATTTTCCTGGGACAGACACTTTCTAATTCCTTAAATTAAACATTATCTTTTCCGCTCCAATATCATTATACCTACAATTATATAAACTTGTTTTAATGCTTTTGAGTTCCGGTACTTTTTCGACGAAGTTGTATCCGCGATCTCGAAAAGGAGCAGTCATATTCAGCCTTCTACTTTTGCTGCGTATATGCCAGCATCAATTTCTTTCTTCAAATTATTGGCTTCACACACATGGTTAACAGTTTTGAGTACCTATTTGATCATACTGGAAATTAAATAAGAGCCACCTTGTATAGTAAAAGTTGTGTCGGTATCCTTGGTGCTAACGAACGATAGGCGATCTCGTATCAAGTCGTATCACTTAAGTACCTGCATAGTAACTGATCCTGGACACTTTACAGGATTTTAGTTAAGACTGGCTACATTGCCAAATTTCACTGCCATTGGAATATTTTTTTTGTTTATAGAACTGATAACCTGAATGTAACAGAACTGTACCACCTTTTCTTTTTATAAATATAGGTTTTTCCTCAATAACACACATTATTCTGCATATATGAAATGCAACTCAGTCACAAACTTGAAATATCACAGATATGTAAGTGACATGAAAAGTATTCATTTGTTTCATTGTCAATGATAAAATCGATTGACATCTTAAAGACCTATGGCGATGGGTAGAAGTAGAGAGCTCTGGCTATGATGCATACCGGGGTTTGTCTGATACCAGCACGTAGGCGGTATTGGGAGAGTGGTCGCTTTTGCACTGCATAAGGGTAACAGCGTGAGCTCGGCAGCACCCTTTACGACGAAGCAGCTCTATTTAGAGGCACTGCTTCCCCCGCTTAGTCGGGGAGAGGGCTAGAAAAGGTGCCCCAAAGAAATGATTGCCCCAACAACATATGAGAGGTAGTGACTGCGGCTCCCTACGCATCTATCTACTCGTGGTCGAAATAAAAATAATGGTATTCTGACTTGCGCTATTTGCGCACGGACGTTGCGACTTAGAGTTCATCCACACTGGTAGGCAGAAATAAGGTCGCCGTAGCCGAAAACGGTTAGGAGGATTATTATTATTAATGACAAAATGTAATGCAATTATTATAGGTATCTCTCGAAACAGGCCGAAAACAAGATGTATTAGTACCTACACCTATATACGATTACTACAATACCATGTACAATGTTTATATCCACATTTCCTTGTAATGATATTAGTAATTAATAAGTGACAATATTCGTTGTACGTGACTGTCCATTAGTTGGATGGAGCAAGAGGATATGCTTATCCTTATGCTTCTACCGGTAGGAGCATAAGGACATATTGGTCCTCGTGCTCCTACCAGTAGGAGCAAGTGGAAATGGTCGTTCAATCAATCATTTATTTATTAAAACCCTAACATACACCGTAATTATCATAACCCCTCTTTTTTTGACTGGAGATGCAACAATTTAAGAATTGTTACTGCAGTAAGAATCTGCTTAGAGATACCTCTGAAAGATGGGCAGCGTCCTTCCGTGTATCAACATCCCGTACTGATCTCGTCAACCCGCCTGCCAAGCGTGGCGAGGTATAGCAACAACCCCTCATTATCATGAGGGAGGCCTATGTCCAGCAGTGGGAAGTCCACTTCCTACAGTTAAGATGATTACCTCAATGTGTCATCACTGACAATAGCACTCTTCACTCTATCCACAATAGCCTTGCATTTATCAGCTGCACTGGCCATTGCTTTGTGGACAACATTGGAGCTGTCAATTGCAGCACAGGTGAGGTCCAGTAAACACAGTTCTTTGTATTGATTCAGACCAATCACCAAGAGACCTCCGCCATTGCTTATTCCATCTTCTGTGTTGCTCTGACATACTGACTCTTCTAAGTAGCCTGGGTCTGAGACTATTATGCTGGAAAAAACAAATTGAGATTGTTTTTATTTTATACGCAAAACCTTGGGCGTAGCGCTCGCTAACCCGCTTGAAAAGTGGTGTGAATGGCAACTGGCAACACCCCCTCATGGGCAGTACTTGGCAATCCATGAGGGAGGCCTATGTCCAGGCTCGTCCTACTGCCGAGATGCCAGCCACAATAATATTATACAATACGAGCTATGGAGAGGGCTATGCTACGAGCTATGGAGAGGGCTATGCTCGGGGTTTCTTTACGCGATCGAATCAGAAATGAGGGGATAGAAGAACTCGGGTCACCGACATAGCCAAACGGATTCGCACGTTGAAGTGGCAATGGGCAGGCCATGTAGCTCGCAGAACAGATGGCGATGGGGCCGAAAAGTTCTCGAGTGGAGGCCACGGACCGGCAAGCGCAGCGTAGGACGTCCACCAACAAGATGGGATGATGACCTGGTGAAGACCGCAGGTCGACGGTGGATGCAGATCGCTTCCAACCGCAATAACTGGATATCCATGAGGGAGGCCTATGTCCAGCAGTGGACGTCCTACGGCTAAAATGATGATGATGATGACAATAATATTATGTAATGTAAGAATTACGCCTCACCTGGAAAAAACACATAATACCAAGAGAAAAGCTCTAGGTATCCAACTTTACAAACTATACTGGCTGACGGCACGGAAGTCAAAGCTCTCCCTAACCAACAAACTTCTCCTTTATAAATGCATACTGAAACCCATGAGGTCCTATGGTGCTGAGCTTCGGGGAACAGCAGCAAACTCTAACTTAGACATATTACAACGCTTTCAAACAAAAACGTTACGCCTGATCGCAAACGCACCGTGGTATATTACTATCAACCAGCTACACCGTGACCTCCAGATGCCAACCGTTAGAGAAGACGTCAAAACTAAACTCAAATCGTATGCCAAGCGCATAGGCCGCCATCCTAACGAACTAGCGTGCGACTTGATGAACCCTGCCGCCAAAACTCACAAGAATTAGGAGAAGAGCTCCTCAAGACCTAATATGAATATAGGAGAACCATAGAAGTTGGATGTGCCACTGGGCTCATACCACTCATGCCAAGCGTCGCGGAACTACACAAATCTCGCTTAATGCCCAATAGGCAGATCGCAAGAAGAGATTAAAAAAAATGTAAGAATTCGAGTTATGTACATATGTATGTGCAGCTTGTCTAAACAAGCTGAGCCTAAGCTCAGTACCATATTCTATATCATTTGTATTAGATAAGGTTTTAGGGGCCCCTCCTCTCATCATTTCAGCCATAGGAATGCCACAAACATCCACATCCACTCACTGCTCTCCTCTTTAGCCTTACTTATATTTATAAAATAGCAGAGTTCAGTCTGATAATAATAAGCCTAATAAAAAACTCGTACTTACTCATTGCCAAATATAGCGAAAGTGCAGCAAACTGGGTAGTGGTACAGCACAGTTGGAATGGGATCTTTCTCGGCTAATGTGTGAATGATGACCTCGTCTCCACTGCGGGTAATGTCAGGCCTCTTGAAGTGTGCCAGTGAGGCGAGGGTAGCAATGCTGGCACATTCTATAATGTTGCCATCATGGTTCAGTACTTTTATATCTACCCTAATTGACCATACCTGAAACATTAATTTTAAATAAATGATCATCATCAACTCAGCCGTAGGATGTCCACTGCTGGACAAAGGCCTCCCTCATGCATGACCAAGTACTGATCATGAGAGGTTATTGCCATACCACCACGGTTGGCAGGTGGGTTAGCGAGCGCTGTATGGGATGTTGATACACAGAAAGACGCTGCTGCCCAACTTCCGGAGGTATCCCTTAGCAGGTTCTCACTGCATCCATGGGCATGAGAGGAGGGGTAACATTCTATTGCTGGCACCTCACAGTATACTAACGGCAAAATAAATTGTATTAAAATTATTAACTAATTTTCCATAGGGAGCCATCAGTAGAATGTTGTCTCTGCTCTCTGGAAAATTGGCAGCAGTCTTCCAATTATCAAAATCCCATACTGCGCTTGCCACAATGCCTGCCAAGCATGGTGAGCATGGCAACAAGCTCCTCATGATTATGGAGATCCATAACAGACTAGTATTATCCAGTTCCTGTCCATAAGGGAGGCCTAATGGAAGATTGTTGCCCAGCAGTGGACATGGACAGCAGTTGTACGGCTGAGATGATGATGAAAATGTATCTACTATCAAACCTCCATAGTCGGATCATTGTGACTCAGTGGTTCAAATAGCTGGTTGATATGCAAAACATTGCAAGTTTGATTTTGGCTGGGGGCCAAATGTTTGCTTTTTTGCAGATGTTTGCTTCTGGACTGTATTTTTTTATGTATGGCAAGTTTGTATTAATAAAAAAATATTTTATCAATAATCCGGTACCCATAACACAATCTCAGATAACTTTAGGGCTAGATAGCCCTGTGTTATGGTGATGTGTGAAATGTCCACCGCCAATTGCAGTCAATATTAATGATTGGCCATTCTGACACAATTGCCCACAGCCCCTGAAAGATTGTAAAGTTTACCTTCTCTTCAACAACAATACACAGGGACTCTAGATCTATGCATTTTGAGTCCTTATAGCATTTTTCCAGAAGTCTATTGAGGTAGACAGACAGGTCAGTTGCTCGGTTAGCTTCAAACTGTGGTGAAGCCATGGGGCCAACATCCACATTGATGTACAGGACACCCTCATTTGGCCTTATTGCCTTGGGTTGAGTGACTTCACAGGTGACTTGGGCTAATACTCTGAAAATTGGTTGTGGACAATTTAATGGCTTATTTCTAGGAAAGTACAAAAACGATAATTCTTGTGTTTTTAATTTATTTGAAGCGAAATAGCAGTGATTTACGTACTTTGTTTCTCCAAGTGATACAACACAACTTCCATAACTTGATCCAAATGATATTTGTAAATTTCTGCTTTCATTGTAAGTTCTGCCATCTAAACGCTGGAGAATTATATACATATAACAAACAAAACACGTTAGTACAAGTATCAAGCTACATTATTGTAAACAGTAGAAACACTAGAAAATGCATTATCACGTACATGACCTTCGACGACCAGATTTTGTAGAAAGTTTTTCTCGCATATTGATATCAAGGTATCCCTCATTTCAAAACCTTTCACGCGTACAAATAATTTTACAATACTCTTTAAAAAAATTGCTTTGGGGTTATGTTTTTGTTGTGCTGTTTGTTTGACTTTGACATTTATTAATTTGACTTATCGACGAAGACGGTGCAAGTAATGGCTACAGTCTTTAGCCCATTCTACCACATCTTCGTCTTAGCTTTCAATCTCATTATCATCGACAGTACGTACGTTTTTACCCACGGCTGGTCGGCTGGGCCTCCATTAGTTTGAGCCATCCAATTTCCATTTTTAGGGTTCCGGACCAAAATAGTAAAAATAATCCATTATGGTGTGAATTTGTGTTTGTCTCTCATAGATGAATATCTTGGAAACTGCTGGTGCTATCAACTTGAAATGGTATTAGGTAACGCCTATTAATTAAAAGGAAAACTAAACCACAGAATAGTAATGTATACAGTATTTTAACTCAGCCGTATTTTTGAAATAAATACCTGCAGCCGCGCGGTACGTAAACATGCGATAGAGCTGCCCACCTCCAGCATTTTAATTAAATTTGCCTACTTTGTGTTTCCATTAAGTTTTGTGATTGTAAATATACCTACTTTTTTATATAAACAAATATAATACTTTGTGAATTGAATAGATAAATTGAAAATATAGTGTATGCAGAAGTACTTTATAATAACATAGTTATGAATTATTAGAATAACCTACAACCTAAATGATATAAGATAATAAGACCCAGTAGGTACTTTTACCTAACGTTTTAAAGTTCCACTCTTACTGATGAAAGCGTGATGTAGGTACCTACCTAAAATTACGCTTAACGTAGGTTTTATTTAAAAATATTTTCACCTTCTACGTAAACTAAGTCGTGGGTAAAAGTTAGCGTTAACCCAAAGAAACTATTCCACGCGGACGAAGTCGCGGGCAGAAGCTAGTTAATAATAAATAAAATACCACGTCTTTACTTTGAATTATACAAATTAACAAAACGAAACACACATGTCCCGAGGTTTTTACCTACCTACCGTATCATGATTCATGAACCACCTATAACTACCTATTTCACTCGTGTCAATCACTTTTCTTTACTCTATTCACTTTATTTAAGAATCCAGACATCTTTTTTTTCGGGAGATAAAAGGAAATACTTGTCCATTAAAAAGACACACATTATGTACCTACCTACTAGGTAGTAAGTAAAATTATTTTATAGTCTTACCTTTCAGAGTTTCCAGGTAATCTAAAAAAAGTTATCTCTGGATGCGTTTTTGAAGATTTCATGCAACCAAAAACAGCACAATACATCCTTGAAAAAATCGCGCGGTTATTGTTAAAAAAATAACACACCTCTGTTCGTCACTGCGGCACAGTCGCGACTGTTTAGATGCCGAGAGAGAGCCGAGATCGAGGCGCGTAGGTATAGCTCGCGCTTCGTCCGTTTGTATGAAGTCGGAACACTGTATACATTACTATTCTGTGACTAAACTGTTTATTAATTTGCAAATGAAGCCCTTTCATATTGTCATAAGAAAGGGCTTTAATTGTCATGTGGGGTATCACCCCATATGACCTAGTAACTCCACATAGACAGAGACAGAGACCTTTTTGTGACTCAAGCATGTCACCTACTTCTCTTATTAAATAAGAGAAGTAGGTGACATGCTAAAAATTTTTTGTTATAAAATGTTCATTTGTATGTGAATGCTTGTTTTACAAATAAATAAATTATCTTTTCTTACCTTTACATACATTTTTGAGACCCTCTTTCCGCTCTCTTATCAATCTTATTATGAATATTTTTATAAATGCAATATTTTTATTTGTTTCAAGCTCATAGATGTGTATGTAAAGGTTACAGTTACAGGAAAATAAAAAAGATTATTTTTGCAGACACGTTAATCTTTCTTGCTAAGGCGTGTCAGTTATATTCGGAAAGTGTAAAATTGTAAATAATATATTGTGTCAAATACCTAGAATTGTATTTTCTTTTAGCCTGTTCTGTGTGCTCTTGTATTGTTCATTTATAGTCTTGTGTTGTGCTCTTTAAACTGTTGTTTTTCTTTTATTGTAATTTTTTTTGTTGTTGTATTTATCGCATGTTTACCTACATGCGTAACGATTTAGATAACCGTAATGTTGCTTAATTAATGAATAAAATAAATAAATAAATTCACTTGATTTACTTGAAATTTTACATAAATAATTAGTTACCAAAATTATTAAACACATGTTTCAGCCTTTCACACCCTGACAAATTCACATTCAAAAATCACACCCTGAGTGGCAAATTAGGGGATGAAAGTTTGTATGGTTGGAAAATCATGGTTTTTACTCGATTAAATTAAGTAAATAACTCAAGGTGATGTACAAGAAAAATTGGAAACTTGCTTAAGAAGTTTTCAATAAAGACAGTCTACAGTCCACACACAAAAGTGGCTAAGCGTCTACGATCACCAAAGGATGTAGTACCCTTGCAAGTACCTGGAGTTTACAAAGTCGATTGCAGCTGTGGTCGTTCTTACATAGGCCAGACGAAGCGCACAGTCGCCGAACGTGTTAAGGAACATATCGCAGCGGTCAAAAATCGACAAGTAAACAAGTCAGCTATAGCGGAGCATGTAGTGGACTCAGGACCCAATCACTGGATCGAACTCCACAATCCCAAGATTATTTCAAACGAGAGGCACTACTACAAGAGAATGGTTCGGGAAGCGATTGAAATTAAGAAATATCCTAATTTTAATCGTGAAGACGGCTTCAGACTCTCTGCCTCATGGAATCCAGTGATAGCCAAGTGTACTCGGCGTGTGAATAAACCAAAGTGTGCAGATACAGTGAGTGTAGTGTGCTGTCCTAGTGTGAACCGGCCTTAAATCTCAAATTTCTAATTATGAAAACCAAGTGAGGGTAGTCTGAAAAGATGCCTTCGCTTTGCTGCGGTTAACTTCAGCACGCCAGTCTCACGACCAGGTGCAATCCGGTCGAAACGTCGGGAATAAAATAAAGGTAATTACGCGATAAATACCCGATAATCCCATATTTTTATAAGATGTACAAGAAATTTTGCATAAATATTGGGTCTTATAAATAATCAAACGTATTTCAGAATATTTCAAAAATCAGCACTTCCCATATGGGATAAAACTTTGTATGGGCTAGTGTATTATATTATCTGTGGTATGGGTAACATAATCGTTTACTTCAATAGATCCTTGAAAATTTATACTAACATTGTCAAATAAAAAATTTAAGCACGTGTTTTAACATTTTTCTTAAATCATACCCTGCCGTGTAGCGCTGGCAGTAGAATGTTGCCTCTCCTCTCTTGCCCGTGGATGCAGTAAGAATATGCTAAAGGATACTTCCGGAAGCAGCATCTTTCCGTATATTAACATGCCGGTCTGCGCTCGCCAATCCGCCTGCCAAGCGTGGCGAGTATGGAAACATCCCCTCATGATCTTGGAGTTCCACGAGGGAGGGAGGTCTATGCTCAGCAGTGGACGTGGACAGCATTCCTACGACAGAGATGATATGTAATTTTTATCTGAGGATAAATCTTAAGCAGGCGATCTTATTTTGATGAAATTTAAAACATAACGAGATTACTACAATTCAAACGATTTTCATTGAGGAATTGTTATAGAGACGGACACTTCAATTTTATTTATTTTAATAGAATTATAGATTATGCGATGTCACGGAACCCTCGATGCGCGAGTCAGCTCTTGACTGGTTTTATTTTTGTTTAATGATGTTGGCGTAAAACTTGTTTACATAGACAGCGCAAACCGCACGCGCTACGTGTGGTCGGGCTAGATCATGAATAATAACTACACTTATTTCCAACTACCTACACGGTTAAAAGTCAACTGAACACTATGAATGTATGGATACGTCACAGTACTTCAGAGTATAACTTAGTTTCTGTAATCTGTGGTATAACATCAAAATTATAATCTCATCCGTCAGTCAGAGAATACAAATAATTTTTGCCATGTTGTCATTGGTTTAAGCGTACCTAGTGTTTAATACTCTTTTGGGTTTAAACTTATGTTTTAATTTTCCATTTAGTGTATTATTATTTATATGTATATTTATTTCAGTTTTCAATTGCTCGATTTCTATCAATTCACTTTTTCATAATGTTTGTGTATGTCGTACACTTGCCGTGGGGTGCCGATAGTAGAATGTTGCCCCTCCTCTCTTGCTGTGGATGCAGTAAGAGCCTGGTAAGAGCTACCTCGGAAAGATGGGCAGCGGCGTCATTCCGTGTATTAACATCCCATACTGCGCTCGCCAACCCGCCTGCCAAGCGTGGTGAGTATGGCAACTGCCCCTTATGGAGATCTATGAGGGAGGCCTGTGTTCAGTAGTGGACGTTTTACGGCTGAAATGATGATGATGATGTCAACACAATTTGTCAATGTTTTTCATTGTGTTACTTTTCGTGACGTCATGAAACGGCGCTGTCGCGTTGGTTGTTAATATAACCAACTTAAGCTGAGACAGAACTTTTTGTGATCTAAGCATGTCAACATTTTTTTGTTATAAAAGGTTTATTTTTATGAAAATGCTTGTTGTTACAAATAAATAAATTATCTGTCTATCTATAAATCAAAATCTTTATCGCAAAACATGTTGTTATAGAAGGTCTTAAAATGAGTGTAAATGTTCAACATGAACCCTGCAAGGGCACAGCAAGAGTACCTAGTACCTAATATCTAGGTAGTAACTATTTAGGTACTACAAGTATTATATATACCTAACAATTACGTTGTTTACCAAAGATTTAAAAATCTTTGTTGTGCACAAAACCTTAAAGTATTTATAATAATTATTCCAAATTCAATTAATTAATGCGATATAATAAATAACCTATAGCTACTTTGTTCAAAACGTACCTTTTTAGGGTTCCGGATCAACATGGTAAAAAGGAACCCTGTTGGTACCACTTTGTCTGTCTGTCTGTCACAAATTGATATCCCGAGAACTACTGATGATATCGACTTGAAATTTTAAATGGTTAAAGATATGTAACACTTTTTTATTAAACAATTATTTTTGCATTATATGAAAATGTTAAAAAATATTCTTAATGTGTAGTGACGACGGACACGCTGCTCCGATGATCTGAAAATTTAAATCTCACCAATATAAATTTAGCATAAGCTCTTTTTGAAAAACTGTTGTTTTGATAGAATTTAAATAAAACATGCACACTTAATCTGTTGTTCGTACGCCCAGTGACCTCCATCCCCAACAATATGATTGCAGCGCTTCCTCCTCGTGCTCCTACTAAATACTCCTACTGAACATAAAAACTACGGGGAATAACGTAATATTCTAAATTTAATTCCTCCTGTTCCTATCACATCTGTTCCTATCACATATTTAACAGTCAACTACAAAATACTTTTTAAGCAAATAATAACAAACAAATAATGGTGTAGGTCTATTGTCTCCCCTGATGGATCCCCTAGGGGAGATATCAGGAAAAAAAATCCTGTTGTCTACCCTGATCTTACTTTTAAAAACTGTTTTTAGTACTGTTGTCTCCCCGCAGGACTTTTTCAGGATGTTTCTACATTTATCATCAATTAGGTTAGTACTAATCTACCTAACAAACCGTCCTATACAGCATTATTACCAGTTGCTGACGCTGTACAAATCATTTATAATAGATGTAAAGGCCTAAAAAACCGACTATGGCCAATCACTATGTTTTAGACACATGTCAAATATGACAGTAAATGTCAAAAATTACAGTAAATTTCAAAAATGACAGTATATGTCAAAAATTACAGTAAATGTTTGAAATTCTAGACTCACATTAGATAGATAGATAGAAAATGCTTTATTGCACACCTTAAACTAAACAAATAAACAAACGAAGTGAAGTTACTAGGTCGTGTAGGGTATCATATGAAAGGTATTATTTTGCACATTAATAAACAGTTTTGAGTTTTTTTTAAACCGTATCACTTTTGGGTTACTTACAAACATGTTGAAAAAACGACCGTTCCCCCCCTTATCTCCGAAGTTTGCAGAGATAAACCCGTGAAACTTTTATAGCTAATAGAAATGTTCGTAAAGTTTATAGGAAAATTATAGCGAACTCTCTAATTTGCATAGTTTTTTAAACAAGGGGGGTGGAAGGGGGGTTTAAAAAAAATTTAAGATACTAGGACATGTGGGGTACCATATTGTTTAAAAGTGCAAAAATAATCTTTTTTATTTTCCTGTAACCTTTACATACACCTCCATCTATGAACTTTAAACAAATAAAAATATTGAAAAATATTCTTAATAAAGATTGATGGCGACCTCTGTGGCGCAGCGGGCGAAGGTTCGCCTGCGACGCAAGAGGTTGTGGGTTCGATTCCCGCCTCGGAACAAATGTCTGTATGATCTGCAGATATTTGTTCGGGGTGTTCTGGGTGTTTTTCTATACATAATAAAAAATCTATGTAATGTATTAAGTATGTCAGTCATATAGTACCCATAACACAAGCTCTGCTTAGCTTGGGGCTAGATGATGCTGTGTGAAGCTGATTGAATTCAACCAACGCTTTTAAGTTATATGGTTAAGATAGGTAGGTATGTGTCTTATCCACATTAATCCATGCTTTTATAATAGCGTGCCTATCGCATGAACCATACCATCAGTGTATGTAGTTATCTACAGGTGTGACATGAGGCTTGCGAAGGCCGGATACTCAGTCCGTCAGCGACCGTCGCCAGGTCATCATGGGGATGGACCTGATTATATCGTCTCTATGTAACGAGTCCGTGTGTCAAGTGGTGTATGATAATCCTTTCGTAGGTTAGTTTGGAGAGTTAAAAAAATATGTTAAAAATAAGTTTTTGTTTAAATATATATTTTTTTAAGAACAGCATAAGTATCTCATATATCGGTTTGACAAAACTATATCACCCGCCCGCCATCTTATGGCGGTAGTTATGCCAAATTTCCGCTCGCTGTTGTGAAGTGGTTCTAATTCGGCTTGCAAGATTTGAAGCGGTCAACTCACATACGAATATTGCTAACCTGTATTTAGTTTGCAACCTACTTAATATTTTTAACAATTTTGTGTAATACGGGGGTTACCCACTGACTCAACTGAGTGCTGCCTGGCATCCCTACTCGCGGAAGGGGCTACTCATTTAATCCGATGAAGATGATTATCTTGATAAATATAATCTTGTCGGAATAAGCTTCGACGATATAATACGTGAGTAGGTAATCCCCGTATTTTACAAAATTAATAGTCCATCTCACGTTAATTCTGAAAGTGAAAGTTTAACTAGAAACAGTGACCCATCGCCAGCTGTCCCGGTCCCTTACCATTGCAGTCCAGCCGTTTATTAAAGATAATTTCAAGCAAAGCGAACGGGCAACAACAACGCAGCAGTTAGTCAGTCGTTAGTTGTGAAAATAGTGAAATTAACCCGAGAGCTTAAATTGATCCTAAGTTATCAGCAATATTCTATTAAATAAGTTTCAGGATTATCTACAAAACTTGGCGTCATTTAGATCTCAATTCTTTTGTGGACGAAGTCAACCACCACGACATTCTAAATATTGAACTTGGCTCCCATTTTCACATTTATGTTTTTGATATGATAAACTTTACCGCGGGTTATACGTACCTTTAAATGCTCGCATTTTAATTTTATTGGTAGAAAAACTTGATTGGAATATTGTGTAAAATATATTACATTAGTACCTACTCAAGTAAGTTACATAATATTATCTATATTCCACAGATTATACTCTTACGAAGAAAGCCATTGAACTTCAAAATTTGACTAACGAACTAAATGGGAAACATCTTAAAATAGCCACATACAGTGTAAGTTTATTAATTTATATTATTTATTACGTTCATGTCTACAATATACTTAGTTCTTAAATTTAGGTTAAAATTCTACACGAGCCCAGTGAGCGCACTGCAATTTAGGTACCTAACTTATAGGTCAATCTTATGGGTAAGCAAACAATTTTTTTCTAATCTACAATTTTACATAGTAGGTTAGTAATCATTTAACTTTTCTAGAGACTTTAATAGAAACGATAACGCTTACTTTTCAAGTTTTGTCCTTGTAATTTTGAAATTCTGTATGGTGTTTTAGCGCTGGAGTTATGGTTATTAAGCTACGTAGAAACGGATGATAACGCCTCGCTTTGTCAAATTAAAAAATCAGCCAAGTGTGAGTCGGACGTGCGCGCTATTGGTTCCGTGACATTATTTGGCAAAACAACTTGTTTATGAGGTAGCACCACCCACAGACAGACGGACAGATGGACAGACAGACAGACTGTATAGTAATAGGGTCCCATTTTTACCCTTTGGGTACGGAACACAATTTTTTTTATTTTCCTCCAAATTACGTAGAAATGGATACAATAAAATTGTACTCCTACGTCGACATCAGTTAAAGTTAATAAGTGTTGAGTGTAGTGTTCTGATCTGACCACCTAAGCATCATTCAGAAGCATATAGCCCGCTGCCTTCTACTTCTCAGCTAATTTCAAATGAATATGTTCTAAAAATATCGTTTTGTAGGACTTCGCCCTAAACTACATGAAAACAGATGCAAACGGCTCATACATCAGCCCGGGTGTAGCGTTTACTCTGATCAGCATCTCTTCATTTCCTTTAGAGCCGAAACAACTTTACCTTGATTTTGAAGCATGTAGCCTACCACCTGCACCGCAAGACTTCTCAGTCAGCTATTGTTAAATTAATGTGTTCTAAAATAATCGTTTTTTGGACTTCCCCTAAGCTGCGTGGAAACGAATGCTAACGGCCCGTACATCGGTCTCGGTGTAGCGTTCACTCTGATCAGCATCCGTCAGAAGTGGTTCAACTTCACCTACGACGTGATTCAGAAGCATGTAGCCCGCAACCTTCACCGCAAGGCTTCTCAGTCAACTATTGTCAAATTAATGTGTTTTAAAATAATCGTTTTTTAGGACTATCCCCTAAGCTACGTAAATACAGATGCAAACGGCTCGTACATCGGGCTGGGTGTAGCGTTCACTCTGATCAGCATCCTACAGAAGCGGTTCAACTTCACCTACGATGTGATTCTGCCTGAGAAGAACAACCTCGGCGGTGGCACTCGGCCTGAGGAGTCCTTGATCGGGCTTATAAATTCTAGTGTAAGGTTTTATACATTTATTATTGTTAGCAGTGTGCCAGTGGCGTAAATCGTGAGGAATTATTAGCAGTCCGTAACACAGGCTCGCCTAGCACGGCTGTTAAAGTACATGCTCGGTTCAGTTTACGAAAGTTAATCTACAATAAAATTGTCATTGTTATATAACCTACATTCTTAATTTAGCTTTTAGGCTTAAGATAGTTATAAGTCTGATTGAAGTTTCTTTTATCGTAAATAAATCTATAAATCTACATTTGGTGAGCATAAATGTGAGCTTTCTTTATTGCCTGAGTTAAAGATGAATATTATAAAAGTTTCTAGGCAAAGTCAATCGTGTCCTTCAAATAATCTAAGACATGTGTACCTATGTTTTTTTTAACCTTTGCTGTTCAGTTGCTAGGCAAGTCTCCCCCAAGTCTTCCCCTATAGAAGTACAAATAATTTATTCAGTAATTTAAGGGGCGGGATTTGCCAATTAATATTGGAACAATATAGGTTTAAATAAATTAAAAGTAAAACAACTTTTTATCAAACAAGCTTTTATTTAAAAGTACGTACTAAAAATAATAAAATAAACATTTTAGATTAAAGTTTAGTGTAAACTTAAAACGTCTTTACACAATTTATGTGATAAAAAAGCTTGTCGCGAGATTAACCTGTGTACTTAGGTACTTTTAACTTGATCTACCTAATTGATTTGATTTTTTTTCAAACAATGTATATACGAATACCTGCTTAAATCTCGCGACAAGCTTTTTTATCACAAAAATTGTGTAAAGACGTTTTAAGTTGACATTAAACTTTAATGGAAAATGTTTATTTTATTATTTTTAGTAGGTATGTTTAGAGAAAAGCTTGTTTGTTAAAAAGTTTTTTACTTTTTAGTTATCTATCACTGGACAGTTGGTTTCTTGTCTGTTCATCTTATGCCCGCCATGTTGGATTTAGAGTGTGTCATATAATTTTTCGAGTAACTCTCAGCAAGCCCTTTTATTTGATACCCATATTGTAGGAGTCCATTAAAAATAACTAGTCCGCCATCTTGGGTGTTCCGCCATGTTGGATTCAGAGTGACGTCATTTAATTTTTTGAGTTATTCTCAGCAAGCCCTTTCATCTGATACCTATATTATAAGAGTACCTACAATAAAAATAAGTAGTTCGCCATCGTGGGTGTTCCGCTATGTTGGATTCAGAGTGACGTAACATAGCTGACCAAGCTTGTAAAATATAAGTGGGTTACTTTTTACATATTATGAAAACTGTTCTTTTTGTCTTTTGTCAAAAAGAAACAAAATAAACTGCTTGCGCGACGTTTTATAATCCACGTTATTCCAGCAAGCAGACATGGCAGCTGCCTTCATCCCTCGCATCACAAAGTTCCAGAAGATGTCAGTGTTCTCGACAGACCTGGACGAGGGCGTGTGGATGATGATGCTGAAGCGGCCCTCGGCATCCGCTGCTGGGTCGGGTCTGATGGCACCGTTTACTTACTTTGTGTGGTAAGTAAAAGTAAAGTAAATTGGCCTTTCTATAACTTCAACAACTGCTCACCCATGCTCTGCGGCCTATGGACCAAGTTGATTTGAACTTACAAGAAACCAAGTCTAGATTACTATCCTAGTTTCTGGTACTAACTAGGTACCTACTCAGAATGTAGGAAACTGTATCATGTAATTTCTACAGGTACCTGACCTTCGCAGCAGTTATGGCCTACGGACCTTGTATAACGTTTCTGACCCGCATGAGGTCCAAGTTGATCCGAGACAAGGAACCAAGTCTAGATTACTATCCTAGTTTCTGGTTCGTCTACAGCGCCTTCATCAAACAGGGTACCAGTTTGGAACCAGAAGCAAGTAAGTAAACGTAAAGTTAGGCCTTTCATATAGATGATTTATGACAGAGTCAGTAACTGGTATTCATAATGTACAGGACGCTGCAGTGTCTGTGGCAATGTTAGATGGATTAACCTTGCCCAGCACCTATACTATCCCTCACCTTAGTCGGCTATATTCGTAATATAAGTTGTTTTATAAATTCTTCATCATCATCATCATATCAGCCGTAGGACGTCCCCTGCTGGACAAAGGCCTCCCTCATTGGTCTCCAAGTACTGCGGTTGGAAGCCATCTGCATCCACCACCCACCAGCGGTTCTCACCAAGTCGTCTGCCCATCTTGTAGGTAGACGTCCTACGCTGCGCTTGCCGATCCGTGGCCTCCATTCGAGAACTTTGCGGCCCCATCGGCCATCTGTTCTGCGCGCTATATGGCCTGCCCATTGCCACTTCAACGTGCTAATCCGTTTAGCTATGTCGGTGACTCGAGTTCATCTACGTATCTCCTCATTTCTGATTCGATCCTGTAGAGAAACCCCGAGCATAGCCCTCTCCATAGCTCGTTGAGCGACGCTGAGCTTATTCATAAGGCCAATAGTGAAGGACCACGTCTCGGTTCCATATGTCATCACTGGTAAAACACACTGATTGTAGACTTTCGTCTTAAGACACTGAGGTATGTTGGACGAAAAGACGTCGCGAAGGTTCCCAAACGCTGTCCATCCGAGTTGGATTCTACAATTGACCTCTTTCTCGAAGTTGGACCTACCTAATCGGACTGTTTGTCCTAGGTAAACGTACGCGTCGATAACTTCAAGAGCCGAGTTCTCAACCATAACTGGGGCAGGCACGACATGGACATTCGCCATGATTTTCGTCTTATCGATGTTCATTTTAAGACCTACCTGTTGGGAGACTCGATTGAGGCCTTCGAGCATCGTGCTGAGCTCTTCCATCGACTTTGCCATGACCACAATATCGTCGGCAAATCGTGAGTGATGTATTCGCCGTTAATATTGATGCCCAGCCCTTTCCATTCCAGGAGCTTGAAAGTATCTTCCCAAGCGGTCGTAAACAGTTTCGGAGAGATTACGTCTCCCTGTCTTACGCCTCTTTTTAAGGGAATCGCCTTCGAGCTCTGTTCTTGTACTCAGACTGACATAGTGGCGTTTGTATGCAAACACTTCAACACTTCGATGTACCGATAGTCAATTCGGCATCGTTGGAGAGACTCAAGCACCGCCCATGTTTCGATCGAATCGAAGGCTTCCTCATAGTCCACAAACGCAAGACATAGCTGCAAGTTATACTCTTCGGTCTTCTATACGACTTACCGCAGAGTATGTATGTGGTCTATTGTACTGTTCGGACTGTCGCCGGGTGGCTTGTTCGAGAGGCTGGAAGTCATCAAACCTGCGTTTGAGACGGTTCGCAATGACGCTTGAAAACAGCTTATAAACATGGCTTAACAGCGAGATGGGTCTGTAATTCTTAAGTAAGGTGTTGTCACCTTTCTTGAAGAACATAACCACCATACCCTTGTTCCATGCTCTTGGCGTCGTTTTATAAATTAGGCCTCACTAAAGGTAAATATCAACCGTTGACCATAGAATAACCGAGTAGGTAAATTGATTATGAAAATGTGTTTGTGTACTGAAAATATCACATAATCACGATGGGTCAATCGATGATATCACCGCTAATGGCCTGTGTCGTTAGTCAGTCGGTCACACTGCAATAAATGTTACAGGGTTGTTAAAACTTAACCGTAATGCCACATGACTACGTAATTATCTATATATATAAAATTCAAAGTCCTGACTGACTCACTGACTGACTGATATATAAACGCACAGCCTAAATTTAGACCTAAAGACTTGAAATTTGGCCCACATATACTTGGAGTATCCTAGAGGTGCACTGAGAAGGGATTTTTCAAAATTTCCACGGGATAGAGGGAATGAATAAATGGGATCTATATTTTCTCTGCGTGGAAAAGGCGATTTTACGTTTTATGACTTCCACGCGGACGAAGTCGCGGGCAAAAGCTAGTAAATAATAATGCACGATCTAGCCCTCAAAGTAAACCGAGTTTGTGTTATTAATGGGTATCAGATGGACGGATAGAATATCTACCCATTCTTTTTCTCTAAGGATGCCGTATTGACTTTCGGTACATCTAAGCGTGGAAGTGTTTGTGTAATAGTTTTATATTAACAAAAAAAATCCGAATTCAATGATAAAATCTAAATCGTTCCTGAAAATACCCAAACCGCTACCTGTAATGTATGCTTATTAGGTACCTACATATAATGAGAAGCGAGCAAACACAAAATAATTTTATAAATCGGTTCATAAACGACGAAGTTCTAAGGTAACAAAGATAAAATAAAACCGTACAAAAGCGAGCTGGACTCGTCCACCGAGGTTCCGTAGATATGTAGGAACATAATCTCACTAATATTATAAAGCCGAAAGTTTGTTTGCATGGAGGTTTGTTACCTCTTCACGTAAAAACTAACGTACGTATCGAGCTGAAATTTTGCAAACGTATAGATGTTGACTAGGATTAACATAGGACTACTGACTTGAGAACCTACTTTTTCTTGAAGTCGGTTAAAAGCGCCACTTTGTCAGTCCAAGTAAGGTTTAAGTACCTACAGGAACAGAGTTCGAAGGCGATTGCCTTAAAAGGCGTAGGACAAGAAATTTTATTTTTCCGAAACTGTTTACGACCACTTTGGAAGATGCCTTCAAGCCCCTGAAATGGAAAGGACTAGACACTAGGCATCAACCACTTACTTTTCCGTTCTATGCCGTGGGGTGCCAGCAGAAGAATGTTGCCTCTCCTCTCTTGCCCGTGGATGCAGTAAGAATCTGCCAAGGGATACCCCCGTATGATAGGGCAGCAGCGTCTTTCCGTGTATCAACATCCCATACTGCATTCGCCAACCCGTCTGCCTAGCGTGGCGTGTATGGCAATAACCCCCTCATGATCAGTGCTTGGAGGTCCATGAGGGAGGCCTACACAGCGCACACAGGGATGGATGGCAGTCATACGGTTAAGATGTTGCAGATGACACCACTTACCTTCGGTTTGCCGACGATATTGTGGACATGGCAAAGTCGATGGAAGAACTCGGCACGATGCTGAAGGCCTCAATCAAGTATCCCAACGGATAGGCTTTAAAATGATCATAGACAAGACGGAGCTAGGTTATGTCGAATGCCCATGTTCTGCCTGTCCCAGTTATAGGTAGTTGAGAACTCGGCTCCTGAAGTTTTTTCTGACGCGTACGTATACCTTACTAGGACAAACAGTCTAATTAGGTAGGAGTAACTTAGAGAAAAAGGTCAATCGTCGAATTCAACTCGGATTTTGGACCTCAGTGCCAGAAGACAAAATCTTCATCAAGTGGCCTTATGAATAAAGAACGAAAGGGAAAACTTGGAGGAGATGAAAATTCAGACAAACATTGCTCTCGTATTTTCATAGTAATGTGTTTCCATATAATTACTTACAAAGGTAGTTTTGCTGTGACACATCCATTAGATCTACAAATCGGATTTGATAAATGAACATCGGCTCTGTTATTAAATTCTGTGTGTAAATATGTAATTTCACTGCGTTGTAAATATGAATGAACAATAAAACACGTTTTTATTTTAGTTTCGAAGGAGGTTAACGGCTATTATTTTAATATCATACTACATACATAAAAACATAAAGGGTATAGCTGTGTTTGGATGGCGAAACTGCCTTTGACTAGAAAATGGTTTTCCTTTTGCTCGGATCATCTTTATAATTATTTAATTAATAGATAATTAAAAAAAAAGGAAAATCGTTTTTATTACGATTTTTTTGAAATTTGTATACTTAGTCTGGCCATAAATACTGTTACAATTAAAAATAAACATGATATTACATTTGAATTTGGAATCTGTTATTTTTATATGATTGTTCATTGGGTTTTCTCATTTTGGCGCCAATACATTGTACAATATTTTGCGATATTAAAATGGAGTGGGGTGATAAAGAGAACCGAATCGCTGTGATTGCATTACACAAAGTAGGTATGGAGCCAAATGCAATTTTTAAAACTCTCCATACGCTTGGTATTAGTAAAATGTTTGTGTACCGGGCTATTAATAGGTAGGTACAATGAGACCTTCTCTGTTTGTGACAGAAAAAGATCTAGCCGTCCACGTAGTGTTTGTATGAAAAAGGTGGTCAAAGCAGTAAGGGAAAGAATTCGAAGAAATCCTGTCCGAAAGCAAAAGATTTTATCTCGGGAGATGAAGATAGCACCTAGAACCATGTCGCGCATTTTAAAAGATGACTTAGGACTTGCAGCCTTTAAGAAACGTACTGGTCATTTCTTAACTAATAATTTAAAAAAGAATAGGGTGGTAAAATAGAAACAACAACTGAAGCGGTACGCAAAGGGAGGTCACAGATTTTTTTTTCTACGGATGAGAAATTTTTTACCATTGAGCAACATTTTAACAAACAAAATGACCGTATTTATGCTCAAAGTTCTAAGGAAGCTTCCCAAATAGTCGACAGAGTGCAACGTGGGCACTATCCGACTTCAGTGATGGTTTGATGGGGTATTAGCTATGAAGGAGTGACTGAGCCATACTTTTGTGAAAAAGGATCAAAACATCGGCACAAGTGTATCAAGATACCATTCTTGAGAAGGTTGTGAAGCCTCTTAACAACACCATGTTCAATAACCAAGAATGGTCCTTCCAGCAAGACTCGGCGCCGGGTCATAAAGCTCGGTCTACGCAGTCTTGGTTGGAAACGAACGTTTCGGACTTCATCAGAGCTGAAGACTGGCCGTCGCCTAGTCCCGATCTTAATCCGCTGGATTATGATTTATGGTCAGTTTTAGAGAGTACGCCTTGCTCTGATGCCATGATAATTTGGAATCCCTAAAACAATCCGCACGATTGGCAGTGAAGAATTTTCCCATGGAAAGAGTGCGTGCTTCTATTGATAACTGGCCTCAACGTTTAAAGGACTGTATTGCAGCCAATGGATGCGGTCAAAAAGTAGATAATAGCTCGGGAAAAAGTATCTACGTATTTTATATACAATACAAATACTCTTTGATGCACACCAAATAAATAGTAAAAAAACAACAAATATGAGGCACAATGGGCGGTCTTATTGCTAATGCGTCTACGCATACGCATCTGGTCTGCTCGAGCCTTAAGGGCTGTTGGATTTTGTGAAACAAATAAAATAAAAATATTTTTTGTTGTTAAACATTTTTGTAGATCCAACAAGAATCCTCTTCGCGACATGGTGGATATTCATAATTCTGCTGTCTGCGTTCTACACGGCGAACCTGACGGCTTTCCTCACTCTGTCCAAGTTCACGCTGGATATAGAGGACTCTGAGGATCTGCTGAAGAAGAACTACCGGTGGACCGCGCCTGAAGGCGGGACGGTGCAGTGGGTGGTGAAGAATGTGAGTGCGTATTTTATCTACACTGGTGTGGTGACTTTATTCAAACAATCTCCGTGTCTTAGTTGGTTTAACTTATTCTATTATTTTATGTTGCATAAAATACCTGATTTCAGCCTTACGAAAACCTGTACTACCTAAACAAAATGGTGTCCAACGGTCGAGCAGAGTTCAAAAATTACGAGAACAACCTAGATTACTTATCATTCGTTGACGGAGGAGGAGTCTTGGTTAAAGAATCAATCTCCATAGATCATATCATGTTCTACGATTACATGAAGAAGGCAAAGGAGGGGGTAACGGAAACGGATAGGTGCACTTATGTTATAGCACCACAGGCGTTTATGAAGAAGCAAAGAGCTTTTGCTTACCCCGTTGGCAGTACTTTGAAAGTTTTGTTTGATACAGTGTAAGTACCTACGTGTAGTATACCAAAGGTTAAAACTAAAACCACTTCACATAATTCTCACTCACTTAGTAGGCGCCAAGCATTCTGGTGTTTCATTTATATCATGCACTTATTTTTTGCCTTTTCAAAATTAAGAAAACTATACTTAGATAAAGCGAGTCGATATAATACGCGTCCAATAAATTTTGTTAATCTACATGACGGACTAACGCAATTTTTGTCACCTTTTATTTTATTTATATTGTAAGCTGGAAGACGAGCAAACGGGCCACTTTATGGAAAGTGGTCACCGTCGCCCATGGACATCTGCATTACCAGAGGCGAGGCTGATGCGCTGCCGGCTTTTGAGGAAGGAAAATACCCACCCGCTTTTTGAAGGATTTCGAAGCTCAGGAGAATACCGCAGATGGGAGTTCGTTCCACAACTTAATCGTTCGAGGCAATATAGAGCGCACGAAACGAGCGGTAGTGGAGAACCAGCTATCCAAGTGGTGCGGATGAAATTTGGTTTTGTGACGAGTGGTTCGGTGATGGAACTATGCTACTGGTATCAAGTTAAATAGTTCATCAGAACATTCCCCATTATACAATGTGTATTGTCGAACCTTGATCAAACGCAATCGGCATCGTTGGAGACATATATTTATCGATAAAAATTGGTTTTTTTATATGTTAGCTATCTCAAAAATGAAATGAAATGGAAATGAGGAAATGGGGGCCTTTGCCCAGCAGTGGGATACTAATGGCTAATAATAATAAGCACAACAGGAGCTTGTCAATCAATTGTGCAGACGGATTACAAGTTCAGACACGATCAAGTGGCCAATATCACACACCAAAAATTAGCACATAAATTATAATATCGTCGAAATAACACCTAAACCAACTTCGTATTACAAAATATAATCCCGATTCCGTGCTGGAAAATAGTACCCGCAAAATCTACTTTGATAGGGCAATCCTAACGGACAAAGCAATACACTACAAAAGACCTGACGTAACCCTTATTAATAAAAATAAGACCGCACTCTTAATAGACATTGCAATACCTAACACACACAACCTCCAAACCACAATAGCAAAAAAACTTTCTAAATACATTGATCTTCAAAATGAAATTACCAGAATGTAGAGACTAGATAGAGAAAGTCTATCATTCCTATTGTACTTTCATCGACAGGTGTCATCCCAAAAAAAATATTCACATCATTAGCATCGCTAGATTTACCAAAAAATACTTATACATTGTTACAAAAAGCAGTTGTTTTGAACAAATATCGAATTGTCCGTAAGTTCTTGCATAACACTTCATTCGCCACTGATCATCAGTCGACAGACTCTAGTGCCCAAAACCAAACCTACTCAGCTAATGCACACTTGGCTTAGGCCCGTGTTGGTTAATGAGGTGTTTTCAATAAAAAGTAAAAACTTCAAAAATAGTTCCCTCGAACCATATAGATGGCGTTAGTTTTATTTTACTAGTAGGAAACACAATTTGACAATGACAGCAATAAAATTGTGATTAATCACAAACTTGCTTTCTCCGCTTGCCAGCTCCATCTGTTAAGTTTAGTAGGAAACACTTTTTTGTTTTTTACTGAAAACGGCTCATTCCCGACTTTCTTAGTCGAGCAGATAAACTTCTGAAAACCACAATAATAATAATAGCTATCTCAAAAACAAAGCCGTATTTTTAATTATTTTTTAAATGAAAACTACTTAATTTGGTTTTTTCTTCGTTTCTTTTTGAGTAAACGATGTATTTTATACGACTTGTCTCATTTGAAAGCTAGACAGTCTACCTAGCTAAGAACATATAATAAAAATACAATTTCGGTACATAAGCCTAGTAAAAATAACATTTTTTTTTTGAAATTTGACAAAAACAAACGATTTTTATTTTATTTTTGATCTGTAACTTTAAATCTGGGTAATTTAGGTGTACTTTTTTGCGTGTTGTATTAAACTTCATAATTTATTTTACAAATCCGAGAGTTCATATACCAATAACCGATTTAAAATGTGTTGTGTTTTTTTTTGAAAAGGAATGCTTGTCACTTCCAATTTTCAAAGCGCAGAATGTAAATTAAATCAGTTGAGATTCCTGTTGATCTTGGTACAACAAAAGGTACCTAATTTAAATGGTGAATAACATGACAACGAAAAGAGATAGTAGACCCATAGTTTTTGGAGGATTTGTAAAATAAATTATGAAGTTTAATACAACACGCAAAAAAGTACACCTAAATTACCCAGATTTAAAGTTACAGATCAAAAATAAAATAAAAAATCGTTTATTTTTGTCAAATTTCTAAAAAAAATATTATTTTTACTAAGCTTATGTACCGAAATTGTATTTTTTATTTATTTTCTTAGCTAGGTAAACTATCTAGCTACTTCGAATAAAATACACCGTTTACTCAAAAAGAAACGAAGATTAAACCAGATGAAGTAGTTTTCATTTAAAAAATAATTAAATCGGCTTTTTTTTTGTGATAGCTACTATTAAAAAAAACGATTTTTATTTTAGGACGCTACTGCTTATGTCGACACCAAGGATGCGACTCTTGGATATATTAAGGGGAACGTTCTGGAATCTCGGAGCTTTGTCAAATAGGGTTTTCTTAGTGGAAAACGTGCAAACCTGTGTCTTGCGGGGTTAAAGCGAACCAGATTTTGTTCCCCCAGGCTAATACTAGCACCATTTAAGATTAAATTTCAGACAAAAGTTTGTTACGGCACTCATCTACCTGTGCTCGAGAAAAATTAGCTCGGCCTGCGTATTGTGTGTCACCTGTACTGCCATCTGCATAGCAATGTATTTTACTCTGTTGTAACATGTCATTGATATGCAGTATAAACAGTGTAAGTGACAAAACAGAGCCTTGTGGGATGCCAGCGTTTATGAGCTTAGTTTCAGAGCAAAATCCGTCTACTATGACCTTAATGCTTCGCTCCGATAAAAAGCTGGCTATCCAGTTGCATAATTTCTCGGGAAGCCCGTATGCTGGAAGCTTCGATAGAAGTGCCCTGTGATATCATACCCGGTCAAACACCTTGCAATATCAAGTCTAACGGCCAGAGCCTCTCCCTTGTTCTCGATGGCTTCCGCCCATCGGTGAGTTAGGTGAAGGTGGATCATGGCGAAAGCCATATTGTCTATCACTAATCAGCTGGTGCTCTTCTAGGTTATTGCTATAGGCCGAGTTTTTTGGGTCTGAACGTTCACCTTTTTTGGGTATTGGGTGAACCAAGGCTATCTTCCATGAAGACGCCTTCAAGCACTCCTACTCCACAGAAACAGTCCCGTTAGTACCGGAGCCAACTCAGGAGCGCAGATCTAAGGACGACTGCAGGAACGTCGTCTGGCCTATTCAAGTGTCGAGGGAAAAAAGAACGCGGCGCACAGCACTTTGTGAAAAGTGGACGTCAGGCATCGTGTTCGCGCACCGCACGATGGTGGGTGGAGCGCTTCCCCCGTCATCCAAAGTCGAGTTGGATGCAAAGAGTGTGTCCAGTAAGTCGGCTTTCTCTTTGGCTGTATGGGCCAGCGAATCGTCCAATTTGCGCTAGAGCGGCAGTGACGACTGACAAAAGTTCGCCTCAACAGCTTTGGCAAGAGACCAGAATGCACGGCATTCAGGGGGAAATGTAGCCAGCTTCTCATCAATGCTGCCAATATGCACGAACTTAGCCCTAGCAATTCGCTTTATTAGAGACCGCAGGGCAGCGTTGTAACGTTTCTTCAATTCGGATGTGTTGGGCTCGCTGTTATTCCGCGCTTCAACCCAGGCACGGTAGGCCCGCTGCTTGAGATTGGAGAACTCAGAGCAGGCCGAACCGAACCAGGGTTGAGTCTTTCCACCAAGAGGTACCTACTACAGAGCTGGGGATGAAACATTCCATGCCCTGTATTATAACTACAGTGATAGACGCAGCGCAGAAATACGAGTCATCCGAAGAGAAACATAGCTGCTTCGAAGGGTAGGATGCATAGAACTCTCGCAGTCCATCCCAATCTGCTGACTTGTAGTGCCAGACTCAGCGCTTCCCAGGGGGGCGTGGACGATCCAGGTGCTTAATCGGCGCTTCCGAGCCTATCAGTAATGATACCTAGGACTATTGTTACCTCGCTTATTCCGCGCGCTATCTATATATCTGTGAGGTTCATTCGGTAGTACATTTTTTTCTTGTTTCGTGGGAACGGCTCATTACAGCTGATTCGAAGTAATTTTGTTTTCTTTTAGCCTCACCCACATTCTTCATGCCGGCATCGTGGATTTTCTTCAGCATAAGGACTTGCCCGGTACAAAGATATGTCCTCTAGACTTACAATCTAAGGACCGAAAGCTAAGGAACACTGATCTTTTGATGACCTACTTGATAATACTAGTTGGGCTTGCAGCCGCCACAGCCGTTTTTATAGGAGAGGTTAGTATATTATTTTTAAACACATTTTCCACTTTAATCATTATATTAATAATATACATATAACATTTATCAGATATTCTAGAGTACCTATACCTACATAATGTACACGTCTAATGTATGTTTCGCATGTTAATTTAAAAAGTTTTCAGTTTTTTGATTAGTTTCTCGTTTCCAATATTAGTTATCCGTCTCAGTTAGATTTTTAATTTTATCTTGCACGCTACGTAGAAAACGCTATTACCATTAAAGTCTTCTGAACATTGTATTTGTGCAAGAATAATTAAATAAATAAATATTATTTACCAGGTCCTATTCAAAAGATATGTCAACAAGAGATCCAGTGATCCCCCCGGAGCGAAGCCCGGCAAAAAATCCAAATTGAAACGCGGCAAGAAAACGAAAGAAGACCAGAGCAAACCACCACCTTACGATTCGCTGTTCGGAAATCCAAAGTACAACATCAACAAAAAAACGCCAAGCAAAATTATCAATGGCAGAGAGTATTACGTGTACAATGCTAGTAATGGCGACACGAGACTTATTCCTGTGGGGACACCGTCGGCCTTACTCTACCGTTGATTGCATAGGCAGCGGACAAAGCGGACAAAGTGATGGAGCGGATAAAGCACTGGTTTTTCAAACCGTATTTAGTCAGAATGTTTTATTGTCATACAGCCATATTCGATGTAGAATGTTTGTTGTCAAACTGTCACATTCAAAATTGAATTGCTTCCTAATTGGGTTGGTTTATAGTCATTTACATATATTGAAGCGAGAGGTCGCAAATCTCGCTACTTGTCCTATCAATATGACTACCAGTAAATTTCCCATAATTAAGAAAAAAATATAAAAACCAACAGAAATACGGTTATTTTAAGTTAAGTATTGACAGTTTGTTTATAAACATTCTACATCGAATTTGGCTGAAGTAGTGTTCCAATGCTTGGCAAATGCCTCCTCCCATTTTCTAACTCGACCCTGAGCTACGTTGGTCCAGTCCTCCAGAAAATCACCGAGCTCTTACCGCCATCTATGCCTTGGTCTGCCCCCCATTGTCTTGTCGAAGGGTCTTATTAGCCTTGTCGATGGTTTGCATTCAATTAAACGAGATTATAAAAAGAATTACTTCTTACGATTTAACAGTAGAGATCCTTGTGGGCCTAAAATGTTGTTAATCATTATTTATTAATTCATTACATGGATATACATTTTACTATGTTCTCAACTTCTTAACAGACAGTTCTGTTCTGGTGCAGTAGACATGTACTTAATATACTATACTTAGGTAAAGAATGGCAGTCAATATTTTATCGTTATTAAAACCAATACTTTTATATAATTATTATTAAGCAATTGAATCATATTGCACTAATTGCAATAAACAAGTATAATATGATTAAATTGCATAAAAATACACGTATTCGTAGGAGCAGATAAGGATGAATAAAACAAGTAAATTGAATAGATATTTTATTTACCGTGAAAAAATCAATTTCCACATTCATCTAAAATTCAAACATGTTTTCCAACAAATAACTTATAGTTTTGGCTGACCCTTTCAGAAGCTTTGGGATCACACTCACTAACATATTTTAGTAGATAGATTAACTAATACGTATTTAGAGCCGTTCATAGCAGAACTAAGCATCATACAATAAATGTATTTACAATGAATCTAAATACAAAACAATAAAAACAGTTTTAGCACATTTTCATTAAATACGACCACATATTAAAACAGTTACAATTTATTGGGTTTGGTAGAAGTACATAACATGCGATATATATTCGTCTCATTGAGCTATGTAACACAACATAATGCATTTAATCAGTTACATGTTTACCATAACGTGATAATATTGAGTTATTTAGTTGTGTGCTTACATATTTTTTACATTTAATATTTAACTTAGACACTCACCAATATTTTCCCTCTACTTTTTTCCGTTATGTTCAAATAATCGATTTTGTTTTAAAATTATTAAGGCACAATCTTAATGGTTTAATATGTACACGAATACTTGATACTTTATTCAGGGACCTCAGTCTGCTATCTCAATCGTGTCAGAGTAGCATTCTGGCTTGATTGCAATAGTAAACAACAAAAAATATTTATGATGTCAACTTAAATAAAGTATCATTGTCTATTCAATAATTCGCACCAATAATAAAACGGGAAAACATTGACCGAGTCATGCTAAGCAAAATTAAAAAAAAATAACAAATTACGGGGGTGTTCAGTGGTTTATTTGTACTTTTCGCGGTAATAGGTAAAGTAAATACTATGATTATGATTGAATATAACTACTAAAGCTATTTTAAATAGAACTACCATACTTAGACTATTCATAAATTTAACATAATTTAAGGTAAAACGAAACTTTTAGTTATAAAAAAACACAAATGGACAAAACGTTAATCGAAACAGTTAAAAGTTCAAATTAATAAATCAGTAACAGTTATTATAAAAGCGGGATTCATACTCAAAACATTAAAGAAGTACCACTTCCAGTCTATCATTATGTGTTGAGGGAAAAATATTTCTTGTCAAAAAGTGTTTAGTTTCTTGTAATGATTGATTATTAGTATATTCGATTTCTATTTAACGCAGCATTGGTTCATTTATAAAACTAAAATCAGGGATATATAGATTAAGATTAGCTAACTTACTATAAGGATATTGCAATATTTTACCCGCTCGTATCGTTTTTAATATCGTTTACGACAAAATACTAACATTGCCTTGAACTACTTGAAATTATCATATGATCACATTTATTAAGTAAATCTAATATCATTACAGCTAATGGTGATTAGTAATAAATAGTAGGCTTACTTCATATACAACGAGCAGACCTTAACGGACAAGTTTTTGTTGCGTTTGGATTAACCGCTAGGTATGCACACTAACTGAACATTTTAGATACACTAGTTGATAAAGTAATTAGTAACTAATATTCGCTATCAATAATTGCCTTTTGTCCACTAAGCTTACAATTGGGTACAGTCGTTTGCAAAAAGATATCAGTTTTAGAACCATGATTCACTTACACTACTAGATTCTGCGCTAGGAGCGTTTGAGTTAGTACTAGTCTACATACATGTATTTGCAAGTTTCAGCTTGATCTGCTTGGTTGTTTTTGCTTATCCATCCAAACTTATGGATTCATAATATTAGTGGGGTATTTGGTTCTAAATTGATACTGTTAATTTGGAAGCGACTGTACGAAAATATGTCCCGGTTACAATATTAATTACACTTAGATGGGACATTATATCGTTTTATCGACCTCGTTTTTGTAGTTATTTCCCATTAAATGTTTTGTATCACATGAATCAGTAAATGAATACGAAAAGCATCATAAATTCAATATTTTGTAAGTATAAAGTCAAGCATTTTGTTGGATATAAATGAAATGAACTGAGTTTTCATAACTAATTTATAAGACTGTCAATGACTAATTTCAATACAAAAAAAATGTCTGACATAAAAATTAAATAAACTTTACTTTAATTTACGTAAGATGGGGATGTTTTTTTTAAATCAATCGTTGAACAGATACGATAAGTTTTGATTTAGCGTTACGTTTTCGAAATATTTCAATTTTAGTCGTTCAAATAAGTGATACCTTTTACCAAACAAACCGGAATGCTTTAAACCGAAAACTCAATGAATACATATTAATATGTTTTGGTAAATGGAAAAACACACACAGCAACTTGTACCGACAAGGTCTACGGGTAGGTAACTACGGAATCCTACATAGCGCGTGACCCGACACGCACTTGACCTGATCTATTGTTCCTATATCTAATACGTGATGGTGCATATTTATCTAAACGCCTATCATAAGAACAAGTCAGATAAATGCCCGACTAAGAAAATGGATCAGTGTAAAATGTGCATTTTTAGTGACGTATCATTTTACGGCGAAATTGCTTAAAAGGCAAAACATTATTTTATTTGACAAGTAGAAGTACTATATACATGGACTACTACATAACCTAAGAAAAAAGTGGAAATATTACTAATTTATTATCAGTTGAATAAGAATTAACAATTTTATTAAATATTAAAAGTAATCCCTACGCTGTGCAATAAGTGGATTAAATATTCTGGAACATAGAGAAAGTTTACATAACATGAAGAAGTTATAAAGAACCATATTCCGCTATCAGCCCTAGTTAAGCTCAGCTATGACAAAACTGTCAAAACCGAATGTTTTTTATACGCACAGCCATACGCTTACCATATTAGAAGAATATATTATCACGTTCACTCGGTAGAACGTATGGTGCGTTCAAACGAACGGCGCAATATAGGCTACTTGACTTTTTAATTTTTAGTACGTCATGTACATTAAAAACAACAATTAGACACGTATTTTCTCTTTTTTAACGTAATCCATAAATAACGGCGATACATTATGTCGAAATTTAGCGTGTCATCACTTGCCGGCGTGTTTCGGTACAGTTTACGACTATGCTCTGACGTCACGGCATCCACTTCCAAAAAATGCACTTTAAGTAAGTAATGTTTCATTTATTTAAAAAAGCAAAACAAACGTGTCTATTATTTTTGTTATATCTAACTGACGGACAAAATAGAGTTGCGTGTCAAGTAGCCTATACAAGGCGCGTAATTAGTTTTTTTTGGCCGCTTTAATGTTTTTTTCTATCCGACCAAATTTACACGGTATCAACTAACCTAGATGCCACTTCATACACCTACACCACAACAATATACTACGATAACCGTCTTCTTTAAACATTCACGATCACAATTAATTTTAAATACACATCAAAACGGATTAAACGCGGCGTTTACTTTATTTATCTGATACGACTGCATTGCAATAGTAAATAACGCGACAAATTGCCATGTCCTATGTGTATATAAAGATAATTTCCTGAAGTAGTCTTGAAGTGTTAACATCACTTGACATAGGTCTCAAAATTACTAGAACATGCCTGTAAGTCCATTTGAATTGGAATGACCCAAGCAGCGTGTCAAACAGCTAGTCTGCCGTCCTGCATTGGTGTGGGAAGCAGCGAACTAAAACAAGATAGGTCGACTTTTATGGCTCCTGGAGTATATATAGTTCTTTAATTTTTCAACAAAAAAAACCGACTTCAATTATAAAATCTTCAATGTTTCTGAAAATAACCAAACCGCTATATGTATGCTTATTACATTTGAGTATTTCCCTCGATTTATCATGGATCCCATCATCAGAACTGGGTTCAAAAGCAAGCAAAAATTATTAAGTGAAACAAAAAACCCAACCGCAAGTTTAAATTTTGGATATGAAACTATACTTTGAGGGGCACACTATTACATTATTCAATTACATTTTATTTAATTTTAGTCACCCTGATGCTGATGATGCGTAGGTAAGTATGATGTATAGCTATGTATATATTATCTTAGCCATCTTTCGATGTCGTTGAATTTTGTATTGTTGAATAATTTCGACAACCATCTGTGGTCTTCATTAGTTCCACTTCACTAAATCATACTTTTTGAATGCAAATGCTTGACCTTGAGCTAAATATGCCAAAATCGCGACATGTTTACATACAATATTTGAGGAGTTCGTTCGATTCCTCATGGATCCCATCATCAGAACTGATTTTGAAAAAAATGGGACCTAATTAAAAGTGCATTTATTCGAACTAAAAATATTTTTTCAAATCGGTTCATTAACGACGGAGTTCTGAGGTACAACAAATACAGACGACTTGAGAATCTTCTTATGTTTTTTGAAGTCGGTTAAAAATACTTTGAAAGACTTTTCGAACTTGGTTGGTGCGCAGGATGGGACATTAAAATCTAATTTCTAATTTGAAATACTATATGAACTAAGTTGGTGGATGTGCTTCTGAAGTCCAATAACTACTTCTAAAGACTATAATTCTTGAACTTCATAAATGATGGGTAGGATAAGATACAATAGTCCAGTGAAAATGTTCAGAGTCACTATTTAATTGAACTAAATTGGCTGATTTGAACGTGCATTTGTGATATTGGTTACTAAATGACAACAACGATAAAAAAAAAATCAAGTAGATAACCAAATAAATGAACATAGTGTTATCGCTGTTTACATGTCAGCAACAGTCGGTAAAATATATATTTTTATTATACATCTATAAGGCTGTTACTTGCATTAAATATTTACCAAGTTCATTATCATAGCAAACGTATGTAAGAGAGCGAGTAATACTCAACGGAAATATTTTTACAATCTAAATTTAATTGATACGTCAGTCATATTTTTGCGGACGTATTTTATGTATTCTAAAAGCTTAGTGGGGTGGGGGCACCCACGCATTAGGCAGCCAACTAATTCTTCCATGACATAAGTAACAGCGCGCACTAGGCAGCCAGTGGCCTCATGGAAGGAATAATAAATACATTTTAATCGTTAAAGCCCGTCATCTAGTTTGACAAAATCTATTGGAAACGTATTTTTTCTTCTTTAACGTAATCCAAAAATAACCGCGATACATAACATATTATATCGAAATATCGCGTGAAGTCACACGCTGGTACGCGCCGATTTTGAAAAATACGTGTCTATAATTTTGTATTATAAATACAATTTTGATTTTCATATCCCCCTGTCATTATGCCTATAATTGGCCGCCTAATGCGCTGGGGCACTAACATTAATGTTAGTACCTTAGTTACATGTTAATTTTCTTGTACAAATTAAACTTAGAACATATTAAAATACTATACAAATGTATCTGTTCTATATACATAACAAATACGTAAATAAAATAAAAATGCATTTGTAAAAACAAACAATTTGAACATAACGAAACGATACGAACAAAGCATTTAACAGAAACATAACCGAAATAATGTGTTTTATGGAAAGGGTTTTCTAACAATGAGTGAAAATCGAAATTAAATCTGCCTAAGTAACAACGTGAGCGTATTAGGAGCGGCATAAATAGAATCGCGTGCTTTAAGTACAAAATAGACTGCAATTCACAAAACTTATTTTGAGCGTTAATTTTAGCTAACACAAATTACGCCCGAGTTTTGTTCCTGTAGTTATGAAATTTCGATTTACTCAGTGTGTCTACTTTTTAGCGAATGATATCAGAATTAAATATACATTCGCTAAAGTCCGCTCGCGAGGGATATCCTCCAACTGAGGCAGGTCAATATAAATAGGCTCTGACTAGCCCTCGCATGCGAACTGTAGCGAAAATATTATATTTCAAAGCTTTCATAATAATTACTTTAATAATAAAACGTCAATTCTAAAAACAGCAATGCGTCTTGACACTTAACAGCGTTGAATTCAGCCTTACATCAAAGATTTAAATCGTTAGATACGCCCTTAATCGTTATTTAGTGAGACCGCGCGGTTTTGTTTACTCACGAAATAAGATAGCTCGCTCATCTATAAACATTGTCGATCTCATTCTTGCGATAGCAAGGATGAAATCAAGAGCTAACCTATCTAATATAAAAAAACGTATTGTAACTTTGCAATTTTTTGATGAAAGGTGTCACAAAATGCCATCTTATGCATTTCCCAAATGCAACAACAATTCTAAGAATACAATGAAGCAAAGGTGTAAATATTATCCATAGTATTGCGATTTTGTGAAACTATTATTTTTTATTCCGTTGTCAAAATAAACATATTTATAAATGGCGAGTGCACGAAAAAGAAAGTAGTGTTTGCAACTAATGTGACATTATGACTTTTATTTTTTTACAAAAGTGAGTGCAATATGATGGCACTATAAATGATAAAAATATTGTTATTATTATCATTTATTTATTGTTAAGGTTAATTGGCAATAACACTATAACTCATCAGTGTGCGTGCGTCGGCATTATTATTAACACATATAAAGGCATTGCCACAGATTTTGGTATCAGGGCTCATCTAACGAATTAAATCTTTGCCTTACATAGTGTTTTGTGCACACAATGGAGTAGAACAATCAACTCTATAACTACTCTTCTACTTCACTAACCCGCACTCCAGGGCCTCGAGGTTCCAACCGACCCTGGCCTGGCCTGGTGTTCCGTTCTGAGAGCTCGCCGACTCGTATCGTGAGCCCATACCGCTGCGCTGCCGGCAGTACGGAGCCGGAGCAGGCGACGGCGGCGTGAGCTGCTCCTGAAATTAATAGTTTTAATAGTAACTAACAGTCTGAATAAGCTCTTAATGTGCGTCCTGAGTGATGGCGCATCGCGCATGCGGATCCGCCAGTAAAATGCGATCGGTCGTATAGGAGCCGAGTCTGGACGTCTGGAGTTGGACGTCGTGCGCGGTGCACCGTCGCTCTGGACGCACACTTATAACGGGATATGTACATGCGCATGCAACTCCGTCGAAATATCAGCAAAATGAACCTTCAAATAATATAATAGGTATGGTTAGCGTCAGCGATAGGACAGCCTCTCTTGTGCAGTTCGAATTGATTATGCTAGTATTTTTTATTACTTTACCTACACTGCCCCCCGAAGCACAAAAGCGGTAACTTAACATAAGTGTGTTTCGAGAAAATCAAGGTAATGTGAATATGACTAAGTTAAGTTTAGTATCGATATTTCGAAATACCTGCTCTTGGTCTTAGAACGGCAGTATAGCATCTAGACTATTTTAACAAAACTACAACTATCATAGTCATCCAAGACATGTATTTGAAAAGAGGCTTACCTATCAATGACGCTTACTGTAGTTCGATGATTTGAAAGTAGTTAACTAATATTTCGGTGCATTTTTGCAAGCAGAAGAACACTCACGGAAGAATAAACTTCTCATTGTGTAAAAAATCCCGTTATAAGTTCTTACTGTTAAAATAACATTATATGTACATATAACTTTTGAAACTCCTAACTTATCAATACTCGATCTATTCAAAAATAAGCCGACAACATCTTGTTCTCTATCAGGGTTTAAGTGCAGAAGAATAAGGCTTAAGATAATCTAGTATAAAACTAACAAAATTACGTGCAATATTAAAAAACCCAAGTTTTATAAATATGTAGTAATCTAGTAACTGGAATACAAGACTATTTACTGAACAATATATCTTTTACTGAACGATAGAGGTAATGTACATTTACCACAGTATATTGCTTTCCACTGAGACATAGCAATAGAGCGACAAACAGTAGTTAGATTCTGTGACCAGTTCATGAAACTTTATTGACTTGATCTGCTCGCTTCGCTCACGCAGTAGGTCAGCGGTAAGTCATTTTATAGAAGCGAGGCGCTCCGTGGTGATTGCCATATACGGGGGCGTTATTTGACGGTCGACATCTGTGCTGTCCTGTCTGAGAAGTTCTTTATAACATAACATTTTTATATTCTACGCTTCAATAGATTCACCATCCAAAAGATAAGTTTACAAAACCTATTTCTCGTTCTATAAAAAGGCAGTCGTTATCGAGATAAATTATCTGGATAACCAAATCTTATATCGATATATGACGGAAAAAAATATCGGATTGGCTTAATCCGTCTCTGGTTTTCTGCGTTATTATACTTACCAAATTCCGGATACATGTTACATTTGTGAAAGGCTAGCTAGTTAACTACATTTGACTTTTTTGTGTGTCATGTACATGTATCATCCATCATCATTTCAGCCATAAAACGTCCACTGATGAACACAGGCCTCCCTCATGGATCTCCATGAGGGGTAGTTGCCATTCTCACCACGCTTGGCAGGCGGGTTGGTGAGCGCAGTATGGGATGTTGATACACGGAAAGACGCTGCTGCCCATCTTCCGGAGGTATCCCTTAGCAGGCTCTTACTGCATCCATGGGCATGAGAGGAGGGGTATCATTCTACTGCCGGCACCCCACGGCGGGTGTCATGTATGTTTATCAAAAAATACTGAAAAAGCAATTTTTCCCTTTTTTATGTGATATAAAAATAACAGCGATCGATAAAATGGAGTAAAACAATCAAAATTTGGCGTGGCGTCACATTGTTTTAGTTTGTAGCATTTTATGACGTCAAGAGCCCTCGCCTAAACTTTAATGCGCTGATTGATATTTTTCAAGTAATTAATTTGTAAATAAAAAATACGTGTCCTTTATTTTTTTGATTATCTAGCTTACTGAAGGACTTAATATAGTATTGATTTTCAGTTTCCCAAAACAGAGGCGAGTTTGGGATTAAAACGTAAAAATATCAATACCATATTTATGATAAAGCATATTTTTTTACTGTACATACTATAACAACCTTTTTACAGTTTGACTTTACCAGCATGATTAGCGGCAAATAAGCCTACAATTTAAAAAAATAAAATGAAAGAAAACTACCAACAGTTTTAACCTAATAACCAAACTCAATAAGCCCTTGTTTACTTTAAGTGTTGACATTTGTAACCTAATTGAGCCTTTGTTGTCGGCCACTATTCAAAGAAACGTTAGCAATTTTATATTCTTGGTTCTGATAATGATCTTTGAACATCAATAGTCGTAATTTTTGATTATTCATACATGGTCATGGCCGTACTATTCACTAAAAAGTTGAATTATATTGCTTGAATTTACTTCATTATTGCCTGACATTTTTACAGGTTCGCGGGATGACACATAAACACTAAAAATGTAAATGCACATTTTTTTTCAGTTCTGTGAAATGCTCTCCTTATTTTTTTATTCTATATTATAATTAAATAATAAATCAATAAAAAATTATTCTAAAGTTAATAAAAAGAACAAAATCTTAAAAGGATTAAGAATACTTTACATACATCAGTAGTTTTCTTTCTATGTTTTTCCAAGTACGAAAAGTAGGTAAGATGAGTAGAAAAAGTCTTCTCTTGTCATACGTGCATTGGATTCGCTTTTCTTTCCTGATGTCTGTAAAGTGTTAACGAACATATTTTTGCAGACTTTTACGTTGCTCAGAAAATATTGAAGCGAGTGTTCTTTCCTTTTATAAAAGCTGGATTTCTTTGGCGATGCAATGTGTGACGGCTTATTTTTTTTACCGTTGCTACTAAATACATTATATTGAACATCGTACGACCGAAGAGAATAAATTTCATGAACTCAGCTTGTTTTTTTGTAATTTCTTCGTGAAGTTATTTCTGCAGAAGCAAGAAGAAAGTAAGATATATGGCAACCTTGTCGTTGTCCAAAATGAAATGTTGTTTTTTAATTTTTTCATAATAGACATTCTTAAAAATATTCTAACAAAAAAGTTGCCAAAGCTAAAGGAATTTATAGATTCATCATTCCAGCCGTAAAACGTCCACTATTGAACACAGACTTCCTTCACGTGGTGAGTATGGCAACTACTCCTCATGGATCTCCATGAGGGGTAGTTGCCATACTCACCACGCTTGGCAGGCGGGTTGACGAGCGCAGTTTACGATGTTGATATACGGAAAGACGCTGCTGCCCATCTTCCGAAAGTATCCCTATGCAGGCTCTTACTGCATCCACGGGCATGAGAGGAGGGGTAATATTCTAATGCCGGCACCCCACGACATTTATAGATTAATACGACTTTATTGAAAACTTCTTGTAGGTTCCCAATCTTGTCCGTAACCCCTTTCACATATGGCATGAACGCTGGCTGCCTTGCTACATCTACATATGTGTATTTGTTTGCGCCTGCGATTACGATGCCATACAGCGGATACAGGACTACTGGATTTACACTCCACTCGCTAAAGTGGATAAGCATCTGCGTACCCCAAAGGATGTAGTACCGTTGCAGGTTCCTGGTGTTTATAAGATCGATTGCAGCTGTGGGCGTTCCTACATAGGCCAAACGAAGCGCACTGTCGCCATAGTTAAGGAGCACATAGCTGCGGTGAAAAATCGACATAATAAACAATTCTGTTATAGCAGAGCACATAGTAGACTCAGGACCTAATCACTGGATTGAATTACACAACCCAAAAATCCTAGCCAACGAGAGGCACTACTATAAGAGAATGGATCGGGAAGCGATTGAGATAAGGAAGCATCCTAATTTCAACCGTGAAGACGGTTTCAGACACTACCTCGTGGAATCCAGTGTCCAAATATTATTTTATGGTGTATTTTTATTTATGTTATTTTCTTTACTGTGTACATTAAATAATAATAACTCAGATTAGATGTTTCCCGCGACTTCGTAGGCGTTTTGATGTTCTGCTCGTATATTTGTCGTAGGATTATATGTTATAGCCTTTCTTAGGTTCTTCCTCGACAAAAAATCAGCTATCCAACACTAAACTATACGATTTGAGCCTTTATTATATTATTTATAATATTATTATATCATTTTCATAAATAATATAATAAACAATTTTATATAGTCAAACATTTTAAGTAACCTTTACCTAGTCTCTGTGGTTACCAATTTATTTGTAATGTGTACCCTCAGTTTTTCAATCTACACATCATGCCCTTTCATTTGATACCCAAGTTTATTTTATAATATTTGAAAATATTTAATTGTACAGTATGTAGTTCCTAAGATAAGCGTAATATAACGTTTTACCAAACAAACGAACAAACCCTTCTGCTTTATAATATGTCACTTATATTTTATGTATGGAATATATACTACAAGAGCCTAGAAGGTGTAATTAAATGGGGGCTTAGGAAAACATAAATTAAACCAAGAAAATCGTCATAAAAATATATTTACTATTCATATAACTTTACATAATGTAAACACAGCCTCCATTATTATATTTGGCACACATTATTTATACAAATAAATTCGCTAAAAATATACTGAACACGGTATAAAGAACAAAAGAACCTTACTTGTCAATCGTTACTAATCTTTAATATTCTGAACTTCATTTTATTTATATCATCCTTTTCATCGACGCGCATGTATTCCGCCTTGAAAAGATTATCGAACTCTTATCGTCTCTAAACTGTAAAACTGTAATCGAAAATAGAAAAAAAAGTATGAACTTGCAAAAGAGATAAGATAAACAAGCTACGTAATGAACCTCATGAGAAACTAGATGTGCCTACTTAACCAACCTTTCACTTTGATTAGGGTCAATCTTCGATCTAAGTTCGAGGGGCTCAGTCTGATTTAGCAATGCGCTAGTAGTTTTTTCGTAAACACTCGCGATCACAATTCATTATAATAAGAAAAATACGGGAATACATCGTGTAATACTTCCCGACGTTTCGACTGTGTTTCAACAGTTTTGGTTCCGGGTAGACTGAAGATTTCAAACGCGGCTTTACCGGGCTGTGAAGACATAGTGTGTGTAGTGAGAATAGTTGCAAAACCACCATCGCTTCGTGATGGACACCCCAATGAAACCTCCAGTCTACCCAGGACCACGAATGTTAAAACACAGTCACCATGTTGCGCCATGGCGAGTCGCTAAGGCACGTTATGGCGTTACGAGACCCACTCACTCTTAAACTTTTTTTTACTAACCTATACCGTCCCACTGCTGGGCAAAGGTCTCCCCCAATTTCCTCCAACCATCCTTCGCATACTCTCACCATCCTCTGTCGAAAGTGACGAGATCATCTCGCGAACGCTTTTCCTAAAATTTACTGTTAATTTTTCCAGTACCGGTAAAACGGGATGTCTTTGAGAACCGGGGTGTCTTTGAGAACCGGGGTGTCTTTGAGAACCGAGGTGACTTTGATGATTACTTAAAATGTATACTTAAAATATCGACGTTCGTCGCCAGAATATCGATGAAATTTGATAAATGATGTATGAAGACGATACCACAAGTTCAAAGCAGCATGATAATGAATGAGAGACTCCAATAACATTAACTATCCTTAATCATAGGGTTTAACAATGATATATGAAGATGTTCGGTTTACAACCGTATCTCATATTTTAAATGCAACTTTATTTTTTAAAGGTTCGTTATGTGATAAAGGATCGTAGGTATGTGCCGTTACGGTATTTTTACATGCAACAAAATGACGCTAACCTGCTGCTTGGGACCGCAACAAGTCGCATATGATTTGACTAATGCCATATTGTATTCACACGCGTTTCCGTATAAGCCAAATTACAAAATATTTTATTGAGAACAGTACAAAATTAAAACAGGTTACATATGGAACGAAGAGACCACAAATGTTAAAACTGTGTAGCAGCGTCCACGTCTGCCTCCATGAATCAAGAATCAAGAATCAAAAAATACTTTATTCAGTGCGGCCGCATGGACCTTATTGTCGCGTCACAAATTACAAAATAAAACACACAAATAAATAGAATAAAGCACATAATTGAATCTGTTCACTTCAGATGACACGCGAGTTAGGAAAAGAAGTGAACAGAAGAACCTAACTCGGTCGTTATAGTCATCATTTAACAATTTTATTTTGTAATATGTTACGTTTGACGGAGTTGGAGCAGTTTCCATGAAATAAGATGTTTACTTTAATTTGGTTAAAAATTGATGGCGCTTAGTATTTTTTTAATGGATGAAAGGGCAATTTAATACTTTACAGTGGTTTAACACCAAATATAATTCAGAATACAGTGTCCATCGAATATGAATTTTATTTAGATCCTATGTGCCATTTAAACACAAAGAAATGCCGCTAATCTGCTGCCTAGAAACGCAGCAAGTCGCATTATGACATTTTGATTTCACTAATGCCCTATCGTATGGGCGGAATTGATATCGCTTAGTTATTTTTTGAAAGAGCAAATGATCATTCTAATCGGTAGAACTAACTGATTTTTATGATGGGAATTCAGAATACATTGTATGTATGAAAGATGTTTAAGACAGGGTGAAATGGCACAGATTTGGGGAGGCCTATGTCCAGCAGTGGACTAATATAGGCTGATGATGATGATGATGATGAAAGATGTTTTGTATGTGGATTCTATGTCCTATTCAAAATGAGAAATGTCGCTAACCTACTGCTAAGAAGCGCAGCAATTCGCATTATGAAATTTTGATTTTACTATTTTATTTACACGCCTTTTCCGTATGAGCCGAATTGATCTCGCTTGGATTTTTTATGAAGGAGGCAAGGGCTAATGAATATATGATTCTTATCGAATTCGGAATACAGTGCGTATCTAAGATGTTTTGTATATAGAGAGAGCCTATCTGCTATTAAAATTTCTCATACAATGGGAATGTCGCTAACCTGCTGGTTGGGGCCGCAGCAAGTCGCGTTGTGGCATTGGTCGTTTGGCGGGCAATGCAGCGCGCACGGCGCTTCGGCGGACGCGCCGCTCAGAACCTGTTGATGGAAATTTTAATTATTACTGGATAAATAATACTGGATATTATATAAATAGCCGTGGGGTGCCGACAGTAGAATGTTACCCCTCCTCTCATGCCCGTGGATGCAATAAGAACCTGCTAAGGGATACTTTCGAAAGATGGGCAGCAGCGTCTTTCCGTGCATCAACATCGCAAACTGCGCTCGCCCAACCCACCTGCCAAGCGTGGTGAGTATGGCAACTACCCCATGGAGATCCATGAGGGAGGCCTGTGTTCAGTAGTGGACGTTGTACGGCTAAAATGATGATGATGATTATATAAATATATAGCACCCGGTTGTAAGTATCTATAGGCTAAGTATCTATAAGATGATGAAACTGAATACTGAACATTTTACAAAGTATCATCTAGCAGAAAAATCAGAGCGTGTGTTATAGTTACCAGATGACTGATACATTTTTAACTGGCTTTGAAAAATGGAGGAGGTTCTCATCGCCTGTATTTTTATTTTTGTTACCTAGGTACCCCGTCGTTTATGAACCTGACTATGGTTAACAAAGGTAAATAATTATATGTTCTGAGCAAATGAATATCTAATTATATCCCAGGTTTAATAGTTATGATAAGTATTCAAAGAGTTGTGTAGACCGTTGGATGCCGGAATAAGAATGACCGATCAAGATAAATATCTCCAGAAAAACCAAGCATTTGTGCGGCTGGAATCGAACCCTCTTGCGTGCGGTTGAGCAACAGAGGTCGTCAATAAGTTTGTAATGTTGAACTAAGTGCATTGTGCATACATGTCTTGTGTAGATACGTGTTTTATACTGATATTAAGCATACTTATAAATGGGTGCCGGCAGTAGAATGTTGCCCCTCCTCTCTTGCCCGTGTATGCAGTAAGAATCTGTCAAGGGATACCTCCGAAAGATGGGCAGCAATCGCGCATCCACATCCCGTACTGCGCTCGCCAACCCGCCTTCCAAGCGTGGCGAGTACGGCAACGACACCCTCGCGATAAATACTTGGGAGATTCATGAGAGAGGTCCTTGTTCAGTAATTCACATCCCACGACTGAGATGACGATGGTCCTCATTGTAGAAGCTTTATAAGAACGAGATATCATCATTCCAGCCGTGAAACGTCCACTACTGAACACAGGCCTCCCTAATGGATCTCCATGAGGGGTAGTTGCCATACTCACCACGCTTAGCACCTCCGGTATTTTTAGGTACCTATTTAGGTACCTCCGGCTACACCTTAGCGTTATTATTATAGAGTTCAGTTTAATGACAGGACTCTCATGAGGTTACCGGGGTGCTGCAGTGTACCAAACATGTCCTCGGACTAGGGTTGCCAGCGCAATTTTTGGTGTATTTTCGTTTTATCTAGCACACATTTTAGTATAGTTACATTTATTTATTTTGAAATCATTAAAACAAATTTATTTAAAAATAAATTATCATATTCCTTTACTTATCGCAAAAAGCCAATTTTTTAATATAAAATTTATATTGTGTAACAAGTTTATTTTTAACCTAGTTGGCAATATTGAATGAACATGTCAACATTCGCAACTTTCCCGCGGACGCAGGAGTTCTCGACCTATTCGCCATCATTTATTCTCAAGTAGCATCGTGCTAGGTTGGTCCGCTCCAAAAGCCCTAAGAATGCTCTTGGGGCTGTCTCCGACCAGGTATTCAGTAACTCCAGTTTTAAACACTATTTTCCCTTCACATGAAGGGAAATATAAAGTGACGACGCAGCAGCTTAAAGCTGTGTGGGTATTTTATATGGGTTGATGTTTTTTAACATTACTGTGTTGTTATAAGTTAAATTTTGTGTTGTATTGTAATATCATCATCATCATCATTTCAGCCGTAGGACGTCCACTGCTGGACATAGGCCTCCCTTATGGATATCCAGTTATTGCGGTTGGAAGCGATCTGCATCCACCGTCGACCTGCTGTCTTCACCAGGTCATCATCCCATCTTGTTGGTGGACGTCCTACGCTGCGCTTGCCGGTCCGTGGCCTCCACTCGAGAACTTTTCGGCCCCATCGGCCATCTGTTCTGCGAGCTACATGGCCTGCCCATTGCCACTTCAACGTGCTAATCCGTTTGGCTATGTCGGTGACCCGAGTTCTTCTACGTATCTCCTCATTTCTGATTCGATCGCGTAAAGAAACCCCGAGCATAGCCCTCTCCATAGCTCGTTGAGCGACTCTGAGCTTATTCATGAGGCCAATCGTGAATGACCACGTCTCGGTTCCATATGTCATCACTGGTAACACACACTGATTGTAGACTTTCGTCTTAAGGCACTGAGGAATTTTGGACGAAAAGACGTTGCGTAGTTTCCCAAACGCTGCCCATCCGAGTTGGATTCGTCGATTTACCTCTTTCTCGAAGTTGGACCTACCTAATTGGACTGTTTGTCCTAGGTATACATACGCGTCGACAACTTCGAGAGCCGAGTTCTCAACCATAACTGGGGCAGGCGCAACATGGACATTCGACATAATCTTCGTCTTGTCCATGTTCATTTTAAGACCTACCCGTTGGGAGACTCGGTTGAGGCCTTCGAGCATCGTGCCAAGTGCCAATGTATTGTAATATGCTTGAATTAAATGTTATTTATTTTATTTATTCACTGTGTATGGCCAGATCCAAAGCTCAGTGCTTAACCGATGAATTATTCTATGTGTAGGTGATATTCCGGCCGATGTCATAGGGTTCGGTTTAGCGTCACTAAGCGTAAGATTAGGCCTGGAAGAGATCGCTCATAGCGATAAGACCGCCCTTCGTACTCATGTGATTGATGCTAACGACTTGAAATTTTAAATGGTATTTATAACGCTGAATCACTAATATTACAAATATACCAATTTTGTAAATGTAAAGATTACAAGAAAATTAAAAGCAACTATTTAATTAGCATTGTTGTTTTAGAAATCATTGAAAGTTTAAAAAATCTACATAATTACTACTATCTACCATCAAATAAAAATCGCCTTTAACACAAACTATATTTTATGATGCCACGGAACCCTCGGTGCGCGAGTCTGACTCGTTCTTGCCCAGTTTTATTTTAGTACCGTTTTGAAAGGACTGTGGACATGCACAGGGGATACATAACATACAGGAGGTTTACACAGCATCATAAACTGGTACGCACGGGACGCTGCAGTGCCTGAGACATCGTTATAGGTTTGCTGAGCGCCTATACTATCCTCTGAGCTTTGTCGACCATTATAAAGGAAATACATGTCAATACTCCTGCAGGGCTTGCATGGCCGGAGATATTTTATCCACGGGGAGGACAAACTACTATAATAGCTCGGAGGGTGGACAAAATTGACAGAGGGGAATAATTCCCCTCTGTCAATTTTGTCCACCCTCCGAGCATGGCGACACGGGTGGATAAACATGCTATAGCCGGGGGGTGAGTATCCACGTCTAATGTCAACAAGTGATATAATTCTCTTTCCCCCTGTTGCCGTGCTTTGGCAGGTGGATAAAATAATTTATCCCTTGTCAGTGGAAATAACCGTTGGACAAAAGTTTTATCCCCAGCCCATGCTAGCCCTGCTGGTAGTTGTATGCAGACTCACGTCATTTCCACTGAGCGGTGACTCATCAAACTCCGGCTGTATCGTCGTGGAGTGGATGCCCTCGTTGTGGAAGAAACCCTTTACCTCCTCAGCTATCTTCATGTACTCCGATAAGTTTCTACACCTGGAACATTTAACATGAAATTAGTTTTGATTATAATACTATAATAATTTTTAAACAAAAGAAAAGACTTCAATGATAAAATCCTTGACTTGTTGCTGCAAATACCCAAACCGTTATACTACGTTTAAGGATTTTTCTCAATTTATCATGGATCCCATCATCAGAACTGCGTGTAAAAACAAGCAGACATTATAAGGTGAAACAAAAAATCACAACTACGAGTTTAAATTTTTGGCATCTACTACAGTAGACACTATAACAATTATTACATAATAACAATTTAATTCCTCATGCATCCCGATCATAAGATCGTGTTTTGAAAAAAAACAGGACCTAATTGGAAGTTTATCTATTCGAACTCAGAAATAATTTTTCCAAATCAGTACAATTGATCTGTTAGAATTGCACCAACCGACTAGGCTTAATGCCATTTTGGTCCGTTTTACGTAATTTTAATTAGCTTTAGCTGAATCATGCAAAAATCGACTCCATTGAGAAGCAGTGGGGGAAACTGAAACATTTCCTGGTTACGTTATGACAATTTCAAGACGATGACATCATGTGGCTATGCACAATGTCATGGCCTACCTATAAACCAACAACATACTAAGAACACTCGCAGACTCTCGTAGACTCGCTTTCGCATAACAGTAAGGATGATGTTTAACAGTAAGGTCTCTCTCATGCGTAGCATTTCAATTGTTCACGCATTTCTCTTTCCTACTACAATTCCAGCTGACTGGCTGAAACTCATGCTTTCCTTGTTATGCAATATTTACCATGATTTGAGATTCTGTGAGATTCCCGAAATTTCGACGCAGTTGTCATTCTTAAGTATTTCTTTATTAGGCAATCATGTCGTCGGGTTCTTTTGTTTCAAATTATTTTAATTTTATGATTCAGCTTTTATGAACAATAAAAGCTAGGTAGGCTAGGCATAGCATTCCCCAAAATCAGAAGCGATAACCCACCGATCTCCTCGGTAGGTGTCAAGGTTATAGAATCATTACATTTACTACTACAGGATTTAAGCTTGGTCTAATTACAATAAGACACCGATAAGACTCATACACGTTATTTCAGTTTTTAATAAAACTTCTTTCTTTTTTTTTTATTTGTACATCTATAGAATGTCAATGACAGAACTATTCGGTTTTGCATACTATTTTCACGAATACTGTCTCAATATTTAAACAGTTCTACGTATGGTTATTCTGTTGAGTGAATTATTATGATAATAAATGGATATTACTCTCATGGTTGTGTTAAACAAAGGTTCGTTTAGCTGTGTTTATGTTTATTGTATTACTTATACTCAAACCGATGTATGATGTGTTACGATAAATTAAGCTAAGTATCGATTGTTCTGCGAAGATTAATTTTACGTTATTAAGAAATATTTTATTTATTACAATGTTTTTATTTTTATTTGTAATTATGTATCTCGTTATGTTTGCTTGACGAATGTAGAGGTTCATGTTTTCGTGAATGTATATTTTTTGGGGTATATTCATGGCAAAGTATAAAACGTTGTTTTTTTTTTTAGTTTTAAAATTACAGGATTTTATCGCGTACCTTTTTTATTATTTTCCCGATACATCAGTCCTCCCGCGACCAAGAACGCTGAAATGTGTTCGAAACGTCGGGAAAATAATAAAAAAGGTACGCGATAAAATCCTGTAATTTTAAAACTAATAAATATGTTAACAAATCGCGAAAGCTAAACAAGTTATAAAACGTTGTTTTATTCGAGTGTCGATTTTATAGTAGTTCTTGCTTTGATGTTAGAAAAACTCCACTAAAAAGGTACTTCTGTCTGAGAAACGTCTATAATACCGTATTCAGTACCTAAAAAACGAAAATGAAATATTAAATCACCGCGGAATCATCATCATCATCGGATCGTTCTTAAGGCCGATGCCTATATTAGTCCACTGCTGGACTTAAGCCTCCCCAAATCCGCGCCATTTCACCCTGTCGTCTTTTTCTTTCTTTTCTTGCTTACCGCATTTAGAATCAGCCAGCGACTGTTCGCAAATCATCACTACATTCTATTTGGTGGGGTCCTACACTACTTGCCGTGTCTAACCTCAAGTACTCGTTTTGCCCATCGGACAATGGGGCAGTTCAGTTAACGTCACTAATACGAATATAAGTGTTGGAATTAAATATTTTCCATTAAACGTTGGCAAAAATTTACTTAAGACTGGCAATACTTCCTCAAGTTGTTGGCAACTCTCTCAAGCAGCTTCGTCGAACAAAGAGGATTGTTTCAGAAAACTTTATTGTGATATTTTGTACAAAGTTTCTTTGTTACAGCAGCTGGAGACGCGTCATCGGTGTGTGGAGAAATAAAGGTGTTAAGAGCATTATTGGTTCAATGACATTGCACGAGATAAAGAAGAACGTTGGGCGCGTGCCAGAAGCAAAATCGTTACAAAAACAACATAAATTTTAAGTTAAACTTGCTCACAACATTTGTATTGAGATAAAATTGTACAAACATTGCTAACCATTGCGCACGACCTTCCCGGGATTTCAAAGTATTTTTTCGAATAAACTTTTATACAGTGCGCTTCCGGCCTAAATATATGAAAATTTCAGTGATCGTATCCCCGCATATGACCTAAAGGCATAATGCAAGATTTCCGATGTGCTATTTTCTAGAAAGAATAGCGAGTCAAGGACAATACCTACTCGTATATAGCAACGGGCGCCAATCGAACATTTAACTGGCTGATGGATACAAAAACATCAAGGCTAGTTGTACTGTAATTAACTTCAGATTTACGACTAGATGCGTTTTATTTCCTTTAATACGGGCTCACCGTAATAAAGTTTATTGGCAAAACTAGTAAGCGTGTCTCGGCATTATTATTAGTACAGTTAAAGACAACGCCACAGTTTTTGGTGTCAGGGCACATACATACTACAAATAAATAAAATACATGTATAACGATTAAATCTTCTTTTCATAAATACGTTTGGCATTGAAAGTACAAAGAAATCGGCAGTATCGCCTTTACACCATTTGAATACAAGGAATATCCTAGAAGATATCACAGTTTTAACTCGCGCGCATTCTAAATATAGAGCCTACTACCGTTCCATTAATTTATATCACAACTGTGACAATCTCACCAACTTTCCGCGGACAATTACAGAGCCGTGTGTATTGTTTTGTGGTCCTGCGTGACTTATTTATTTCTTTATTATTATAGATCTCTTCTGCTGCTATCTCGAAAAAACAGAGGACTCTACGATCCGGTCGGTCGGTCCGGTACGGTCGTAGGCTTATAGGTTCTTATAGCATTCCTGAAGGTTATGTGTATGGTGTAGGGATCCGCACTTATTAGTTCTTATTGCTAATGTTCACACAAGAAACAAGTTACAAAGTACGTCCCTGTTTGTGACTATTGCAGTAATCATCGTTTATCAAATTTTACATATATGTACATAAGTACATATTTTTGTTTCGATATAAAATAATAAATAAATTACGCTGGATTTTTTACACAGCACCATTTAGCCCCAAAGTTAGCAGAATTATGGGTAACTGATGATTGATTGAATACTGATTTATTTTTCTTATCATACATAGAAAAGTACCCAAACGCGGGACAGATATAATATCACCATCATCATTTAATTTTCAACCGTAAAACGTCTATTTCCGAACACAGGCCTCCCTCATGGATCCATGAGAGGTAGTTGCCTAACTCACCACGCTTGTCAGGCGGGTTGGTGAGCGCAGTATGGGATGTTGATACACGGAAAGACGCTCTGCATATCCTTACCCTTACCCAACCAACCCTTAGCAGGCTCTTTACTGCATCCATAACGCAGAAAAATACATGCATTTGTCCCGCGGCGGAAATCGAACCCGGTAGACCCCCAAGCCCCAAGAGGTAGCTCTTGGACCAACTGAGCGACGGAAGAATCAAATAAAATGTATTTGATTTGAAACTAGCCTAGAAACGTATAGTTTTAATTAAAGCACTGATATTTGTAGATAACAATTTATCGATAGACTGCAATGGGCTCGTATAAGGCCTAAGCACTTAAAATGATTATGTTTAAGTACCGATATCCTACTTGTACAAATTCTAATGCGTCTTTTAATGCGTGTCCTTCTAACTTTTCAAATAGATTATATTGCTGAACTGACAGTTTCGTCTCGCGGCCCTCGGAGTCGGCCACGAACGGTGCTCATGTAGAAGGGTCTCTTAATGGTCTACGAAACGTCAGCAAAATGATAATAAGTTAGGTACGTGGTGTAAGCCGTATTATATTTATTACATTTTATTGCATCAGTTTCACTGGAATTTACCCGGAAAAAACTGTAACTGAATTAAGTTAACTCCCAGGAATTAAAAAAAATAAACTAAATGTGTGTTCACCTATATAATGTTAGCTACATAAATTTTATATGTCATGTCTAGTGAGTCAATTTATAGGTTTAGGTTTTGAGAGACAGTTGGTGTCAAAGCAAATGCTTTGGAGTGCAACGACGAATCGACAACATCAAGTAGTTAATAGTGTATTGACGTTTATAAATTTAGAACTATCAACCTAAAATTAGTTCAAAGTGGTCCGACTTAATTTTAGACCAAAGGAATAGCCATATATGTACATAGGTATGTAATTTTAGTCCATTTTCCGCAATTTAAGTGAGGAAGTGTGCTAATAGAATTGACACCATGATTGAAAGATTGAAAGTAGTTGATTGTAAACCAGACCATGGTCGTGGTTTATTTATATTTATGGTATTATATTTGTGATGTTTTTTCGTTACAATTGTTTTGTGCGCTACCAAAGTGTACAGGTTTAGAATCAACAGAATTTGTTTTAAACAAGAGTAATAGCCAATTCTAGGCCGTTTTTTATGAGCCTGTACTGTCCCACTGCAGGGCAAAAACCTTTCTTACGTAGGCTGTAAATAACGAAATTATAATATCTCAATCAATATGATGTTACAATAATGTAACACCAGCAATGTGCATTTCATAAAATTTTACTAATCCTGTGTGAAAATATATTATCAAAACGATTATTTGTTTTGTTGACAACCAACATTATTCAATATTTATACCGTATTTTTTCCAAGGCACACGCCTGATTTCCGTGTGCCTTGGAAAAAATACGGTATACAGGATGTTTTTAAACTTCCTTGTTAATTTACACGCAGTTAACTAAGTTTAACACGAGGTTAACGCACAATGTCCGCCATGGTGTCAATGTCGACAGGTTCAAACGGACACTAGTCTAGGGGACAACTAAACCAATACGTGGGTTATTAACTTTGGGATACTAATTTCGATTTAACATGTTACCGATAATAAAATGCAATTAAAATATAAATATTTAGTTTTAATTCCGCTAATGCTGAGATGCATGAGCACCACCCTCCCGCCCGCTAATTATGCATATGCAGGGAGAACCAGGCTGTTAGTGCAGCATGCATACCCAAACCCACACGACGACACGTGTTTCGCCTCTCCGCGAGGCATCATCAGGTGAGACGCCGAGGTGTTGACTGGTCGGCGGCTGGAACGAAAGTGAAGCCAATACGTTGTGTGGGATTGGATATGCATGTTGCACTAACAGCCTGGTGCTCCCTGCATGTGCATAATTGGCGGGCGGGAGGGTGGTGCTCATGCATCTCAGCATAAGCGGAATTAAAACTAGATATTTTATTTGCATCCTATTGTCATGGATTTCCGCAAAGTAACGCCTGATTCCATTAATTATGTTACCGATATTTGGACGCAGTTGCAAATTCTTACCTAATATGTGCGCTGGCGATAATCCTGTCACCTGCAAGCTGCCACACGTGGAACTCATGTACGGCAGTCACACCCTCAACTTTCTCCAGCAACCTTCGCTGTATCGCGTCCACCTGAACACAAAAGATACATTTAAGGTTATTTTCCTTTTTTTTTGGTTAGTCTTCATCGTCCCACTGTCGGGCTAATCTCGCCCAAAACCACTTGTCTCTGTCAGAAGCGATGATCTACCAATATCTTTTGGTTTAAAAAAAGACCCAGTAACTGTCAAAACATCAAAAACAACCTTTTCTAAGAGACAGTACTATAATCAATCAGCTCATATTTACAATAAACTAAATAGAGAATTAGGTATCTATGAGGTCACTTATTTTCTATGTAAAGAGTTCATTATCGAGTCGAATAAAAATTATGAAGAAATAGAAAATATAGTTCAAAGGATGGGTATATAGATGAATAATTATTTGTTAATTTTTGAATTTAGGTGAATATATAAATGTGTTTTTATTTTCTGTGTAATTTCATTTTCTGTGTAATTTTCATTTTCTGTGTAATTTCATTTTTAGTCTAGTTTGTAATTAAAATTAAAAACTGTATTTATCTTATTAAGTCTAGTATCTGTTTATGTCTGGCAAGAGCGGAGTCTCCAAACACAAGCATTTGTTCTGCTTAAATGGAGGCTCCTAAATCCTGTTTTTTTTAAAATAAGATACATCAATAAACGATTTATTATTATTATTATTATCTTAGATCTTCTCTGCTCGGTTATTAAAACCGGTAGTGACTGAAAGCACACGGGCCTAAGCCAAGTGCGCTTCAGTATATCGGACTTCATTGGGAAGTTCCGTTTGAAGGAATTTTCTTACGATCCTACAAGTGTTAAGAATAGCTGCTTTTTGTAGCAATGCGTGTTTTTTGGTAAATCTAAGGAATCTAAGGATTGGAAAAGTTGTTTAGGAATAATGCCTGTTGCTGATAGGACTATTGGAACTATGCTTACTTTTTGCAGACGCCACATCCGTGTGATTTCGTTTTTGAGGTCAACATACTTTGATAGCTTCTCTGCTATGGTGTTCTGCAGATTATGTGTGTTAGGAATAGCGACATCAATGAGGAGTGCTGTGTTGTTGGTTTTGTCTACTAGGGTAAGGTCAGGTCTATTAAAGTGTGTAGTTCTGTCGGTAAGAATAGCTCGGTCAAAATAAAGTTTATGTGTGGCATTTTCCAAAACAGTGTCCGGTGTATATTTATAATAAGGTAACGGTTTAGCTGTTATGTCTAAAAGCTTGTATTTGAGTGCTAAGTTCTGATGGATGATATTTGCTACCTGATCGTGCCGAAACTTATAATCAGTTTGGGCGATTGCTTTACAGGCCCCTGTGATGTGCTGTATAGTTTCGGAGGCACTGCTACATCTTCGGCAAACATCTGTTGTTGGGTTTTGCTTTATAATATACTTTTGGTAATTGCGTGTCTCAATCACCTGGTCCTGTATTGCAATCATAAATCCCTCAGTCTCAGGAAAGAGTTCACCTCGGCGGAGCCTTTCGTTCGACGCTTCCTTGTCGACGGTGGTTTGGCTCAAGTCGTGGTGGTGCCTTCCGTGCAGAGACTTACGGGACCATTCTGTTATTAATGTTTGTCTATCTGTTAAGTTTTCGTTATTCTGTTTATTATGGTCTTTCAAATTAAGTGGTGTAAGTTTTTGGTCCAAGTTAGTTATCGATTTATGCAAAAGGGATGTTTCGGCTTTATAGTGGAAATAAGTTCTGAGTGTGGTTATCTGTGTGTTGTGTAAGTTTTGGATGTCAATAATTCCCCTTCCTCCTTCGGAGCGTGGTAATACCTGTCTTTGGATACAGGCTCGCGGATGGTGTTTTCTATATTTTGTCATAGTGACATTAACAAGACGCTGCATGTTTTTAAGTTCTGTTTTAGACCACTTTATAATTCCAAAGGAGTAAGTTAGGATTGGAACGGCATATATTATTAGCTTGTCCGGCCAACGCTTTCCAGGCCAAGCACGACCTCGGCTTTCTTGTGGGACTCAAGTTACTATAGTACTAGCCACCTCTCCGGATTAATTCGCTGAGTCCAGTCCACTGCCATTTGAGTCTGGCTGTCTTGACTCCAACGTCAGCATTACCGGTAAGAGAGAAATAGCGTCGTATTTCTAACGCGATCAATTCGCCGGAATCCCAGAAACAGAACGGTATTTTTTTCAACATTATTTATTGTAAATAATGCCGAAAACTATTCAGCTTACAGGAAAAATATAAACTGTTTATTAATGTGTAAATGAAGCTCTGTCATATGATACCCAACATGGCCTAGTAGCTTCACTTAAAATTTTGAGGCCCCCATTTTCGCCCCCCTTGCAATCATAATAATAATATTTTACAACATTCGCTTTATACTATAGAGGTATAATATCTAAAAAACGTTATCTTATACCATTTTAAAAATTAAGTCAACAGCATCAATAAATAGTTCTCAAGATATCCATTTGTGACAGACAGACGAAGTCATACTATAAATGTTCCTTTTTACCATTTTGCTCTGGAACCCTAATAAGATTACCACCGACTTACAATTTTTAATTTTATAAACACGTGCATGCTTTCTTTTGTTAATGCTTTGTGCTGAATTGATATAATATTCTACACTATTTATATTATTTAAGCCGTGTTGGCGTAGTGGTACGTACCCCCGACTTTGAATCCGAAGGTCGTGGGTTCGATACCGGACGTGTACCAATGGATTTTTCTTATTTGAAAAAGGTATGTGCGCGCTTAACACGTGCTTTAACGGTGAAGGAAACATCGTGAGGAAACCCGCGGCTTAGCTTCAGGCGTATGGACCTGTTCTTTCCTCTGACCAAGAGTTGACTAAGCTGAGAGTATGGTATAGGTGCTGGGCAAGCCTAATCCATCTAACAATGTCCCAGGCACTGCATATCCTATATAGCATGATTACCAGTTGCTGACTTTATAAATGATCTATAATAAATGCAAAGGCCTTACTACTTTTTTATATTATTATCTATACGGCACGGGAATATTTACGTTCTGTCTAGGTATTTCTACAGAACACTGTTGAACATTGTTGGAGTAAATAAAACGGATGACCAATTATACAGGTTATTCACATATTAATGTGGCAGAGATGTGCCTATTTGAATAAATCATGGCACTACATAAAGTATTTAATGAGTTCATTACGATGACTTATTAACTTGTTTATTGGAAAATTATGAAAAACCTTGGCCATGCTTATAATGAGACCTGCTACTTATAAATCCAAAGTCCATCGGTTTATGTAAATCACATGGTTAAGTATAACATAAACTACAGCTGCCATATTTATGAAAAAAACCTTATAAAACAAGAACATTGCTTCTTATAGAACGTCTTTAAATACAATGTTAAGAGCTGTTTTTGACTAGACAATGGTTAGATATTACACGCGAAACGTTGTCGTGTGAACACCGCTGGAGTAAATATTTTGTCGCGCGAGTTTTAATTTCGCTATAAGTTTTTGATCCACTTTGGGCGGCGTGTATGAATTTAAATGAAAGGCACGTTAAAACGACATGAGCCCTCACTCCACAGAATTCTCTAGTCTACTCCAGCTTTGTGCCCACTCCTAAACATACATTTTTAATTTTCATTTTTACATACATATATTTGAAATAGCAAAAATTACGTTTCTATTATGTTCACTGTCTAACTGTCGGACTAAATAGAATTTGTTTTTCTTTACCCTGCTAACATGCGTATTCTTACCTGTATATGCGTAGGAACTGTCTGCAGAAGAATGAGCGATGAATCCCTAAGTAGAGGCCACACTGACGCCAAGATGAGAAGAACGAGGACTAAACTAAGAGCTGGGTCAATGTAGTATTTGTATTCCCAGTCAGTCAGCCACACGACCAATGCTGAGCCGACCACTATTATTGAACCTGTAACAATAATTTCGTTTTAAGGATATGTTAAGGAAGATCTTCTCTGTTTTGTATAAATGTCGCAATATATCCGGCCAAGGCGAACCCGCTATTATGATCAATTTATCAGTATCTACCTCTAGTGGAAAAGAGACTAAGCTGTTGTCCCTTTTCCATTCATTGTTTTTCCTAAACTAAATTGTGTATGTATGTATATGTATAATGGGATCCATGATCAATCGGGGGTTTTCTTCAAATATTGTAGGTTTGAATTCAGAAAGTATGATAGATAGATAACTCTTTACTGTACTTAACTTAATACTAACATATGACATAATATAACAAAGACAGAAAATTACAAAATTAAAAGTAGAAGTACAATGGGCGGCCTTATCACTATTAGCGATCTCTTCCAGGCAACCTTAGGATGGACTTAACCAACAATAATGAAAAAAGCACGGTGTCATCATAAATATTTAAACGTATGCACTTAATAAATATAAAATATGTAGTTAATAATTTATGATTTGGTGAAGTGGAACTGATGAAGAAAGCCACAGACGGTTATCGCAACTCATCAGTATTACAAAATTCACTGACAACGACATCGAAAGATGGCTAAGATAATAAAATGGCCCTATCCACTAATCATCATACTTACCTACACATCATCGCTATCATCATCAGCTCATTGCAATTAATTAAAAATAAGATTGAATGAAATAATAATAGTGTCTCAACTCAAGGCATAGTAATAAGCGCTAAATTTAAACCTGCGGTTGGGTTTTTTGTTTTACTAAATAATGTTTGCTTGCTTTTAAACTGTTCTGATGATAGGATCCATGATCAATCTAGGGAAATACTTAAATGTTATAAACATAGGTACGTACATATAGCGGGTTAAGTAATTTCAGCAACATTTTGTTTTATAATTGAAGTACTTGTTTTTGTTGTAAAATAAACGAATTATCTTGGATTCGCTCGATACAAAATAACTTGAAAAAATTATACAAAACAAAAAATTTGGCCAGGTGCGTGTCGGGCCACGCGCTGTGTAGGGTTCCGTAGTTACCCGTAGACCTGATTGTTAGAAGTGGTGTATATTTTTTACGTTTACCAAAACATATTAACAGGTATTTAATATGTTTTCGGTTTAAAGCATTCCGGTATATTTGGTAAACCGTATCACTTGCGGGAATCGAACCCGCAACCTACTGCGTCTTAGCCGGCTATAGACCAACTGAACTACGTAAGTCGTCATGGTAGGTCTTTAGGTACACGCTACATAAATAATGATAACCATGTTTGTTAAACGACAATATCAATAAGAATTATTGATATTGTTGCACAGTCTAATACACTCTGTTGCATAGTGTAATAATTCCCACACGTGTATTGTTCCATAACTTTATCAATTACATACAAGTAGGTACAGGTATGTTAAAACGAGTGAGGTTGGTTGATTTATTGTAACTTAGATACGTAGAATGCAAAAATATACTACTGATACGCTTCAAAGATAAGTGAAATTTCTTTTATCGACTGTCGCCTTTGTAATCCCCTGTCATTAACCTTGACGGTGGAACTTATAGATAATAACTAGGCTCGATCAGGAATAATGATAAATTGATAATTGATAAGATTCCCGTAAAAACTAGCCCAAGGTTGATACTGTTGTTTTGAACACGAAATTAATGTCAATGACATTACGTACCTACGCGTCATAGTACCATACACGTATTGTATAACACGTAAGAAGCCCTATTGACCGAGTAGTATATACCCTTCGACTAGAGAACCAAAAGGACTACGCACCAACGGATCTTTCCCTTTGCCAATCCTAAACACAAAAAATCTAACGAGTTTATAAGAACTACTACTTCATCGATTTGCCAGTTACAGAATAGATTCGAGACAGGTGCTCAAGATACGGTTACAGACTCTCTGCCTCATGGAATCCATATTCATAATGCTGGCTTATTGTAAGAAAGCCGCCGTGGGGTGCCGGCAGTAGAATGATACCCCTCCTCTCATGCCCATGGATGCAGTAAGAGCCTGCTAAGGGATACCTCCGGAAGATGGGCAGCAGCGTCTATCCGTGTATCAACATCCCATACTGCGCTCACCAACCCGCCTGCCAAGCGTGGTGAGAATGGCAACTACCCCTCATGGAGATCCATGGGGAGGCCTGTGTTCATCAGTGGACGTTTTATGGCTGAAATGATGATTGTAAGAATGATGTTGATCTGGAACGGCCTTTGTGTTGCTTGTGATAGGTGATCTGAAGGTGTCTTTGAGTGTATTGTTTCTAATCTCTACACAAACCGCAACGTATTGTCTACCCAGAATCACTTGTTACTGTTTATACAGGGTGTACTAACCCGAAAGCGGGGGTTTCAGTCCATGGAAACAAGTAGTTTGCGAAGAGAAAAAATCGGGAATTTTGTTTTTTTAAATATTTTTGTTTACAATTTTAATAGTTGATAATATGTAAAAATGATCCTAGGGTCAAAAATTCAAAATACGTTTTTTTTATTTTTTATATTAATAAAAAAAGCCTCTGTGGTTATAGGTATTTTTATTTGTACCTGTACGGCAACTCATTGCTGAGTTCAATGACCCAGACAACAATCAGCTTGCGTTTAGGTTGTCACTATCGTATGATCTGCTGTTAAAGTTAAAACTTTCGTAGTCTATTCTTGAATGAAAATCTAAATTAAAAGTTGTTTCTTGGCATGGTCAGAATCACCCCCTTTCTGTTTAGTACACATATATAATACCTACACCCTGTATTCCACACTGAAAACTGTCAAAATCTAGGAATAATAATTAGAATCGCCTTCATTTGTTTAAGTTCCATCCTACTACTATTTGTGCGCGGCGGGGTGCCGGCAGTAAAATGTTGCCCTTTCTCTCTTGTCCGTGGATGCAGTAAGAATCTGCCATATAATACCTCGAGAAGATGGGCAACAGCGTCTTTCCGTGTATCAATCAACATCCTGTACTGCGCTCGCCAACCCTGGTGCTACGCTACCAAGCGTGGTGAGTATACAACCCCTCATGATCAGTACTAGCTGATTCATGGCTTATCTCCAGCGTTGCTTCATATCCCATGCTTACCTTAGATAGGATATTTTGGTCCACTCATGTTCTATTTGTTATTTTCTTTTGTATTGTATTGTTTTCTATTGTAATTTTTTATTGTAACGTGTATGTATTGTAATTTAGCGATTCTAATAGATGTTGTGAATCAATGTACCTATAATTGGATTTCTTTCTTCTTTACGCAGGAGCTAATCGACAGCTTTCGTTCAACTATGCAATTATGTCGACATCAAATAAATTACACACTAACGCAAATAATAATTGCAAATGTTAAACCTAGTTGAATGGGTACTGATAATTTTGAGTGTCTGCGATTTTATATTTAGGTTATCGTTTTGTGCGCACCGGTAAACAATTCACTATTTATACACGACAGCGTTGAATAGGAGGGTAATATTTTTGCTGTGATCGTGCTCTGGATTTAGGTCAGAGTCGGAGACAATTGAAATGCAGCGCCATGTGCCTTGATTATTCTTGATAGATCTGTATCCAAGGGTATTAAACCATGCAATAAGATTGGATTACAATTTCACTATTAAATGGTACTACGAAATTCGAGTTTGCTTTCGGCAATGGAATGGAAAGACGAAGAAGCCTAAAGTTTAATAAGTTTGGGTAATAGAATAGTATCCACATAGTGGAAATATTATCAAAAACGTTATATGTACATATACCTTTAGTATTTGACAAATTTCCTCGATTCCTTATGGCTAACATTATTAGAACAAGTTTGGGAAGATATTAAAATAAGATAAATAATTTCGAGTGGCTCTCTTCCTAGACATGTCCAAAACTTTTTACTGTGTAAATCACAAGCGTTTATTAAATCAATTAGAAAATGTAGGTATTAGATGGATGGCATTAACTCTGATGAGTCATCAAAGTCAGTCGACTTGTATAGATAGCAACAGTAAAGAAACTGGTTACGCCGACAGCATTGCGAGCGTAACTTAATTTAAACGTTAGATAAACGACATTGCATAGTTAATTATCTATAGGTAAACTAAGGGTTGGTTTACTTTTCTGGGAATTTTGTGTAATCCCATATTGGGCTATTACGCGATGTTCCTACGTGTCCGTGTGTGCGTACACTATAATCCACACGACGGATATTTTGCTGCGTATGCACTCTGCATTTTTTCTAATGTCGGTCACCTTGACAAGACTAGTTGCAATCAAGACGCCTCGCTGGTCGGTCGCACGCAACTCAATTATATTTCCCGCATGTGTCCCCGTCGCGATTCGTTCTTTGGAATCGTGGGACACTTATTACCGAGTCCCATAATATATTTGGGAAAGGTCGCATTACCACAAAATAGTTGCCAGCCAAAGGAATTCGCCTCTCTGTGTAGTGAAGTGAAAGGATTCCCGCGCAGCCCTGGACCCTCAGAGATTGCTGGACTTGCCAGGTTAGTAAGCCTTCCTAATTACCTAGTGATTTTAGCCTGTGCAACGTCGTTATAATTACTATACGCATCTTTGAGAAACCTAGAATTATTGGATTTCAGCCAGTCCATCCCACCTTGGGAAACGCATATTAACCAAATGATATAATCGGTTAGCTTTATGGTCTATCGTACCATGCATCGCGGCATGCGGCCGGTTATATCTTCCATATATTTGGTCCTCACGAACCGGATAGAAATCTAAAATTTTGGGTTTATTACCACGTGTAATTGCATATCATCATCATAGGAAACTCGTCCTTATTGCGTTACATGTAAGGTCCATTGTGTGTCCGCACTTGTACACGAAGTCCCGTTATAAAATTATTTAAATTCGCATTTTTCCTAACTGATTCACAAATAGGTGTGTATAAGTTATTTACTACTTTAGTGTTTCATGTTGTGAAATAGATTTTACGTTAAATTGCGTTAATTACGCTAATTTTTCATTATTTTATTTAATTGACGGTGGTTTCGTGGAAAGTTTCGTGGCACAAAGATTGGTCTGGTTAACTTTGCTAGCGAATCCAAGTAAGGATCGCCACTATAACATCTTGTTGGTTTATTTTTAACCTAATAACTAAACATTGAGTTTATTTATTTACATCGCAAAAATATTACAGTCCACACCGCATTTATTGAAGAATTTTAGTAGGTTCTGAAGTAACTTATTTACTAGGTTGTTTGTTCTTAAGACAAGATAAATTATTTCTCACTCTTACGTTCATAAGTACCTATTATTTCGCATGCACAGCAATTACGCTCGTGCTATCTATACTGTTCCTATATCGTGCCAGCTTGGTCAGTTAGTGCCTATCTATACTTACTAACGCTGCTGGTAGGATAGGTATTTATTTGTTTTATCCTTACGCGTCGTATTGCACGTTCGCTAGGGTTCCGCATGGTCGGGAAAATAGTTCCACACCTATTTATTTTTTGTTTTACCCGTGTGTCGCGTCGTATTGTACGTCCGCTTTATTGCTTGAAATAGAGTTCCGTTCTATATACCATATATAAATCATATAAGTACCGTTTGTTTTTTACAAGCTTTTTTTTTTTATTTTTCGATTTCGCCATTGTCGTGTCGTATTGAACACACGCTAGGGTTTCGCATGATTGGAAAATTGGTTCCGTACCTACCTATTTTTTGTTTTTTAAAAAATATAAATATTTAATACTTTGTTTTGCATCCATTAGCTTAGGCTGGAATTTCGCTTGGGCGGATAAGTGGTTCCGTACCAATTTTATGTTAAAGTTTTTATTTTTTTTATTTTTAAACACAAATTTTTAGTTTAAAATGGAAGACTTAAATAACAAACTTAAACTTTACGAAGGCAAATGTGCTTCATATTTTGGTCGCGTTCAAAAAATATATGATTTAATTTCAAATCTCAATGACGAAAGGTCGAGAAATACTTTCATTGCGAAAGCCAGAACAGTCGATCAAATTAGAAACGAAATTATAACTACAATTGATAATATAAATATTTTGTCAATGAAAATTAATCCCGACTATGAGGTTAATTACAACACGTTGTCGGCCTTTGACGATCTTTCGTGCGAAATTAAAAATGTATTGAGTTCATTGACCCCAGCTCCCCCTACTAAGGATTATGCTATGAGTAGTACTAATTCGACGAGTAGTAAACTCGGTTCAAGTTCAGGGTTATGTCATATCAAAATACCGAGAATCGAACTGCCTACCTTTGAGGGCGACATTCAAACTTTTCCGTTTTTCTATGAAACATTCAAACGTGTAATACATTTAAATCCCGATTTATCGGACTCGGATCGTATTCACTATTTACTAAGTCATCTCAAGGGCAAGGCTCAAAGTCTAGCAGCCGGTATTGTGCCCGCTGCAGAGAACTATCGCGTAATCTGGGACGCGCTTATCGCAAAATATCATGACACGCGCGCATTAGCGGTTAGTTATCTCAATCAGCTGTTTTCTATAAAATCAGTTGGTACTTCGCCTGCTAATGTTGAACAGGTATTTGATAAATTCACTGCAATTGTGGCAGGACTCAAGCAATTGAAAATAGATAACATGGATGATTTTATTTTCACGTACGCGGGTCTTAAGTTATTAGACTCCGACATCGCAAAACATTACGAAATGTCGCTTCGCAATTTGAAAGATCCTCAAGAGGTAGATTATAATTACTTCGTAAAGTTTGTACGCGAACAAATAAAAATATTATATCGCATCGCGCCGTCGAATGCTGAAAAGTCGACTGCCGGCCGCAGTGGCGCCAGTGCGGCGTCTGCTACGTCTTCTAGGGCGCATGTATCTACATCGCCTAAATGTTCGCTCTGTCATTCATCGCATATCCACTTATATAAGTGCAGTGCCTTTTTAAAATTAAACGCGAATGACAGATTTAAATTCATTAAGGAACACAATATGTGTGTCAACTGCCTTAGTGCGCAGCATACAGCGTCTAAATGTCAGTCTTCTGCCACTTGTAAGAAGTGCCAGGGTAAACATCATTCCTTGTTGCATTTCGAACAAAGGCCACAGAAACCAGCTGCTAGTGTCAGCACCGCACCGGCTACTAGTGCCGAAGAACCTGAGCCATCGCAGGAACGGGTTTCTTTTTGCACGCACTCAGCCACGGTTCAAAGGTCGTCTCGCACTACTGAAGTGCTAGCTACTGCGAAGGTATTAGTGGTAGGTAGGAAGGGCAAGGATGCTGTTATTCGCTGTCTTCTGGACCCAGGTTCCCAGAAGAACTATATAACTACTCGATGCTGTCGTAAGCTCGGGTTACCTATCCGCGAGGATTCGGTGGTTACCGTCAAAGGTATTGGTGGTACCTCTCAACCAGTACGAGGTTCAGTTGAATTCAAATTTAGTTCGCGTTTCCGTGTGCAACCCAAGTACAACATCGACGCTCTGGTTCTCGACGAGATAACGGGTCAGCTCCCGTTATGCCCGATAGATGTCGCTAACTTCAATCACATTGATTCGAGGCTACTTGCCGACGATACTTGGGCTACGCCGGGGAATATTGACATTCTGTTAGGAGTAAAACTTTTTGCTAAGTTATTGCAACCAGGTCATGTATCTTCTACCGCGGGATGTCCAGACGCATTAGAGACAGTGCTTGGCTATATATTAATGGGAGACGCACCTGTCTTAGAACGTCCGAAAGCCACCCTGTCGTTTTTCGCTACTTCCCCTTTGGAAAGCTGCGACTTGCGCAAGTTTTGGGAGATAGAGGAAGTTCAACCCTCTTCTATCACTAGCGTGGATGATAAATACTGTGAACAGTTTTATTGTTCCACCACTACTCGCACCCAATCTGGCAAGTATGTCGTTGCTTTGCCATTGAAGACAGACGCATCGGCGTTAGGTAATTCTTTCGAAATTGCACGTCGTAGGTTTATTAGCCTCGAACGAAAACTTAAATCGCATCCTAACGTCAAATTACTATATGATGACGTCATAAGAGATTATCTAAAAAATAATTACGTTTCCCTTGTGCAAGGAATTATTCCTGGCGAGGTATCTTACTACATCCCGCACCATGCTGTAATTCGCGAAGACAAGGCAACCACCAAGTTACGCGTGGTTCTTGATGCGAGCGCGAAGACAGCCAATGGTACATCACTAAATGATATTCTCTACGCAGGTCCAGTTCTTCAGTCGGACCTTTTTAATATTCTTTTAAATTTAAGATTCTACGCTGTAGCTATAACGGCTGATGTTAAAGCTATGTACCTCAGAATTTCAGTACGTCCTGAAAATCGTCCTCTTCAGCGTATACTATATCGCTTTCACGAAGACGAGGAATTGCAAATTCTGCAATTTTCCGTTCTTCCCTTTGGGTTCAAATGCTCGCCCTTTGTCGCCATCCGCACCATTCAACAATTGTGTAAGGATGAGGGTCAAAATTGTCCTCTCGCAAGCGAGATTCTAAATAGAGATATTTATATCGATGATATCGCTAGTTCTATTCCTAGCATTGCGCTAGCAATAGATTCCGCTCACCAACTGATTAAGTTGTTTTCACTTGGTGATTTTGAGTTGACTAAATGGTCAAGTAATAGCCCTGAGGTTCTTCAGGCTATTCCCGAGTCACTGCGGCTCGCGCACAGTGTCGATCTAAGTAAGGATCCGACTCTAAAGGTTCTTGGGCTTCGTTGGTTTCCCGACGAAGACTATTTCGCATTCCAAGTCAATTCTGACAATCGCCCTTGCACGAAGAGAAATATTCTGTCGCCTATCGCTCGCCTCTTCGATGTTCTGGGTTTAGTCGCGCCCATGATCTTGTACGCCAAGCTATTGATCAAATATCTTTGGCTTGTAAAAATTGGATGGGATGATGTCCCACCCAACCGCATAGTTCGTCTGTGGCAGCAGTTTCAAGATGAACTGCCGCATATTTCGCAGCTTAAATTCACACGCCACATTGGCGTAATTGAAAACTGTAAAGTTTCATTAGTTGGGTTTGCAGACGCTAGCGAGAAAGCCTACGGTGGTGCTGTCTACGCCCACGTAGTTAAACCAGATGGAGACATAACCATCTCGCTAGTATGTGCAAAGTCCAAGGTCGCTCCTCTTAAAGTTATTTCGCTGGCTCGTCTGGAGCTATGCGCCGCATTGCTTTTATCAACTTTGATAAAGCGAGTTTTTGATCTTTATTCCTCCCGATACGCCATTGAGGCTGTCGTAGCATTTTCAGACTCAACGGTAACTTTGAGTTGGATCCACTCTTCGCCACATCGCTGGCACACGTTTGTGGCCAATCGCATAGCCAAGATTCACGAAAATCTCTCGGCAAAACACTTCTTCCATGTAAAAGGATCAGATAATCCTAGTGATTGTCTTTCCCGCGGTTTGACGCCAGCCCAGCTTATCCATCATCCACTGTGGTTGACTGGACCGCCCTGGCTCAAACTACCCCGCCACAAATGGCCTATAAAACCATTCGTTCCAGGTGAGACGCAAGAGCTTCCCGAAATGAAGCCAGTGGCTCTACCTGCTTTATCGCCGGCAATGTCAAAGGTGAATTCTCCTGCCGAAGACATTCTGTATAACCTCTCCAATAGGTTTCCCTCCTGGAAAAAATACTTGAAAACAATTTGCTTTGTTTACAAATTTCTAAAGCGGCTTCCTATAGGCCCAATAACCGCGCTCGATTTGAACTTTGCTGAATCAGTTGTGTGGCGAACTGTTCAACGAATTCATTTTGAATCCGATTTAAAATCGCATCTTCGTGAACTCTACCAATTCTTATCGCATGAATATAGCACATATTGGGAAAAGGAACTGGCGGATGATAACTCGCGACCGCTCTACGCGCTTAGCTCCGATCCGTCAGAACCCGCCGCATTAACTCCTGCACATTTTCTTAACACGAAACCACTCGTCTTTTTCCCTGCTCGCGAGGTAACTGAACCGCGCTTACATCTTATTTCGCGACAGGAACTAAATGATCAACTTGTTCATTCTAAATGGAACACACCTGCTAATCCTTTACGGACTGGTATGGTTGTTGTTTCTATGCAGGACAACGTTATGCCTCTACATTGGCCGATAGGCTTAGTGACTGAAGTCTATCCGGATAAGAACGGGGTAGTTAGAGTCGCAACGATCAAGACTCAGAGTGGGTTTTTTCAACGGCCAACAGTTAAGTTGTGCCCTTTGCCAACACAATAAGTTTTGGTATCTAATTTTTATAATGCAGAAGTTAGGTTTAATTAAATTTATTAACTAGTTTATAAAATTCCTTCATAAATTTAGTTTCTTTCATAAGGTAGAGTTTTCATGATGATAATATGCAATTGTTAATTGTTGTTTCCTCTTTTTTGTTTTGAAAGATTAGGACCTTTCAAGCCGGGGAATATGGTTACGCCGACAGCATTGCGAGCGTAACTTAATTTAAACGTTAGATAAACGACATTGCATAGTTAATTATCTATAGGTAAACTAAGGGTTGGTTTACTTTTCTGGGAATTTTGTGTAATCCCATATTGGGCTATTACGCGATGTTCCTACGTGTCCGTGTGTGCGTACACTATAATCCACACGACGGATATTTTGCTGCGTATGCACTCTGCATTTTTTCTAATGTCGGTCACCTTGACAAGACTAGTTGCAATCAAGACGCCTCGCTGGTCGGTCGCACGCAACTCAATTATATTTCCCGCATGTGTCCCCGTCGCGATTCGTTCTTTGGAATCGTGGGACACTTATTACCGAGTCCCATAATATATTTGGGAAAGGTCGCATTACCACAAAATAGTTGCCAGCCAAAGGAATTCGCCTCTCTGTGTAGTGAAGTGAAAGGATTCCCGCGCAGCCCTGGACCCTCAGAGATTGCTGGACTTGCCAGGTTAGTAAGCCTTCCTAATTACCTAGTGATTTTAGCCTGTGCAACGTCGTTATAATTACTATACGCATCTTTGAGAAACCTAGAATTATTGGATTTCAGCCAGTCCATCCCACCTTGGGAAACGCATATTAACCAAATGATATAATCGGTTAGCTTTATGGTCTATCGTACCATGCATCGCGGCATGCGGCCGGTTATATCTTCCAGAAACTAAAAACTATAGTAAAAGTACAATCCACTTATGTAGAAGTAAAAATTGGTGAGCCTCAGGGCACTATTCTTGTAATAAACTGCCAACATCACCAAACACTTGTGAGTTATGATCGCAGACGGCGATGCAATAATATTCATTCCACAGGGTAAAAAAATCGCATCTGCATTTAAGATAGATATAAATACTACACTGGATTATATTTTTAATTGGCTTCATAAGTAAACATCAGTAAAACCCATATTCTGCGTTTTCAAAATTATAAAACTCCAGAAATAAATAAAAAAATTGTAAACAAAAACAACGAAGTCAAAATTGTTAACGATACAAACTTTAAAGGTATAACACTGGATTCCCAATTGGAAAGCTCATATATGCAAAATCAACGGATAAATATCAAAATATCTGTTCTTAACCATATACATATCTTCTAAAAGTATTGTCAAGCAATCTTACTATGGTTTTGTCTATCCTCAGCTAAGGTATGGAATATTTTTTGGGGCAACTCTGTAAAGTACTAATATACATTTATTATGGAGAAAAGATGTGTACATTCAATTTATAACAAAAAAAAAGTGAATCTCTTCGAAACATATTTAAGGACGAGCATTTTTTAACTCTTACCTGTATTTATATATCAGAAATTTGTCAATTTGTTTGTGAATAAACAATACTACGTATAGTAAAAGCACATTTGTAACTGCCATCAAAATATATAATAGCTTGCTTACCTTCAAATATTAAACTACTTGAAGGACTTAGTTCAAAAACTGCCGTAGAAAATAGCTTTTAGGAAGGGCATTTTATGATCTAGGTGAATATTTTCAGTAGTTAAAATTTTAAAGATGTTATTTTGTTTTTGTTCCAAGAATTTGTAAATTATCCTTAATAATAATATGTTTTACTTTGTAGTTTTAATGTTTCTTCAAATTCACACCTATATTGCCTAGCATTAAGCACTTTTGTACAAACAGTTTTACAATAAATTATTTCTGATTTTGATTCTGAACTGATTTTTGAAAAAATAGGATCAAAGGAAACATGAAACAAGTTTATAAAATAACATGTTTAAGTAACCCCCGACACCATACCTAACCTGAGGTAACCTAATTATTTTTTGCAATGTGTACCCTCAGTTTTGCAATCTACATACCATGCCCTTTAATTTTACAACAAACCTAAGTATATTGGAAAACATTAGATTGTTATATCTGATAAATGGCTCGACCGATTACTATATAGTATAGCCTAGCCTGTATACCTACATGTAGTTTAATATCTAATTTTATTTTCTATTTTTAGTTTGTAATACTGATATGGACCTTGTCTGAAATAAAGATAAATTATTAATTATTATTACTATATAACTTTCAGTTTTGCATTCTACACATCATTTTCTTTCATTTGATACGAAACTCCGGTATATTTGGAGACATTCGATTATTCATCCCTTCTTTAACCCCCATATCTTGTAAACTTCTTAAACGATTGTCATAAAACATTTTAAGAACAAACGCCGGAAAACCTGCTTTTAAATAAAAAAAAATTGCATGCAAATCGGTCCACTCGTTTAATAACTACGGTGCCACAGACACATCACCAACTTGAGAACCTCCTACTATGGACCTTCCTCCTCAGGAACCAGTTCATTTGATATCGGGGTAAAACTATCGCCAGGTCGACCTGACGATAGTTTTACCCCTCTTTGACGACCTCTGTGGCGCAGCGGGCGAAGGTCCGCCTGCTACGCAAGAGGTTGCGGGTTCGAATCCCGCCTCGGAACAAATGTCTGTATGACCTGCAGATATTTGTTCAGGGTGTTCTGGATGTTTTCTATATATAATAAAAAATATCTATCTAAGTAGTATAATGTATTAAGTATATCAGTCATCTAGTACCCATAACACAAGCTCTGCTTAGCTTGGGGCTAGGTGATGCTGTGTGAATTGTCCAGCATTATTTATTTATTTATTATAGGTTTCTTTTGCTTCAATGGGTAAATGAATGATTCAACGATATATTACTTTTAAGTGGTAATGACAATATACCTAAAGAAATCAATACAGGATGTTACTCAATTCAAGGGGACAGCAATATATTATAATGCATTAGTAAAGAAATACTTGATATGTGGCAATAGCACTATAACGACGCAATTTGTCTTTACCAAGAACTTACTAAACAAAGGGGTTTTATCATCGTCATGTCAACCGTAGGAAGTCAACAGCTGGACTTAGGCCCTCATGGGTCTTTGTACTGATTATGAGGTGTTGCTGCCATACTTACGACGCTTGGCAGGGTTGGCTACTCCCTTATCCGTGGATGCAGTAACAATCTGCCAAGGGGTGCCACCGGAAGATGGGCAACAGCGTCTATCCGTGTATTAACATCCCGTACTGCGCTCACCAACCCGCCTGCCAAGCGTGGTGAGTATGGCAACTACCCCTCTTGATCAGTACTTGGAGATTCATGAGGAAGGCCTGTGTCCAGCAGTGAACGGTCCTACGGCTGAGGTGATGACTTACATTTAGACTGACATTGATTTTGATTTAATCTGTGTACGTATACTATTAAATATGCAACGTCAAATAATACCGATGCCTAGTACCGAAGTGTGACTAATCGAAATGAGATTTGTAAAGGATGTTCTTTCTCATTCATCGGTCAGTGCCGGGAGTTGGTATTGTAGAGGTAATTTTGATTTGATACAAGCCAGTCCATTTGCGTCAGCCAATTTAAGGTATTTTTTTACCTAACAATTTTACGAGTAAATTATTAAGTGTGACTGCAGCAGAACCTCAAAGACAAATAAGAGATTCGCGTTCACGTCACAGTGGACAGCAGTCCTTCAGAGTCTGGGATGATGATTATTAGGTAATATTAAAAGAAAATGCTGAACAACAAAATTCAAGATAATACTCGTAGCTTTATAAACTTCAGTCTGAAGCTAATGGCTGACTGATCTGAGAGGATGGTAGTAGGTGCTGGACAAGCCTAATCCATCTAACAATGTGCCAGGCACTGCAGCGTCCCGTACAGCATGGTTACCAGCCATACTATAGACTTCTATCACAGCAAGAAGAAAATTTTAATTTGCTGTAGACAAAAGCTTTAAAATCTTAGTGTTACTACAAACTGTTGTTAGCTATAACATATTAACTCGTTGACTGCTGTCGAGTTTTATACATACATACTTTTATCAATGTTTTCCTACTGAACCGTTAAATTAGGTTCGTGATCTAATTTGTTATTTTATAGTGTTTAACCACACTTAGGTAGAACAGGTTAGGTTAGTGATGTGACTTCCTGGTCGAAAGCGTTTGAGTCAATGTCAAGGTAATCTACACGATCAAGGTCTATTTAAATTACAAAAAACCTTCCAGTTCCAGTGTCACACGAGTTTTTCAAATGACTAATAAGAATTCTCGAATGTTTCCTGGATCTTATCCTTAAAGTTACTTGCTTAAACTCCTGATTCCTTTGCGATTGGTCTCTTTCACTAACAATATACTGTGACGCAAATCGTGTTGCGTATTACAAATAAATTCTTGGTAATTACAGCGTTTCATAAAAACCATATTGATTGTGATAACGTCGTCGGTCCATTGGTCAAAAAACTGGCTGGTATGCATCAAAAATTCATTTATTTTTCAAGGCACGGGTTTCGGCAAGGTTTCGGCCGCAGCGAATTCTTTCCTCTTATTGTTGAGGAAAGAACGGATAAGCATTGTTTATTTTTACAACGGTCTAATCGCCGGAAACCTTCGGTTTGATAGCGTACTGAATGAACAGGTTAATATTTGCAACTAGAAATTACGTTATATCTTCTGGCGTATTACCTTTAGCGTATCTTTCGATGTATATACATATATATACTACGCATGTATTTTTCATAATTTTCATGATATGTTGGTTGATTGTATTTTATCAGAGTTAAACATGAATGTGGATGGATATGTGTAATAAATAATGTACTAGTTAACGTGTCTGTACTTTATTGTATAATTGTAACAATTAATGGTAGGGCGGGATCCTCTATGACAGGTATTTCTATACTCAAAAGAGGGTACCCAAACCAATGAAATGTATTTTAGTTTGTTACAGAAATAACGATATTTGTATACATACAGGGAGAGACCAAAGAAAAGTTAGATCGATCGTGTGAAGGATACGAATAAGAAAGGAGTGAGTGTGGATTTGACGTCTGATGGAGGAGAATGGAGAACTTGAGACGATATGTTGACGCGCTGTGTGGGGTTCTGTAGTTAACCACAGATCTGTAAAATTACAGATTTCTAAGACTAAGACAAAGCGAAAGGGTTCCTTGTTTTACTACGGAAACTTAAAATGCCAAAGTTATGACAGAACGCTGAACTCATCATCTCAATTAATATGTCATATCCTCTTCTTATCCTAAGCTCGAAAAGAAGGACATGCCGATCCCACGTCGTATGGTATAAGGTGTTAAAGGACGAGCTTAAAACTTCACCTTATGAAGACTAACGATCTGGGTGAAACTTTTGGTGCCTTCGCTATCATAACCAAAGACGATTTAAATCTTTGATCATCATAACCAATTCATGATAATATCCCGTTTTGAATAGTGAATTATGATATTTACACTCACCCGAAGCGTCGGACCGTTTATGTAGGAATACCCCCTTTTTGTTGGGTTGTTGGCGACCTTGTCCACTTTATCACCATCATCATCGTCTCAGCCGTAGGATGTTCACTGCGGGACGTAGGCCTTCGTCACGGATCTCCGAGTGATCATGAGGTGGTTGTTGCCATACTCACCACTCTCAGCAGGCGGGTTGGCAAGCGCAGTTCGGGATGTTGATACACGGAACTGCTGTCCATCTTCCGGAGGTATCCCTCGGCAGATTCTTACTGCATCCAAGGGCAAGCGAGGAGGGGCAACATTATTCTGCCGGTACTCCATGGCTACGTGTTCACTTACGGTGGGCCATCGTGTCGGTGGCGTTGTGACCGAGGGCCATGTCTGCGTTGCAATGTTATCTATCTGAGGTGACGGACGATTGTCCCCACCTGGGTAAATGGGTAGATTTATAGACTTACCCAAAGCATCAGACAGGACATGAAGGAACACTCCCTTCATGTTCATATGCCCAGGATCGTTGGACCGGTTGGGTTGCTTGGTGGCGCCCTTGTTCACTTACGGCGGGCCATCGTATCGTGTCGGTGGCGTTGTGACCGAGGGCCATGTCTGCGTTGCTGTTCTCTATATCTGTAAGTTGATGGACGATTCTCCCCACCTAGGTACAGCGGTAGATCTATAGACTTACCCAAAGCATCAGACAGGACATGAAGGTACAGTCCCTACATGTTCATATGCCCAGGATCGTTGGACCGGTAGGCGAGCTTGATGGCGTCCTTGCTCAGTTACGGCGGGCCATCGTATCGTGTCGGTGGCGTTGTTGCCGAGGGCCATGTCTGCGTTGCTGTTCTCTATTCCTGTAAGTTGACGGACGATTCTCCCCACCGAGGTACATGGGCGGGTTAATAGACTTACCCAAAGCATCAGACAGGACATGAAGCTACACTCCCTAAATGTTCATATGCCCAGGATCGTTGGACCGGTAGGCGAGCTTGGTGGCGCCCTTGCTCAGTTACGGCGGGCCATCGTATCGTGTCGGTGGCGTTGTTGCCGAGGGCCATGTCTGCGTTGCTATTCTCTATTCCTGTAAGTTGACGGACGATTCTCCCCACCGAGGTACATGGGCGGGTTAATAGACTTACCCAAAGCATCAGACAGGACATGAAGCTACACTCCCTAAATGTTCATATGCCCAGGATCGTTGGACCGGTAGGCGAGCTTGGTGGCGCCCTTGCTCAGTTACGGCGGGCCATCGTATCGTGTCGGTGGCGTTGTTGCCGAGGGCCATGTCTGCGTTGCTACTCTCTATTCCTGTAAGTTGACGGACGATTCTCCCCACCGAGGTACATGGGCGGGTTAATAGACTTACCCAAAGCATCAGACAGGACATGAAGCTACACTCCCTAAATGTTCATATGCCCAGGATCGTTGGACCGGTAGGCGAGCTTGGTGGCGCCCTTGCTCAGTTACGGCGGGCCATCGTATCGTGTCGGTGGCGTTGTTGCCGAGGGCCATGTCTGCGTTGCTGTTCTCTATTCCTGTAAGTTGACGGACGATTCTCCCCACCGAGGTACATGGGCGGGTTAATAGACTTACCCAAAGCATCAGACAGGACATGAAGCTACACTCCCTAAATGTTCATATGCCCAGGATCCTTGGACCGGTAGGCGAGCTTGGTGGCGCCCTTGCTCAGTTACGGCGGGCCATCGTATCGTGTCGGTGGCGTTGTTGCCGAGGGCCATGTCTGCGTTGCTGTTCTCTATTCCTGTAAGTTGACGGACGATTCTCCCCACCTAGGTACATAGGTAGATTCATAGACTTACCCAAAGCATCAGACAGGACATGAAGGAACACTCCCTTCATGTTCATATGCCCAGGATCGTTGGACCGGTTGGGTTGCTTGGTGGCGGCCTTGTTCACTTTCGGTGGGACCATCTCGTCGGTTTCCTCCGTGTCGGTGGCATTATGCCCCAGTGCCATTTCTGCGTTGCTGTTCACAATCTCTGTGAGGTGACGGACGTTGGACGGTGGTGGAACCCCGCCGTGTGAATGGCCGTGGCCCCCTCCGTGGTCTGTGGTAGATAAAAGAAGGTTGTAAATGAAATATAGAACAGAATTGTGACCTCTGTGGCGCAGCGGGCGAACGATCGCCTGCGACCCAAGAGGTTGCGGGTTCGCTTCCCAACTCGGGACAAATGTCTGTACGATCTGCAGATATTTGTTCAGCCAGTAGTCGTCTTTTTATATAACATAATGATTAAATAGTCGATCGTAAAGTATATATCGCAAAAGCTACGTGGAGCAATAGGAAAAAACAATACAATATAAAGTAACTATTCATTACGGAGTTATGTTGGGATGGAACGAATCGATTCTGCTCACGTTGCTAAGCAGATAGCAAGCAATGCGTGACGCAACATTATAAGGCCATTTATGAAATTTATGATAACAAAGATTATAATTTAAGGAAAGTTCGCGAGACATGTGTGAGAATGAATTGGAAATAAATAAAGCCAGGTGCGTGTCGGGCCAAGCGCTCTGTAGGGTTCCGTAGTCCTGTTGTTAGAAGTTGGTGTATGTTTTTAGGATTTAAACTTCAGACCAAAGGGTAAAAACGGGACCCTATTACTAAGACTCCGTTGTCCGTCTGTCTGTCTGTCTGTCTGTCTGTCACCAAGCTGTATCTCATGAACCTTGGTGTCTACTAGATACCTCGGATCTAGACAGCTGAAATTTTCACAGATGATGTATTTCTGTTGCCGCTATAACATAAAAAAAAAACTATTTCCTGGATATTAATAACGGCAAAAGGCAGACGCTTGAAATATTCACAGAATATTAAGTTGTATATTCACTTTAAAAATAAATAATTAATTTTACTTACCATCATATTTCATCATCACCACCGTCAACTAATTTAACCACTAAAATTTTAATAATTACTTCATCGTATTCTAATCATAATCGAACTGCGCTCGCCAACCCGCTTGCCAAGCGTGGTGAGTATGGCAACAACCCCTCATGATCTGTACTTGTATCTTCAAGTCCATGAGGGAGGCCCTTGTCCAGCAGTGGACGTCCTACGGCTGTGATGATGATGATGATGATGACGATCCTAATTTCTTAATGAATTACCGTGTGTATATCAAATGTATCAAAAGAAAGGGCTTCAAAAGCGTTGTATTTTATTTTTAGTTGTAGAACTTTTTGTGAAAGATTCATCCGGGGAAGTACTACCACCATACCTATATCTGCCGCCAAGCAGTAATGTCTTCATTCCTGTGTTCCGGTTTGAGGGGCAAGGGGGCCGGAGAAATTACGGGCACATGAGACCTTACAACTCTGTCTGTGATTCATGTGGAGTAGTAGAGGATGTCCAACATCTACTAGAGGAGTGCGTGCGCTTCCAACAGGAAAGACAGTCACTTGTGATGGCTTTCGGACTGAACAGTCTTGACACAGGAATTTTTCACAACGTTTTAGCACACCCTACATCTGAATCAGCTGTTGAGCTGTTCAGAGCCGTGACTCATCACAAGTAGTACACACTACCTACCTAATAAGTAATTTATTATTCGTTAAAAATTGTCTTTTTTATTTTTATTTAATTGTAGTAATTATTCTCTTATTGTTGGCTTATTTCCTTTTTTTATTGGTGCAGGTAATGTTATAAAATCATTGTAAATACGATAGGCATGTTGTTAAATAAAGGTCCTTATAAAAAAAAAAAAAAAACTGTCTCAAGGTGACGGGCGCAATGCAATGCAGTGTTGGTCACGTGCTTAGTGAACGTGATCACCGCGGCATTGCAAATCGTTTTAGGTAGAGGTTACCGCTTAACATCAGGTGGGCCTTCTGCTTGTCTCGTCATTTAGTAGTATAAAGAAAAAAAATCGGACTGATTTCTTTGCAGGACCCCTAAAGTAGTGTACTTATGTGTAGTTTCCGCACACCTACGTTGACATAAACAAAGTACCGGCCTCCCTATTTGAATGAGAAACACGGCTAAACCCTCGAGAGCACACGGTTCAACGACTATCCAGTTCACGTAGTATCACAAATGCTTTGATGTAGCATGCATTGAATACGGGAGTACCCACCGGAATTAACTGAACGGGTTTCTGACAAAGCAGAAGATTATGAAGTACACATTTCTATCCACTGCATTTAATATTCACCTCTCTTCATAGCCTTAGGTTTGCTGTAAGAAAACTCTTTTAGGGTTAAGCTCGCCTTTGTACATAACTAATAAGTATACAATGTTTTTTAAGTTATTTCTTTGTGTACGTACAATAAAGAATTTAAGAAGTTTAGTAAAGGTGTACCTATGTGAAAATTCATAAACATGCGTGTATTTTGACAAGAATACACACATTTTAGTTATTTTTATATTTATAGCTTAACCTCCGTAGTCGGTTTCAGTTTTTTAAACGTTTCTACTTGTATTCTCACTAGAAGCAGTCTATTTAACTTAAGGTTTTAGCTTCGTAAGTTTATAAATTACCTAATTAGCCGCGTAGTGCCCGTTTCCGTGGAATCATCATCATCATTTCAGCCGTAAACGTCCACTACTGAACTAAGGCCTCCCTCATGGATCTCCATGAGGGGTAGTTGCCATACTCACCACGCTTGGCAGGCGGGTTGGTGAGCGCAGTACGGGATGTTGATATACGGAAAGACGCAGCTGTCCATCTTCCGGAGGTGTCCCTTAGCAGGCTCTTACTGCATCCACGGGTAGGAGAGGAGGGGTAACATTCTACTGCCGGCACCCCACGGCAGTTTCCGTGGAATACGGGGATAAAATATAGTGTGCTACTCGCTGATGATGTAGCTTTCCATTGGTGAAGGAACTTTTAAAGAAATTTAGTGGGTTTAGGTGTGAGAGCGTAAAAAGAAACCCAGTCGCATTTATTAATATTAAAGTATTATGTTTTTACGAGGTTACACCTACCAAGCTTTGATAGATATCAGTTAAACAACACTGTTTAAGAGTAAACGTGAGATTATCATAGCTATACTATTTGACTATCTGACTGAATTAAACTGATAATTCTTGCATCATGATAATCTCCTATCTCAATAATATTGTTTTGAAAATTTGTTTGTATGGATGTTTGTTACATCTTCAAGCAAAAGCTACCGAGCAGATCAACCAAAATTAACACATAGGCTTTCACATGTCTAATGCCAAACGAACTTAAGTTTAAGTCGCGCAATTGACGTTCAACTGAAATCACTGACTGAATTTTTCGACGCCACGTGTGGCACAAACAGGACTTTGTATGAATCCGAATGCAGCGTAAATTTCGCGACTTAAAAAAATACGCTCGATTATCTGCAGCGCGTTTGTCTGAAGCCTCTGCCTAATGCCATTATTTACTTAATGAATGATGAAAAGTTCCGACAGCGACGTTCGACTCCGAGTGGTAGTTGCAATTGTAGAGTGGATTAGAGATTCTGAGTGTGCTTTTATGCGATAATGTTTAGGTACCGGCACTTAACATACTTGAGGAAACGTGGACTGTATGTACATCCAACCTCTATGACGTCAGTCTTATTACTATGAATGGTAATATCTACTGCTATAAGGCATAAACAACGCTTCTGTTGTTTTTAATTTAAGTCAATATATATAAATAGTGCTGCACATATCAACATCCTATCACAAGGATGTTGATTTAATAATGTCCTTAGAAAAAAAAATGAAGTTTTTACGTTTTTAATTTAAAAAGTTAAGTTTAATTCATATCTAAGAATACTTTCAATGATTGAAATGGAAATAAGAATACACTCCGTTTAAAACCATTATCCAAATCGTTTTAGGAGTTTGGGAGCTATGGTGCCACAGACAGACAAATAGATAAACATGTTGCACTACAACACTCCTATTTATGCGTCAGGGGATTAAAAATATAATGGGACGCGCTTGTCTAGATCGATGCTTTTTGAAGGAACAGACCAATGTAGCTTAGAAGCATCGAAATGTCTGGAAAACGAACTGCACGTTTATGTCTTAGAGCAGGAAATTCAGTATGCATAGTCATAATACTGACGTCATAAAGTAGCATACAATTCACCGTCATAAAGCAAACGTACCATGAAACAGGAACAAGCCGACAATATTGAGCAGCAAGCCGAGCGATCCGACGGCCACCAACAGCTCCGCGTCGTGAATCTTCTCAACTTCGATGAATCTCTTCACAGCCTCGACGGATATGCTGAAGCAGAGAGCGACCAGGAACACGGCGTTCACTAACGCACCTAGCACTTCCGCTCTGGCCCATCCGAATGTGTTCTTTGACCATTTCTTTGGTGACATCTGTTGAAACAAGGAACATTCGTAAAAACATGAAACCTAACTGCGGGTTTCTATTAGGGTCAGGTAGTTAAGCCTTGGGGCACTCCAGCAGACACCAATCAAATGGTTAGTTTCATACGTTTGTTTTCCTTAGGTTAAAGAAACTTTTTTTGCAATAAAGATTTCGACTTTGACTTTGTAGAACTTCTAGAGACCTACCATTTCGTTTCTCTTAGTCTTGATTAATCCCACGTAGATTAAATTTTACCTTTTAGTTCAAATTTATTATATTTATTACCTATTGGCATTAAATTTGGTTTTGAAATAAAGAGCAAGATTCATTGATTAAAATAAAAAAAAAATGTTTTAATTATTTTTATATGATATTTTACACCAGGCCCAGAAAATGGTTTCAGAAATTTTCTAGAAATGGCAACAAAATATATCTAAACAAGTTATTACCTTTTGATACACTACGATAGGTTTAATTTAAAAAAAAATAACCAAGTGCGATTACCTACAATATGGCGCCAGAAATCGGCCATTTGTTTTTTTTTTATTTAATTACCTATCTAAGGACATGGGGTTTCTGAGGCGAATCTAACGATGCCTTAACTGTCGCAATCCATCTAGCCGTTTGGAAGATACGTGGATATAAAGAAATTTCCAAACAAACCAAGAAAACAACACCCTGTCATGGCAGTCGGGTAAAAGTAAGGTACTTTACGACAATTATTAATCTATTTCACTTTCAAAATTAACGTGAGATATATTCATTTTGTAAAAACGGGAATTACTCACGTAGTATTGTAACGTCGAAGTTTATTCCGTGTCGTGTCGGCCCCACGCGCGGCCGGGCATTCAATCCCGTGATGATGATTTTCGAAACGTGTCGGAACAATCTACGACGTTACAATACTACGTGAGTAATTCCCGTTTTTACAAACCGAATTATTAATCTCTACATAGTATAAATTGAAGTCGTTTTCCGCGTCTGTCTGTTTGGCCTTCTCCGCCTAAATCACGCAACGGATTTTGATGCGTTTTTCACCGATGGATAGTGTTTCAAGAGAAAGGTTAGATGTAAAATTCATTGTGGTTGGTAGAAGTTGTTGGAAAAATTCATGCCGATTGGAAGTTGTTTTGGCGTGCGAGGCGTAAACCATTGAAGGCTAGGTTATGTGTTAATGAATTGTTCCTCTTAAAATGGGCTACAAAATAGTCCGGAACGGCATGTCTGCCTTTAATGGATACCTCATAGTAGATACTTAATTTTGATTAAAACATAAACATTTTGAGTATTCTATAGAACATATTTTCCATTTAAACTACATAAGTTTACTTATAATCTTACGAGTTATAGCGAAATTTAAACAACCGCGCGACAAAACATTTTCGACAGACGGGGTTGGTGACAAATATTTACACGTGTACGTACATTTTATACAATGTTTAGAGCTGTTTTTCTATAAGATTTTTTAACTCTTCATACAAGATCATAATTGGTTCATGGTTCATCCGTACACCTGTGCGAAGCAGGGGCGGGTCGCTGGTATTTATATAAATATAATGAGCATTCACGTAAGTATCAGACGAAGGTGATCTTACAACCTAATCTGAGTCATGTTTTATTCTACGAATATTGAATTCATGCCGCTTCGAAATCAGCGATTTGTAAAACGTGATAACATAACCAATGATTGCATGACTCATTGGTACAGGGATTTCTCGCTACGAGATACCAATCAATATGCTATAGAATACATACTTTAGCTTTGTCTTTTATGTGTCATGTTTTCTCAAAAAGTCAATTTTCCAGCAGAATAACATGAGGCAAATCCAGGTACGTTTACTATGAATATTCATTGACTTCCTAAATAGTGTTGCGCCGTGCGCAAGCGCAGACTAGTACGTTAGCGAAAGATCCAGAAAGGACCGGTGTTTACGTATCAACCAGTCGAAAATACTTTGTGAATGTAATGTGAAGATGTCGTAGGAGTGTCTTAATAAATAAATAAATAAAAGATCTCTCGACCAGTCAAAGGTCACTTCTATTTTACAAGCTTTTATTTAGCTTGCCCTGTATGTATGTATGTATGTATGTATTATTTCAATTTTATGTTTTAATCTAATTAACTACAATATTTTTTGCATGAATCATTTTAATTATTTTTGCCAATTATCTAATTATTTACTAATACTCTATTATATTTGTATCAACAGTGTCTCAAGATTGTGTCTGAAAATTAATAAATAAATAAAAAATAATGCTGGACAAATCACACAGCATCATCTAGCCCCAAGCTAAGCCAAGCAGAGCTTGTGTTATGGGTTTTAGATGACTGATATACTTAATACATTATGCCAACTGTGTTACCGTACCTTCATAATGGATAACGATATTTGCCAACAAATGAACGAATTTAATATTGCCTCTTCATACGAATGCTACCCACACGAGTGTATCAAGCAATAGGACAATAAATTTTTATCTAAATATTCTTACTCAAAACATTAGAAGTGTCTACAAAATAAATGTATTTAAGTATTTGATTAACTGTATTAGGTAATCGTGCTATGTCCAGCGTTATTTATTATGTTTATGTTTTTTGGGAAATGGTATCTAGAAGTGATAAAAAGTCGAATATTATTTTTTTCTTTTCTGTGTGCTATCTTTAAAGCGTTGAGGATTTTTTCTAAACAACGACAATGTCTGATAGGAGTTAATCAAATGCTATAAGATTAGATTATGATAGCCTACAGCTAAACATAGTCCATTTCCACTGGGTTACTATTGCTTTGTGGTAGTTTATTGTATACCGACGCAGCAACACATAACATCCTTAACGCATTCGACTCCACCACACTTTTCTCATTCCAACATACATCCTACCACAGAACCCACTACTAGGGTAATCGGTATCGTACGTGCGCTAAGAAAGTTAGACATTGGTCTGCAACCTTTTTAAGTTTTCACTCTGTTTGGTGTATCTGAATTTAAAGGCAAATCATACTTTCTGAAGTTTGTTATTTTTATAGTGTAAGTGTGCCACACTTATGTAGAACATTTTCAAAGAAAATAATAACCTAAAATAAAACCTGAAAATAAAAAAACGAACCGTAAAAAGGAACCGTAAATTTTTTGATAAGGTTATTAATTTCTTTGAAAATCTTCTACCTAAGTGTGGTTAAATACTATAAAAATAACAAACTATAGAATAAGCTATAGCGACATCTCTACTCATTGCTACTGAATGCAACTTCAGACAATGAACAGGAGAACTCTTGTAATTAGTTACCTGTAGATGGCGCTCTTCGGCTGCTCAAACCGACATCACCTTATCAAGAATTTCAGCGGGTCCCGACATGGGTTCTGTAGCTTAGCGGTCAAAGCACTTCGATTTGACGCACGTGGGTCGAATCCCACCGGAATCGTAAAATTTTTGATAAGGTTATTCATTTCTTTTAAAATACTTTCTGAATACAAATGCTTGAGCTTGAGCGAAATATGCCAAAATTGCTATAAGTTCTTTCATTACTATTTTTAAGGAGTTCCTTCGATTCCTCACGGATCTCGTCATCAGAACTAAGTTTGGAGAAAAACAGGACAAAATTCAAAGTGTAGGTATTCGAACTCAAAAATATTTCTCCAAATGGGTTTATAAACAACGGAGTTCTGAGGTAACGAATATTTAAGAAAATAAAACTACAGACGACTTGAGGACCTCGTTTATCTTATTTGTTCATTAATCTGAAAAATCATGCATTCAAAATGTCGCGTGACGTCACGAACTGCAGCTGTTAAGAGCAAATCATGATATCACTTTGCGCTATCTCAGTATTTGTTTTGTTCAATTTACAAAACTCTTAAAAAATAGACGTACTTATGACGTCTATTTTTTATTAACTTACTAACGCGACGCACGGGTTAAATGTAATTTGGATTTTCATACCCTGACATACACCATGTATATTGAATATGTTTAGACACAGCAATTGATAACATCCTTACCCTTTTGACTGATAGACTTGTGACGACAAGTGAGTTGTGTTATGTCTCACAGCATGAGAAAATTTATTAAAGGATACTCAGACTGGCTACCTACCATGATTCCATTATGACAGTCAATAGAACCTTGATTTTCTGATTGAAAATATTTTTTATAAAATAATTAAACAAATCAATTTTCCATACTAGAAATCAATGAAACAGAATACGTAGATGACCAATATAATATCATAGTGAAAGTGAAAAAATAAAAGTCAAAATAAAAAATAAAGCTAAGCTATCAGATAAAACCAAGAAACTCATATTAGAAAGAGAAAAAGTACAAATACAAACCGTAGAATAAAGGAATTTCGATAGAAGAGTTAAACGTAGCATAAGACATACGAAACACAAATTTACAAGTAATTCAAACTGCTATCGATAAGCACACATCCCTTAGAAATGCTAAGCAGGGAATATCTAAAGGTAAGTACTGGATCAACTGTCTCCAAGACGGTACTAAGCATACTAAGCATCGGGTTAGTCCCGACCCGCATAACAGCAGTGGAAAAATATTAGAAATCTGTACCCATTTCTATCTTATACACAGATAACAATGACTCTTTGGACTCACTACCTTAAGCCCGAAAGTATCCCTTTTATAACAGGAAAAGAAGTTCATGACGTATTAAAATCTTTAAAATATAACAGAAGCCCAGGAGAAGACGGAATCACATCCGAAGCTTTAAGGTACCCCAGTAATACTTCCTCATATAACTAATCTTTATAACAGCATATTGCAAACTGGTCGTTTTCCTAGGCAATTATGCCACTCCAACATTGTCCTTCTTCATAAGAAAGGGGACAAAAGCAACTTAAGTAACCTATCGTCCAATCAGCTTAGTATCACATATTTATAAGACTTTCATCAGTGATACAGAACCGCATTAGTAGCTTCCTAGACCAACAACAGTCGCCTTAACAAGCCGGTTTTCGTCCATCATTTCCTACAATAGATCATTACAATTCTACACACACTAAATCAAATCATCGAAAAATATACCGAACATAATAAACCTCTACACATAGCCTAGTTTGTGGACTACATAAAGGCCTTTGATAGCCTTAAGAAGCACTTCGCAATTTTTAGATCTCTGCAAAACCAGAATGTAGAAAAAACATAAATAAATCTCCTTAAAATAATATATAAACAAAGCACAGCGAATATTAAACTTCATTCAACAAAGGGCATTGACGTCGGTGGCAAACGCCTTACTAACTTGCGCTTTGCAGATGATATTGCTCTTTTTGTCCCTACAGCACATGAACTCCAACAAATGCTCTAAGAACTGAGCACAGCAAGTCTTGAGGTTGGACTTCAAATGAACCGGTCGAAGACGCAAATGATGTCAAACAGCACGAGACGTAGGGTCGTAGTAGATGGGCAGGTGATACAGTACGTCGACGAGTACACCTACTTGGGCCAGTTAGTTAGCTTTGACAACAGGCAAGATCGAGAACTGCTGGTCCATGAAGGAATACCTGAAAGGCGATCTTCCAATAACACTTAAGCGCCAACGTACATCCTGCCCGTCCTTACTTACGGTGCGCAGATATGGTCTTTGACTGAGGCACAGAAGCCCGAGCTCAAAATTTGTCAAAAGGCGATGGAGCGTAGCATTCTCGGCTTTAAACGGACCGACCGAGTCCCTCCCTAACACCATTCTACGCTCCCTTACTGGTATTGCTGACGTGGGATACAGAACCGCAAGGTTAAAGTGGGATTGGGCGGGCCACGTTAGTAGAATGAAACCGGAAAAATGGGCACTTATAACTATGAATGGCAACCAGGAGACGGTAGGCGTCATAGGGGCAGACCGAGGAAGCGATGGCGGGACGATCTCGACATATTTGACGGAGATTGGTGGAAGATCTCTTGAGAAAGGGATGACTGGAGAGATTTGGGGGAGACCTTTGCCCAGCAGTGGGACGATACAGGTTAAAGAATACAAAAACAAATAATTCTTGACATTGCACACAATGCACCATCTGGCCCCCAAGTAAGAAGACTTAGTGTTATGGTTAAAAGATAGTTGATAGAATACTTAGATACACTTTTTCGTAAACACATGCTTATTATTGTACATTGAAAAATACCCAGACCAAGAACCAATTACAGCAGAGAAACTGCAATTATTTGTCTTGCAGTGGAAACTGAACCTGCCACCTCCTGCATCTCTCTTTTATATGAGACAAATTTTACTAACTAGTACTTAGTAACACAAGGCCCACAGCTTGTGAGACCACTGTTAAATCTTAAAAATCAGTGGATGCTAGGGTGTATAAGCAAAGCTATTTACTCACTTTAACTGATAAGAATGCTATAATAAGTGCTGCTACATCGCTCAGCATGTGAAACGAGTCTGCAACAAGAGCCATGGAGTTGGTGATGTATCCCACAATGAGTTCCACAAAGAAGAAGCTTCCTGTGAGCCATAACATGGAGAGCAGCCGGCATTTCTTCCCTGTGTAGCGTCCCATGTTTTCTGTTAACAAAACAATATCTTAGTTTTATTATATATAGGATAGAAGGATTATATACAATTATAAAATAGTCCTGTATGAATTACTGAATGAATTATTTTATTTGCTTAAATTTAGGTAGATTTACAGATGGGCATAAATAACTGTACTCAGAAATGCCTGAGACTTTCGCAGTGATGGTGTTGTTCGGCTTTTGTTTGGAGCCCTAGTGAGAACCAAGCTTGAGGTAAGTTGCTGAGTCTGGAAACCCTTTCGAAAGTACATACGCTCTGTTACTGGAGAAGGTTCATAAGGCGTTTTTTAGGTTTATGTACAAAAAATTTTTTAGATTTTATAGTTTCTGCTAGGCTGTCTTGGCTACAACCCATACAAACTAGGAGAGTGTACAACCAGACTGCTTTGTGCTGTGTTTTGCAGAAAGATTGATGCCCCTTATCTACATAATTTATTATTTCTTTTCCATCTACTAAATAATTATCTTCAGAATAGAAGGCATAGACTTTTTTTTATGCCCTATAGCCAAACCGTAGCCCGCGCCAATTCTTCTCTGCCTGTACCCTCGCCACCCTGAATAAACTTCTTGACCAGAATAGACTATAAGAATAATATAGAATAGAAAAGACTGATATTTTTGACTGATGAGTGGAAGAAATTTATGTTGGTACGCACAAGGTTTTCGGAGATTGAAGAATGAATGTATGATTTTTATCTGTAGGTTCTTGTTATTATCATTTGCGAATTCTATTTGATATTTTTATCTTATTTGTAAATACTGTTTCAAATGTATTTATTTTTTTTAGTTAGACTATTATGTAATTTTTTTTTATATTTATTACTTCACTTTAGCTACTGAATTTGTATGACACTTGTAAAGTACAACAGTGTGGATTGATGAGTAACTGATGTTTAAGAGAGCATTCAAGCAGAGAAAGATAAGACAAAAGATCCCTACAAAATTAATTGTGATAGATGACACATACATTTCCTTAAAAGAGATGCTACAACTGAAGCTTTGCAATGCTTTGAAAAAAAGTGAAAGCCTTTAAATCTAATAAATGATTTATACAACTAAAGCAACTGGCATTCATGGTGGAATGCTGTTTGGCCTGGGGCATTGCTGGAAGGCTTGCCCAGCACCTATACAATTCTCCCAGCATAGGTGGCTATTAGTCAGAGCAAAGAACCGGTTAATAAATGTAAAGCTAACTAAACTGCCAGTTTTATCCAGTAAGACAAAAAACTGGCATAATTAATTAAAATCCTTGTCTTTACAGGAAACAAAGGATGTGCATGGTATCCTAATCATAAATGTTGCATAATTACTTAAGTTGTTGTTAATGAAGTACCTATATAGTACCTACTTTGTTAACTATAGCTTAATGCTTTGTTTCTTTGATATTTTCGTTTCAAGGAAAACACACGAAGTTAGTGTAGCCAATAAGTAATAAGATTAGCGTTGTTGCTGATATTGCTGAGTTTATTAAAAATAATTTGGGTCGAAAACTGTTTACTAAATTTAGTAGAATTGTGCATTAGCATTCTGCCTAAGCCATGTTCCCCATCTTAAATTGGTTAAAGTAATGGCACACACTATTTAAAATAGGAAACAATACTGAATGTTGCTCTATCACATTACAAAATAGAATTCATATTTTAATGCCAACAAACTAGGTAGATCCACACTAGTCTGAGCCTGCTTTGTGGAAGGCCTTAAGTAATAACTTTATTTATCTGCAAGGAAAATGTAGATGTTTAGCCCCAATTAACTTACCAAAATCGTAGCCAATAAATGTATCTTGAAACTATAAGAAGCTTGCAATGATGTTGTAATATTATATAGTTAAACTTAAACTTAACTTACACGTTGAAGAATTTCCAATAAGACAGCACTAGCAGTAGCTATCCAGACTCCTGTGTGTCAGCAAATTTGCGATTCATGCACACTCATTTCACAACAATTAAGTATAGCTCTACACTACTTTATATCCAGACCGAACCATGCGCAAACACAGAAAAACACTATTACTTGATAAGGTAAACATCTAACAATCGCACATTCTATGAAAACAATTCCTCAGAAATAATTTAGTAAAGCCCAATTTCCAAGTATTTTCGGGCGGAAAATGTCTTTTTTTAGTAATAGAAATATACTTTGTACAAAGGATTTAGATTTTTTTTTCGTAAATTATAATATAAACGCAACGTTTGGAAATGTTTTACGAATAAAAGAAATCTAAATACAAAATTTTAATGATTCCGATTACAGGACTGTCTGGGACTGTCGAATGCAGAATGAATCACTTCTTCTTACAAGACAACACGCAAGAATTACGAATGAATGAAAGAAAATTCGACGAATCAATCTGTCAAGTAACTGTCACCGTCGTCAGTGACGGAAATCTCCTAAGAATGCTGCTAACGAAGCCACAAATAAAGAAGTAGAATAAGGAATTTTTTTTTTAACTGACCGTGAAATAATGGGCCGTTTTCAGTAAAAAACAAAAAAGTGTTTCCTACTAAACTTAACAGATGGAGCTGGCAAGCGGAGAAAGCAAGTTTGTGATTAATCACAATTGCTGTCATTGTCTAATTGTGTTTCCTACCAGTTAAATAAAACTAACACCATCTATAATGGTTCGAGGGAACTATTTTTGAAGGTTTTACTTTTTAATGAAAATACCTCATTAGTGCTTGACTAGAGCTTGACTTTGACTTAAGCCAAAAAATAATAAGAAGAAAAAGAGCTCGACTTGGAATTAAAAGCCTTAGACGAGATAATAACATGGACTACTCATCGACGGACCTTCCCCTCTGTCAATCCTATTCGCCAAAAATCTAACGGGTTTCCCAGTCACAGAATCGCTTTAGCAGTGTGATAAGCTCTTGGGAAAATGCCTGTTTGTGCTGTTAGTGGATGCAAAAAGAAATCCAATACCTCAAATCTACAAAAAGATGGAATAGCATTTCATCTGTGAGTATAATTTTGTTGAAATAGTAACCAATTTCGTAGATTTACAAAAGTTTTTCGTTATTTGAGATCGAGAACATTGAATAAAAATTATTCGATTGAAGAAAAATCGAGACTAGTTTGAGGAATGAGATTTTTCCTTTAATCACTTCTAAATGCTTTCCATCGATATCGATGAAACAATTTTGTTACGTATTAATGAGCCGTTTTCAGTGAAAAATAAAAAAGTGTTTTCTACTAAACCAAACAGATGGAGCTGTTAAGCGGAGAAAACACGTATGTGATTGATTACAAATGCTGTCATTGTCAAATTGTGTTTCTTTCCATTAAATGAATACTAACGCCATCTATAACGTTTGAGGGAACTATTTTTGAAATTTTTACTTTTTAATGAAAACGCCTCATTACGTAACGAAATCGTTATACGTTAGACTTTTTTAAACTTTCGCGATCACAACACATTATTACTATGTACCTATATTGGATTATCGGGTATTCGCGAAAATTGGTACACATGGGTAGACACACCAATACGTTAAAATCTAAAGCCACGTGTGCCTAATAGTTTCTTAAGGTCTTATATCAAATATATATTTTTAAAAAATAATACTTTTTATCAGTTGTCACTCTAACTTTGTACATGCTGTGACATCCTGTAATTACGGGAGCACCAGGCTATTAACATTTTGTCCTAATATTATGTATATTATGTGTAACCCTGTGTTGGATGTACTATTAAATAAATAAATCAGTCTTTATCTAATATCTCTCTTTAACAATAATTTATATCAGAGGCATAAAGCCACACAAAATTGTAGCTCATGTAAAATATACAATAAAGTTATTGTGAGTCTTAGAAAATAAATAAATAATTAATGTTCTAAACGGTTTTCCCGCTAAGAGAAATACTAAAAATAGATGAAGTCGTACCACTTGCCGAAAAAACACCTAAAATCTTCAGAGGACCACCTCTAAGTTTTAAGGTTTTTTTTTTTTTTAATTCCACATAATGGTAACAAATTAATGTGCTCACCTGAGCACATATTTTGTTCTTTTTATGTAAAATTATTTTTCTCCAACATTTCGAATTGCGATATTTCTGAAATAGTGACATATTGTGTTCCTTATTACGTACATGAGCTACAATTTTGTGACACATATTTTTATTATTAATTTACCGTTTACAAGAGAAATAAAAAAACACGATAATTTTGACGATAGACCATGAATATTTTTTTTTGTACAAGTGGGATTTGTAGGAATTTTGTTTGACGACCTCTGTGGCGCAGCGAGCGAAGGTTTCCTTCGACGCAAGAGGTTGCAAGTTCGATTCCCGCCTCGGAACAAATGTCTCGATGGTCATCTGTGGTCTTTTTTATCACATTTATTTATTTATTTATTTATTCAATTAGCACGGTTTACACCAATTACACTAATTAATCACATTAATTAAAATACTTAAAAATTTAAAATATAATAATTAATTAACACAGCATTACAAAAGTGAAAGGGTAGAATCAGAATTATCCTCATAATAAAATTATATAAAATAAATAGGCATAAAATGTCAAGTTCAATCCATTAATTTATCATCTAAATAACATAAGATTAGAATTATATCCTCGTAACGCCCAAGGTGAAAATCGCATGTGAGAAAGTGCGACCCAATGTCTTTATCTGAGTGCTAAATAAATATAGTGCTTACTGCCCAAGACAAAATGAACTGATTTGAAAGAGTTCTAATAAACTTATAGCAAAATCTTTTTTTGCCATATATAGTAAGATCTCTCTGAACTAGTTTTTGCTATCACAGACACGATTTTTTTTGTTCTCCTGCGATGCCATTGGGTCGTTCTTACATAATTACGTACATATTATTTGTCTTCACATGACGACATTGGGTCTAAGTAAATAAAAAAATACATAAAATCCACAATTTTATTTTGACGTTAATCTTGAAAAAATAACAGCAAACTTAAAAATCAATTCTGGATATAACAATAATCTTAACTACTTATGAAATAAAAAATAAAAAAATATTAAACTTAAAAATCCGACTTCTGGTTGTCACAAAAACCTTAATTTCTTAATAAACATATATCTTGTTCTAATCAGCATCATCTTTCTAGCCGTAAAACGTCCACGAATACAGGCCTCCCTCATGTAATACAGGTCTCCATGAAGGTAGTTGCCATACTCACCACGCTTGGCAGGCGGGTTGGCGAGCGCAGTACGGGATGTTAATATATGGAAAGATGCTGCTGCCCATCTGCCACATGTGCACATGTGCCAGTAAAAGCGGGACGCTGTATTCCTCTACTTGTGGCTGGAATTATTTCGTGGTAGGAGATTGGAGATTCATTTGCAGAGGGCTAGATATCTCTTTCATCAGGCGCATCATCAGTGAGGGTTAAAGTGCCTTGCTGTGTTCCGCTAACTACGTCTTCTTCTTGGGGTGTTTCCTCATCTGATGTTTCTGAATCACTCGAATAAGATAGCTGTAGCGTAAAAGTTAGATCACGGTCATCTTCTTCATCGCTGGGGTTGAATAATTCTTCTTCAGAATTATTTAGGATGTCTAAAACGTCATCTTCCCGTAAAACTGTAAAAAAAGTAAATATTCATAATAAATGTTTAAAATTTAAAGTTACCCGTGACAATTTTTTCTTTCAAGCTAAGCTTTCAAAATAAACCGAATCAAAATCGGTCTATTCAGCTTTAATAATCAACAGATACGGTGTTTTTTTAAAGCAACCATAATACCTTATTAAAAAAACAAAAACCGTTCTGTGTAAAAGCTTATCATTATAAACCCATTGGTATCATATGATACCAAATAAAAAATATCTACAAATGCTATTATCGCCCATTGTAATCGCCTGAGAACATATTTCTTGCAACAGATATTTTTTTTTTTATTTCATAGTATTTCCAAAACGAATATAGTATTTCTATAGAATAACATATTTTTATCGCCATACTAAACGATTTGTAGTTAAAAACTAGGGATTAATTAGATAAATATAGATTTAAACTCACCCCGTCGACGCCTGCGTTCCATGGCCGCTGGTTTCACTCGCAAAAGAGACTGATCCGTGGTTGGTAGTTTACTTGCTTGCTATGTCTAATGTCAAAAGCAAATCAACAAATCACTAACGACTTAAATCAAAACCAAAACGCGCGAAATTTTGGATCTGTGAGTAAAAAACATATTTGTTATCGGTTGATGCCAGTGGGCGGTAATTATGGTGACTTGTTTTTTGTTACCGGGTCGGACCGCATAGGAGTATTTTGGGTTCAGGTGATAACATTGGGTCTTACGAGGATATTGGAATTAAAACAAAAAACAACATATAAAATAAAAACAAATCTATAAATCACGGTCAAACAAATATTAAAGTCAAAATAAAAACAATTTACAATCATATTACATTAAATGAATTTTATACCGCCTCACAGTACCTAAGGCTAATACAAATCAATTTCGACCATTCCTCCGAAAATACATCACAATCTGGGTATGCCTCGAGGAGTTGGTTGAGGGCAGTGAGGGTCCTAGGTATGGGAGAAGCAGCACGCGCGACAGATCGACTCTTGGGTGGAAAAAAGAGGTTGTGCTTTCTGCCACGCAGATATTTATTAGGAACAAAGAGCAGAAGTGACTCATTAAGCAGATCTGGTGCGTCAATTTTACCACGGAAAATTTTCAATATGGTGGTTATCTGATCCAGTGCTCTTCTAGTTTTTAGAGAGTTATATCCAAGGCATCCCTGTAGGTACTTAGTCGGATACAAGAAGGGATAATATCCTAGCTTGCGTTTGTGCAGATATCTTAGAAAGGCTTTTTGAACCTTTTCTAAGAGCAGTGTGTAGGTGACTTCGTGAGGATTCCAAACGCTTGAACTAGACTCTAACTTACTCCTGACTAGAGCACCGAAGAGAAGTCTCATAACGCGCTCGCTCTCAAAATCACGGGCATTTCTCAAGACGAAACCAAGTCTCTGGAATGATTCCTTGGCGACTACATTTATGTGATCATGGAACGTAAGCCTTTGATCGAACGTGACACCCAAATCCTTCATAGCAGTTAATCGATTTATCGCATTACCGTGAATATTGTAACTGAAGTATATTGGATGTCTCATTCGACCAAAGGTTATTACGGAGCATTTAGCGGGATTAAACTCCATTTTGTTATTTATGCCCCATTGATACACGGCATCGATGTCTAGCTGTAGTGCCAGACAATCCTCCAGTGAATCAACGCTAACATATAGTTTTAAATCATCTGCGTAAAGGAGGCAGTTAGCAAACGATAGATGAGAAGGTAGGTCATTCACCATAATTAGAAAAAGCAAAGGTCCTAAAACTGAACCTTGGCTGACTCCGGAGCGCGTGTGATAAGGTCTAGATTCATAGATTCCGAGCCTGACAAACTGTTGGCGATCGCGTAGATAGTCAGCGAGGATGCGAAGCAGATGTGGCGCAAAGCCTATGTCTCTTAGTTTTTCCAACAGTATGTCATTGTTGACCCTATCAAACGCTTTCCGGAAGTCGAAATAGAGCACATCAACTTGCCGCCCGCGGTCAAGGTGAGCAGAAATAAACTCAGTCAGAGTAAGTAAGTTGCTATTAACTGACCTCTTGGACCTGAATCCATGCTGAGCATTACACAAATATTTTTCAACTTGGCTATAAATGAGTTTATGGACAACATTTTCAAAAATCTTAGCAGGAGAAGATAAAATTGCTATTGGTCTATATTCCTCCACAGACAATTTGTTAGAAGTCTTGGGTATAGGAGTCACTCTTGAGATTTTCCACTGAGGTGGATATATACCTGTACTCAGGGCTAAATTAAAAATGTGGTAAAGTGGTAATACAAAAGAGCGTTTCATCTGTTTGAATATATTTGAAGGAATGCTATCTGGTCCTATGGAACTACTAGGTTTCAGTTTTGTAATACCATTTTTAATATCGGTAGGTGTGAAGTGAAAGATATTGACATAATTACTATTACTGCCAATGTCAGGCCCATTGAGATGGTCAATATCTAGCTGTGGCACGTCCGGAAGGAACACGCTGGAAAAAAAGTTAGCAAAGGCTTCCGACGCCCCGACCCCAGAAAAAGATTCTCCTTTGTATGTGACATTCGGCTCGAATCCCCCCTTCGCTCTCAAACTATTAACATGCCGCCAAAAATCGCGGGGGTTAACTGTAATTTTATTTTCTATGAGCCGCATATGTGCACTGTAGGCCAAAGCTACACGCTGTTTCAGAGAAGATCTAAGATCTGAAAATTCCTCGTATGAGTTCATAGAATTAGTGCGTTTCCAGACAGCATGAAGTTTGGTCTTACGACCAATATCATAGATAATATCCGAAGTAAACCAGACCGGATATCGCTTTGTTATTGATTTTTTACGATTCTTTTTTGGCATGCATGTGTCAAATATACCATAAATAATATTATAAAAATTATCTACAGCACTTCGCACGTCATAGCAAAGTAGAACCGTATCCCAATTCGTTTGGTCCAGTAGGCTATGTAAAAGCACATAGTCGCACTTATTAAAATTCCAGTCTCTCGCGGAATTCATATTGCTGGGTTCGATCAGGTCTGAGCAATGAGTCACTTGTACCCTTAGTTCAATATCCAATGCGGGGTGGTAGGCATCCAAGGGTACTATTCCTTCAGTGGCTGTGACTGACACCTCCTGTACCTCGACACTCTCTCGCACCAAGACAACGTCCAACATGGTACCGTGCACATTAAATACAACATTATAATCATTGAGACTAGAAAATGACAAAAAATAACTGTAATAATTAATAATACTCTGCGAAGCACTGCGTAAATTTATGTCGCCTACGATAATAATATTTCCTTTTAAGTCATTTACGAAGCTTTCTATTTTACAAAACCATCGCATGTAATCTTGATCTGTGGCGCTTGGCTTGATGTAGATGACACAGATAAAGTAGGATCACATCAGTTTCATTTCATCAAATTATACTTTCTGAATGCAAATGCGTAACATTTAGCAGAATATGCTATTTTACCTACAATATTTGGAAAGTTCCCTAAAGTTACCCTTCTCGTGGATCCCATTTTCAAAAACTCATCAGACATGAGTTTTTATGAAGTGGGATTAATAGTTAAAGTGTAATTATCAAGTTAAAGTGTGTTAATTTATTCGAACCCAAACAGAATTTTCTAAATAAGTTGATAAAAGACGGAGTTCTAAGGTAACATAATATTTAAAAAAAAAGTTTTTCATACGGTTTTCACCCATCGCGCGGCAGAATTATTCAAGCAGTATTTCCTGTTACTGCATTTGGGTATATAACTTGATAATCATCATTTCAGCCGTAAAACGTCCACTACTGAATACAGGCCTCCCGCGTGAATCTCCATAAAGTTGCCATACTCACCAAACTCGACAGGGCGGGACGTTGATACACGTAATGACGCTACAGACGAGCCTGCTAAGGGATACTCCGGAAAATGGGCATCTTCCGAAGTATCCCTTAGCAGGCTCACAGCAGGTAACATGTTATGCGTTAATTATTTGATTTATAGAACATATATTCATCTGGGATGTTGTATCCCTTGCTTCGCTAAAGATTCTGTAATAATAATTTCTGTATTTTACTTGCTAAGTAATTTATTATTTTAAACATAGTAAACGCTGCAACAGTTATAACAAATTGATTTCAGTTTTATATTTCAAGTAGGTACCTATTAATTTAAAGACTAATACTAATAACTAATTATAATGTTATTTATTATGGAAAAAGTATGACTTTATGAAAGATAAAAAAAATACAGTAGGTAATTATATTATTCGATGTCATTATGTATTTTATGTAATTATTTGACTTGAATCGACAGACATTTGCTTTTAATTTATGAATGAATTTGATTGTGACATTAATTTTATTATTTTAATCAACATTTTTTATTTTTATAAGTTTAATAATTTGTTTGTAACAAGACATTGCATGCCAATCATGGTAGAGTACATTGAGACTTTTTTATAAAATATGTAACACCTTGTTATACATGTACTAGAGCAATAAAGATACTTTTACTTTTACTTTTTACTTTTATCAATCCCTATGACTACTATCATTTTGAGAAATAATGTTACGAGTATAATTCATTCCCACTTTTTACACAATTTAGGGAAAATAAGTGCTTTGTAATCCGCAATAATACCTTTAGTAAAAAATGCTTTTTCTTATTCTTGTTTGTCTGACTTGACAAATGAGAATACCTACTTGATATTATTGATATAACATCGCGTAAATGGAATAATTTTGTAATAAACATTTAGCAATATCACGACTTTTTAAGATTTAAAATTGACACCAATACCAACATAATAATATAATGTTTATTGTTTCTACTTATGTAATTCTATAACAAATCGGTTGAGCAAAATAAGAAAATATGACGGTGAATAATGATTTCACTGGTAAAACGATCTAACGATCATTTGAGTTTTTTTGCATGTAGTTTATGTCAGTCATGACTGTGTGCGTAGCGTTCCGTAATTTTCCCAAATTTTAAACTAGTGTAGAGAATATAATTATGACTGTGTGTTTACAAAGACACAAAAAAATTTCATGTATGTAGCTATGGTTACAATGTGTGTGTTTCCTCTCCCCCCGCTAAAAATTGCAAAATTTTTGTATTGAGATATAGGCGCGTGTCTTGTCTTGATATTTATTTATTTATTTATTTATTTACACAGTAGATTTCAAACATTACAGGATATGCACATTATATGATATACATATCTCGTCTACTGGTGTACTAATAATAACTTGAATCTCGTCTAAAGAATAAAGTTAACAAAAGAAGAAGAAAAAGAAGGTTTTTTTCAGCAGTAAGCACAGAGCATACAATTTTATTAGTTCCAGTGTGGCTCCCATCCCAGTCCTTAGGTACCATAGAGTTTACGATAGCAAACTAGGTATGTCTATGGCCTACTCTTCTCGTATCGCTTTCTCATCTCATTCGGAGTGATTCTGAGTGATTTCATTGATGATGCTTCAGGTCGGTCAGTCAAATTGACTGACTGTCAGTCACTCAGTCAGACCTGGTCAGCTTTGCTGGTCGGACCATTCAGTCATTCAAAGTGTTACGTAAAATCATTTATTTCTTAGCTGTACTTTGTGAGAGCAAGACTAGTAATTGAGCTAACAAAGATTTGCGAGGTGCTCTGCATAGCAGTCAGTATTTTGTGGAAGAGAAGTTCAGCTTAGTCATCATGCGGATATACGCCTTGCCTCTGGCTCTGCTATATATAGCCTTCACAAATCCTACAATCGCACAAAGTAAGTTATTGCCTACTCTAAGTAGTACCTATTAGTTTTTATATCTAGCTATTAAGGATAAATGATAGAGCATGTATTTCATTTTAAATACCTATAGATTTTAGCTGTCATACAATTAAATCTTCATTGGTGCTTTCTGATTGTTTTTATAGAAGAGACAGTAGGTATTTGATTTTAGTTTAGAATCATACTAGTAGAAGGACTCCCTTTTCTTGCCGGAAATCAATTTTATAATCTGTGTTTTTGTAATGTACAATTGATTTTAATTATTATTGACGTCATGGTTGCTGATACAACTGTGTACAATTCTGTGTCTTGTGTCATTCACATAAAGTTCAAAATTGAATGAAGCAAGACAGTATGTATTAGCTCACATAATTATTTGCTGGGAGGTCTGACCTATTAATTTTGTTATTTATTTATTTGGGCCACCAACAAGAGACACACATTATTGAGGTTTAACACCTTGGTTGAGTCAACTTTTTTTATTATATATTATATTTTATAAATTAATTTTACGGAAGCACCACATAATAATATGTTATAATTTATAAATCATACACCATTGGATTTGTATTGAAATTTTCTACACATTTATGCATTCTAGAAAACATAAAATAGCTAACCTGATTTAACTTGTATAAACCCGTTGGTACACTAAGCGTGCAGAGTGTTCAAACTAGGGTTGTTGCAAATATCAGCATCAGCATCCGCTGATGATCAGCATTGATTTAAACATCAGCATCCGCATTGATCGATGCTGATTTTCAATGCTGATGTTCGAAATCCGAAGAGGCGGGGCTTCAAGCGCATTTTTGTACAAATTAGGTAAACAAGTACAAACAACACACAAAGGGTGTTCCCTGTGCTACCCTTTGTGTACTAAACCCTCAAAAAATGCAAGATTTTTCGAGAATTGGTTTCTATTTGAAGAACCACCTACATTAAGTAAGTGTGGAACACTAAGTTTGCGAGCCCGACACGCACTTGGCCAAAATCAGCATCCGCTGATGTCAAGATCAAAAATTAGCATCAGCATCCGCTGATGTGTCAAAAAACCGCATCAGCAACAACCCTAGTTCAAACCTTATGGAGACCTGTAGCTCCATAAAGCGCGTCGGGGTTAAATAAAACAATAGGTACTTAGGGCTAGTGTGTTTATTTCTTTCTTTAACCTCTGCTGCCTGCATGTTAATGTAACTTTATAGTTGATAGTTTATTTATTCATAACAAAAAATTAACATGTGTGGTTGTTTACAATGCATAGTCAACATACGTAATAACATTTAAAATATTAGTTAAAAAATAATAGGAGAAAAAAAAGTATACAAAATAAATTAAATTAATATTCTACAGCTCATGATTATTATACATTCAAAATCATGAGCTATTTCTATAGCTCAGTTAGGTCAATCATCCAGGGTTTTAGTCAAATATATTGCTGCTTGCAGCTTCTGCTTTGGCAATTTGTTTTTACTTGCGGGCCCATAAAATGAGCCAATTTCAACTACTTGTCTGCCTGTGAGGCATCCACGGTAGTGACACCAGGGTTTCAGTGCAGTATGTGAATTCTCCATGAGATGCATAATCACCCAGGTTTTTTCTCACATACATTGCCACTTTATAGATAACTATGCAATGTGAGGAAACCTATGCCTCTAAAGTCGATACATTGCATCTTGTTGGCACCAATGCACTTATGACTGTTTTTGCATATGGAATGCCAGCTCCCAAGTTGGCTTATCTTTGTTTATGTCAATAAAATATGTTTGTGTTTTATGTTCAATAGAGTTATTGTAGTAGATAGCATTTACTTGGTAAAAAAAATAACATTCAATAACCTGCCTACATACTAATTATCTTAAGATTTACATTTCAATGAACTTTATTTGTGAGATGTGTGACACAACACAAAGAGTTGTACACCTGGTCGTTTATCGTCGTTTATCAGCAAACATGACTAAACTGTTCATTAGAACAAATTCAACTAATCATCCTGTGTATCATGGTGCAACACATGGTATGTAAATAAGATAGGTATGTACTTATGTGTCTGCCTGGGTACCTACTTAATTAATTCTAATTTAAAACAATTCCCTATTAGAGTAGTAGAACTTTTTGTGAAGAGTTCATCTGGGGAAGTACCTACTACCACCAGTACTGTTTCTGCCGCCAAGCAGTAATGTCTACATTGCTGTATTTCAGTTTGAAGGGCAAGTGGGCTGGTGAAATTTCCGGTACATGAAACCTTTACAAATCCTTTGATTAATTTATCTGCAATGCAGATAAATAAATGTAGGTATAGTGTAAAAACAGAACAGTCTTGTTCAGTTAGTGATAAAGATAAGTAATCGTGTACAAATACGAGCACTATCTTTATAATTGTTTGTACAGAGCCAAGGTAAGGCAGCACGTCGTTCCTCAAATTAATTACTGGATGCCGGCACAATCCACAGTTGACCTATTTCATTTTGTCTTGGTGTCCATCAGTAGCTACATTTACATATATTATTAAGGAAGTAGAACAGCAATATTGCCGTGGGATGCGGGCAGTAGAATCTTGCCCCTCCTCTCTTGCCTGTGGATGCAGCAAGAATCTGCTAAGGGATAGCTCCTCATGATTTTAACGCAAAGAGGGCCCATCAACGGCCTAGTTGCGGAAACCAGTCCGCTCACCAAGTACCTCCTCATGAAATGGAGGAGGTCTTCGCCCAGAAATGGACATCGAGAATCAACAAGAATCGTTAAACTAAAATAATTATGTGATATGATATGTATAGGTAATATAAAATTCTAATTTAGTAATAATAATTGATCTAATATATATAGACATGTAACAATAATTAACACAACACAATCTATTACTCTATTAATGTTTCGTAATTTTTTTTTTAATAAAAATGCTTCTTAACCTCTCTTAATCTCTTATCTTTGAGGGATACCTCCGGGAGATGGGCTGCAGCGTCTTTCCGTGTATCAACAACCCGTAATGCATTCGCTAAACCCGCCTACCAAGCATGGCGAGTATGGCAACAACCCCTCTTGATCAGTACATAGCAATCCATGAGGGAGGCCAGCAGTAAACGTCCTATGGCTGAGACAATGATGATCATGAACAGCAATATTTAACACAATGTCATTTATATGCATATAGATCAGAGGATAAGCCAATTACCATCACGCAGAATATAATTATATATGTATGAACAGCAGCTCTATTTCTATTTCTGCATAGACTAGCGCATTGGCTACATAATAAAATTCAGGGGACGATTACTCATAAACGTAGATGAACCACGGTGCCCGTAACGGTGTCGGGATGATCGCATACTTAGGCTACACCCATACGTACTAGCTGTCCCGCGCAACTTCGTCTGCGTCACTTAAGGCCCAAATAGTCGCGGAGGCAGTCGTCAGTGAGCGCGGCCTAAATGTATGCTATCTCACCTGACATAGTGTGTTTACCCGCGCGCTAGAATGAAATGCACAAATATGTGAATAGACAAGGATTATTATATTAAAGAAAAACTTGAGTGTAATCTTTTCAAAATAACATTTATTTCAACTTTTGAATAATTAAACTATGTCGGAACGGCATTTATTTTTGAGTTTTCTTTCTCCTTATATTATTTAGTTTCGTCCAAAGTTGGGCTAAAATCAGTGTTGAAATACGAAAGTTTAGAAGCTTGTATTTTTGAAATAAATACTTTTTTTACGGTTTGGGGTGTATACAAACATAGATTATGACGAGATAAATTGATATAATCCTTAGTGTTGGATGGTTAACGTCGAATAGTGGAGTAGTTACCCTCCACGTTTGTATGGAAAGACGAGCGACTCGGTCATGCTTAAGAGAGAGTGGGTCGTAGGCACCTTTAATTTACATGCAATTCCTAAGCCTCATAAAGTCACAAATCGGGCAAAATGAAAAAAGTAACTTCATAATAAAAGTTCCTGCAATAATTCATAAGGCCTTTTATAATATAGAAAAAAAGAGTATACGTGAACTGGTCGTCGTGCCCTGTAAGATATTTAATTCGGACACCACCACGGAGACCACCACCACCTGCAGCCACTGTGGACTCCAAGGACATTCGTTTAAGGACTGCACAAAAAGGCGGAATACCTTCAGTGTGCTACATGCTTTCACTACAAAAAGCCTTGCAAGCAGATTAACAGGTTCTGCTAACTGTCCGGCAAAGATTATGTATGACAAAAGATACATTATCAACTCGATAGATTATGGAGGCACTTAAGAGCGATATTGTAAACTTTAGATTATAATCACTTTATTTTATTTCATAATGACTAAAACCGACCTTGATGCACTCAATTTCCGTAATTTTGAAAATATATGCAATTTTGCCACCGCCCTACTTTTTTCTACTAACTCATGAGTTTGCACATTGGGGTTATAGCTTTGGCAAAAAACTCGCTCCAATGTTACTTATCCTAATTAAATACACTGTTTGATTTTAAATGTTATGTACGCATGTATGATAATTATCATCATCATAATCATCATTTTAACCGTAAAACGTCCACTACTGAAATCGGGCCTCCCTCATTAATCTCCATGAGGGGTAGTTGCCATCCTCACCACGCTCACCACGCCTGTGTTCAGTAGTGGACGTTTTACGGCTGAAATAATGACATAAAAGTAATATTATGTTGCCTACGATTCTAGGCCAGGCAGCACACTAATTATTTATTATTCTAAATAAATAATGCTGGACAATTCACACAGCATATCTAGCCCCAAGCTAAGCAGAGCTTGTCTTATGGGTACTAGATGACTGATATACTTAATACATTATACTACATAGATAGATATTATGTTTTTATTATATATAGAAAAACATCCAGATCACCCTAAATAAATATCTGCAGATCGTACAGATATTTGTTCTGAGGCGGGAATCGAACACGCAACCTCTTGCATCGCAGGCGGAACTTCGCGCGATTGATTCTTTAAAAAAATCAAGGAATGATTCCATTAAGTGAAATTAGCTATGTCCGTTAGAGTACTTTCCCTCCAGGTTGGATTAAAAATTTCACCCTGGTATATCTATAATGTTTGAGTGACCAGCTGACTTATTTTCCACTACACTATGACAAAGTTTCAATCGGGAGGAAATGACAACTTTTTTTTTACTTGTTTGATTGCTGCTCAACCTACCCACGGAACTGCAGTGACGTATCACGTGGATTCGTGTTACAACTCATAACCTTTTTACAAGTTTTCGTTCGAGTGGAAATGAGCAACCAGATTTGTGCCTGCCACTGGGACTATACGAGCCATTTTATAGACTTTTTGATTTACACCGCTGTCTGACGCTATGTCTGTAACATTGGTGGTGATCGCTAACTTTACTGTATAGCTATTACTATAGCTATTGGTCCGTTAACGGATTCACTTATAGTTGACGAATTGAGTGATTGTGTAACGGAACTACATATAAAATGTTCTTCGGCATTTTACAATATATGGCCCCGTTCTAATACTAACGTACGTGCACGTTCCCCGTAGCAAGCGACGCGGCGGGAACAACGCCTGTGGTGACGACCGCCGCGGTTAAGGATGACGCCGACCCGTCGCAAGTGGTCTACTACAAGCTATACGAGCAGCTGGTGTTAAACTGCTCGTCCCTTGCAGCCGACACGTACACCTGGTGAGCGAGTTAGATCGAACCTATTGTGATACCTCCCTTGTGTGCAGATTGATTCGCAAAATTTTTGTGTTCTTATTTATTTGGCCCAAAATGTTGGGCATTATGTTGTTTATGCATAAACACAATTTGGCATAGCTTCCGTACAAGAACAACACCGAGCACGTTGTTGAACCTATCATTATGATAGACATAGTAGACATTGTTTTTATTCATACCGCAACTTTATTGACGTAGGAACCGGAAACTAATGCCCCGCGGTCTAATCCAAAGTATCAAATAATAGAAAATTAATTAATAATATAAAAAATCTTACTTGTGCCGGCTATACACAAAATAAAAGCTTACGTTATATAAACAAAAACAGAAACCAATATTTTTATACATGATGTAATTGCATAACCCTACCACAGTCGTATAATAATGTAAAAGAATTGGTTCAATTAATAACGATATTTTCCAGTGCCATGATTTTTTTTTTTTAATTTTTCATCCTTAATTATAAATAAAATATTTTAAGTAGGTACATAAACAGTGAAAACATGTATCGTAACCTAAAACAGGAATGAGTTAGTGTCAACACTGCCTAAATCATTTATTTTGATGCTTGATTATATACTCCATCCTCGTCGTATACGTAAGGTTGCAGCCTAGCAAACAGTGCACTTAAGTAGGTGCAAATCTTCTATTTCTTGCAGGATTATCCACAAACAATAATATCTCACACAGTCGCCTTAGAATAGAAGTCACTAAACGCAATGAGGATTATGGACCATTATATTACACAGTGCTCTTCTGACTGTTTAATATTTTCAATTTGCTTTTTCGAAGAAGGTGCAGCGCGGCAAGTGCTCTGACTGTCTCCCTTTCCACAGGTCCAAGAATAATACCGAGCTCGTTGATGGCCGCTGGGAGCTCCAAGATAAAAATTCCGTGCTTTACTTCAAGCACGCGCTAGAGGATGAATGGGGCTCGTACAGCTGCAAGGGTAATGGCGCGACGGTAGCGTGGGACGTGCGCGCTCGCGGCATTGCTCGTCTGCCAGCCAACTCCAACGTCGTGGAGGGACAGAATGTGACCATGACATGCAAGGTAGTAATAATCGAACGAGTGAGCGAACCGAACGAAGTTCTTATTTAGTGGCAACTAGGCGTTTCTGCTGGATGTTTGTATGAGCATTTCCGCAATTTTTGTCCGAGGAAAACTCATGAACAGATGATCAGATTATTAAAATATGGGATTATCGGGTATTTATCGCGTAATTACCTTTATTTTATTCCCGACATTTAGAATAAAGGTAATTACGCGATAAATACCCGATAATCCCATATTTTAATAATGTGTTGTGATCGCGAAAGTTTAAAAAAGATGATCAGATTTTGATTAAATTTAAAACATAAGGAGATTACATCAAAACAAATCGTAGGAGTTTTTGAAACGTCCCCATTTATAATTATTTTTTAGACTTTTAATCCAACGATTCTATTTTGATGAAAAAAGTTAGGAGTAAAATTAAAGTTAGGAGTGTTTGGAGAATTTCAGCAATCCAGCCCAAACCGCTAGGTAAAGGCAAGTTTAAATGCAAATGGGGGAAACATTGAAAAAAGAAAATCTCGCTCGATCTATGTCCTGGGCGAACAACTAGTTATGGTAATAATTAACCCAGTTTGGGGTAAGACTATTAAGACAGTTCTCCGCTTGCAGCTCTCGCAGGTCCGCTTCGATGCTAGGTTTATTGATTCCATGGCTTGTACATCCGCGGAGGGTGGTTTAAAAAGTTTTAGTTTCTTCTGTGGTTTGTCGTGGCTTGTAAGGCCTATTCGGCAGCTGCGGTCGTGACTTAAACAAGTGCAGGTTTAATAAAAGTCCTTATCCTATTCAGACAGTGTTCTATTTACATTATTTCTTTCATCAATTATGCAACTTAATGTGGTGTGGTTTGCCACGTTTCCGATCCACGACAGATTTATTATTGGAGGCATAAAGTGTGCATTTATGTATAACTTAAATCAACTCTAAATTCTGCAGGTAATAGGTAAGCCAGCAGAGCGCGTTACCTGGACCTTTTCCCCCGACAACGTTACATGGACGGAGATCAGCCCAGACGCCGAGGGCTCTAGATACAGCATTCGCGACTCGGCAGCCGGCGTTCCCGGCGGCGTTCTCGAACTGGGTGAAGCGGCGAGAAATGACGCTGGCCTTTATATGTGCAGCCCTCCCCTGGGAATCAATGCCACCACCACACTGCGAGTTAAGGATATGTATGCCGCTTTGTGGCCTTTCCTAGGCATCTGTCTGGAGGTGTTCATTCTATGCGCTGTTATTTTAGTGTACGAGAAGCGCCGCACTAAACCAGAGATGGACGACTCTGACGCGGACACACACGACCAGTAGACGCCTACCTAAGTCTTTAAGGGCGTCTGTCTACGTATGACAGCAGCCAGTGCGGGTGGGCCACGCTGCGTACGTTTGTGTCATCCGTGACGTAGGCTTGAAATTGAAGACACTGCCAGCACGCCCTTATGTTCGCCGATACGTAGACCATTTTATATTAAGCAAGCAAACAAATGCTTAAATACAAGATTTCAATGGTTATATTTATGTTTTTTACGAGTATGTATGTTTTTCCATTTCATTGCATATACATACGAAGAGAAATCGTTAAATATGTTATTAATCGCATGAGATATCAAAAGTACTTAGCAAGTTACTTTGTTTTACCTACTTAAAAAGTTGAGAGTTGAGTTTTAGAGTGTTCACGAGGAAAAATTCAAAATTTCGTATGTAAGTAAGTACCTAAAATGTATGTATGTAATGTAGAAATAAGTCGTTTTCCTATGGCTTTTCACATCTGATGAAGATGATTTATATACCCTATTCATGCGCTATTTATCAAATTCAATGTCCAAGAACATGTAATTTGTCAAAGGATATGAATACCTAAATGAAATGAATAGGGATTGTACGATATCGGTACAACACATTTTTATTCTACTGTACAAAAAAAACTCAAGTTTGTGTGAGTTTTTGAAATCTGAGTATTTGATAGTAAATCATTATGATATTGGGGCAGATTTTAATCAGTTGCCAGGCAGCGATAAACTATTAGGAACCGAATATTTTTAATTTAAACTTGAAACTCCCTAGTATACTATTATAGATTCCTAGTACCTACCTATAGAGTATAGGTAGGTACTTAAATGTTTTATCGTAGATAATGTTACTAACCTCTGTTCGTATTTGTTGAATGTTATATTTTACCAAATAAATTACCTACTAATGTTTTTATTAGTGTTTCATTTACATTCATGTTCCTACCTCTTGCACCCCCTATATCTTGTAAAGTTCTTAAACGGTTTTGATGAAACATGTTTACCTAAGAACCACCGCCGGAAATCTTGCTTTTAAATAAATAAAAAAACCTGCATGCCAATCGGTCCACTCGCTTAAGAGCTACGGTGTCACACAGACACACACACACATACATAGCGGTCAAACTTATAACACCCCTCTTTTTTGTCGGGAGTTTATTTACTCAAAATAGGGACGCCAACAGGTACAATAACCATACATTTGTTTATAGTATAATTACAATGATACACTACCATACGCTCGAGGAGAAGCATAACGAATCGGCATACCAACTCTCGAATGTTTCAAATGGACTGAGTGGCGCAAACTTGTTGTTCGCCGGTGTCAATTCTATACGCTAGTAATAAATTAATAATACTTCAATGGGTTCTGCTTGTTTTGCGCTACGACGACTGGCTCGGGCGGGTAGTACCTACCGGCAGATATCGCGCGCAGCTGCTATTTCGCAACAGTACATGCGATACTGCGGTATGGTGCAGTTCTGGGGATGCGCTGCCGAATTGCAACGCGTTTTCCGGATGCAGAAACGAGCCATCCGATTGTTAGTTAATATACGGCGTGACGTCTCGGCCAGACCTCACTTCAAAGAAATAACACCGTATATAGCCGTGGGGTGCCGGCAGTAGAATTTTACCCTTCCTCTCATGCCCGTGGATGCAGTAAGAGCCTGCTAAGGGATACTTTCGGAAGATGGGCAGCAGCGTCTTTCCATGTATCAACATCGCAAACTGCGCTCGCCAACCCGCCTGCCAAGCGTGGTGAGTATGGCAACTACCCCTCATGGAGATCCATGAGGGGGGCATGTGTTCAGTATGAACGTTTTACGGCTGGAATGATGATGATGAGTTATAACAACCTGCCCAGCCACAATCACAGCTGCCATCAGCTGGAGTCTTCTTAGTTTTAAATGTAGACTAAAAAATTGGTTTAGCGAGCAGGAGCGAGAATTAACTAATGTAGGTACCTATATTGTGATCCATTTAAATTTTGTTGCTTTTTTATTTTTATTACAAGCATTTATTTAGCTTGTCCTGTATGTATACATTATACATATGTATCTATGTTTGTTCGCGGAATCTTGCAACTCAATTTTGAAGCAGATATTATCTTCAACCGATTGAGCTGTTTTTGTATACATGTTTACTTTGGATGACAACGCATGGTCAGCTATGTGACGTCACTCTGAATCCAACATGGCGGACTACTTATTTTTAATTTAGGTACCCCATATGGGTATCAAATGAAAGGTATTGCCTGAGGGTATTGCTGAGAATAACTCAAAAAATGAAATGACGTCACTCTGAATCCAACATGGCGGAACACCCAAGATGGCGCACTAGTTATTTTTAATGGACTCCAACAATATGGGTATCAAATGAAAGGGCTTGCTGAGAGTTACTCGTAAAATTAAATGACGACTGGACTGGTGAAGCATCTGGACTGGACTTGACTGGACAGGTGTTGCAAAAATTAATAAGGTATTATTAATTTTTGCAACACTTGCAGGACATCATCAGTGTGCGGGCCAACTGGAGAACTGTTTTTGATCACCCTTTTTGAGCACCCCAATATCTGTGGTGGTAAAGCTGTGGAGCACCAGACTCCGGGACACATTGCTAGCAGCTGTCACAAGCTTCAATAAGGTCAATGTCAAGGAAAAGCTGAACTCGTAAACACTTTGACTATGGACATCTATGTAATAAACCTGGTTTCGACAAAATGGGCAAAATTCAATCTAAATGTCTTCGCATTGTGTTGGGAGCTATGAAATCCTCGCCTATCAACGCAATGCAAGTTGAATGCGGGGATCCCCCCTTGCACCTGCGAAGACAGTATCTTTCCGAAAGATATATCTTTAAACTAATTTAAAATTCCAATCATCCCTTCCTTCCAAAACTTAATTACCTACGTTCACTGTTTAGGTATTACGACAAAATTCCTTGCATTCTCCGTAGCTTTATAACTTTTTCCCAACTTGCATTTCCCACTGTTCAGTTTCCTATTAATCCGCTCTATAAAATTCCATATGACGCCCTTTTTTCAACCAAACACTGTGTTAAATTTCGGTACTTATAGATAAAAGTTCTTCTGACGCTCGAGGAATTTTTAACGCTGAAGTTGATTTGAAGTACGGTGGATGGCGCTGCATTTTCACTGATGCCTCTAAACTATCTAGGTACGGACGGGGAGGTTGGTGCTGCTGTGTGGATGCCATTCACTAGTATAAGTCGCCTTAGCTTTAAATGTCCCTCTTCTACGACGGTTTTTACTGGAGAGGCTGTGGCTATACTTGAAGCCATTTCTTTTGTTACATCACATGCCCTGAATAACTATAAAATTATAGTTATTCAGGGCATGTGATGTAACATATTATAAAAGCTGTCTGCAGTCTATTCTCTCCAACCCCTTCAAAAAAAATTCCTGCTTTCCATCTATCCTTCAAATTAAAAAGATCCTATTTGAATGCCATAATATTGGCATTATTATCATACTCGCCTGGATTCCAGGTTATTCTGGGATCCCTGGCAATGAAACAGCAGATAGCTGTGCCAAATCTGCCACCCAAATAGTATCTCTTGAACACTGTTTCACACGATTTCTTTTATTTTTTTATTTATGCCTTCTTACTAACAACAAACTGACTGACTATGGGCAAGCACTGCACTATGGCGATTATACAAACAACCTGAGACCATGTTTTTTTTTAAATTTCGCTAGGTCAACAAACTCACCACCTCTATCTACCATTATGTAGGCTCAGATTAGGTCATTGCTGTTCACCTGTTTTTCTGGCCAAACTTAGGAACAGGGACCAGTTCATGTTTGAAAGTGGCTTAGAAGAAGGAAACGTGGACCACTTATTCTTTTAAATGCTCAAACAATAATTATTTAATTTGACTGTAAAGATTATGATACTTGACACTGGCAGACAGAATTGTGTAAATCCAAACACAAAAGAAGAAGAAGCCATTAAAGAATAAAAAGAAAGAAAAATAATTTGTTTTCTTTCGCATTTACATTATTTGCATGTATTTGTACTACTTAGGTACGTTTAAAAACTAGGAAGAATAATGCGCTCTTCACATAGCTGACCCTTGCCAAATTATTATTTTAAACCTACTCAAAAGCCGGCATCCACTGAATGTAAGGAAAATGACCTTCAGATTTATTGCGAAATCCTGTGGTTTTGTGGGATACTGCTTACAATATGCATGTCTCACCCACTGTACGTTTGAATATATCGGCGACTTCGTAATGGTAAGTTCTGGAGTAGATAATTTCAATTTTGTTTACTTATGTACCTACCTAATGAGTGAGGTTGTCTTGAAAATAATCTATTGATTTCTCTTGCTTCCAGTGTTCCGGCCCGTCGATGGAGCCCACGCTTGAATCAAACAACATTTTGCTAACAGAGCATCTCTCACCCAGATTTCATAGGCTACGTAAAGGAGACATCATTATTGCAAAAAATCCTTCAAATCCAAAGCAGAATATTTGCAAGAGGATAACAGGTTTGTCTGGCGACAAAGTAAGGGGTCACTTTTCTCTTAGAAGTCATGTAGTTCCCCGGGGCCATGTGTGGTTGGAAGGTGATAATTCTGGCAACTCGGCCGACTCAAGAATGTATGGACCTGTTCCTGAAGGACTCATTAGAAGTAGAGTAGTTTGTAGAGTTTGGCCTTTTGATAAAATAACTTCCTTGACTGAATATTGAGCCTTGTTTGCACTTAGTTTTATTTCCCAATTTTGCCATAAAGTTTGTGAAACTTATGTAGAAAAAAATGTGTTAGGTAAGTAAGTATATAGTATTTGTTAAAATGTTTAACATTTATATATATGAACAAAGCTCTAATTAGAAAAATATAATACATGACCTGAAAAGCCTGAGTAAACATTATTTTAGAATTATTATTATTACTATTCCACTCATAAAAATTTAAAAAATTATGGTAATATAAGGTTAAACTATAATTTTAACACTAACATTTCAACTTCTGAGACGACTCTGTGAACCCAAAAAATATGAGTTCACAGAGTCGTCTCAGAAGTTGAAATGTTAGTGTTAAAATTATAGTTTAACCTTATATTACCATTATAATGTTAATTTATGGTTAAACTATAATTTTAAAATATTATTTAAGATATAAAGGTTAAAATAAGCCAAAATATGCATCCCCAATTATTTCATTCTAATGAGGAAGGAAAATTAACAATCTAATAAATGTTGGCTGTACACTTAGAGCTATCTCTTCCAGGCAACCTATTAAAATGGAGGAGGATGTGGAGGTTTTAAAAAATATATATAAATAAAACTTCAATATCATTTAGTTTGGGTTAACTTCAATAGTTTTTATAGATTGTGGTTCCATATAAAATTCTATGTATGTTAGCCTTGTCAAGTTTATTCTTACGTTGAGCTCCCGACTCCGCCTGAAAACAAAATGTTGTGATGACTTTCTGTGAGCACATTCTTAAGACAACTTGTTAGCTTAACTTTTTTTTTGTGTTCATATAATGCAGTCTTTTAAGATCCCCTGTACAAATAGACCTCAGAAACTCTCTGATGACACCCTTAACCTGAAGGCTGAACGACGTTCTTTGCGACTGCAGTCTCCCGATTATGCTCAGTCACATAGGCAGGCTCAAAAGAAAAATTTGGAATTCCTTGCGGCACGATATTCGTACCTTTAATACAGCTTGTATTAAAGATACAATAGAGCGGAATAAAGGCTCCAAACTGTTTGCGAGAGATAATTCTATTGGGCAGAGCCAGATGACGAAGCTGAAGAGGGAAGATGGCAGCATAACGTCAAGTAAAGCAGAAGTGTTAAGGGAGGTCGAAAGGTTCTATGGACGGCTCTACGATTCTGTCACTAAACCTGTTGCAGTGCGGCTAAGAACGACAAGGCGCCGGGGGAGGACGGAATCACTTAGAGCTTCTGAAAGCTGGTGGATCACCGGTACTTAAAAGTCCTTCAGAAGCTCTTTAACGACGTCAAAAACATAGAACGAGGGCGTGGTGGTTCTGTTCTTCAAGAAAGGTGACAACACCTTGCTGAACAATTACAGACCCTTCTCGCTTTTGAGTCATGTTTAAAAGCTGTTTTCAAGGATCATCGCGAACCGTCTCGAACGCAGGTTTGATGACTTACAGCCTCCCGAACAAGCCAGGTTCCGAAAAGGCTACTCTAGACCACATACATACGCTGCGGCAAGTCATACAGAAGACCGAAGAGTATACATATCTTACCGCTACATATGTCTCGCGTTTGTGGGCTATGAGAAAGCCTTCGATTCGATCGAAACATGGGCGGTGCCTGAGTCTCTCCAACGATGCCGAATTGACTATCTCTACATCGAAGTGTTGAAGAGCTCGAAGGCTTAAAAACTTATTACCTAACAGACACACTTAGCTTACTGTTCAGGTATATTGTGAGCACCAAAGTTAGTTCCCACTAATTCACATCATCATCATTTCAGCCGTAAAACGTCCACTACTGGACACAGGCCTCCCTCGTGGATCTCCATGGATCTCCATGATCTCCATGAAGGGTAGTTGCCATACTCACCACGCTTGGCAGGCGGGTTGGCGAGCATAGTTCGGAATGTTGATACACGGAAAGACGCTGCTGCCCATCTTCCGGAGGCTAATTCACATCGTCTTAATATATTTAAGTATTCACAAAGCAGTCGCCAATAAAGTTTAAACATTAAACAGCATAATGCTGAGAAGGTTGTGACCTTGTCACTATTTTTTTTAGACCCTATTATTAATTTACCTCTAGTGTTTTTGGATAGCCTTAGTTTCTTAAGCACCTTATTTATAATTAAATTCGTGGGACCGTATTCTGATGCCGACCCCGAGGATTACTCATGTTATATATAACGTCAAAGTTAATTCCGACAAGTTTAGATTTTTCTAGAAAATCATCAACATGAGACTAAATGCCCGTCCGCCAGTGGTTGGGGCCGATAAGACACTGACACAGTATCGAATCGACGTTATAACATTGCGAAGTCCTGACGGAAGTCTCTAGTCATACACAAGATACGCACCTATTCTGCAAAACTATAACGATATTTCCATTCTGTTTCAATACAGCGAGATTCTCAACGCTAACAAGACTTCTTCTGCGGACCCGAATCTTTTGGGATCCCCTCGGTACAAACTTCGCAAAGTGACCAATAGCGTAGAACATAGGCTGCTTGATGAACTCATCACTGTTTCCGTAGACAAGGATGGGCGAATCGACGAAATTATTCGCCCAGTTAGGTCCACCAGTCGGATCCAAGCACAGGTTCCAGTCTATCCAGCCGACTACATAATTGTTTAAATCCTGAAAAGGTGGAAAAATTACTCCGATGTAATGCTCTGACCACGATATGTTTTGTACTTACTTACATTGAATTATTTTAAAACAGAAATAGAAGTGCTACAGAAGTTATTTTCTGAGGAAGTCTGAAATCGAATTTAATGATGAAGTCCTTAGAATCTAGCTAGATTTACAGCAAATTATTACAGTACAGACACAGTCACATTGACCTTGGTTTTGATATTACGAATTTTGCAAATACAGTGTAGGAGCCGTTTTGGCAAAATAAGTCTATATACCTATAGTATACAGGGTGGAATTTTTCTATGGGCCCTGGAGGGGAACTACCTTAAATCCTTTAGTTAGCTCATTTTACTGACAGGAAACATTCCTTTATTTTTAAAAAGAAAAAAATCTGCATTCATATATTTTCTAAAAATCGCTTGCCTCAACCGGGAATCGAACCAACTGAAAATTAAAATAAATTTAAAGTAAAAAAAACTTTTTAACAAACAATCTTTTATTTAAACGTACCCACTAAAAATAATAAAATAAACATTTTCCATTAAAGTTTAATATCAACTTAAAACGTCTTTACACAATATATATAATAAAAAAGCTTGTCGCGAGATTAACCTGTGTGCCTGTAACTTGATCTAATTGATTTAATTTTTTTTTCAAACAATGTAAATACGAGTACCTGCTTAAATCTCGCGACAAGCTTTTTTATTACATGTATTGTGTAAAGACGTTTTAAGTTGACATTAAACTTTAATGGAAAATGTTTATTACTATTTATTTTTTTAATGATACCCATATTATAGGAGTACATTAAAAAAATAAGTAGTTCGCCAGGACAGTACAGAATAGTACATGACAGTACAGTCCAGTTGACTCCAGTCCAGTCCAGTGCAGTCCAGTGCAGTGCAGGCCAGTCCAGTCGAGTCGAGTTGATTCGAGTCCAGTCCAGGTAGTTTTCACTTATTTTTGTTTCAAAGACCAAATGTTTATCAGACAAATTTTATCCTGAACAATAATCCCACCGATTTGTATAATAAAATAGCGAGGCTTTATTTTTTAATTTTTAGTTGGTTCGATTCCCGGTTGAGGCAAGCGAATTTTAGAAAATCTTTGAATGCAGTTTTGTTTCTTTTTAAAAATAAAGGAATGTTTCCTTCCAGTAAAATGAGCTAACTAGGATTTAAGGTTTAAGGCCCCCCCTCCAGGGCCCATAGAAAAATTCCACCCTGTATAGGTATTTTATTTAATTTCGATAGTGTTCTGTGACAGCTGGCTATAGCAGCGAGTGTTAAAGAGACTACCTACTAGGTATTTTGATAACTCTACACTACAATATCCCTAGACATTGTTGATGTGTGTAAATCGTGTATGTGAACTGGACCATGACTTTTCCCTTTTACATACATGAAACCATACTGTCCTTATTCTTGTAGTTTTCACAGTTGTACATACTGACCTGCAGAATGCTTGTCGTGTACCTGCGCGCTCTGGCCCATGATCCGATTTCTACTTGTAACAAGTCCCAGGGCATTGGACCTGTAATGTTTTAACATGTCATTGAGTTGTTGTCTTTATTTTTATTCCTAGAAAACTTATTTTACCCTCCTGAAATTGTTTTGCACGATGTAAAGTTAATACCTTAGTCGAAACTTGGAGTTTGGATCAGAGATTAGAAACCTCTTTATTGTACACCACATTTAAAGAAGGATGAAAAATATCATAGAACACACACACGAAGTGCTGCTTTATAGCTATGAGCGATCACTTCTAGGCAACCTTGGGATGGAAATTGGAAATGAAATACATAAATAAATACAGTGGCATCAATTTACAAGAATAAAAAAATTCTAACAATCGTATTAGTCATACGTCACATACTAAAATACTTGGGATACAAAACAAGCATGCATAAAAATAAAAATACAGAATAAATACTTACATAAGTATTAGTTTTAAAAATTTATTACAGGGAAACATAATCTTGATGAGGGAGTTTTTTGAAAATAGCAAGTGATGACGCACGTGATCTGATGGAACAGGAGGCAGTTATAAGCAATTTGTCTTGACAAATTGCTTACTCTTTGTATGGTTTCTCATAGAATGAGGTAAAGTGAAAACTTTATTCTTAGATATCACTCGGCCAACACTTCCTCTGACAAGTATGTAGGTAGGCAATTTAAGAGTATACTTATCCTAACTATAATAGTATATTTAATATTTCTATATAAATCCGAAAGTTTTTGTATGTATGGATGTTTAAGCAAGCAAGAACTACCAAACAGACCAAGCTGAAACTTTACACATAATGCTACTTTTTATCCGGGTACATCGCGGGTGAAGCTGCGGGAAGAAACATAGATTTAAAAAATGCGAATGTGAGTTTGTTTGTTACGCCTTTACGCCTAAACCACTGAACCGAATATAAACATTATTTCACCAATGGTAAGCGACATTATCAGCGAGTAACATAGGTTATATTTTATCCCCGTATTCCCATGGGAAAGGAAACTACGTAAGTGAAAACGCGAGGCGCTGCTAGCATACAATAAAGTTAAGAAATAAAATTATAATACCTTCACAAGCTTCAGTAGACAGCAAGAATTTATTTGGATACCGTTTGTGTATCAGCGTTAGAGTTTGGGATGGGAAGAAGTTTCCATAGTAGTGGATTGCTACACCGTCTATATAGTCTATTGATTTTGGGTTTTCCCATTCCATCTGTAGCGAAAACGTAAGTTTGAGTTTGTGGTTAGGAACAGGCCCAACCGCAGAAGTCAGAAGTATTAAATTTAACACAGTACTTAGGTAGTTTCAAGATAAAGTATCACAAGTTGGAATCCTTTCGATGTTGGGCTGATCGCAACCAGGTCTGGTTGTCGACCTGAATGATGTCTGTCTTCTTCCCAACTGAGTTGGCCATCAGCAGATGGTCTGCCAGTGCTGCGTTTATTCTTCCTGGGTTTCAATACAAAGCTATGTAGTAAGCAGAAACCTAAGTTTATACCTAATTAGTACATATTTCACTTACCCCAAATAAATAAACTGGAAGCATGTATCGCTGGTCATCTACAGCTAGGATCAGGGTGTCATTAAACCTTGAGTTTCTTATCGTGGGGCCTAGGTTGTTTACTATCCATCGACTCTAAAATAAAATTAGTACTTATGTATTAAAAACAGAGGTTATCATTCGATCAAGCAGACGAGGTCCTTTGCAAACCTAGAGAAGAATAAACAAAAAAACATTCTGCACAAGTGATAGAAACGATTTTGTAGTAAGTTTATCATAGAGAAAGTGATTCTAGGATGCTAATGGAAGCCAAGCCCTTGATGGTTGGATTGAATAAAATGTTGCTTTGCGGGTACGAATACTTAATACTCGTAAAATCAGCTAAGAGTTAATGTGATTCATCATCATCATTTCAGCCTCAAAACGTCCACAACTGAACACAGGCCTCCCTCATGGATCTCCATGAGGGGATAGTTGCCATACTTATCACGCTTGGCAGGCGGGTTGGCGAGCCCAGTACGGGTTGTTGATACCCGAAAAGACGCTGCTGCCCATCTTCCGGAGGTGTCCTTTAGCATGCTCTTACTCCATCCATGGGTATGAGAGGAGGCATAACATTCTACTACCACCCCACGGCAATGTTATTGTGTGATTATTTCTTACTAATTGCGCAGGAGTCCACCCCAATGAATTGAAGTTCACAGCAGGTATGATGCCGTTCAGTGGTTCATTCGTTGTTGTGATAGCCCAGATTTTTACTTCGGCTCTTGCGTATTCTTCGATGAACCTGTTAATTAAAAACGGTTCAGACGGTTCACTTAACGAAATGGAGGTTAGTTCTTCCGATTTATCGTCAGTCAAACGCGAGCTTGTAAGAAGTTAAATTAAGTAAATGTGAGTTTTAAAATCTTGGCACTAGGTAGGTACAACTACGACACAAAAGGGTCTTTCGTCTTTCCCTTGAAGTGAACTGCATTTTTTTCTGTGAGAGTAAAAGACAAAAAAAGCGAGGCGGTAAGGAATTCTCCTTCTATGATGGCCTTTTTGGAGTTAATAAATAGTTTCAAGTGAATAGCGAAACTTTCTTACTTCAAGTGGTAATCGGCGTAAGACTGATAGTACTGTGGTCTCAATTGTCCAAACCCAGTGATTGCTTCGTTTGTCTTCATCCAGATAGGGGGTGACCATGTACTGGCTGTGATCTTAATTTCATTCGGTGACAGCATCTGACTCCTCTTTATCATTGGTAACTATAATGAAAGTTTGAAAAAACGCAGGGTTCGTTGAGCATATCAAAAGTAGGGATTGTTTTAAGAAGGTATTGGTGTTGATTCTGTTGTTGCACTTCCTAAAGCTAATAGGCATGATGTGATGACAAAGTATGAAAATCAAATTCAATTTAGTTCGTCAGTTAGGTAATACAAAAATATAATGGATTATTTTTGGAGTACCTACTCCAAAAATAATCCATTATGTTTTTACCTAGGTACCTATGTTGAAAAATACGTGTTCAATTGATTTCGTTAAATCTACATGGCGGACTAACAATTAAAATCTAGTCATTTAGCTTATTATAATTAGATATGACGAAACAAAATTTAGACCTGTCAACCTAAAAGTCATTCATCATCATCATCATTTCAGCCATAAAACGTCCACTAATGAACAAAGGCCTCCCTCATGGATCTCCATGAGGGGTAGTTGCCATACTCACCACGCTTGGCAGGCGGGTTGGCGAGCGCAGTATGGGATGTTGATATATGGAAAGACGCTGCTGCCCATCTTCCGGAGGTATCCCTTAGCAGGCTCTTACTGCATCCACGGGCATGAGAGGAGGGGCAACATTCTACTGCCGGCGTCCCACGGCTATACTAAACTAACCTAAAAGTACTTAGGTAAAATTGTTCCGTTGTAACTACAGTATTAACTACTCACTAACTGAATAACTAAACGTCAACGTGTGAGCAACGTGTGTGTGTGCGCAACGGGCGAATGTCCGCCTGCGACGCATGGGCTTGCGGGTTCGATTCCCGCCTCGGGACAAATGTCTGTACGATCTGCAGATATTTGTTCAGGGTGTTCTGGGTGTTTTTCTATTATACAGGGTGTCCCAGAAGTCGACATCAAGCCGGGAGCGGGTGACAGGCCGAGTCGAAATAGTGAAAAAAAAATCTAAGTTTTGTTTTTTTTTTAAATAGGTATTTATTAAATTTCGGTAAAATCCCTGTGATAGTGTTTTTACTCCCATTCCTACAATTTTTAACTTTTTTAAATTATTTTTTTAATTATGTAATCCTGAATAATGCTTCTGTAAATTCTTGCCTGAAATTTAGATTTTACCGAAATTTAATAAATACCTATAATTAAAAATAAACAAAACTTAGATTTTTTTTTCACTATTTCGACTCGGCCTGTCACCCGCTCCCGGCTTGACGACGACTTCTGGGACACCCTGTATAATAAAATTATCTATGTAGTAGGTATAATGTATTAAGTATATCAGTCATCTAGTACCCATAACACAAGCTCTGCTTAGTTTGGGGTTAGTCCAGCATTATTTATTTATTTATTTTATTTCTAATTATAAATAGAAATATATACCTACTTATGAATATTTTATTACTATATTGGGTTGGGTATTTATCGTGTAAAATATGAATATTAACCTTGAAAAAAAGATCCTCGTCACTTAGCGAGTAGTTGGTCAATTTAGCGTCATGCACGGGATATTCGTTGTACGTGTAAGGATGTGTGGAGAAGTCGCAGCCGGCGATTGGCACTCTGATCATATTGTACTCTATTCCTTTAGGTCCAAAGTAAGTGCTGAAAATAAAGATATTGCACTTGATAGGAGAACTGACGTGTCATACTTGATTATCATGTTCATACAACTATGTACATACATATCAGGTTTGAACTTTCATTAAGTGAACGAATGAATTTCACGTGACACGGAGTCATCACTATCATTCAAGTTTATTCAAATAATAAAAATCAATGTAACATTACAGATTAACCAAAGCGTTAAATCTCAAACTAATAATATACACACACATTAATTAATTAATAATAAAACAGCACACACATAAGAAATACAGTTTACACAAAACATAAAAAACAGAAAAATCTAATTAAAACAGGTAGCTAGGAACAGTTAGGTATTTACAATTCTATACTTTCCCAGTAGCTTTGACATACTCTAGCAATTATATTTATACTATCATCAAATAAATCTAAATCTGGCTCGATTTTCATAATTTGCGTTGAAATGGTTTTGAGCGCGGCAGATGGGGGGGATTGTTGGCGTGCAACAGTGCATGGTGTGTAGGTGATGGGGTATAGGGGCGAATAGTGGGACTAGTCATATCATACTAGCTTCTGCCCTCCGCTTCGCATGCGTTGTACCTACCCGAATAAAAAGCCTATGTGTTAATCCTGGTCAACATCAATACGTGTGCAAAGTTTCAGCTCAATCCGTAGCCTAAGTTTTTGCGTGAAGAGGTAACAAACCTCCATCCAAACAAACTTTCGGCTTTATAATATTAGTGGGATTATAATATACGGTTGATGGACATAGACAACCTACACACACAGTTAACATAAGTAACGAAACGATGTGTGGGTTGTGTGAAAGGTAATATGAGCTGGGAAGAAGCGGGCTTAGAGTTGCTGTATGGAAACGATACTGATTCCTGAATTCTGTTGTGAACACCCACGTGCTGTACAGGCCATAGACTGCTGATGATACATTCATCGAGTTTACATCAAAATAGGTACCCTGAGATTCTCAAACATTAATGGAACTTGCGCAACATTATCTTGGTTCTTACTTGATTAACTGAGTTTGTGCACCGTCGGATAATTTTCGCCAGTTAATGGAGGCTGCATCAGTGACAGAACCGCCGAATCCTTCGATGAACTGGTAGCGCACATTGCTAAATATTCTCATTACCACTCTGGAAGAAGCTGAAACAAATTTAATTTAGAATTTTGAGTGAGCACATTTGGAGTTTGATAATATTATCCTTTTCTCAGTCAGTATTCAGTTTTCAGCCACTGTTGGACAGCCTTACGACGAAAGCTAGGAGACTCGGTTTTGTCGTACTTAATCTTAAATATTATTAACATACATACATATAACCGGATATTTATCGCGTAAATTACATTTATTATTTCCCGACGTTTCGCTTGGATTGCACCAAGCATGGTCCCGGGAAGACATATCCTTATATACCCGGGAAGATAAATAAATAAATAAATAATGCTCGACAAATCACACAGCATCATCTAGCCCCAAGCTAAGCAGAGCTTGTGTTATGGGTACTAGATGACTGATATACTTAATACATTATACTACATAGATAGATATTTTTATTATATATATAGAAAAACACCCAGAACACCCTGAACAAATATCTGCAGATCGTACAGACATTTGTCCCGAGGCGGATACGATAATATGTATAAGATAATCTTAAATATTTCAGCAAAGAGGTCGCGGTGTCCCGAAACATAAATATCATGGAAAACGCTTCCCATTTTTTGTTTGTTGTTTTTAAATTCCAAGTAGTTAAACCTCTCAATAAAACATAGTTATCCTGTATGTATGACGGCCATGCGTGACCCTTCTACGCAGTCTAATTCATTGCGTTTATTTTGCCAAATTAGTTTGAATACTCTTCAGACAACCACATTTTCCGTCGACTTCAGAGACGCAGGAGGTGGCGGGTTCCAACCCCGTTGGGGGTCAAAATGTTTGCTTTGTCTCGGGTCTAGGATGTTTACGATAGGGTTAGGATAAGTATTTATAAATAAATTAGGCCAAGTGCGTGTCGGGCCAGGCGCTGTGTAGAGTTCCGTAGTTACCCGTAGACCTGGTTGTCGGAAGTTGTTGTGTGTTTTTTACGTTTACGAAAACATATTACCAGGTTTCTAGGACTTCCCAGGTAAAGTCCTAGAACCACCCAGGTTCGTAAAGTCACAGATATACGAACAGACAATGCGAAACTATTTTAGTATAGTATAGTTTTTTTTTACATAGCAGTACAAAAATGATGTAACCTCACCAATTATAATTCGAGAACGACTGGACCTATTTCAATGATAGTCACGTGAAACCTTAAAATAACTGTTTACCTTCAGGTTCATCTTCTGAGTCTTCATAATCGCTGTCTGGTAGTTCTTCTTCTTCATGATCAGGATCCTCGTCTTCTTCACTTTCAGGATAATCTTCTTCACTCTCTTCTAGTTCCACCTCTTGTTTCTTGATCTCTCCATAACTCTTCGCGAAACGGAGCCCATACTATAAAGTCATTTAACTATTACGCATTTGATTTTTACTTAAGATGTTTGAGACATGTGTCATAAAAGCGTTAACAATCAAACTATCTAAACTTTATTGATAAAGATGATGATATCCTTCTAGCCGATTTCGGCCATGCTTTGTACCTGGACAGATCGGTAATGTATTATAATTGGATTGATGTGATAATTGATAATGACGTGCAACGACACGCATGCCTATAATAGTCGTAAATTATAACTTGGTCTTTATTTATTTATTTAAAGTACAAAAAACAAAAAAATTACGCCGTGGGGTGCCGGCAGTAGAATGATACCCCTCCTCTCATGCCCATGGATGCAGTAAGAGCCTGCTAAGGGATACCTCCGGAAAATGGGCAGCAGCGTCTATTCGTGTATCAACATCCCATACTGCGCTCACCAACCCGCCTGCCAAGCGTGGTGAGTATGGCAACTACCCCTCTTGGAGATCCATGAGGGAGACCTGTGTTCATCAGTGGACGTTTTATGGCTGAAATGACAAAAAATTTGGTCTGATTTTAGTCAAACTTAAAATCTAGACAAAACAACAAAAAATTTGGTATTATTCCGTAAACTTAAACTCGAAAAATACTTTATTTAGTGCGGCCGCATAGGCCTTATTGACGCGTCACACTCAAATAAAGCATATACCTAATTGAATCTTTTCACTTCAGATGACACGCGAGGAAGGAAAAGAAGCGAACAGAAGAACCTAACTCGGTCCTTATAGTCATCATTTAACATTTTTTTTTGTCTTATGTTACGGATTTGGAGCAGATTGTCCGAAGTGTCCTCTTGGTAATTTGATGTTTTATAATAAGATTTATTGCAAAGATTTTTGATTTTATTCAATAATAACTTCTGCTGCGCAACTGGGAGTTTGTTGTACAAGCGTACCTATATATTGCCCTTTAAAATATATTTGGACATTGTAGAGCCTAGTTGGCACAGCGAGTTTATTTTTATTTCTTCTATTAACATTGTGACTGTCGCTGTTCTTCTTAGACAAATCAATATTTTTATGGGTATAATGTCATTATATTTATTTCTTTATATTTAGTGCGAAGTGATTCTCTGGGACCCATATTGTAGATAGAACGAATAGCATTCTTCTGCAGCACAAATACGGTGTCTATATCTGCAGCACATCTCAACAGCAGTAAGCCATATGACATAATGCTGTGGAAATAGCTGAAATAAACAGGATTGGCGGTATAACGTATGTAAGGGGGTATTTTTTTTGACTGCATATGTTGCAGAACTAACCAGATAGTTGGTTTATGTGTGGGCCCCACTGAAGCTTATTGTCTAAAGTTATTCCTAAAGTACAGTTTTTTCTACAAGTTTTAAACTTTCACCTTTAAATTGAACGTTGGCATCAACCTGTTTTACATTAGGGAGAGTAAATCTAATGCATTTTGAGATACAACTTTTGAGATTGCATTATTTACCTCATCATAATCGGTGGTACGTCGTTTCCTATATACCTACAATCACCTGGTTCCCATTACATAAGCTCTGCTTACTTTGGGTCTAGATGGTGCTATGGGAAATGCCTAGCATTATTCATTGTTTATTTAAAGTAACTCACTAAGCTGAGTGAATGGTAATGGGGCAGGATATCCACCTAACAATGTCTCAGGCAATGCAGCGTCGTGTCGTATAGCTGACGTATAAATTATCTGTACACATGTGAAAGGGAATTTAGTTCACACAATTTAACAGACGAGAGACGGTACAAAACCTCAAGAGTTATAAGTACTTAAATTTGACCGGTTTTTTAACTCTACTTTGGTTCTCACATTGTTGCTTGTGTAAGCGACGAAAGTCCCCGGTGCTGGGTCTTCTCTCGTGATGGTATCGCAGTAGGAGGAGTTGCAAACGCAGACAATAGACCTGCCTTCAATGCCTATATCGCGAGCACTACATGGAAGGTCCTCTTCTGTAAATAGATAAATATTACTGTCGATTCTGTTTTACACTTCCTAAAACTCATTCATGACATACTCGTAGGCACCTACTCATTACTCGTATTATTAGAGATATGACGTTTCTAAATTTAGAGCTGTCAACGTAAACTAGGTAAAATTGTTCCGTTTTAATTTCTGAACGGCATCTACCTAATAGCTATAAGTAAGTCATTTTAGTCCATTTTCCGCAATTTTAGTTATCTTTAGTTAGGAAGTGTTCCTTCAGCATTGACACACCTTAAACAAGATATAATTAAAATTTAAATAAACGTGGTTTGAAAATAAAAACTCTTATTTTTAGAATAATTTTGAATCATAGGTACCTACTACTTTTTTGGGATAGTATTATATCAGCATCCGATTCTGGTTTCCATAGTATAAACCTTGGCTTAGTTTGGGACCAGATGGTGCAATGTGTAGGTAGGTATTTATATTTTTGATCTTTACAGAGGTTTGAGGCCAACGGCAAAGAAGACCCCTTTTGAGTCATCTAATCTAATCAGCCTGTAAGATCCCAATGAATCCAAAGATCCCAATCCTCTGAGTTATATAATAATATTTTTAATATACACCGTATATTATATGTAAGAAAACCTATGTTCATATTATTTATCATGCCCTACGACAGCACGTAGAGGAGTTAAGGTGTTAGCATTAAATGTTGTTAAAGGACTTACCAGATTGCCCGAGTGACACAAACAGCACTAGGACTAAAAGTGCAGCACAGCCAAATCGAAGCAGCATATTTCCGTTCAGATCTACCCGCTTCATTCAACTGAGGACTCGCTTCGAAGTGTTGAATTGCACTAATTAAAGGTAATCTGCTTAATTATTCTTGTTGATTGATGATATCAGAGCTCAGAAATATCGATATTTTATCTAGGTATTTATGAGATTGATTTTCTATTAGCCTAGCTAGTGTGTACCTCTACTTTTAATCAGAACGATGTGGATACAAAACTTCACTCTGCTCTTGTTATATTTTTGAATAAATTAATGCACACACACACGCGCGCACTCATGCTTACACACACATACACTCACACAACACAATATCGTGCCTGTTATATTACTCAAATTTATAATTTTTGTCTTAAACTTAAGTTTTTTTCATTTTGTTTTTTTTTTACTCTCTTGTTTTTATGTTATGCATCCGTACTGTGGCGACCAAGCTGAGGAAAGGCCTGGTGACCTGTAATACAGGTTCAAAAGAACCTACATCAGGCACCAGTCTTTTGCAAAGCAAGTACGCATACCTACCTGAGTAAACTTTCACTATTTTTTACAATTTTGTTATATTGTACTTTTGTGAGAGAATATTATATAAACATTTTTTTTTAATGCTTACTACCTACTTTACAAACATTTGTATCGCAGGGTACATACAGTATTCACTTCACTTGATGTAAATAACTATTACCTACCTATTATTTAACTGTGGATACTGTTACTTCTTTACTGCGCTTCGTTGTTCGTCGTTTTAGTTAAGTACGACGATTGTTATGTTACCTACAAACACCTAAATTGTAGTGCCCTTACTGGGCTCATGTTTGGACTAAAAGCTAAATTATAAGACCTAATGTACACATGAACGCAATAAATGATTTGAATTTGAATTTGTTGTAAACACCCAGTGAGAAAGGGCTCCGGAGTTTTTATTTATAAACAAATATTTCGCGGAACAGTTATGAAACAGAACATACTGAATTAGAAAGTGAAGTTGAATAAGCTCAGAGTCGCTCAACGAGCTATGGAGAGGGCTATGCTCGGGGTTTCTTTACGGGATCGAATCAGAAATGAGGAGATACGTAGAAGAACTCGGGTCACCGACATAGCCAAACGGATTAGCACGTTGAAGTGGCAATGGGCAGGCCATGTAGCTCGCAGAACAGATGGCCGATGGGGCCGAAAAGTTCTCGAGTGGAGGCCACGGACCGGCAAGCGCAGCGTAGGACGTCCACCAACAAGATGGGATGATGACCTGGTGAAGACCGCAGCTCGACGGTGGATGCAGATCGCTTTCAACCGCAATAAGTGGAAATCCATGAGGGAGGCCTATGTCCAGCAGTGGACGTCCTACGGCTGAAATGATGAATGATGATGAAGTGAAGTAATTAAAAACTACTAAAACCACATCGTAGCGAGATTATAAAAACAGGGCATGCATTACGGAATTCAGGAATTTCGTAACTACGGAATCTCGGACCGATTTTTACGATATTTCAGTTCAGAGAGGTCTAATATCGTAATTCCGATATTTTAAAATGTTACTTACTGACACATCGATTTTGCGTTTTTTTGCCTTATAGCTATCTCATAAATAATCCCTCCCCTACAGTTTTAGGCCAAAAAATGTAAACTTGAAAAACTTTTTAACAAAAGCAGGACCAACATGTTTATTAATGTAATAAACTTAAAACATAATTATCTATACCTACCTACTTAGGTATTCTCGTTTGTAGGTAATTTTTAGTGTTTACTTATTTTGACAAAGTTAGTTGATTATGCATCACATCATAATATCGACACCTCTGGGCTCAATTTTGGCGTCCCCTTACAATTCACATTAAAAAGCGGCCTTTATGAACATTCACCCTACCTTCATATACCAACTTTTCTAATGTTTGTACAGTATGTAGTGCAGAAAAGCTATTTTAGATAATTTATTGATTTGGTGTTATTATTTTGATCATTTTTATTACTACTAATATTATGCTGCACTTAGTATTTGAGGATGATTATCGTCATGTCTGAAAGTAGGTAGGTAAACGTTATTTATTTATTTGGAAGACCAACCGCTATAGGTATCATAGTTTTGAACACAGGAAATCAAAATTGTGTAAACGGACGAGCAAATATTAAGTATAAATCCCCTAACTATTACAAAAAAAAAAGTATAAAGCCAACCAAATGGTAGACCGGATTTTAGTGGTATTGTCTTGTGTCAGCCCACGGCGAACTTGTGGATTATGTAGCTCGATCCAGTGATTTGAGCCGGACTCCAAAAGATGCTCTGTGATAGCAGATTTTTTTAGCTGCCCGTATGTGCTCTTTTACCCGACAGGCAATCGTCCGCTTAGTTTGGGCCTTTATAAGAACTCCCACAGTTGCAGCAACTAATCTTATACACCCCTGGTTTTTCTAATGGAAAGCTATCTTTAGGCGAACGCAGGTACTGTTGTAGCTTTTTGTGGAGCAATTGTGGAGGACACAATTCAAACGCCAGTGTTTTTAAAAAATACTTCGCATCATTTTGGTGCCTGGCTTACAGTATCTAAAATTATATGAGCATTCAGAGTTGCAACATCAAGGAACAAAAAAAACAGCCTCAGTGGCCATCGCTAGCAAACACGAGCGACACAAAGTAAGTGCCGATAGTTTGTCCACCACGTCACCTTCTCGTTTTTCACAGAATTGTTATCGATTTCGCCATCATGGCGCATTTTTTAAAGTTCTATTACATTCACCACCTTATTTGTTATCACTACCACGCCTACCACCGTAAACATCGCTACTTTCATCATCCAACAAGCTCTATATACGGCGATATTGTTTTTCATCCATTTTCCATAGATAAAACACATGTCACAAGGTAAATCTAAACTAAGGAATTTTTATTTACAAAATGAATTGCAGATTGTTGACAAATCTGAACTTGGTAACAGAAAATATATAAACCGGTCTATGCCTTAAAAATGATAATGATTAAAAGATATGCCTAGGCCAAAAAAACATTAGGTATCCCAAAACAACTATGCGAATTTATGATTATGCATAAAAATTACAAACATTTTTCAGCATATAAAATTATGCGAATCAATGGGCACCCCGTCTACTTGACTAAGTATGAAATAAAAAATGTATTTAGTCTAGTAGTCTAGTAGTTATGAACTGTGCCGAAACACGTCGGCGCGTGACGTGTTTTTATTATATAACATGTTTGTGGGTGAAGTTATCTAAGGCAATCGGCCACTATCGAATATCTAAACGAGAGGGTTGATAATTTGATTAAAAACTTAATCACCAGGGATTACAACAGGTTGAACCCAACGGACTGTTGAGATAAGATGATTAGGTAGTGTTTTTCGAAATAATAACACATAATTTATTATGAAGACAATATAATTAAATTTCATACAAATCTTTATGTACCTATTATTAACATTAAAATACTGTACAAATGTCGCCGACTCGCGTCGCAGTGAATCATATTGTTATAATGATTCGAAGTAAATTATTGCTTGTTTATTGCAACTAGACTACGATTCACACAACTTGGCCGACATTAACTTTGATTTTCCTTATTGATATGGCAGATTGTCGATATGAATAACATGTTACAGAAGCAGGTAGCTCAGATAATAAAACTGAAACAAATCTATCTACCAAAAGAAACATTTATTTACAAGAGTCTAGGTAAAATTTTTATACGCTCAAACAATTTCAAATATATTTTAAACTTACTAGCAAAAGAGTCGAAATTGAGTTAATCTCGTTTGAGTTAGTACCTACATAAAGCAATACAATAATAAAATATAAAAAAATCACATATTATACAGATCTCTTTTGCTTCATAATTTTATTTGCTCAATAGCCTGCCTAAATGGAAAATTCCAATAAAATTTTATTTTTTAAATTGGAATTTTAATTTTTATAATTCTCTAAAGAAACAGTAGGCACCTAATCGAAATAAGCAGGATGTTCACTTAAGTACTACGACAAATTCACATTAACGGACGACCATCGCCATTATTGAAAAAAAAAATCTTAATGCTAATCACTTTACAATTATCTAATATAACTCTATCAAATAAATACAAAATCTCTTAAAATTATTATCTAAGATAATATTTTCCTACCATGTCTTAAAATGAAACTAAGCATTACTATATAATGCACAAAAAACAATAACTGTGTGAACTTAAATGGGCGTACATACCTAATACGCGGCGTCGACGGCAGGGCCCTAAAAATATTTGACTAAAAGAGAGATCAAATCATTGCCACATAAAACCACTTATTTATTGTAAAAACGTAAGCGTTCGACGACGTATTTCTATAACCAACCGACCCTTGCCCACCCACAGTTAAGAAAATACAAACCTTGTACAGAAAACTACAGAAGATGTGTATAAAACCACTCACTGAAGACAAACCACTCCGTCGATTGAGCATAGAAACTGGGCGTGAATGTAGATACTTATTTGTACTTTGAAATAAAGTTTCAAGAAGTGAAAGTAAAAATAGATAACTAAATTGATAAAAAAAAATTGTTACGAAGAATAGGCGTAACATGACGTAGAAATTTACAGTAATCGATATCTCAGATATGAAACGAGCTGTATGCGTTTTGTTGATGGTCATATAGCTAACAGATATGTAAATATTTAGGTACAAGAGATGCTTACATTATTTATCTTTCGTTATGATACAATATTTACTACTAACAAATCTTAACCTGGACCATGTGAACACATGATATGATGTAAGATTGTTATATATTATATCAAACATTTAATAATGTACACTTCGCTGAGTAACAATTTCCCAAAGTATAGTTTTCAATGGTAAAAAGGTACACAAGACTATCTATAGAAATGCTATGTCTCAAAAATACCTAAAATAAAAAAAGCAAATAATATGTAGGTAAAATAAAAAAGTACGATCGATGCCACAATTTTGAAAATATAAAATGGTTAAACCGGTTCAGAAAAAAAAACAAAACAACGGATAAAATTGTACCACGAGCTCTTAACAATTCGTAAAGTATTAGAATCTCCTTATTTATAATATTTCTTCTTATTTTTAACATAATCTTATACTTTACGGTACACTAGGTACTCTAAATTTTAATCTTTTTACTGTTTTGTGTTTCACAGTAAAAAGACTAAACATGCTCAAGTAATTTATGTTAATGTAACATAATTATAGAGGCACTGTGTGTATTCAAATTCAAATTTATATTTTCTTATTTGATATTTATATTTTACACGCAACTATGTAAGTATTCTAACAATATTAACATTTTATACTTATTCCGCATTTGTCAAATATCAACATATTTAACTCTGGAAAACTGATGTCAGGTATAGTTGAAATGTATCCTGCGTTTCGTGACCTAACAAAAATGAAAACAACTACTCTCAATTGTTTCTAAACGAAGGACAGAATTCTTCATGATCAAACAGAATTTTTAACTAAAGAAGATTCATAATGTTGAACATTGAGCTATATGAAAATACTCATTTACAAAAATACTAGCAGCGCAATTTTCAGTTGCTTGCACGCCTCCATAAATAATTTGGATTTCTCGATTATAAAGATTTCCTAGGAATAAGAACGGCACCGTAAAACATTTTTCCTAAAACAAATAGTCTAAGTAATACCAAAGAGAAAAATATGAAAGAATCCTGCTCTTTAAGAGGCGAAGGGAAACACAAGTTTAGAACAAGAAAACACAGAATGTATGCGTAGAATCCGGGCAGCGAAAAGCGATACAAAATGCACCTCAAACATGACAATCTATCTCTCTTCGCTCTACTAAAAGCCTTGCCGCGTCCGCGCGGTATTTCGTGGCTTTGTTAACATTTGGTGTCGCTTCTCGTTGGCTGTACTGTAGGTAGATGATAAGGTATAGTTTAAAAAATTAAAAGTTCCATGTTGCAATGCCATCCTCATTTCAAGGGTTTGGTTCTAAGGAATGGTAGACGAAGGCGGGTGCGGTCGCCTGGACGTTCAGTCTTTTACTAGCCTATAGATGTGATGCTGCGCGCCGTGCTCACTGTTTGACACTTCGAACACAAACGCGGCGCACAGCAGTGTCTCTTGAGTATCTCTGTTCGACACCACCTGTGAACAACAACAGTAAGGTAAATACAAGCTGTCCAGTGCAAGAGTGAAAGTAAGAATCTATGTATGTATGTATGTTCCCTTTGGGTAGTTGTAGGGTTGTTTTAGGGTAAGTAGGGTAGTTGTAGGGTATTTGTTATAGGTGCGATACGAAGTTCGCCGGGTCAGCTAGTAATTTATAAAGCACTAGCTACAACTATCCTACTACTACCTTACAACTACCCTACAACTACTCTACTACTGCTCTACAACTACCCTACTACCACCCTACAACTAACCTACTACTACCCTACAACTAACCTACTACTACCCTACATCTAACCTACTACAACTACGCTACAACTAACGCTGAAACATTTGTTATTTTTTTCCATACAAACTTTCATCCCCTATTTTAATCCCTTCTTGTTTAATTTACGCAACGAAAAGTAGGCTATGTCCGTCTCCATAGTCTAATCTACTCCTATACTAAAATTCATATAAATCGGTTGAGCGGTTTTGACGTGAAAAGGGAACATACATACATTCTTACTTTCACTTTTATATATTATTAGTAGGATTGTAAAGGCAAAACTGTCTATTGAAAATGTTATACTCAGACCCCTTCAACAGACAGTTTTGACTGATATTATATGAAATGTATTTAAATAACTTGTGTCATATTATACCTCATATATACTCAGACCGACCACAACATAATTATTTACCCTAACTAGCATCTCGTTAGATCGGCACAACACTACAAAACTTCTATTAAACTGTACCCATACTATAAATAAATAATGATGGACAAATCACACAGCATCATCTAGCCCCAAGCTAAGCAGAGCTTGTGTTATGGGGTACTAGATGACTGATATTCTTAATACATTACACTACACAGATATTTTTATTATAATATAGAAAAACACCCAGAACACCCTGAACAAATATCTGCAGATCATACAGACATTTGTCCCGAGGCGGGAATCGAGCCCGCAACCCCTGGCGTCGCAGTCGGACCTTCACCCGCTGCGCCACAGAGCTCGTCAACTTTATGAGCACTGTACCTACTTTATGAGCAAAAAGATATCTAGTATCCTATTAATGTGAAGATGATTTACCTGAAGTATAGTAAAGTTTTCTAATACGCTGTTCATCATATACTTCTCGGGAAGGTGTTTCAGTTTATGTATAAAGTTGACCATGTATTCGCACATGGGCGACCGGTGGATGCGGTACACGAACCGACCGCCCTCGAAGTGCGCATACTCCGTTTCCACCTTCTCCACCACTTGCTTGCCGAACGAGCAGACCTTCGTACTGCATGTTATCGTCATGTTCTCGTTGCTTTCGTATCTGCAAACAATATTTACTTATAGATATTTAATTACAGATTTATTGCATAAACCAATACAGAAAGTAGACATACAGGGTGAATTTTTGAGACGGGACAGTAAGGGCAGGTACCTTAACCGTTATAGTTACAGGAAAACGTTGTTAGATGACTATCGATAAATTTTTAAGATATTCTGAACTGCATTTACAGATTTTGGAAAAAATTTACAGTCAGCAAGAAAATGGTAATTTTACACAAAAACTTTTTTTGATGCCAATCGATCCTCTTTCTTATTAGGATCAAAAGTCTCTACAGGACCGACTGAGGTTTGAGTACTAAAAATGTCAGAAATTGAGAAAAACTTTTCCCAATGGTCGCTTAAAGCTTTAATTTCTTTCAGAGATATCAATTCCTCAGATTCAGATTATTTAAATATCATTATTTCGTTAACCTTCTTGGCGAAACGGAGGGACTAAACATTGATATAAATCGTTAGATACGCCCTCACCGTACTGAGACCGCGCCGTTGTGTTTCCAAACGATATGAGTGAGCTCACTCATGCAAGAAAGAGAAAGTAGTGTTTGCAAATAATGTGGGAGAAAAAGAGATAACATTATTTATTCGGTACACGTTGCGTGTTGCGCATTCGTCGGCAGTTTTGTAAACACAATGCCAGAGTTTTTGGTGTGAGGGCTCATCTAACGATTTATATCAATGTTTAGTCCCTCCGTTTCGCCAAGAAGTAAATAGGTAACAAAATAATGATATTTAAATAATCTGAATCTATTGATTATATCATCAATATCAATCAATCAATCTGACTTACATATATCAATGGGACTAAAGACCTTCTCGCAGGAAAGTATAATGCAATCACTGTATTGTGCTGTGGAAGAAGATGGAGATAGAAGTCAGGGGAGTACATTGACTCACCAATATGAACAACTTTTACTTAGGAACTTTCGCTGTAAAAAATTGCAAAGAAACAGCTGGTCCATACACGAGTGCATTACCTACTTTACTAAAATATATGAAACAGCTGTATTGTTTCTTTTTTTGTGTTAATTTTGGTATTGTCTATGCCCACGTATGTGTCCCCACACTACGCTGGCATGGAAGTGTCCCATCTCTACGAAACAAGCAAAACGCAGACGCATGCAGTTTCTTGCGTATTTGCAGTATTTGCAGGACTATCATAACCAGCCCAACCGCGGGATGAGAATATATTTTTAAAGAATTATTCCATCCATGTATCCTTACATTTTTTAAAGCAAAAGTTCCTTAGTAAAAGTTGTTCATATTGACGAGTACATTGACCACCCGAAGTTTTTGGTAGTTGTCCTTTTACACCCTGTATAAAGTAAACTTACACACTGGTAACCCCGTAGAATGCGTTTGGATCGTCTAGATTATTTGTGTTGAGGTCCGCCCAGAATTTGACGAGGAAGAACGCATTTCTGGGACCTTTCTCGTAAAGCTCCTTTAGGCCGCCTTTCTTCTCAGGGAATTTGTCGTTTATTTGCTGTACATCTACGGACTGAAAAAGAGCAATACGTGTACTATTTTATAACCATAGTTTGAGATAAGCTGTTTTTAGCGACCTTTAAAATTTACTTATAAATACAAAAGTAAGATTATCTGATTTCTGTAGTATAGACGTGCGTATACATTTTTCATGAAAAATGTACCTATATGCACATTTAACATGTGCTTTAACGGTGAAGTAAAAAGCCATGTTGGCCGAGTGGTATGTACCCCCGACTTTCAATCCGAAGGTCGTGGGTTCGATACCGGCAGTGCACCAATGGATTTTTCTTTCTTGAAAAACGTATGTGCACACTTAACACGTGCTTTAACGGTGAAGGAAACATCGTGAGGAAATCCGTGGCTTAGTTAGCTTCAGACGTATTTGACCTGTTCTTTCCTCTGAATAATGGCTGAGTAAGCTGAGAGGATGGTATAGGCGCTGGGCAAGCCTAATCCATCTAACAATATCCCAGGCACTGCAGCATATTTTATCAGTTGCTGACGCTGTATAAATCATCTATAATAGATGTAAAGGCGTTACTAACGGTGAAGGAAAATCTTGTGAGGAAACCCGCGGCTTAGTAAGCTTCAGACGTATTGACCTGTTCTCTGACTAACAGCAGGCTTAGATGAGAGGATGTTATAGGTGTTGGGCAAGCCTAAACCATCTAACAATGTTCTAGGCACTGCAGCGTCCCATACAGCATGAATACCAGTTGCAGACGCGGTATCATCTACTATAGAATATAGATGCAAAGGTCATTTCATTATTGATAATATAATTACTTGCTTTAATGTCCGAAGAAGCAACAAATACCTTCACCCGGTCTTGTATCAAATTTGAAATGATTAATTTTGTTTTCAAACAACGACGGCTCTACTACATAAACGTTTCTGGTCGTAATCATTTTTCCTGGATACAGAACAACCGCAAAAACCTAAATTCGACGCTCCGGGCTGACTTTTATAGCCAGTTGCCACGCAAAATTGTACCACGCAACTAGTTGCTGAAGCAGATAGTTTACCTATTATTTCTTTTACTATGATATAAACTATTTCTTACCTCCAATAATGGATCAGCATATGTGACTGTGCCGCCTATATGAACAAACAAATGTTGTGCTGCACTGGGAGGATACTGAAAAAAAAACACATATGTTAAATAACATCGACTCTGCTTCACTGATTATGTTGCACAGCTGCATATACTGATATGACAATACCTCGAAATCCTTTAATTAATTAACCTCTTATTAACATTTCGAGGAAAACATAAAAGAAACTGGTTCTATTGTTATCATCAAATTTAGATAGATAAAACTTATATACTAATGTAACTATTAATAAGAGGTGTTAACGAAAAGATTAATTCTTAATTAATCTATATTAACTAAGACTAATTTTATTAATTTTATTTTGTGTAGGTAATATGGTTTTACACAATATCGGAGTTTATCTATCTATCTAAATATCTCTAAGTATGTATATTTTTTTTTATTGGCACGTCCAAGTTTAGTGATTAAATACAAAAGAAGTTAATGACTGAATAAACGGGAAGTAGTTTGAGAGGACGAGAGGGCTGCAGCGAACTTGTAATGTCGGTAGGTAAATAATAAGGCCCTGTATATTCGTATAAATTATGTGTTACAGTTCGAGAAAAACGTCCCAAAACGCAACTAAGCAAACAGAGATCCTATCCCTACGGAAATACTGAGTTTTATTGCTTTGACTTGACTTCTAAATCTAATCATAATATAGTTTTCAGTCCTCCCAGCCTATTAAAATTAAATAAATCTTTATTTCAGACACATCTAGTCCATAGGTAGGAAAAAAAAATACAGCTCTATGCCTTTCGCTAAATCTTGGATAACTTTGTCTGTCCTACAGAATAAACAGCTTTCTCTCTCTTAGAAGGATCCCTTATAGGATCACTTGATTGTCCGTCTGTCTGTCTGTCGGTCTGTCAAGACCCTGAATCTCAAGATACAGGTATCGAGTTAAAATAAAAACCATATACTCAAATCTACAGCCTCTATAAGCTGCGAAAAAAATCAATATTCTAAGTTAACCTGAAAAAAAAAGGCGAAGAAGTTTCGATATTCTCAAAGGAATCAAAATTCATAGGGCACTTACCGTATACCTAGAACTATAAAATTTGGCAAGGTATATCGTATTTATTGTAGATACAGGAAAAAATCCATTTGCAATGGAATCATAAAAAAATCATCCTTACGAAATCCTACGCGCGGTCATAAATTGGATGGGTGACCGAATCTTTTTGTGAATTTTTTAAAACTTTTAAGTACTAATATTTATGATGTGACGAGCTCTGTGGCGCAGCGGGCGAAGATCCGCCTGCGCTGCAAGGGGTTGCGGGTTCGATTCCCGCCTCAGGAAAAATGTCTGTACGATCTGCAGATATTTGTTCAGGGTGTTCTGGGTGTTTTTCTATATATAATAAAAAAAATATCTATCTATGTAGTATAATGTATAAAGTATATCAGTCATCTAGTACCCATAACACAAGCTCTGTTTAGCTTGGGGCTAGAAGGTGCTGTGTGATTTGTCCAGAATTATTTATTTATTTATTTATGTTCCTACATACCTACTATAATGCTCGGAAATTCACTCAGCATCACCTAGCTCTAACCTAAGCAGAGCTTGTGTTATGGATACCTACTAGTCGACTGATATTTAATAAACGATACTACGTAGATAGATGTTTTTTTATTATTTTTATGTTTTTTGTATTATAGAAAAATATAAATATCTGCAGATCGTAGGTACAGACATTTGTCCCGAGGCGGGAATCGAATTGGCAACCTCTTGCGTCGCAGGCGGACTTTCGCCCGCTGCGCCACAGAGGTCGTCAAATATACCTGCACCAGTTATTTAGTAGTAGTAGAACTTTTTGTGAAAGGTTCATCCGGGGAAGTACTACCACCGTACCTATTTCTGCCGCCAAGCAGTAATGTCTCCATTGCTGTGTTCCGGTTTGAGGGGCAAGGGGGCCGGTGAAATTACGGGCACATGAGACCTTACAACTATGTCTCAGGGTGACGGGCGCATTGCAGTGCAGCGTTGGTCACGTGCTTAGTGAACGTGATCACCGCGGCATTGCAATTGTTATAGGTAGACGTTACCGCTTAACATCAGGTGGGCCTTCGGCTTGTCTCGTCATTTAGTAGTATAAAAAAAAGTTATCCCATTATTGGAACAACGAGAGAATGTAATGGTACAACTGGAAACAACTGATACAAAAGCGTTATTACTTACGGTTTTATCACACCTACCATCTTAAACAATTGTGTCCTAATATTACAATCCACAGAATTTATTGTAGGTATAGTGAAGATTTATGCTGTTAGATTTGTACCTTCTGTTGTCTGATACCGCGTTGTCGCCGCACGAGTCGAAGTAAAGTTCAAGGTATGTTACTTTCAATTTATGTAACGTGCCTACTATAAAAAGGATTTATGTTGCCTTAGGTATCCAACGGCGCATATTCAAAAGATTCAAGCTATGCATTAACATATAGTCCTTGGCATATTTGTTTGACTTCGTATCTTTAATAGTTTTTTGGGTTCAGTCGATTTGTACAATCGAACGCCTGTCACTCGAATTACATATGCTATAGGTTTCCTCGCGGCGGGAATCGAGCCCGTAACTTCTTGCATGTAAGATCAACTGTGTCGAGAACGTCATCATTGGTCTTATGGTTAAGAGGACCTACTCAAAACGTCACCGTAATTTGGTTTGTTTGAGAAAATAGCTAAAAACCTTTCATTAACACCGAATTAAGGTTTTTACCCACCGATGTAAGCGGAAGGGCGAAGTTCCGTCAGAACCGATACTTTAGTAAAGCCAATGGAAATGCCATTGGCCAATGAAAAATTCGTACCTACAGACATTATTTAAGTTTATTAATAAACTTTCGGGATTTGTTAACATATTAATCATATAATCCTGATTTGTGCAATTCATAATAATATTGTCAATTCATTATTGTACGTCGTAAATATGATAAAATTGTTGATACTATTATATCTTTAAGATCTTCATGTATTTGTACCTACACAATTTAACAATAAAACTATTCTTATTCTTACAGATTTCAGACTGAATTTTACTTTAAAAACCTTACTCTTGAAAACTCATTGGTGAAAACCGCATCAAAATCCGTTGCGTGGTTTAGGAGGAGTAAGAAGCCAAACTGACAGACGTCTGTCTGTCAGTTTGGCTTCTTACTCCTCCTTACTCCTTACTCCAGACGGGGGAAGCGACATTAATTATACTATGTAGAGATTAAGCTGTCTCACCGTTTCTGGGTCTCGGGGGTGCTCCACGAACGCTGAAAACTCGACGAGCCTCAGTTTATGCGTGGCGATAGCTCGGCCTTCCCAGGGCGGCGGCGGCGCCACATCGGTTCCCGTGGGCACTCCGACGCCGGGCACTGCTTTGTACCCCGCACCGGGGAACGGTTTCACACTGTGGAGCCAACAAGAAAACGTAAATGTCACGAGTTCGCTTGGATAAAATCTCTAAAATAGAATTTCAATTATAAAGTTTAATTTCCGAGCGATTTGCAAGCGCGTAGTGAATTGTTGTTAATTAGTAACGTGTTATTCTGTCACGGATTGAATTTTTTCTATTTAGATAATTTAGACTGGGCATTTAATTTGCGTTAAAAACATATTTTACTCGTTTGTTTAAGATTATATATCCCTTATTTTTTTATTGTTAAGTCATGAATTCCATCCTCCTTCATATTTCAAGTTACTTTTCTTAACGTCTGTTGTCATTCTTATGCCAAAGATTTAATTCTAATCTTTGATTAATGCCGTATTGTTACGGGAGCACTTTGTTTTATACCTATTATTAGATTAGATTTTTTTTTGTGCATTCATAGTAATCCCCTGTTGGGTGTCCATGGAAAAAAATTAAATAAATACAGTTTTGGGCAGTCGGTAACAGAACTACAAGAAGTTAGTTTGACAACATGCGCTCGGAATCGCTAGGAAATCACTTGATAAGGGCACTTAGGAAGCAAGGTTGAAGCCCGGTTCATATTTACTCCAGTCCAGTATTCTAGCCAGTAAATCCAGGCCGACTGGACTGGAACATATCGAACAATCTTTTGTTTAAATTTCGACCGCTGGCGCTGGATTAGAATCCTACTGGAATAAATTCGACTCGGACATTAGGAAAAAATATTCAAGTAAAATATAAATAGGCTACTAAATCTGCTTATTTCGTCTCATAGGTACGTATGTAAACCATAACCATAACATAAGCTTATGTTAATATAACTAAATTATATATAATATTATGATAGATAACAAACAATAATAATTCTAAGCCAAAATAACTAATAATTTGTATGTATTTCAATATCGGAAATAAATAACAATCTATTCCTTATTATCCAGCACGCTGAATATGTGGTAAATTCATATTTCATCAATTAGCTCAAAGAATACGGACATGGAGACACAGTGAGGCGGATTTTGCCGTTTCTACTCAGTAACATTAAGGTATCTGACCTTAGACATATGTAATAACTAATTCACGTATTTAATTTGGTTCTAATCGTAAATATTGTTATTATTAGTTGGCCTTTTAACGAGTAAGTCTTTTTTAGGACAGACACTTTTTTCACTTTCAAAATATACACTATTTATTATAATGTCAGACGGGTAGGTAATTGGACTCACAGCTACTACTCCTTTTAGTGGGAGGAACTGAACGCGTTGGACTCCTATTTCAACGTATAATTAACGAGAGTAAAATACTCGTTTGACATTACAATGAAAGTTTGATTATTTACTAAGAAGACTTGAAATCAACTTACTCCTGTGACGTACCAGCTTGTAGACCGGGTTGCCAAAATTGCTGAAAAGTGAAAAACCAATTTAATAATCCAATCACCATAACGTTTATGAACATCAAGCTAAACAGTTGTTAAATAAAGCTCACACGAGAAGCTTTATCCAGTTCAATATTACACACATTATTCAACTATAATATTCTGGTTTCTGAGAAAACGCTTCAGTATTTCAATGCGCGGTCAATTTTAGTAATGTAACTCAGGGTACTCAAGAAAGGAAGCCACCAATGACGTCAGCCCACATTCAAAAATATCAATAACATCTATAAAACTTTGTGAACATTAAAGTGTGAGTAAAGCGAAGAGTTATCTCGATTAATGCTCTGTCGTTTGTTATTTGGCAACATGCCTGAAAAAAAGCATGATTTAGAGCATTTTGTGTGTATGTACCACAAAAGACCGTTCACAAAAAAATCAGATTGCCGTTGAAGCAACGTTCCGTTCTACATTATAGTGATTAATTCGCGATATTTATATAACATAAGCTCAAAATATTATACTTGAAAGATTAAGTCATGTCACAAAAGCTTATGTCATATTTTTTTTAATTTAAACACTTAATATATTCTAATACACGCATGACAAGTTAAGTTGGCCGTGCAAATTCCGTAAGAATCTTACAAAATGACTCGAATATAATATATTCTATTATTCCTAAATATACAATTATTTTTAAAATTTCTGGAATTTAAGAGGAGTAAGCGCCGACAATCTGTTTTCCATGTGAAGGCCACAACAAGCATGCCTTTGCAAGTCGAGTACCGTGTGATGGTACGCTGGGTGCGGTAAGCCCGCCACGATCTGTGCGCTAGATAGTGTGCTCATTGACTGCATGGCCTTTTCTTTCATCACCCCACCGTCCTAAATGTCAATCATGATTCATTTATTGGATTGACACAAGTCTTGTCTAAAGGTTCTTTAGGGCGTGGCGGACACAAGGATGTTGAAATTTACATAATTAGGTACATTGGTCGTATTTATAAATTGTTGAATTACGAGCGATAGCTCGTAAGCAAAATAATAAAAAAAAACTCTGTACGTCTAATTTACTCATACCCTTATAATTACAGAAGCTAGACCGTCATTCAATATTTTGCTAATTATCTATCCACCAACAATATAATGTATATCGCACCTCCAGTCGTAGACTGACTCAATCCAAAATTCACGTTTTTTGGGAAATGAAGAAAACGTGTTTCGGTCCTAGAAAGTTTTTGATAAATCACACTATAACTTTATGAAACAGAGAGTTATTATATTACAGTTTCTGATTTACTAGGCGACAGAGTGCACTTTTTTGAGTCGTTCTGTATACATAACTTATTTCACCCAAATTTTGAATTGAGTCAGTCTACGACTGGAGGTGCGATATGTATACTGACGTGCTAAAAGCACAGTTTGCAGGAAGGTTCGACAACATCATTTCTTTAGCGCCAACTGCGATGCCCTGCCTTAAAGTCTAAGCTGCAAATGTTCCAACCCAGGGGTACTCACCACTTTAAGTTTGGCTTGTATTTCTCGTAGTTTTCTTCTCGCCAGCACCTGTATGTGTGATGAGACCTGTTTTCTCGTCCTCGTCTTGCCGGTTCTGAGTTTAATATACCTCGCTATTAGCTCGTTCCTTCCTGAAATGTCATTAAACTTGATTATTTTACTGCACTTACATTATTTTGTTAATTCTAGAAACGATTTGCATAAGTTTCCTTAATTCCCATTGTATTAGCGGCTAGACACAATTGCAAAGTGGCAAATCGTATGAAGAAACTAAATATTCTGAGAGTAACACCAGTGACACAATGATGAAATTGCGTCAGGGATTTCAACTTTTTCAGCAGTTACAAAACATTTAGAATAGATATTTTTTGTTTTGAATTTCTCATAACTTTTACTTCAAATTGGTAATTGGTTTACACAATTGGTTACCTATTACAAAAGAAAAAAATATTTCCACTTTACAGGTGAACCAAAACCGATATAAGTCTCTAATTTTCTGTACATATAAGTCTATAAGTACACCCTTTTCCAAATTGTGGTTGGATTTTAAATAATGACCAATCGTTTTTATTAAAACGAGAATTACAGTTTTGGTGCTTACGTCTTTTCATTGTTAGCTAGGTATAAAGGCGGCCCCCTCAGTCCGAGGTTTACCATTGTTATTGCAATTACATTCCAATAATTTATCAGTGCGTCGCCTTAATAAGCTAAATTAAGTTAATGCTTGTTTTGCAAGCTGATGTAAGTTCACATTAAAAAGTCTATCAATTTTAACCTAGAGTTCGTGTTTGCGATTCCTTTGACAGCCTCAGCATAATTTATTACCCATATGAAATTGCAAGTTGCAGATAACTTCTCTGCTGACCAGAGTCATAAATGTATCCTACTTAGAAAGCTTTTGTAAATTTGACTTTTAACGCGTGTGTTGCATTTTGTTGGATGGGGTGCGTGGAAAGGGTGAACCACGTCCCGTGCGCCTGTTTATCTCCACAGAAGTCATGGCTATCATAATCCGCGCATATTTTGCATAGTTGATTCAGAAAGCCGCGTGTTTCACAATGCAATGCAGAGCATTGTTATGAAACAATTTTCAAAATATTTTGAATAGCTATTTTCAATCATTGAAACTGCAGCTCGAATGGTATGCAGGGTGGATCGGCCGAAATAATACAATCTGCTGTTGCTTCATTATTTTGAATTCGTGGAATGGCTACAGAATTTATTCTCACAAATCAATAACAGACTAAATCTGCTTAGTCACTTGGCTGACTTTGCATAAATCATGATCGGCATGCATAGCTATATTCGTAAGTATCCAGATAAAATTTTAAGTTAGTGAAAGACAATCATTGTACTCTAGGAGCTCGATAAGTTTACCACTTCTATAGGTACTCTTCTTACGTCTTGGCTACGACAAAAGAGAAGAAACACCGGGTTCATTCGTCACCCGCCGCAACTAATAAACCCATCCATTCGACACCCATCGTGGATAAAAATAAAGGTAAATAAATACGCGATAAATACCCGAAAATCCAATATTGCAATAAGTTCAAAAGGTACCTAATACTTACATATAATTTAAATCTCCGTAAATACTAAGAACTTCCATTCATTTATTTCTCAAATAGTTAAGACATACCTAATAGGGTCATCAGTAATATACAATGAAGTAATAGAACACTAACAACATTTATTATTACTGTGGGACAGATACTAGAACCGGTACATTTTCAAACACGTAATTAACAAAATGAATCACACTCTTCCTAAAACCCACTTTGCAACCACGCGCTCATGGCGTAATAGTACGTAATGAAACAGCAAGTGTTAGCATTAATCGAACAGAAGAGGGCTCGGTCATCTGCCGAATTAAGTTTTGATTGAATACGCAGAATGCGAAATGAGAGGCGCCGGGTGCAAATTTAATTAACCCCTTGGTTGACGAGCCACGTGTGTTACGGCGGCGTCGACCAATATGCCCACCCAGGCGTGCTATTGGAACAGAGTAGAAAGACTGCCGATAATTTATAAACAAATACCTCTAAACTTGCAAATAATGTGGTGTATTTTAAATGCGATTACACGTCAATATGCTATAATGCTAGTTATTTATAGCAATGAAAAATACAATCAAAATGTCTCCGACGGGACTCGAACCCGTAATGTTCAGACAAGGCAGCGTGCGTTAAAGGTGTTCGTCTGAACATTACGGGTTCGAGTCCCGTCGAAGACAAAATTTTGATTGTATTTTTCATTTCTATAAAAAAAACCTTATTTTTATTTTATTTATTTATTTTAGTTACTTAGTGTGGGTTTACACTTTAAAAACAAATTTCAAAAAAAATTCCTAAAAGTATTTAGTTGTAATGCAGACAAAAGAAAAGCCTATATATGTATATTTTTTATATCTGCATGGAAAACGTTAATAGGCTTAGCTTCGAGCGAAGATTTTTGATATTTTACTTTTAAATAAATTAGGTGGGTATTCTTCTTAAGTACATACGTAATAAATTAAACATTTTAAGTAACTCTAGACACTTTACCCAGTCTCGGAGGTGACCAAATTTTTTTTTTGTAATTTGTTCCCGCAGTTTTGCAATACAGGGTGAATTTTTGAGACGGGACAGTAAGGGCAGGTACCTTAACCGTTATAGTTACAGGAAAACGTTTTTAGAAGACTATCCATATTTTTTAAAGATATTCTGAACTGCATTTACAGATTTTGAAAAAAATGTACAGTCAGCGAGAAAATGGTCATTTTACACAAAAACTTTTTTTGATGCCAATCGATCCTCTTTCTTATTAGGATCAAAAGTCTCTACTGGACCGACTGAGATTTGAGTACTAGAAATGTCAGAAATTGCGAAATACTTTGATACCACACTCGGGTATATTTAAAACATTCGATTGTTCACCCCTACTTCCAATCCCCACATCTCATGAATGGCTTGACCGATTTCTATATAACTTTCAGTTTTGCATTCTACGCGTCATTTTCTTAAATTTGATACCAAACTCGGCTTGGTGTATTGGGTGTATTTGGAAACATTCGATTATTCATCCCCTCTTTCACATATCTTGTAAACTTCCTAACCGATTTTGATAAAACATATTTAAGAACCACCGCCGGAAAAACTGCATGCAAAATGTAATTTTAAAACTAAAAAATAAATATGCAAAACGGTCCACTCGTTTAAGAGCTGCGGTGCCATAGACAGACACACACACACACATAGCGGTCAAACTTATAACAGCCCTCTTTTTTGTCGGTGGTTAGAAAATAACGTTTGGCAGTATTATTTTACATAGCTTTAACTTATTAATATTATCAAGATCGCTAAGTCTCTTATATTGTGTCTGTGTAAAGATGAAAAGCCGAGAAGTTGTGAAACAAACTCTCGAAAGTAAAACATTCTTGAAATGACTCTGAAATTATGGCACTGTCGTAAAGTTTTCACGTCGGGTGTAAAGCTAAAATTAGTGAGTCCGACCACTCTAACAAATTGCTGTTAGCACGAATTAATGAAGGCTACCGATACAAACGCAGCATGAGAAGTTCCTGACTCCTGACACCCGCGCCTGCGAATTGAGCATTAAGAGTGCTTTCACCCGAATCGTCGTGTGCATCCCTCTATTAATAGCTAGGGGATCGACGGAACGTTTCTATTCCACAGTGGATAGAAAAACAAGAAGATCATTATTTATTAGTTCGTTAGTTGGCTAATTTGGTCCACTGCCAGCGCGCCACGCTCTCGCGCACTTCGCAGATGAAATTGTGCGTGCATGCTCGGCCAGCATTATGAATTTTAATTCTGTTCTTTCCTGAGTATTCATTACTAACGTTTTTTAACTAATAATGATTATCTTTCAATCAACGTGATTGTATGTAGATTAGCCGACAGACGATTTCTTTTTATGGCGTTTTTATGTTCAAAAGAAAAGCAAATAAGACTGGTCTTATGGCTGCGACTTGTGATGGTTTTGACCCACCCTCGAACGATGATGGAATATTTGGATCTGATCCGTCGAGGTTAATGGTATTTTGCTCTACCTTTAGAGCGTGATATATTTCTGGTGTTTATTAGATTTCTGGCGGATTATAATATAAGAGATCGATCAGAATCACATTAACGGTTTATGCCATTATTTTGCCATTCATGATCTGGTATGGAAATATTTCTAGGAAATATAGATTTTTGCATGAGGGCCTAAATAGGATATTTAAAACCCTAAATAGGTGAACTTGACCGATAAAAAGTGCACCTATTTAGGACTTTAAATAGTCAAATACAAAGTGTCCTATTTTACTTTAAGGACTGATGTGAATTCCATGATAAGTAAAACTCTTCTTGTAACTGGATTCAAAGACTGCTGGGGTGCTATAAAAGATATTAAACTGTAATTCGGATCGCAAGATTTCACGCTGACCCAAACACTAGGTATGCGAGGCAAATCCTCGCAGAAAGGGTTGAGTTGCGACAGGTCTAAGGAGGATTTCTCGGGAGACAATCGGGAGTTATGCCCGAAGGCGGGCGGGGCTGGCGGGGCGCTAAACAACGGGCGCGGGCGGACCGCCCCTTCTTTATATTTTCTTACTGCGTTCGCCGCCTAGCGCGGCCGGGCCCCTTACACGCTCGCTCGCTCACTAATTGCGCATTCTTCGCATAGTTTAGCCCTCCCGGCTAACCCCTCGCCCGCCTCCCCGGGACCACGTGAAGCCGTGCGCTGACGAAACTTTCATACTTACTCCTAGGATATTGAGCGGGTTTGAATGTCTTAACTCACGAACGTGCCAGTGGCAATGCACTAGCTTTGTTGGTAAACTGTTCCGAACTAGCAACTACACACCGCAACGTTTGAGCTCTGCTTTCCTGTTCGGGCTCGGCGCCACGTGGGACGTTACTCGCTGCTGAAGCTTGCTACTACTTTTAGTTTCGTTTTAGTGCTGGGTCCAAGTATTTTTGGTGTCCTTCTCATCTACTCTGTCTCTTACATAGCATGACAATAAATATTTATTCGAATAACCTAATACACAACTGATCGAAAAGTTAAATAGATTTAAGACTAATTTTAGGGTACCGTACCCAAAGGGTAAAAACGGGACCCTATTACTACTACTCCGCTGTCCTGTCTGTCTGTCTGTATATCACCAGGCTGTTTCTCATGAACCGTGATAGCTAGACAGTTAAAATTTTCACAGATGATGTATCTGTGTTGCCGCTATAACAACAAATACAAAATACAATAAAAACAGAATAAGATAAATATTTAAGGGGGGCTCTATACAACAAACGTGATTTTTTTGCCGTTTTTTGCTCGATATTAATAACGGCAACAGTTTGATATATTCACAGAATATTTGGTTATATCCACTTTAAAAATAAACTATTAAATTAAAATAAATATTTGAGGGGGGCTCCCATAAAAAAAACGTGTTTTTTTACTTGTACTTAGCCGATTTTATTTATATTATTTCAAGTAAATGGGATTTTAAAAGATCCCATTGTATTGCAGCTTGAAACGAAAATACCTGACATAGAAGATGTGAACATAGGATAATCGAGTCTATATTACGGGAGGGTGAAAAACGTGGACAGGCAAGGGCGACGCACCGAACTCTTCTATATTAAGTACGGGGCACGTTCGCATCTAATGTGCTCATATATTGTCCGAGAAGTGCAATTATTATGGTATCGCTGTTTGCCGAGACATTCTATTTCATTTGAGCATATGAGCAAGCAACAGGTGTTGGAAAACTATGCAAATAAAGATTAAAGACACATCGTTCTTGGAACGTATTTATGTTTATGCTCGGTTGAGTTCACTTGAAATGGATAAATTATTGGTTACCAATTCCTACTACGGGTATGTTTTCGTTTAAAACAAAAATAAAAAATGTGTCAGCGGAAAAATAAGTTATTTTGTACATAGCTGTTTCTATTATTAAATCTAGATGTGTTTATTATAAACCACCCATTGAATTGTTATACTTGACTTTATCCTGGTTGGTGGTCACGACGCCATTTCCCGTCAAATTCGTAATAAAAGACCACAGCCTTGGGAATTTCCATTTAATTATCTTCCGCTCTTAAAAAGGCCGTTTTGAATAGAAGCAATTCGAGGATCGCATTTCTTTGCGCCTATTAAATCACTTAAGGTGGACATATCGTCTCTGTGGTAAATTTGTTTAGCAATTCCATTTGGCACCACGGAACGGGACTCCGGGCAGTCCTTTAATTAAAACCGGGACGTATAATGTTAGAGCTTGACGTAAACTTAATGTGCGTCCGGCACTGTAATAGCCTACCCTCTAATAATTGCTCTACATCTATTCCTCCTAAATAATGCGACAAATAAAACGCGCAGAAGAAAGTGTTTATTGTTACGAGTATTTTCGCAGAATCAGTTCCGTAGGTATTTAATCCACAAAAACGTTGCTTTAAGTAGCAATCGTCACGTACGCGCTAACGAGCTTCCCAAGTTAACAATGTAACGTGAAAAAATTCGCTCTCGGCTCCCGTCTTTCCTTGGAGCAGCTTTCATTTCTAGCAACTTTAAAGTCTGTTCATTTCTCTTAGCTTTCGAAGGTCTATGAGCTGCCGATGCCGGCCGGTACTAAATATGGGGACTCTTATTGATCACAAGCTTGTGTATTAATGAGAACTAGGTACCTACGTGGATCAAGTAACTGACTACCGGCAGGTCCAGTTGTATTCTGCGAATTGACAACGCCAACGTGGTGATCGAGAGATAATTGTTGTCGGTTCACGTCTTTCCGTGGAATTCTATTGCGCAAATCGCCTTTGTCGGCAGCCTTCAATACGTAGCAACCTACATCAGCTTTTGTCTCGTGCCATTCCCATTGTTCATTTTCGGCGATATGGCCCCGATATAGCTTTATTATTAAAATAAGCTGACATATTTTTTTCTCACTATATGACACGACAGTACTTCTTAACAATATCAAAATTATTGCAAGTACCTAACGAGGCATATCTCCAACAGTGGATTGGAGTGGAGTGAATAACAGTTAAATATATTTAGGCAATCTTTAGGAACTGTTGCGTGATTCATATAAACGCCTACGCAAGCTATTAATCGTAGTTATTCAAATGTGGCACAAACATGATCATCATCATCATTCGCAGCCCGACTTCACCCACTGCTGGGTACAGGCCCCCATAATATGGGTGATGATGATGATCCAAATTTGTTTTCAAAACATTTGTATGAAAGATCAATAATTACATCTAATTCATATAAATTGCACCCTTGTTCTTCTTGTAGATTTCTTCCAGCCATTTGTTAGTGCGTTAACTTTAAATATGTACTCTCATCTCTAGTAGTAGAACTTTTTTTAATTGAATTGTACTTGCAATATGTACCTAGAGGTTACCGCTTAACATCACACGGACCTTCGGCTTGTCTCGTCATTTAAGTCGTGTAAAAAATTAACTGAAAGCCATCACATGTGAAGTTGTGTGAATATTACCTAAACCGCTCAGATTATGGTCTGGGTGCTTTATCAATCGGTATCTATAATCTCATTCGCAACGGAAATTAACGGAATATATTTCTATGTAAATTATGTTTGATTTTTAGGGTTCCTTGTTGTACTACGGAATCCTAAAAATCAAAGCACCTTGTAATTTCGCTTTGTCTGTCTTCGGCTTCACAAAGAGACTGTTACTCCTAGAAAGCTGTAAGTTTGCATGGACATATAACATAATGACGCCCAGATAACGGTAAAAATGCTGAAAAAAAATCATATGGATTACCTCCGGGACCCTATTAGGGTTCCGTACCCAAAGAGTAAAAAACGGGACCCTATTACTAAGACTCCGCTGTCCGTCTGTCTGTCTGTCACCAGGCTGTATCTCATGAACCGTGATAGCTAGACAGTTGAATTTTTTACAGAGGATGTATTTCTGTTGCCGCTATAAAAAATACTAAAAACAGAATAAAATAAATATTTAACGAAAAACATACAAAAATTTTTTGCCGCTATTACAACAAACATAATTTTTTTTGCCGTTTTTTCTTCCATATTAATTACGAAAACAGGTAGACGCTTTACTTATTCACAGAATATTTATTTGTATATTCAATTTAAGAATAAATAATGAAATAAAAATAAAACAAATATTTCCTATATGAAAATTGTGATTTTTTTGCCGTGTTTTGCTCGATATTAATGGCGGCTGCAGGTAAACGCTTGAAATATTTACGGAATATTTCAGTTGTGTTTCCAAATTATGGTACAGAACCCTACGCACGCGCGCACTTGGCCGATTTTTTTGATTCTTGCAATCTACAATCCCCTACATACTCGTACATCTAACCTAACTGCATTTATCCTCTATCTAACCAGCAATAATCAACCACTGTTGAGTATAGGCCTCTTCTTACCACGCCAGTTCTGGCGCTCTTGTGTGTCAGCCGGATCCACTTCCCTACTGCACAAAAGTTTATTTGTGTGGGGTTTTATTTAGAAAAAATCAAGCTGAAGTAAGAATGTGCGACCGGTTCTGTCATTTGCGGACTCACCGTACATCTTGCCCTCGTCGGAGAGTATGATCTTGCGCCGGCCGCAGGGGGGATATATGGCCAGCGCCTCTTGGAAACTTTGCTCGATATCGGGGCTCCACACTCCCTCCGCATCGGCGGCCGATAAATCCTGAAAATTGACATTATCATAAATGTATGTTTTATGTCGTGGGGTGCCGGCTGCAGAATGTTACCCCTCCTCATGCCCGTGGATGCAGTAAGAGCCTCCTGCGAAGTGATCCTTCCGGAAAATGGGTAGAAGGGTCTTTCCGTGCATCAACATCCCGTACTGCGCTCGCCAACCCGCCTACTAAGCGTGATGAGTATGGCAACTACCACTCATGGAGATCATGTGTTCAGTAGTGAACGTTTTAGGGCTGTGATGATAAAAATGATGATGTTTTATGTATCGATGAACTCTGAAACAAATGTTAAATTTAGATAGAGCTGAATCTAAAACGAGGGGTTTGTATAGAGCTCTATGTACTCGTAACACAGTCATGTTAGTAGACGAGAAACCGATCAAGCCTGAAAAGGCACATTCATTATCATGAAAATATGTTTCGTTAATATTACGGTATTTTGTTGTTTGGCTAAACGTATCTATTGCGAAAACTTTTCGCCCATATGTGGCTGCCTGTAATTGGGGAACCAGGTAGCCCATGCTATTTCATTGTTACTATTTTTGTATTTTTTTGTGTATCTACTGTTGGTGACTCAATTATATAAATAAACTTACTTAAGGGTAAAAAGAGACCTTAGAAATTATCCGTTCCTCCTTGAATATGGTACAAATAAAGATTAAAGAAAAATAGAGTTATAAAAAAAAATTCTATTTAGTCCGTCAGTCAGAGAATACAAAAATAATAAAGACGTATTTTTGCTTTTTCAAGGTAATTATACAATACTTTTGGATAAAGCGCTTTGAAGTTTAGGAGTACCGTACGTTGGCTCGTGACGCCACGATTTATTTCGACATATAGTCCATATTCGTCCAATAGTTTTGTCAATTGTTGATTAGAAAGTTAAAACTTTGCATGGACATATAAAATAAAGACGCTACAAAAAATGCTAAAATAATAATTAATTTTAGGCACACGTATGGTGGGGATGAACTTTTTTTTCTTCATTTACCCACCGTATGGGTTATCGTTGAATTACATTTAAACTCCATTTGGGGGTTGCAAAGAATTTTTTTCGAAAACTTTAAGTTTGCAGAATATTAATTAGACTTTATTTTTTTTTCGAGCTTATCTATATTCTAAACGGCTAGCTTTACAAATCTGATAAAATCATGAATGTAGTTATAACCATGAACTTACAACGAAAACTACAACGGTTAATCTAACTTTTCAAGTTTTGGAGAAATTGTCGATCAAATAAGTGAAGCGGTTTACTAAACATACCGGAATATTTTAAACCGAAAACTCAATACTTTCTGTTAATATTTATTTATTTAATAAGGAAAACAAACAACTATAATATACATGTTATATAACAAAATAGACAGTTCCTAAAGGAAGCGACAGTTATACTACAGTTATATTATAGTCCACGGCGTTTTCCACAGTTTGAAGTTTATGTAGTATAAAGCAAAGAGATGCAGCTAGAGGTGCATCTAATAATGATTGTTGGAATATGATTAAGATTTATAAAGTTAACAATGAGATCTAGAAGAATATCACATGACACACCAAAATAAAGTGAAGAAGTAAAAGAAGATGCTCGTGATAAGTTAGATTAGAGTCAACAGGATAAACTACAAAAGAGAAAGGTATGTAGACTAGGTAAGTTCAATTTGATGCAGACTTTTCTTAAAATTATAAAGGAACTAGCTCTCCCAGCGAACTTTGTACCGCCCAGAATCAACTACCTACTACCACATCTTCTAACTACTACTCTACTTCTACTACTACTCTACTTCTACCCAACTTCTACCTTACTACTACTGCTCAACTTCTACCCTACTTCTACTCTACTACTACTACTCTACTACTACGCTACAACTAATCAACAACTACTACACTACAATTACTACTCAATTACTGCCCTACAACTACCCTACAACTACTCTACTACTATATGACTCAACCAAACGTTATATGTTTTGGTAAATGTAAAAACACACAAACCAAATACTAACAACAGGTGAACGGGTAACTACGAAACCCTACACATCACGTGGCCGACAGGCAAATATTTCTTAGGCTTAATTTATTCTTTTAGATAGCTGCTTATACTCTTGAAAGATGTAGGTAAAATATATAGTCTCATTGGTTTAGTAACTTCAACAATACGATCAAAACATGCGTTCCTACAAATTGCGATTTACTGATAATTTTGTTATTAAATAATACTTTCCCTTCACTGGAATACGCTGACTCATAATGATTTATGGTAATTATAGGACAGCATGTTTACCTAAATGTCATTATTGTTTAAGAAGTTCATCATAACATACGTTTTAACAGAATATGAAATCATGTTATTATATTATGTGTGAAATATTTGCTTACTCAATTATAAATTTTTGCTCTTTTCACTATCTTTATTAGTACTCTACTCTTGTCTCATCAATCATCATCTTTTCAAAACCATATTTTCCATTATCGTCTTTTGTTTATAGAGTTCTTAAAATAAGTAGGTACATAGTATTTTCTTTATGGTGTTTTCATTTGCTAGTTTAGCACAACTTTGTTGTAACAAAGCCTCCCTTTGCATTATAGAACTTTGAAGAAGATATTTTTCAATGCGATGCAATTTGCATTTAAGTTTGCCATTTAGACTATTTAACTGATGGTGACAATGGATTGGCACTTGCAACAATGATCTTAAACGCGAGTTTAGAGCTCAAATGACCATGAAATTTACCAATTTACAGTAAGTAGATGAAGGTAACTTTTTTAAACATTCTCGTAATCGCTAGCATCTCTAACATAGAAGTGCTTGTCACTACGTAACACTCTTCATACACCCGCGTCGTTTAGGGATAGGGATGACACCAGCGTCTTCAAGGTATTTTAAAGTCATGCTATATTGAAGAGTTAAAGTCACTACTATTATAGCAACTATCGTTCAAGTGTTTGTTTTCATCGCAGTTTTGAAATGTCTTGGTATCTAAACATTAGTTAGGTACCAACCAACTCAACTTTCTACACTATAATGAAAGCTTTCCAACATCACTAACGTCAACAACGACCGTGTTGGTTGTCTCTAGATACACCTTCCCCGTTTAGTGATAGGTTTGAATAATTAAAGACACATTTTAAGATATATTCCAAGACATTTCACTTCTTGTCCTTTCTAGTATCTCCTACGTTTAAAGAGACTGTAATTAAACGACTTAATGTACAATAGTTACCTTCTCGCCCGAGTCAGGGAGATGCAATGTCTTCTGTACAATGGTAACCTTTTCGTCCCAGTGCTTGCTTCCTTCGCCGTTCAGAGATATCTTGGTACACAGTATAGGTGATTTCTTATCTTTACTAGTTGTTTGACTACCTGTATTATTGTTACCTTCTCGAAAATAGCTCGCGTGTCCACGTCTAAGTGCTTGACGTCAGCGCCAATACCATTGGCTTACTGTACGGCAACGGGCAATTACTCCATTGTTACGTTTATTTTTAAGGTGTGCAATAAAGCATTTTTTATCATTCTATCTATCTAACCTTCTCGTTATCGCTAGCGTCTCCAGCATCAAATTATGTGTTCACTTCGACCAATAGAGATGTCATGGTCCATACACAAGTTACCTTGTCACCTTACCGTCGACGCTCTAAAGAAAGGGGCGCAGTATATCTGCTACTATTGCTACCTTCTTGTCATCGCTAGCACCTCAAATGTCCAAGTGCGTGTTTACCCCCGTTAGAGATGTGATGGTACCAAGACTTATTAACTTTTTGTCTTCGCTAGTTGTTTGACAAAGTATATTATTATCGTTACCTTCTCGTCATCGCTAGCGTCTCCAACGTCCAAGTGCTTGGCGTCGGCGCCCGAGCCGTTGGTATCGGGCGCGCCGGCCGCCGTGCTCCAGGGGGACGCAATGGTGCCGGCCGCGAGCGCGCCGCTCGCTGGAACAATACAGATTGTTTGTTAGTTTGAAGCCGAGAGGAGTTGCTTGTCTTGGTATAATGCAAGTTGCGCAAACCATTAGATAATAATTAGGAAAACTTAACGACATTATTGAATTTTCTAATGGCTTGGCTTTTGCCTTAGCTGTCTGTTGTTATTTGATATAAATGATGTCATTTTTTGGTTGTCAAGTGAGTGTTCAGAAATCATATTTTGTGACTGAACTTCAACTTAAGCTGTTTATATTTTTAGCTAATTTAGGTAGTAGTGGTAGAGTAGAGTAGAGTAAATTAGTTCCTGTAGTTGTAGGTAGTTAATTCTGAGGCAGTACGAAGTTTGCCGGAACGGCTAGTCTTTATCTCTTCTTTTCTCTATCTCTACACACTCGTAGTATAAATTTAAATCGCTTCTCGGGTTTAGCTTTCTTCTTTTAAGCCACGCAACGGATTTTGATGCGGTTTTCACTAATAGATAGAGTGTTTCAAAGGAAGGTTTAGAAGTCAAATTCATTGAGGTTTAGAGTTAGATCGCTGAACTACAATAAAGATTGTTGCAGTTGTCGGAAAATTTCATGCCGATTGGGAGTAGTTTTTCGCGTAAACCATTAAAGTTATTTATTTATTTTTGGTTTGTGCAATTGATGTATGAATGAATTGTTAAGGTCTACAAAAATATATGTCTATGTTTTATGGATAACTCGTGGAAACCATTTTTATGGTTTCATAGTAAAACTAGAAAGCCTTATAGTTTCCCTTTGTCTGTCTGTCTGTCTGCCCGTCCGTCACCGGCTTTGCGAAGAGACTATTAGCCCTAGAAAGCTGTAATTTTGCATGGACATATAAAATAACAACGCCAAGATAACGCTACGAAAAATGCTGAAAAATAATGAATTTGGGATACCTCCCATATACGTAGGGTAGGGATGAACTTTTTTTCTTTATTTGCGACTGTACGATGACGTCAAAAGAACAACTGGAGTGAAATAGATGGAAACCGCACATGACCGCAAGAAATGGCATTATATGAAGGTAGCTTACACCCATAGGGTTGAATGTGGCTAAGAAGAAGATAATGGTTCATCCGCACACCTGTGCGAAGCACCCCTGGTGGGTCGCTAGTACTAAACAAAATAAATTGTCTTTGACCGACATCTATAATATAATGATTATTAATACTAGCCGTTTTCGTCCCACTGCAGGGCAAAGGCATCCATAATAGGTTAAATAGAGATATAGGTTAAGGAACATTCTTAAAGTCCAGGGCATTTCTTAGTACTTAAATAAAGTTCAGGTCAAAAGAAACAAATAATCACCCAATGTAAATGTAATCCAATCTCGCCTTTGTTCTGAAATAAAACACGTATAAAAGGTAGTGGAATTCAGCCCTCCATTAGTCCGCTTTTCCTATCCCCTACCTGTCCGGAGTGCATGGAAAATCAGAAATAGTTTTACTCTATTTTTATAGCATTTGACATCTATATACTAGTAGGTATCAAAGACCCTTTATTCCCAGGTCTTCAGTTTCCCAATTTTGCACAGGCCCCATTTATACAGTCTTAGATATTTACTACGTAAGGAGGATTACCCTAAGAAAGCCACATTTTTATAATTTTGCAAACGTGCTAAATATAGAGTACCTACACAGAGCTCTCTGTGTTCTGTGAGTACCTACCTATGTATCTAAATTGTAAACTTCAAATCACAAGTTCAAAACGGTCTAATAATGGTTTGACGTCAGCCAACGTTTGTTTATCGACGAGCATTGTAAACTTCCAATCTGACGTAGGTATCTCACAAACCTTTGTTTGTAAGTTGTTGGAGTAGTATTAGAGTAACTATAAAATAATCTTTGTTAGATGGTAGCTAGAAAGTAAACATTAATGGTTGCATTCAGCAAAATAAAAGAAAACTTAATATTCTAACTCTTAATACCACCTAACAAATAACTCACAATATAAAACACCAAGGAGAATAAAGTACCCACAGAATTGAATGTTTCGTAATTCCAATAATCTTATTTTATTCTCTTAACTTCCGTAAGGCAAACTCGCAGGCATTCCAGATATTTTCATATTTACCGTTACAAATATGCAGGTAGAAACATTTATATCATAAATATAATATCAAGAAGGAGAATTTCTTTATGAAAATCGGATCAAGACTCAAGAGAGTAAAGTATGCGGCGCGCGGCGCCCGCCTTCGCGACTCTCCCTACTTGTATTTAGGTGACTTAAAATGTAGCCTAACGTTATTATGACACAAACGGGTACATTCATTTTTGCGGTTTTGCCGTGTACAACTTGACTTACCGCCGCGACAAATATACAATTTACAACTTGACGACCTCTGTGGCGCAGCGGGGGGAGGTCTGTCTGCGACGCAAGAGGTTGCGGGTTCAATTCCCGGCTCGGGACAAATGTCTGTACGATCTGCAGATATTTCTTCAGGGTGTTCTGGATGTTTTTCTATATATATAATAAAAAAGTATCTATCTATGTAGAATAATGTATTAAGTAAGCATATCAGTCATCTATGTAGTACCCGTAACACAAGCTCTGCTTAGCTTGGGGCTAGATGATGCCATTAATAATTCACAATTGTCCAGCATTATTTATTTATTAATTTGACTTGTAACGGGTTGTTTAGATTTAGGAATTCATGAGTTTCTCTAATCTTTTCCCCGTTCTTATTAATACTGAGGCTGTTTAAGCAGCTGCTTAGTACTAACTGTGTGATGTTATATTATGAATTAACTCATTTAAGTAATGTCTAAGGGGCTGCTTAAATATAAGTAGCGTTTATAGGTAAGGGAGTTAATCGCATAAATATAAGAATACAAACACAGAATCCCAGTAGGCGTAAAAGAGATAAAGTTATTTTAACCAAGACAAACTGACAACCTATCAAAACAAATTGTCCTTCCAGCACGTCAATCAGTCCATAAAACCAATCACTGGTGGGTAGAGCTAGAGCTATCGGTATGACATCGGACATAAAATGACACTATGACTGTGTTAGCAACGCTTAAGTCTATGGCAAGAATATTGTGGAATAAAATGTGTTATATTGTCACTATAATACAGCAGATTATTATAGACAGATCGATAAATAAACATAAATTTCACAAAGAGAAACACAGACAAATACAATACCTACAGCATATAATACATAAATAAACAATAAAACATATAATACATAAATAATATTAACAATATATAAAACATTTTTTTTAATTAACTCAGCCGTAGGACTGCTGTCCACGTCCACAAGTGGACATAGGCCTCCCTCATAAATTTTCAAGATCATGAGGGGGTTGTCGCCATACCTGCCACGCTTGACAGGCGGATAGGCGACCGCAGTACAGGATGGAGGTATCCCTTGGCAGATTCGTAATGCATCCACGTGCAAGAGAGGAGAGGCAACATTCTACTGCCGTCGCCACGGCATAATAATAATAAATGCATTTCATAAAGTCATTCTTACCACTAGCATGTACGAGTAGGATCTTCAATTAGGGCAGTTGTCGACTGATTCAGACATTCATGCGGCTGCCTGACAAAGGGCGAACGTGGCCGTGCAATAATTAAAATAATAAAGCATCGCTATAAGCGAGCGCTCATTGTGTTGATATGACAAGTGCCCGCAATAAGGGACCCTTCGATGGGGTTCTCCGTGACGTTGGATATTCGTACCAATAATGGAATATTTTGGCGGTTTATTTTGTTGATTGTCTCGTGGTTCTGCTCGTCATATTTATTTATTTTATTTCGGAAAGCCATCAGCTATATAAAAAAGTAAATAACAACTACAACTGAAACATAAAGCTAATAAAAGGATTTCACTGTTAGACATTATGTAGTAAACAAAGTGGGACACGAGAAAATTATTACTGCCCAGGCGTACCTTTTATACTTGATTGTGTTAGTATTGCATTTAAAATCATAAAGATGTGAAATAGAAACCTAAACAAACTAAATTGTAACACAAAAAGAAAGAAGAAACAATTCCTAAATTTATTAACCTAACTATCACGTACTAAAGAAATTTAGAGTCATGCATGCCCTTGTCTTGGTAACAGTGGTAAGGAAAGGATCAATATCCAAAAGCTTATAATCATTGACTGTTCTACTCGCTCGCATCATAAACTAATTTTGCCTGTAGTTCGTGGAGGCACCAAGGACATGCAATGGAGGATTATACCTAAGCTGTCTGCGCGGAACATTGAAGTGAAGTTTGCTTAGAAGGTCTGGCAGTCTACATAATTGTCAATGATTTTTAAAATATATAAATAATCGCTTATGTCACGGCGTTATTTTAGAGGTAGGGAATGGAATGTCTTGCAAAGTTCAGTGTAATTATCACAGTGATTATGGAATTTTGGTCCTGAAGCAAAGGTACTTCAAGAATCGCTTTTGGATTCCTTCAATACGGTCAATGTAGGTCTGGTAGCGCGGGTTTCATATCTGAGATGCATATTCAAGATGACTCCTTACAAATGAGCAGTATAACAATTTAATAGTTTTAACATTTGTTAAACACTTCGATAGCCGCATGACAAACCCAAGTGATCTCGAAGCTTTACTAATAATATTATCAACATGGACGTACAAAGTACAAAGAGTAACTTGGAGTCATGGTACACTCCGAGGTCACGCATCCCAGTACACTTTGCCAAAACCTCCCCAACCATAGTATAGTTCGTAGATATAATGGTTTAGATATAGTATTGGTTTAGTAACGTAGTTAAAGAGCATTTCATAGGATTGAGCTCAAGTTTATCTATGCAATACTGTTCAAGAAAAAATAAGTCTGACTGAAGTGCGATGCGGTCACAGTCTGATGAGATAGTAGAAAATATCTTCATGTCATCTTCAAAACACAAAAATTTAGACGATCTAAAAGCATAAATCAATATCTCTTACATAAATAATAAACAGGAGCGGTCCTAGAAGAGTACCCTATTTAGAACAACAGCCTGTGATATATTCTCGATATATGTATGATGAAAACCATCTAAGTAAATCACCTCGGATTCCTGATTGCGAAAGTTTATATATAATTTATAGATAAAACTGCATGTGATATAGATAAAATTAATCTGTAAATATATGTAATTACAACATATTAATGCAGATTACTTTTTACTGTTTATTATGAAGTTTAATTTTAATTGCTATTATGTAAGTGCTTATTGTGTTGATGACAAGTGCCCGCAATAAGAAACCCTTCGATGGGGTCTCTCAGATGGGGTCGTCCGTGACGTCGGTTATTCATAACAATTAATTGAATATTTTGGCGGTTTACTTTATGAATTGTCTCGTCGTGGCCACAGCGACGAGCAGAACGCGACTTCGTTCACTCATGATTTAAATATATAAAAAGGCCTTTGCATCTATTATAGATGATTTATACAGCGTCAGCAACTGGTAATTATGCTGTACGGGACGCTGCAGTGCCTGCGACATTGTTAGATGGATTAGGCTTGCCCAGCACCTATACCATCCTCTCAGCTTAGTCAACTAATAGTCAGAGGAAAGAACAGGTCAAAACGTCTGAAGCTAACTAAGCTAACTAACTTTCAATCCGAAGGTCGTGGGTTTGATACCGGCAGCGCACCAATGGATTTTTCTTTCTTGAAAAATGTATGTGCACACTTAATACGTGCTTTAACGGTGAAGGAAACATCGTGAGGAAAAAAATATATAAAAGTTGTATAATATGTCAGGTTACTTTACTAATACCTAGGTAAAAACAAAGTTATTACTGTCCTTTTTGAAATATATGTATAGCTCTTCCTACGTTCACATAGGTAGGTTGTATACAAAATACTTGTTATGTATTTGAGTTTTCGGACTTACTTGCGAGGCTTTTGTTAATGTAGAGTTACATTTATGTATCTCAATTATCGCAGTATTATGCAAGTATTTTATCTGTAGAACATCTTATTGGAAGCGATGTTACTCGTGTTAGTAGCAACAAGCTGATTTGCCTGAAAACCTACTCAAAGCGTAAAACCTGTTTATAATGCCTAAGCAAAAGCTTCTTTTCATTCGCCAACAAAATAACGGGGCACCAACATTTTATTGCTCAATAATTCAATATTATAACCTGGTTCGAATACGAAAAACGATATTTAGGTTTAGAAGTTGCACTCCGCTTTGCACGCGATTCCAGAAACAGGAATGCATTTAACATCAGCAACGGAAAATTCCGGTAATTTAATGCTGTGTGGCCCATGGATCGCGTGTTTCTTGTAAAATCTAAAAGTACCTCGCATGTTATTACCGACATGTGAAACGTTTTTAATTTCTTTCTAATTTTGTTGATTATTTTTATAACACAACAAGGTAACTAATGAAAACGGATAACTCTCCATTGATGGTTATATACTCCCATATACGTATATTTTAATAGAAAACTTACTTGATGAAATTGATGGATCAAATGGTGTTGTCAATGTACATAGATTACAGAGTATAAAATCACAACGTAGGTACTTATTATATAAAAAAAATAATTTTAAAATATGTTACAAAAAACTATAACTGTTTGTCACATGATGCACGATAACAACTTGTAGAGCGGGACAAGTAGGACTGCATGGAATAAACGACATAAAACGCGAATGCACAATCAATATGGCGCTCTCAAAAATAGACCAGTAACATCATTTAGTGAAAGAGAGGGTGAATGCAGAGAGGGTGGAACCGGCCACCTGTGCGGGGGTTACTAAAGTATGTTAATTAATTTTCGGCCTGGTCTGACCGTACCGTTCTATAATCTCCTAGCTAACGTGTGGTTTTAATTTTGTTTTCGATATCGAATAATTTCCTTACCAAAATTATTGGATTTCAGCGCTGAATAAAACGTGGTTTGATGTTTCAACAATCAATTTAGACAATTCGTGATGTTATGTCATTATATCGTATATACATAATATGACTATGTCATCATCATTTTAGCCGTACAACGTCCACTACTGAACACAGGCCTGCCTCATGGATCTTCCATGAGGTTGCCATACTCACCACGCTTGGCAGGCGGGTTGTCGAGCGCAGTACGGGATGTTGATACACGGAAAGACGTTGCTGCTCATCTTCCGGAGGTATCCCTTAGCAGGCTTTTAGAGAGGGAAGTAACATTCTACTGCTGGCACCCCACGGCTATGACTATGTATCCGCATTTAAATGACTAAAGCATGACTCTACCAAACGCCTTATTGACGAATAGAATCTTCATATCAACTAGCCTAGGACGGGTTTTATTGGTGTGTATTTGTGCGTATTTGTGCATCAGAGTTAACATGAAGCAAGGTAGTTTGGTCCTAAGCTTTACCGACTTCACGCCCAGACTATTCTCCTCTACAATTTTCCTAGCATAAATCTACTACGTGCTTCCGTTTAGATTACCCTATAGTGCGAGTTATTCCGTGTTAATCATCATTACACAAAAGACAAGAGAGTTACGCAATCTGACCTAACTAACCCATTGTTTAAGAATTGATATTCTATTATAATTATAAACCATGTGGGTATCGAACATAATACAATCATGTATCACCCATGATTGTGATTTAACGCCAATAGAAAGCAGCATTTGTATATTTACAAAAAGCTTTCAAGATACTCAGATAATAACACTATTTTTATTAATTATCGTCCTATATTCAGAAGTGTGAGTCATCTTCGTGATTTACAATCACTTTGCAAACAAGTTTATGTTCTAAGAAAACCTAGCTGTGCCAATTTTTTTTCATCATTAGATGAAAGTGAATTATGTTAGTCTTAGGAAGCACGTCTGAATCATTGATACCATTGCCAAAATACTAGCATTCAAGATACTTCAAAACATGTAGTGGGTGATTCACGATATTGAACTTCTTATTTTCACATTTTTACATTGGTCTTATTTTGAACCGACTTGAAAAAATGAGGTTCTCAAGTCATCTTTATTTTTGTTTAATTTTTTTTACTTCAGAACTCTGTCGTTAATGAACCGATTTGGAAAATTATTTTGGCATATACTTTCAATTAGGTCCCTATTTTTTCAAAACTTCGTAATACCTGGTTGCGCTGAAAAACTGGCATCGCTGAAGGCTGCCAAACTTAAATGGGACAGGGCGGGTTAGGTACGCGATGCATCAACAGCGTGGGGCTAACATGGCCACAGATTGAATCCCTGATCACATCATCGTCATCCCCAATAGGGTCATTGAAATGAAATAAAATGGAATTAAATAAATACTCGTACGATACAGGCTTTGCCTAGTGTGGAGGCCGCTGATGCATCGTACCTGAATTGTTTATTTTCAATCTTGCGGTTGGGAATTTTGTTTCGATTAATAATTGTTTAAATCCAGTTCTGATGATGGGATCCATGATAAATCGAGGGAAGTACTCAAATGTAATAAGAATACATATAGCGGTTTAGGTATTTCAGCAACATTTAAGATTTTATGGGTGGAATTTTTTGATGCCATCTGGAGGGAAAGTGCCCTAAACAATGGAGATACGATTTTGATGTGTATCCAAAGGCAGAGAAAGCAGAGAAGCTGCCGAGAAATTGAAACCACTCGCGTTCTTAAAATGCTGAAAACGAGTAAGTATATTCCTTTTCATTTAATTTATCATGTTTGCTAGATAGGTTTCATCCTGGGTGGTAGTTTGAAACTGAGTTTAAAAGCAAGCAAACTTTTATATGTGACAGAAATAACCCAACCGCAATTTCAAATGTATACCTAAAACTATACCTTGTTACCTAACTACAATTATTTAATTCCAATGAATTGCTGATGATGATGATGTTGTGTAGGTAGGCATGATGTTGAGTGGATAGGGATATGTTAACTTAGCAATCTTTCGATGTCGTCACCCGTGAATTTTGTCATATTGAAGAGTTTCGATAACCATATGTGGTCTTCTTCATCAGTTCCTGTTTACCAAAATATACTTTCTGAATGCAAATGCTTTAGCTATATATGCCAAAATTGCTATATGTCTTTCTACAATATTAGAGGAGTTCCCTAGATTCCTAATCGATCCCATCATCAGAACTTAGTTAAAAATAATTTGGACTAGGTGCGTGTCGGTCCTCGGCTGTGTAGGGTTTCGTAGTTAAACCGTAGACCTACCTCTATAATGTTAGAAGTTGTTGTATTTTTTTACGTATACCAAAACATAAAAACAGGAATAAATTGAGTTTTCGGATTAAAGTATTCCGGCATGTTTGGTAAACCACATCACTTATTTAAGCGACTATTTCTCCAAAAAGAAAAAAGCTAGCTCAACCGTTATAGTTTTCCTAGAAAGTTTTTGGTTAAACCTGTATTCAAGATTTCAGATTTGTAGAGCTAGCAGTTAAGATTTTAGCGGAGAAAGGGACGCTCGAAAAATGTTTAGAACTTCGATATTTCGCAAACATTTAAACACTAAATCTAAAAATTGTCTTCGCAACTCCTAAATAGTTTTAAAATACCTACATATTCAACGATACACACGGTGGGAAAATAAAGAAAAGAAGAAGTTTATCCCCACCTTACGTGTAATAATGAATATTTTTTCAGTATTTTTTGTAGCGTTATCTCGTCGTTGTTATTTTATATGTCCATGCGAAATTTCAGCTTTCTAGGACTAAAAGTCTATTCGCAAAGTCACGGACGGACGGACGGGCAGACAGACAGACAAAGCGAAACTATAAGGGTTTCTTGTTTTACTAAGAAACCCTAAAAAATGAGACCTAATTGAAAGTTTATCTATTCGAACTCAAAAAGAATATAACTTGTTAAGCTATCGCGATTTGTTAACATATTTATTAGTTTTAAAATTACAGGATTTTATCGCGTACCTTTTTTATTATTTTCCCGACGTTTCGAACACATTTCAGCGTTCTTGGTCGCGGGAGGACTGATGTGCTGAGAGCTACCGCCGCGTATTGATGGCAGAATCCACGACTACCCTCAATTCGTCTTCAGATTCAGAAATGTCCAAGTTCACATTACGACATGAAGGGAGTGACGGATAAGATTGGAAATATTCTCAAGAGATTTTCAATTAAGTCAGTTTTCTGTGTTGAATAAGTGTGAGCGTTGTGTTCCGACTGTACAGCAATCCGATACCGTCAGTGTAGTGTGTCGTAATGTGAACTTGGACATTTCTGAATCAAAAAGAATATTCTAAATCGGTTCATACAACAAGGTGTACTGAAAAGCATATCAATGAAGATATCGTTGAGAAACCTAGATTAACTCGATTAAAAAAATTCAACCGGATAAGTACGAGCTGGGGTCGCCAACCTAGGGTTCCGTAATTGAAGTACATCATAGAATTCTGTCTCACTTTGAGCTAATGAAACCCTTTCTTATGAAACCCAACTTATCAAAAGTATCTCAAACTTCAAAATTTGGACAATCGTTATTTGCATAAGACCTTGTTTTTGTGATAAATCTCACTAATATTATAAAGCCATAAGTTTATTTGTATAGATGTATGAATGTTTGTTACCTCTTCACGCAAAAATTAGCCAACGGATTGAGCTGAAATTTTTATTCTAGAATTAACACATAGGCTACTTTTTATCCTGGTACAACGCGTGCGAATCGGCGGGCAGAAGCGAGTTAAACATATACAGTAGGTACAGCTATTAGATTTCTCCTTTTCTTTTATCTTAAGTACAAATTAGTAAAATTTTTAAAAATGCACAAACAGATTCGGTCACCTATCAAATTCATGACCGCGCGTATGGTTGCTTTACCTCGATGATTGATTTCGTACATTTTTAAAGACGATTTTTATGATTCCGTTGCAAATGTATAGTTTTTTGTTTTTTTTTCTGTACCTACAGTATAAGACGATATACCTTGCTAAATTTCTTAGTTTTAGGTCCACGGGAAGTACCCTATGTATTTTGATTGCTTTGAGAATGTCGAAACATGTTTTCACAGCTTATAGAGGCTGTAGATTTGAGTATATGGTTTAATTTCAACTTGATACCTCTACACATTCACGAGATAAAGGGTCTTGACAGACAGACAGACGGACAACAAAGTGATCCTATATGGGTTCCGTTTTTCCTTTTGAGGAACGGAACCCTAATAGTCTTTGTTACTCATTGATAATGTAACTGAATTTTGTAACTGAAACAATTTTATAAATCGGTCCAGTAGTTTTTAAGTTTATTCATAAAATAAAAAACAAATATACAAAAACGTTGTAACCTTAAATGAAAACATTAGTAAGTATAGATTTACTCACATAAATGTAACCTTCTTTATTACTTGCCAAACACCTATTTATTTCGCAAAACTTCTGCAATGTAAACGCAGCATAATAATTTCAATAACAGCGAACAAACATATCCATACCTAGAGAGTGGCGAGCATATTACTAATTTCAATATCAGTAACCACACTCCCCAATATCCATGCTATACCTAAATATTCACTCGTAGTTAATCATAT